>CM061064.1:150855140-152055140 GCA_030762895.1 Sophora flavescens
TAATTGTACTTTAAAATTTCTTGCTTTATGACTACTTGAGTTTTGGTATTTTAGTGTTTATAGGATCATTATACTTCTGCCACCTTTTCGCATATATCCAATTGGTTCTAATTTGGTTTTGTTTCTACTTTTTAAATCCCTCTTTTGGTGTAGCTAAAGGTAAATAATATTTTTGTGATGTTAAAAATGAAAATAAATTAACTGAATGATCATTGTTTTAATTTGATTGACCTTTTATGATATTTATGCTATGGTTATTGCCTAAGAGGATTTTTGATTTCGCAAGTCATCTTGGTGAACATGCTACGCTAGTTTGTCTCATGTGCATTGCTCCATTTTACCACTTTTCTTTTTATTAATTCTTTCATTTTACCTCTCTGTTTAGGGTTCCTGCACTATCAGTTCCCCACACTCTCTTCCCTTCCATTCACGCCACCTGCACACATCACACTTTGGGCACACTTATATAAGTTGTTGAAGTACATAACATACCTTTTTTTTATTGCTTTGCCACTAAAACAATGCCCGGCTTAAACAAGCTATGGTACTGATATGTAATGAAAATGTTTTGTTTATACTTTCATGAGTGGAAAGTGTCGAAGTAGGTTAATGATTTCCAAGTTTATACTTTTATCACAAGAGCCTTTGTTGATGTTATTATTTTTTCTTACAGTTTTCTTTGTCTATTGACAACCGTTCTAGTCGTCACCCGTTTTCACTATTTGCTTGGAGTTGAGGTAGGTCAAATACTCTATCTTTTTCTTTGTTGCTAGTGGTTTTTGAAGACTTTGAATTGATTTGTTGATTGTTAGTGAAGAGCTGAGCTTAATAGGATTCTGGTTGTGTGCTGGTAGATTAGAAAAGATGCATGTGGTTGCAATTGAATATGTTGTTTGTTAGTGGAGAGCTGAGCTCAATAGGATGCTGGTTGTGTCTTTGGTAGATTAAAATTGATGCATGTGGTTGTAAACTTTATATGTTGTTTGTTAGTGGAGAGCAGAGCTCAATAGATGGATGTGTCAATTCTATGCCTTAATTGCCATTTTTATGTCCTTATTAACGTTTTTGTCGCTAAAATTGTGCTCTGTATATAGAGTTAAATTTGTATCTTCTGTTATGGTTAATGAGTTAGAATAGCCTTAGTGGAGAGCAGAGCTCAATAGGATGTGATCCTGTCAAAAAGGCGGGATGGTTGTTGTGTGTTGCTAATTTAGAAGTTATGCATGTGTTTGACAATTATGTGTTACTTGTTAGTGGAGAGCGGAGCTCAATAGGATGTTTGCTACTATATTTTATCTAAGTTTGTATTGAAATATGCTTCAATATATATTTGTTGAAGTATGCTGCAATCCTTATAAGTCAATGGTTTTATTTTCTGCTAGAGTTAATTATTAAGTTATGAAAGCCTTAGTTTCCTATTTGAGATTCAATATTAATGAGCATGCGTACCTTCTCAGGGCACGCATGCTCATTGTATTGAATCTTGAATTGTCCAAGTGGGACAGTTTGGGAAAAAACCTTTTTCATACTCGTACAATAGTCATTTCAATGTTCAAATGCCTTATATACTTGTTGAAATCTCGGTCTGATGCATTTTCTTTTGTTCTCCTGGTGTATACTTGATCGCGATGATTCTCACCGTGCTTGAGTCGTGTACTTGGAGACCGATGGGAAATGCTGCCAAAATTTTGTCAAGTATAAGGTATTTGAATATGGGAATAACTATTATTAGTCGAGTGTGGTAAAGGTTTCTTCTCGAATGGGATAGGTTCATACCTTGTCATAAGAACGAGATTGATGGAGTTATTGGAATGCATCGTAATATATAAATGTTATTGTAGGATTGGTCAGGCTATTTAATTGCCAGCAATGGATATTCCGGAGAATCGGAAATGGATGTATCATAGGTTAGATCGGAATAAACGTCTTAGGGAAGAGTATAGAGTTGGAGTTTGTGAGTTTATAGAGTTTGTTGTTAGCCAGGAGAGATTTATACGGCTGGGCGGTGATCATTTGAGGTGTCCTTGCAAAAGATGCAAGTGTCAATCTTTCAAAAGCGTGGATGGAGTTGTAGCCGATCTTTATGAGAAGGGCTTCGTGCCTGATTACTATTGGTGGAGTAACCATGGTGAGACGTTGCCTGATTTAAACCCGATTGTGTTTGAAGGTTCGTACTATGGAAGTGGTGACCGGAGGGAAGAATTGAATCCATACGAGCAGATGATAATGGATCATGCTGGACCATCGGTTGGTGTTGTACTAGAAGAAGATGGGGGGAGAAGATGGTGGAATGGGTTCCCAATACATAGAGGAGAATCCGAATCCCGAAGCTCAAAGATTCTATGATATGCTGAGTGCTGCACGATCTCCATTGTGGGAAGGATGTCGGGAGTACACGGAGTTGTCGATGTGCATGGAATGGTTGAGTATCAAATCTGACTATAATATGCAAGAAGGCTGTTTTAATCGCCTCACCAGGTCAGTGTCCAAGGTGTTTCCAGAAGACAATCGGATGCCTACTAGTTTTTATCATGCTAAGAAGTCTGTGGAAAATTTGGGTCTGGGTTATTTGAAAATTGATTGTTGCCCAAATGGATGTATGTTATACTATAAGGATGATTCAGCGGAAAGCATAACATGTTGTCGATTTTGTGGTGCGGATCGGTATAAGACAACCACTAGGATGGGAATTGAGAAGAAGAGGTCGCTAAAAAAGACGTGGTACTTTCCGCTCGTGCCAAGACTTATAAGATTGTATTCTTCGATGGCCACTGCAGCTCACATGAGGTGGCATAGTGAGCATGAGAGGGAGCAAGATGTCTTGTGTCATCAATCTGATGGAGAAGCTTGGAAGCATTTTGATAGGGTTCATATGGCATTTTAGCAGGACCCTCGGAACGTCCGATTGGGGTTATCTACTGATGGATTTAATCCTTTTGGGTAGTCTGGAAAAGCATACTCTTGTTGGCCGGTTATCCTGACTCCGTACAATCTTCCCCCGAGGATGTGCATGAAGTGGGAGTTTATGTTCCTAACAGTCATAATTCCGGGTCCGTCTAATCCAAAAGGTAAGATTGATGTGTACTTGCAGCCGCTGATAGATGAGTTGACGATGCTGTGGAATGATGGTGTGTTGACATATGACGTATCTTTGAGGCAGAATTTCATCATGAAAGCAGCTTTGATATGGACGATCAACGACTTTCCCGCCAATGGGATGATGTCGGGTTGGATGACCGCGGGGAAGCTTGGATGCCCAATATGTATGGAGCGATCGAAGGTATTCATGCTTAAAAACAGTCGAAAGATCTCATATTTTGATTGTCATTGTCAATTCCTTGCAGAAGATCATCCTTATAGGCGGAACAAGAATGCATTCAAGAAGCGTAGTGCGGAGACAACACCGCCTCCACCACGTTTGACTGGTCCTAATGTATGGAGTAGAGTACAGTACTTACCGCTAGTCCATGAATCCCAAGGAGAAAATCTTCCTGATTATGGCGTCAACCATAATTGGACAAAACAAAGTATATTTTGGAGGTTGCCGTATTGGAGGACGCAGCTACTCCGTCACAACATTGATGTCATGCATACTGAGAGGAATGTGTTTTTGAATGTGTTTGACATTGTGATGGACATCAAGGGGATGACAAAGGATACAAATAAAGCCCGATTTGATCTGACTGAAATTTGTAATCTGAAGGAGCTTGAGTTGCAGGACGGTGGTCGTGGCAGACTTATCAAATCGAAGGCAAGTTATACACTAAGCAAAACACAGAAAGTGGCCGTCTGTAAGTGGGTTAAAGAACTAAAGTTAACAGATGGGTATGCTTCCAATCTGGGTAGATGTGTTGACATTAAGGAAGCAAAGTTACATGGAATGAAGAGTCATGATTGCCACGTGTTCATGCAACGGTTGCTTCCAATTGCGTTCGACGCATTACCGAAGCAAATTTGGAACCCACTTGTTGAGCTTAGCCACTTTTTCAGGGAGCTTATATCGACAACACTAAATGTGAATCAATTAAAGGATATGGAAGTCAAGATACCCGTTTTGTTATGTAAGCTGGAGCAAATCTTCCCGCCGAGTTTCTTTGATTCCATGGAACACCTGCCAGTTCATCTACCTTACGAAGCAAGAGTTGGTGGCCCAGTCCAATACCGCCGGATGTATCCATTTGAGAGGTAAACAACATCAACTATTTTACTTAATACATATGAAATTCACGAACACAAAATCGTAGTTTAGCTTTCCCTAAAACTAGTAATTATTTGTATGTATCCCTCTTTAATAGGTTCCTGCACTCCCGTAAACACAAAGTCAAGAACAAGGCACAAGTGGAGGGTTCCATTTGTGAAGCATACTTAGTATAGGAGACTTCCACTTTTGCCTCTTATTACTGACCGCGCTGTCGCCACGCGCCAAAAAGAACGAGCGATTATAAAATAATGCAATATAGTGCGACAACTCGAGTATCGTCTCTTAAGGACTCTTTAGTTGTTGTTATTATTAACAGAAAATTAGTAAAAGTTAGAAATGGGGGTTTTGAGATTAAAATAAAATAAAGGAAACAAAATAAAAACAGAGTAAGAAAAGAGATTAACAAATAAACTAAAGACGATTAACCTACTGTTCTCAGTTTCCCCACTATCATCGGTTCATGCATATTCTACTAAGCAGATACTAATCCCCTCCCGGTTGTAGCAACAATTAACAACGCAATCACAACTACGGATGCATGTTCCTATTCCCGAAATAACAAACGGGGTTAAGCCCTCATGAACAAACGAACATGAATGAACACACGCGAAATAACAAACGCGATTATATATAGGAACATAGCATCACCGAAATGAATCAATACAACACTATACATTCCTGAAATAACAAACAGAAACATATAGCATTGCATTGAAAAGAGAAAAGCATACAAAACAGGAATACAAGAACCTCAAGTGTGGTAATGGAAACCAATTATAGTAGATTAATCTAGGAGACTAATTCTCCATTACAGAAATAAACATTAAACTAATAGAAAAACAAAAGACTAACAAGCTCAGAAACTAGCCAAAACTGGCTAATTCTGACCTCCTAACTATCACTCCCTTTTCATTCTGCCATAGAGCAGTTTATATACAAATTCTGGAATCCAAGTCCCCGCGAGGCGAAGCACTGCTCGCGAGGCGAATTATGCGAAAGGTCTGCAACTCTTGGTCTTCTCGCGAGGCGAGCATATCTTAGCGAGGCGAACTCTTCAACTTCCAAACTGTAACGCCCGTGTCCTTCAACACGGGTAAACCGTGATGCTCTCTGACTTCCAGGTACTCGCGAGGCGAGTCCTTATTCGCGGGACGAGACAGAAAGTTTTGCAATTTAAGGAACAGTCACCTTCTGGTTCGCGTAGCGAGCAGCCTTCTCGCGGGGCGAAAGCTCCAGATTTATTCCCTTTTTTTATTAACCTGAAAATAGAAAATAAAAGTAAATAGTTTATTCACTCTAAATCAACTAAATTAACTTAAAAACAATTTACAGACTCAAAATATTACTTAAGGACAATCAAGTCTAATTTGGGCGCAAATGATATAAAATTAGCACAAAGCCAATGTTTTTACTAGTTATAAAACCAGTCAAACAGAGGCTCATCAAAATACCCCAAACTTAAACTTTGCTTGTCCCCAAGCAAACTACACTCAAAAACTTAAAAAGACTAAAGACCTGGCAAGCTCAAAAGATTCAATCAACTTTCGCACAGATTTCAAGCAATTTAACAAAATAATTTTTCTTTCAATGTTCCCCCTTTTCAAGCAAAGTAATCCCCACATTCATTTATTCTAAACAGTTGAGAAATTAATTGTTCAGACAATCAGAAATCTAAGCAGGGGGTCAAAGTTACACAAAAAAGGGAGATCACCATATCCAAACAACTGCCTTCCTCACAAGGGAAATTTATGTTCACTCAATCACTCAGTTTGTGTCAGGCTATCAACAATTCTCTCAATTTCACTTTTAAGAGCACTTCCCAAAAATTTGATTTTCATCTCAAAATGGCTCCCACAGAAAACATGCAAGCAACATCAGAAGGTCTTTTATGGGTTGTAATGGGGCCTGGCTAAGGGTAGGATATACAAAGGTACTAGGCTGAAGACCCTAGGAACTAAGAGAGCATGAACATTATTTACACTTTGAAATTAAACTCAAGTTCCTTTTCTTATTTTTTTTTCTTTATGCTTCTGGGTGGCTACAGCCTCTTTTATTTTTCTAATACTTTTATTTTATTTTTTTTCTTTTTATTTATTTATTTTTTCTTTTCATTTTTACACTTTTCTCTTCTTTTTTTTTTCTTTTTCCCAATCCCAAACAGCACATTGCACCGGGTAGCCACCCCAAACTTTGGTTTCTTGCAGCCATTCTAAGATTACATGCTCTCCTAATCCTAAGATCGGGCTAACATGGTTTTCCAGATTTTTGGGCTTATAACATTAGGTTATCAAGAATTAACAGGCTAATAGGCTCAAAGGGGCTAACTAGGGAACATGCTTCAGGAATTGGTTTATTTTAGTCTAAGTAGCTATTTACAAAGAACATGCCTAAATCATCTGAAGCAAACACATATTCATGCAAACCAAAAAGAGATTCAAGCAAATTCAGGAAAGTGCAACTTAAAAGAGATTTTCACACAGTAAAAAAAAACATGTTGGAGGCTCAAACCTCACCTGGACATTCATGCAAATTATTTGACAGAGATTCTATCCCTAGTGTGTGCTTCCTATCACCCCAAACTTATCATAAATCATGCCATCATAATAAAATCTCAAAGTTCAGTTTTCAATCACATGGGGATCATTTTTTTCAAATTTTTTTTTTTCAAATCCTAGGGGGAAAACAATCAACACTATCATGCAATCAATCTATGCAAAAATTAATAAAATCCAATAAACTTGCCAACAAAAGACTCGACACAACTCCTGAGCTTCTCAAATTATTCAGGAGCATTATTGACAATAAAACAGAAATGAAATAAGGAAAAGAAAATTAAAAAGAAGAAAGGTAAAGAAAACTCATTAAGGGTGGTTCCACCAGGATCCCATTGCTTGTAGCATAAGGCCCACGTGGTAGCCAAAGGACTGAAATTCATTCCATGCTTCCATGACTTGCAGCCTTTTTGTGGGGGTGAGCACTTGACAATTATGATGACTTCGCCTAGTGCGGCGGACTTCTCACTCCCCTTCGGGTCACAGCTGACCGCTTTCTCTACAAAGTCTCCCCAATAGAAGTGGGGCTCAACCTCTTGGACCGGCCATGGTGCAGAATCCAGAGGTGCAAAGTCCAGAACTTTTGGTTCCACAGGGGGAGGTGGCAAACAGTTAGAAACGGTTACCGGTGCTGCTTCAACTTCTGCATTTTCTCCATCCACTGCACTAACAAATTCAACACCTGCTATACATGCAGAGATTTCAGCACACACCACACAAATGTTAGAGTTAGTACATATATTACAAGAAAATGAATCAGAAAAAGTTAGAATGTCTGGGAATTCTTCACACAGTGCATCCACCCCATTACTCTCAACGCACGCATTTGCTTTAATTGCATCATCTACTCCCAAAGGTTCTTCATCATCCTCAAGCACGGTGGAGCAGATGTCCTCTTGATCCTCCTTTTCTAAGTTTCCTGAAAAAAATAAACCTGTAAAACGATCTGCATTTTCTATTTTTCCTGAAAAGTATAAACCTGTAAAACATTCTACACACAAAGCAGTTCCATCACAATAACAAGCATTAGGATCAGGGGATTCAACACATAATTCATCATCAACAGAAACATTATCAAAATCATCATCAGAAATATTTTCAAGAATGACTTGTGAATCTTTATGTTCTTCAATGGGCTGTGGAGTTAGCATTGCAGCTGAGTTGGTGGTAACTTGATCAATTAGAGCGGACAATTTCTGAGATTCAGCTTGGCTCCTCTGGTATTCAGCCTCCATCCTCTGTTGATATTCAAGATCTTGTTGTGCCATCCGTTGATTGTTCTCTTCCATTTGTTGTAGCATTGAAGCAATCTCATCCAACGTGCTCTGTGAAGGTTCGGAAGGTGCAAAGGTGGTCACTTGGCTAGGATAGTATGGTGGTGGCTCACTAAAATTAGGATAATACATGCAAGGTGGTGGTTCATAATAAACATTAGGCAAATATCCATACATGTAATTATCCATGGCAATCAAACATCCAGACAAAGCAGACATAACTAATTAGCAAAGATTTTTTTTTTTTTTTTTTTACAAATGAAACTTTCTGCTAATAACAACAAACCAGAGTCCCCGGCAACGGCGCCAATTTTTGACCGCACTGTCGCCATGCACCAAAAAAAACGAGCGATTATAAAATAATGCAGTATAGTGCGACAACTCGAGTATCGTCTCTCAAGGACTCATTAGTTGTTGTTATTATTAACAGAAAATTAGTAAAAGTTAGAAATGGGGGTTTTGAGATTAAAATAAAATAAAGGAAACAAAATAAAAACAGAGTAAGAAAAGAGATTAACAAATAAACTAAAGACGATTAACCTACTGTTCTCAGTTTCCCCACTATCATCGGTTCATGCATATTCTACTAAGCAGATACTAATCCCCTCCCGGTTGTAGCAACAATTAACAACGCAATCACAACTACGGATGCATGTTCCTATTCCCGAAATAACAAACGGGGTTAAGCCCTCATGAACAAACGAACATGAATGAACACACGCGAAATAACAAACGCGATTATATATAGGAACATAGCATCACCGAAATGAATCAATACAACACTATACATTCCTGAAATAACAAACAGAAACATATAGCATTGCATTGAAAAGAGAAAAGCATACAAAACAGGAATACAAGAACCTCAAGTGTGGTAATGGAAACCAATTACAGTAGATTAATCTAGGAGACTAATTCTCCATTACAGAAATAAACATTAAACTAATAGAAAAACAAAAGACTAACAAGCTCAGAAACTAGCCAAAACTGGCTAATTCTGACCTCCTAACTATCACTCCCTTTTCATTCTGCCATAGAGCAGTTTATATACAAATTCTGGAATCCAAGTCCTCGCGAGGCGAAGCACTGCTCGCGAGGCGAATTATGCGAAAGGTCTGCAACTCTTGGTCTTCTCGCGAGGCGAGCATATCTTAGCGAGGCGAACTCTTCAGCTTCCAAACTGTAACGCCCGTGGCCTTCAACACGGGTAAACCGTGATGCTCTCTGACTTCCAGGTACTCGCGAGGCGAGTCCTTATTCGCGGGGCGAGACAGAAAGTTTTGCAATTTAAGGAACAGTCACCTTCTGGTTCGCGTGGCGAGCAGCCTTCTCGCGGGGCGAAAGCTCCAGATTTATTCCCTTTTTTTATTAACCTGAAAATAGAAAATAAAAGTAAATATTTTATTCACTCTAAATCAACTAAATTAACTTAAAAACAATTTACAGACTCAAAATATTACTTAAGGACAATCAAGTCTAATTTGGGCACAAATGATATAAAATTAGCACAAAGCCAAGGTTTTTACTAGTTATAAAACCAGTCAAACAGAGGCTCATCAATTACTATCTGGACGAAGTTAACACGAGAAGGACAAGGATTCCTAGAAACGTTGATTCGGGCGAAGGAAGTTCAACTAGTCCTCCTATATCAATATTCAACTATCCTGGCAGATTTAGTGGCAAATCAAAAGGATATTTCTTGGAGCAGCGTGACATTAATGCTGCTCGTCTGTATATCCTTCAAAATTGTGAAGAGGTGGCGCCATATTTAGAGTAAGTTTCTACAATGTCTTTTATAAGTTCAATTGACATTTATGATTATTAATCGTCCTGCTGTTAATCTCCCATATGTAGGATGTATGACAATTTTCTAAGGGATCTCCAACCTGACATTTCAAACGATCAGGTTGATCGAGAAATTACTTATCACTTTGCTACGTGGTTCAGTAAATATGTAGGTTAAGCATCTTCATTTGTTGTAATACATTTTATCTCCTTAAATATATAGCATGTATAATAATAATATAATATTTGATTTTTTAGGTACTAGATCCAGAAAACAATGTTCGAAATCCATTGTTAACAAATTTGGCATCGGGGCCTAACAGATGGGTTACATCATGGAATACTTACATTGTAAATGGATATAAATTTAACACAAAAACATGGAATGAAGGAATGCAGTCGTGTAACTATGGTGTTTGTGTGCGAGCCACTGATGGCAATGTAGAGGATGATTTCTATGGGATTCTAACTGACATCCTTGAACTCGATTATACTGGTTTCCCCATGATGAAGTTAGTTATCTTCAAGTGTGATTGGTTTGATCCTACTCTTGACGTAAGGACAAAAATCGATAAAAAATATGGTATTGTTCAAGTTAGGCTGTCTCAAAGGTATAATAAGGCGTACGACCCAATCATTTTTTCACAACAGGCAGATCAGGTTTATTACTCGCCATATCCCGAAGGACATCAAGGTTGGTTGGGTGTTATTAAGATAAAGGCTCGCAGTATAATTACTGATAATGTAATCAACCAGCCTAAAAAAGATGCTCCGTACCAAGATGATGAGTTTTCAAGACCCCACGTACCGTTCAAATTACGCCTGACATTATTGTTAATTCTCTGGCGGACATTTCCGGAAATGGCGAAGAAGTTGAAAGAGAGTTAATGGATCAATCCGAGTTGGACGCATCTAGCGAAGGCACATTCCGATCAAGTGAGACTGATGAGAGTGAGGGTGAATTTAGTGACAGAGATTCTACTTAGGTAATTTATGTCATAATTCATTGTGTAAATGTCATTCTACTTAGGTAATTTATTTTTGTATTATTTACACCGTTGTGTAATCATCTTTTCATTTTTTACACAGATGGCAGATTCCTCTAGAGGTAGGGGTCGTCGTGGAGGTCGTGGCAGAGGTCGTGCTGCGAGAGTCCCTTCGCCGGCCGACCTGCAGCCTTCAGATCGAGACCACCCTACCAGCACCTCTGTGGACGGGACACCTCAGGGTGATGGAGTTGCACCCCCTACCCAGCCTCATGTGGTCGGGACACAGGCCGCACCCTCATCATCCACACCTATGACAGGACCATCATCATCATCGGGACAGGAGAGTCGTGGTCCATCCGACAGGAGGATTCTTCTTATCCCTAGGGGGGATAACGAGTAAGCTAATTTAATTTTTTATTATATATAAAGTATCGTTAATTTCTATTTACTTGTTTTTTCTACTATATTTATAACATTTATTAATGCTCTAATTTTGCTTGACTTTACGCCTGAAGGGCCCTTCTGATTCGATATCGAAGATCCTACGACGCAAGTTTGATGGTCCATGGCCTACATGGAAGGCCATCGCAGGGGGCCATAGGGATCAGTTGTTTCAAGAGTTTAAGGTAACAATTTATTAAGTTATTTAAATTAAATTTACATTATATATATATACACACACACGAATTTCCTAACAACTGTAAGTTACAGAAAGAGTATAGGTGGAACGTAGCTTCAGAGGGTCTCGTCAGGGACATATTTGAGCATAAAGGCTCACTAGTCATGAAGAATCTGACGAACAAGCTGAGGAAGGGTAAGAATAAGGGGAAGTGGGTGGATCCTGAGATCAGGAGGCTGCTAGACCAGTACTGAGCTACTGAGAAGTTCCAGGAGATCCAGGCCACAGCTCGACGTAATCGAGCTTCTGATGGTGGCGCATGTGCTTGGACCGGCGGGTCTAAATCAGCCGCCGCCCACTACGACGAGCTGGTAATACATTAAACTTTGGACTTATTATACTATTTAATTAGTTTTCATTTTTAATTATTCTTATGAATTTAAGATTATATTTTTCTATGCAGAAAGCACAGAAACAGCGGGCCCCCACTGCTATGGAGTTGGTGGAGAGGACGAAGAAGTTGAAGTCGGGGACATGGGTCAATGACAAGGCCCGTAACTATGCTGTAAGCAAAAAAACAATTTAGTGTTTACTGTAATTTATTATAAATGATTTGTTAATATTGATTATAATTTTAACTAAATCTCTTCAACTATACTTTGTAGGTGGGCTTCAACGAGAAGAAGGACGATGCCATATCATGTGCCTCACAGTCACAAGATGAGGCCTTGACTGGTGATGGGCCTAGCTCTCCTATCTCTGTCGACGATAATGCCATTTATTTGGAGGTCGTCAGGGGTAGGAACAAGAAGGGGCACGTGTATGGCCTCGGACACCTGGGAGGTGAGTTTATCGCTTCATCATCCGGTACGCCTGCTCCTTCCTACACCGATACCGTCCCTCAGGAGAAGTTCAACCAAATTCAGGACACCATCACGCAGCTGAATGTGGAGCTTCGGGAGAAGAACGAGAGAGAGCAGCAGATGGCGAACCAGATTGCACAGTTGACTCAGGCACACCAGCAGCTGATGCAGATGAGCATCGAGCAGGGCCAGACACTATGGCTGGTGTTGGAGCAGATGAGGATCCAGACTCCAGTTGCTCAGGGTGATGCTTTGATGGTTGTGCCGCCCGCTGCCGCTCCTCCAGTTCCGCCTCCAGCTACTGATGCTGCTACTGCAGAGGACGATCAGATAGCAGACGTCGGTGGTACAGACGCTGAGGATGATTGGATTCCTCCACCTCCCCCTCATCATGACTGATTTTTTTTTCTTCATATTTTTGACTTTAAACGATTCTTGTACGATACTTTGGATTATTTTTTTATATATATGTTCATTATTTCTTATGATTGTATATTTCATTAGTAATTTGGTGTGTTTTATTAGTATTTTTGTTAAAATTTAAAGAAAAACAGAAAAAATTTATTATTTTAAAAATTATATTTTAAATTTTTTTAATAAAAACCAGTTTAGCGACCGAATTAGAAATCAATAATTCGGTCGCTAAAATTTAGTTAACATTAACAGATTGTGGTCTAGCGACCGAAAATCCATTGCTAATATAGGTTAAAGTAACCAACAATGGCGACCGAACTAGCAACCGATTATCGGTCGCTAAAAATGGTTACCCAAACAATGCGACCAACCGTGTAACGACCGTTTTTTATTATTTAGCGACCAAATTTACGGTCGTCATTTAGCGACCGAATTATTATTTCAGTCTTTAAAAGCTTAGCGACCAGGTTATTAGCTACCACTATTAATCGGTCGCTAATTCGGTCGCTACATTAAATAGCGACCGATTTAGAAAGTTTAGCGACCGAATATGCCGGTCGCTAAATAGTTGTTTTTTTTGTAGTGATCCCTGATTTTGATGCCGTAGCATGTTGCAGCATCTTGGGTGCAGAAATTCTTCACAATTGGGCCAGACAAAAGTTGCTCCTCCTCTGAGCAGATTTTACCATTTTCTTGAGTGTTCTTTCCCGAGCCTTTGACCTCTTTTGTAATAGCCTCCTCATATGCTTGAGTTGCATCTTCAATCTTTGGGGGAAATGTAACATCCATGTTTTAAGATCTTGTTTATGTGTTTAATATCCATGTTTATGTGTTTGGAAGTTTGTTTGAAAAGTACGCAGACGATTGGCTTCGAATCGAGCGAGAACATAAGCTAGGGTTCCCTATCCTGTTTGGAATGCTCAAGCGTGCAGGGTAGGAAATTTTTGTTTAAGGAAGAGATTAGGCATGTTTGATGACTTAATCGTATTCCTTAGGTGTTTAGGAGTCCATTTTTCAAATTTGAGGTCAATCGCACTTCGAACGAGCTCAGAACGCGATGAAAAGCGCAAATTAGGGTTTACTGGTCAACCTGGTCAACGTTTGAGCACCCAGGGTCTTATGATACGTGGCAACACGTGGCGAGTGTAGACGACGCATGGTACACGTGGTGCGAAGACTTCATCAGGAAGTTGTTGACCTGAGAGTCAACACTCAAACGTTGAAACAATGGCGCTTGAGCTCCAGAGCGTTTGGATGCTGGGAAAACAACGTTTGAGCACCAGTAACAAAACTTTGAAAAATAATAATAAAGTTCAGAATGGTAACGTAAGTTACCATTCACGTAAAGAAGGACCAGAAAGTAGAGAGAACATGAGAGAGAGTCCGTCAGAGAGAAAATATTCCGGCTCTGATTCCGAGTGATCCGTTGGTCCTAACGTAAATCCGAATATGTCATCATGATTGTAGTGACATCTACTTCTTAACCCTACCTTTCTTTTCTTGATTTGGCTAAGGTAAGTCTATGCCATTTTTATTTCGAAATGTCGTCGGTGACGGTATTGAGGTTTTCTCTCTATTCGTTTATCGGTTTCCAATTCTGTTTTCATATTAGTGTTACCTGTAATACGTGCTTCATGTATATGTGTTCAGACGAATTTTCGGATTCTCGGAGGGTGTAGAACCGTGCATGACAGATTTAAGAGGAATAGAGGGACATTCGTTTCGTGGTCCCAGAGCTAGCCACAAGTACCTTAGGTGGGAGAAAAAAGCCACCTAACATCGGAAATGGCTAAGTAGCATATTTTACAATAATGGCGTAGGGCGACCTAAGCCCAACTAATGAGCGAGTAATCGACAATATTAATATCACATTTAGGACTACTTGATAGTACCAATGATGGTATGGAGATTGTGGGTTTATCGTCGTTAGGGTAAATTTATGATATTTGAAGTTGCATGGTTTTGCCTATTGAGCTGCTTGCTGTGTGTTGTTGTGATAATATGTTTAATATTTGCTGTTTGGTTAATTAGGAATATTTTAATATTATTTTAATATGTGAAAACATGCTTCGAGTGATAACATGCTATGATTATTTTTGTATGCTTAGTTGGCATCTAGATGATGATATATGTCGTTTTGGAGATATGAATGTTGGGGAGAGTATGACATGGGACTTAGTCGTTCCTAACCTAATTAAATGATATTTTATTCATGATAAGATTATGTGATGCCATTTGAAACATGATATGATCACAGCCTTGTAAGTGGAACACATGAGGTCGGAGTATCCGATTACGGATACCGGATTCACGGGTGAGTGCCTTCACGCTGAGGTTTTGAGGAAGACTACCGTGATACTCTCGTAGTCCTTGATGAGCAGTGCGACTATTCTCTACCGTGGATGGGGACATAGTTTCATTCGAGGAATGGACACCCTACGGGACCTAAGGCGTGCACCAATGTTCATGGGCTTGGACGACTGACTAATATCCCTAATTAGACGAGGGATGTACGACAAGATTGTGTGGTGGCCACGTTAGCATACAAGACAAGTTGCATGTGTAACACCCTGATTTTTACTGTTTTAAATAACAGTAATACATATAAATATGTTTATATATTTATTTGAGTTTTATAAAATTATTTTAAATAAACGGAGGTTATTACTCAATCCTACTTGACCGTAGGAAGCTACGATTAAAATTTAGGTTGGAAAGTCAGGCGAAACCCTACCATGAATTCCATTGAAGATAATTATACTGCTCAAAAGACCTAATTTTAATTCGTGAACGAAATACTTAAGTTTAGTATTTTATTTTCTACGATTCTGTATTTTTAGAATTATTTTCAGAAAAAATAAAATAAGTTACGTATTATGGGCGGAAAGCGTAATCGGGTAGACGACGGAAGGGAAATTAGAGTTTCTAAGAGTAGATAGAGGGTTTATCTTAGGATTTTGAGATGATTCAAGGGGATGAATCATATTTTTAAGTCTAGAAGGTTTTTCAGGGATAAATAGAAAATTTCGAAATTTACGGTTAAGTCCCTGAACTTTCTGTAAATTACCCTTTTGTCCCTAAATTAGTTTTTTTTTCGTTTTTTCAAGTGGATTGGGCTAGAATCCTTGTTTCTAACCTTAAATGGTCGTGGCTTAGAAGCCCAAACTTTTCTAGTTCATAGTTGAGTCCATAAAGCCCATTTAAGTTTCTTATCTTAAGCTTAAAGGCTTAAATCTTCAAGTGGGCCCCACAACAAACAAGAAAATGAAACTAAGCCCAAAATGTGTCAAGCCCAAATACATAAGCCCATGAGAGAAGATGACTTTCTCATTTGATGGATGAATCAAGATTTTTCTAGAATGTTCCACACTTTTCTACATCATTCTTGGTTTTTCTTCAACATTCTAGATTATTCTCAAATGTTCTTGAATTTGTCTAAACTTATCCTTGACTCATCAAATCAGCCAACTAAGTCAAAGATAAGCTAGCATTTAATGTGATTAAACTCATCATCATGACATTCTATTGTCTATTTGCAAACTAGTCCTTCAACTATTGGAATCTTTGCAATTTGGTCCTTGGAACTTAATTGCACTTTGATCCTTTTAACATGACAACTCATCTTCATCTAGATCCTTCTTGAGATGTTGCCACTTACACTATAAATACCTTTCTCTCACTTTTCATTTAGTTCTTTGGTTAGTTGTCTTCTAAAACTCTAAAGTTCTAAGTTCTTAGTTCTAAGTTTTTCAAAGCAAGTTCTTGGATTGTTTTCATCATTGATTCTCAAGAGGTAAATCCTAATCTTTGTCTTAAATCATGTCTATGTTCTTTAGATAGTTTCTTGATTCAAGACTTATATCATGGTGGTTCATCATTTTCAAGTTTCAAACCCTAGAACTTTGAAAAATCATAATAAATCCTAGGAAAATCTAATGATGATGAAACTACTTTCTATCTTCTAGATATCATGTCTACTATCTAAATCCAAGAGCATGAAGCAATCAAAAATTTCTTTCTTGAAAACCTAGCCTTGGCCGAATCTATCAAAGTAGGTTTGGTAGAGTTTTTGTTCATGGTTTTCATTAATGATCTTGTTAATCAAGCTATTAGTATGTATGATTAATAAATCCAAGTTGGTTTATTAAACTAAGAACCCTAACCCTAAGATTATGTTGAGGCCGAATCTATGTATAAAAGAGTTAGAAAGTTTTGAGTTTGAACTTTAGTTGTTTAGTCACTAATCCATGATTTAGGTTAATCAAGGATCATTAATCTATGACTTAATCATGATTAGGAATTTTAAGGATTTTGAACCCTAAAAGTCAGCCCTTGGCCTAAACCCTAACCCTAAAGGTTAGAGGATTTTGTTTCAAATTTTAGTCTTGTAATAAGTAATCTATGTTAGTTAAGACTCTAGTAATTAGGATCCAAAAGATGACATTAAGAAGATAACCCTAAACCTATTTTCTAAGTGTTGGCCGAACCTAGCCCTAAAGTGTCATAGATGGTTGTTAGTTGATTAATTATAGATATGTTGTTTGGATGAAGGTGGTTGTGTTAATTCGTGGCGGGATAACGAGGATCATAGGTGTACGTGTTTCTAAGTGCTAGCTCAGGTGGGGAAAAGAATCAACCTATCGTCGGAATCGATAAGTAGTAGATTATATGATAATTGTGTAGGGCGACCTAAACCCTACTAGTAGTTGAGTAATCGACAAGACCAAAATCCCATTGGAAACCTTTTCGTAAAACCAATGTGATTCGGGGATTGTAGGTTTATCGACATTAAGTTGATTTTAAATATTTGAGGATGTTTGAATTATTTACTTTTGACCTGTTTGTGATACGTTGGTTGAGGTATTCCATCTGCATGTGACGTATTGTTTCGGTGTTTGAATAATTATGATATTGAGGATGCTTGTTGTCTGTCACTGGCGTGATGGTTGTCATGGCCAGGCCGTGACAGGTTACTTTTGTAGAATTCTTGCCTTTGATGTCCATCACGATCGTGATGGCTATCACGGCCAGCCGTGACAGAATCTGACTTTGTTATTTATTTGGTTTGATTATTATGAGTTGGTTGTGATAAATTGCTTTATATGATATTGAGAGATTTGAATATTTGCTGATGTTATGTTATGCATGATCTGCCTGGGTTTAATATTGTGCTTAGTTGATTTTTAAGTAAGGACATGTGTTGTTCGGGAGATAATTGTTTGGGTGAGAGAATAAAGGTGAATTAGAGGTGCCTAGCCTAATTAAGTGGTTTTATCTATGAGGAAAAAGGTGTTGAGACTTTGATGGAAGGTTGAGGCACTAGGTTGTTATTGATGTAATTTAGGGAGATTCATTTATCGAGATATTGTTAGTCACAGCCGTGTGAGTGGAACACACGAGGTCAAGATATCCTATGTTGGGGATATCGGATATTGCGGGTGAGTGCCCTACGGATGTGGATGCCGAGGTATACTACCGTAATACTCTTTAGTTCTTGACGAGTTCGAATGTTATTGGCACTGGACCGTTATGGAAGGATGTTCCTTGACGAGTTCGAATGTTCTTTGCACTGGACCGTTATGGAAGGATGTTCCTTGACGAGTTCGAAAGTTATTTGCACCGGACCGTTATGGAAGGATGTTCCTTGACGAGTTCGAATGTTATTGGCACTGGACCGTTATGGAAGGATGTTCCTTGATGAGTTCGAATGTTCTTGGCACTGGACCGTTATGGAAGGATGTTCCTTGACGAGTTCGTATGTTATTGGCACTGGACCATTTTAGACTAATAAGTGTTTAGTCTTTGATGCGTTCGAAAGTTATTGGTACTTGGACTATTCGGACCTCGACTCATGTGACATGAGTGAAGATGGCCACATCAAGATAAAGTTTTAGTTGCATGGGTTGAGGGTAGAGGATGATATAGTGAATTGAGGATGATTGTTGATTTTGAGTGATGTGTGTTTGTGACAATTCATTGTATAATTTACTATTAGTCTTTTTCCGCTTTTTGATGATAGAACTGTTTCTTATTCCCTATATCTTTTCGTGTGTTGTATTTTATTTCGATGTGATCGCACGAGAAGACCCGATGGAGGAACCAATTGCCGAGGAGTTAGATGGAACTCCGTATGAACCGGATCTTTGGAGATCGAGTGTGATCTAGAGCGATTAGAGTATAGACATGATGGCCAAGTGTGTCTAAGGAGTATTTATATTTCCGCTAAGTTTGTCTCAGTAGTGAAGTCTATACCGTGAGGGATCCTCATTGAGAGGGTACCCTTCTTAAGTGTTTTGGTTTTGTAATAAATAAACATGTGTGTAATTATATATTATAACTTTGGTGTGTTTTATCTTTGTAGAAGTTATATGATCATTAAATAAGTTTTAAATTTTTACGTATTTTCACTAGTAAGTGCGCGCTTAAGTAAATAAATCTTAAGGTTTTAATGTAATAATATGATGGGGCACATCGGGGTGTCTCATTTGGTGGTATCAGAGCAGTTCGATTCTAATCGGACTGTGAGGTCTAGGAAGTTGTTACTGGCCGTGTCTAGTTGAGTCCACATCGGATTTTAACTATGCTTAGAAGATGGGTAGTGTGTCCGAATCCGACGCGATAAATAACATTAGTGTGGCATATGGTATTTATATACTTGTCTATGTGGTATTATATGTCATATTGATAAGAGCAAATGATTTCTTTTACGTAATCATGGCTCGTGGAAAAGGACGCTCGATTGACAAGTAATGACCGAACTCCCTGAAAGAATTGTTGGAGCTAACAATGTGGAAAATAATCATACCTGGAAGTGGAGGAGAGTCATCGAGACTCAAGATACCATGAAAAACATAGTTCTTGCTCTGTTGTTACAAACACAGCGAGAATCGCCGAGATGCTACTGAGATGAACAAAGAACAGCGGGAACAACGAGAATCAAAGGAGAGCCTGCAAAGAGGCGAAGATGCCGGAATGGCTACTTTCCCCGAAAGGGAAGCCACCCCAATTCCGAGGAGATTATGATCCAGAGAAGGCAGAGTGGTGGATACAAGAGATCGAGAAGATATTCGATACCATGCGCTGCAGAGAGGATAGGAAAGTGATGTATCTTTGCCTTCATGTTAACCGGAGGAGCAGAATCTTGGTGGAAAGGCAAGCGAAGATTGTTGGAGGCCGAGGCGGAATTATCACTTGGCGCTTGTTTAGCAACTGTTTCTTTGAAAAAATATTTTCCGCGTCTAGTTCGACGTGAGAAAGAAAGGGAATTCATGAGTCTCAAACAAGGCAACATGACGGTTGGTGATTATGCATCACGATTTGAGGCTCTGATTAAGTATTCTGAATTTTATCAGAGATTTCCAAATGAAGATTGGCAATGTAGAAGGTTTGAGGAAGGACTCCGACATGGGCTACAGAGGGCTATAGTATCTCTCGATATCCAAAGTTTTCCGGAGCTAGTAGAAAGATGCAGTGCCATAGAAAGCATAGATCTGAGGCAAGCTGCTGGCCGAGGGGAGGCAGAGAGAGAGTGGAGGTCCTATTCGATCAGGTCTCCAATGGAGAGAAGATAGGGGTTCTCAAGAGAGACAAGGACCATATGCCAGACAATTGCAGACAGTGGCACCAACACCAGTAGCTACCACACCAGTGGTTGGAACAAGCCAACAACAACAACACCGCTTAGTTTGTTTCAGATGCGGAGGACCGCATTATGTTAGGAATTGTAAGGAGGGATCTGGTTGTTTTAACTGTGGGAAGCCAGGTCATTATGCTCGTGATTGTAAACGAGAAAGGTATGCCGCAGCCGGTAGCTGGGAATAGGGAAGTCGGAGGTTATAGAGGTGGAACCCGAGGAGGAGTTTCTGCAACCTGGTCAGCAGATGGTTAGACCTCAAGTCTTTGGGAGAGTGTTTACCATAAGAAGAGTTGAATCCCCTCACGCTGCAGATCTCATAAATGGTATGTATGATTTTGATATAAATTTGAATAATAGAATATGTTCGAAGGATTAAGTTTTAATTATGTCCTTTAAGGATGTTAGATCAAGTTGGAAAAGTTAAGGACAATGAATAGAATATAGTGATGGATAAGTTCGAGGATAAATGGGATGATAGAAGCATGAATTCTATTATGAAGTTACCGCTGTCACCTAAGGGAAAAACAGCGATGAGAAATATATTGTTGGAGCTTTAGATTAAGATAAGATTACAAGATTATGTCTAGTGTTGAGTTAAGAAATTCCGAGGACGGAATTTTTTTCTAAGAGGGGTAGTAATGTAACACCCCGATTTTTACTGTTTTAAATAACAGTAATACATATAAATATGTTTATAGATTTATTTGAGTTTTATAAAATTATTTTAAATAAACGGAGGTTATTACTCAATCCTACTTGACCGTAGGAAGCTACGATTAAAATTTAGGTTGGAAAGTCAGGCGAAACCCTACCATGAATTCCATTGACAGTATAATTATACTGCTCAAAAGACCTAATTTTAATTCGTGAACGAAATACTTAAGTTTAGTATTTTATTTTCTACGATTCTGTATTTTTAGAATTATTTTCAGAAAAAATAAAATAAGTTACGTATTATGGGCGGAAAGCGTAATCGGGTAGACGACGGAAGGGAAATTAGAGTTTCTAAGAGTAGATAGAGGGTTTATCTTAGGATTTTGAGATGATTCAAGGGGATGAATCATATTTTTAAGTCTAGAAGGTTTTTCAGGGATAAATAGAAAATTTCGAAATTTACGGTTAAGTCCCTGAACTTTCTGTAAATTACCCTTTTGTCCCTAAATTAGTTTTTTTTCGTTTTTTCAAGTGGATTGGGCTAGAATCCTTGTTTCTAACCTTAAATGGTCGTGGCTTAGAAGCCCAAACTTTTCTAGTTCATAGTTGAGTCCATAAAGCCCATTTAAGTTTCTTATCTTAAGCTTAAAGGCTTAAATCTTCAAGTGGGCCCCACAACAAACAAGAAAATGAAACTAAGCCCAAAATGTGTCAAGCCCAAATACATAAGCCCATGAGAGAAGATGACTTTCTCATTTGATGGATGAATCAAGATTTTTCTAGAATGTTCCACACTTTTCTACATCATTCTTGGTTTTTCTTCAACATTCTAGATTATTCTCAAATGTTCTTGAATTTGTCTAAACTTATCCTTGACTCATCAAATCAGCCAACTAAGTCAAAGATAAGCTAGCATTTAATGTGATTAAACTCATCATCATGACATTCTATTGTCTATTTGCAAACTAGTCCTTCAACTATTGGAATCTTTGCAATTTGGTCCTTGGAACTTAATTGCACTTTGATCCTTTTAACATGACAACTCATCTTCATCTAGATCCTTCTTGAGATGTTGCCACTTACACTATAAATACCTTTCTCTCACTTTTCATTTAGTTCTTTGGTTAGTTGTCTTCTAAAACTCTAAAGTTCTAAGTTCTTAGTTCTAAGTTTTTCAAAGCAAGTTCTTGGATTGTTTTCATCATTGATTCTCAAGAGGTAAATCCTAATCTTTGTCTTAAATCATGTCTATGTTCTTTAGATAGTTTCTTGATTCAAGACTTATATCATGGTGGTTCATCATTTTCAAGTTTCAAACCCTAGAACTTTGAAAAATCATAATAAATCCTAGGAAAATCTAATGATGATGAAACTACTTTCTATCTTCTAGATATCATGTCTACTATCTAAATCCAAGAGCATGAAGCAATCAAAAATTTCTTTCTTGAAAACCTAGCCTTGGCCGAATCTATCAAAGTAGGTTTGGTAGAGTTTTTGTTCATGGTTTTCATTAATGATCTTGTTAATCAAGCTATTAGTATGTATGATTAATAAATCCAAGTTGGTTTATTAAACTAAGAACCCTAACCCTAAGATTATGTTGAGGCCGAATCTATGTATAAAAGAGTTAGAAAGTTTTGAGTTTGAACTTTAGTTGTTTAGTCACTAATCCATGATTTAGGTTAATCAAGGATCATTAATCTATGACTTAATCATGATTAGGAATTTTAAGGATTTTGAACCCTAAAAGTCAGCCCTTGGCCTAAACCCTAACCCTAAAGGTTAGAGGATTTTGTTTCAAATTTTAGTCTTGTAATAAGTAATCTATGTTAGTTAAGACTCTAGTAATTAGGATCCAAAAGATGACATTAAGAAGATAACCCTAAACCTATTTTCTAAGTGTTGGCCGAACCTAGCCCTAAAGTGTCATAGATGGTTTTTAGTTGATTAATTATAGATATGTTGTTTGGATGAAGGTGGTTGTGTTAATTCGTGGCGGGATAACGAGGATCGTCGTGTACGTGTTTCCGGTGCTAGCTCAGGTGGGGAAAAGAATCAACCTATCGTCGGAATCGATAAGTAGTAGATTATATGATAATTGTGTAGGGCGACCTAAACCCTACTAGTAGTTGAGTAATCGACAAGACCAAAATCCCATTGGAAACCTTTTCTGTAAAACCAATGTGATTCGGGGATTGTAGGTTTATCGACATTAAGTTGATTTTAAATATTTGAGGATGTTTGAATTATTTACTTTTGACTGTTTGTGATACGCTGGTTGAGGTATTCCATCTGCATGTGACGTATTGTTTCGGTGTTTGAATAATTATGATATTGAGGATGCTTGTTGTCTGTCACGGCCGTGATGGTTGTCATGGCCAGGCCGTGACAGGTTCTGTTTTGTAGAATTCTTGCCTTTGATGTCTGTCACGACCGTGATGGCTATCACGGCCAGGCCGTGACAGAATCTGACTTTGTTATTTATTTGGTTTGATTATTATGAGTTGGTTGTGATAAATTGCTTTATATGATATTGAGAGATTTGAATATTTGCTGATGTTATGTTATGCATGATCCGCCCGGGTTTAATATTGTGCTTAGTTGATTTTTAAGTAAGGACATGTGTTGTTCGGGAGATAATTGTTTGGGTGAGAGAATAAAGGTGAATTAGAGGTGCCTAGCCTAATTAAGTGGTTTTATCTATGAGGAAAAAGGTGTTGAGACTTTGATGGAAGGTTGAGGCACTAGGTTGTTATTGATGTAATTTAGGGAGATTCATTTATCGAGATATTGTTAGTCACAGCCGTGTGAGTGGAACACACGAGGTCAAGATATCCTATGTTGGGGATATCGGATATTGCGGGTGAGTGCCCTACGGATGTGGATGCCGAGGTATACTACCGTAATACTCTTTAGTTCTTGACGAGTTCGAATGTTATTGGCACTGGACCGTTATGGAAGGATGTTCCTTGACGAGTTCGAATGTTCTTTGCACTGGACCGTTATGGAAGGATGTTCCTTGACGAGTTCGAAAGTTATTTGCACCGGACCGTTATGGAAGGATGTTCCTTGACGAGTTCGAATGTTATTGGCACTGGACCGTTATGGAAGGATGTTCCTTGATGAGTTCGAATGTTCTTGGCACTGGACCGTTATGGAAGGATGTTCCTTGACGAGTTCGTATGTTATTGGCACTGGACCATTTTAGACTAATAAGTGTTTAGTCTTTGATGCGTTCGAAAGTTATTGGTACTGGACTGTTCTGGACTACTGACTCATGTGACATGAGTGAAGATGGCCACATCAGTATAAAGTTTTAGTTGCATGGGTTGAGGGTAGAGGATGATATAGTGAATTGAGGATGATTGTTGATTTTGAGTGATGTGTGTTTGTGACAATTACTGTATAATTTACTATTAGTCTTTTCCGCTTTTTGATGATAGAACTGTTTCTTATTCCCTATATCTTTCTGTGTGTTGTATTTTATTTCTGATGTGATCGTACGAGAAGACCCGATGGAGGAACCAATTGCTGAGGAGTTAGATGGAACTCCGTATGAACCGGATGCTGGAGATCGAGCTGTGATCTAGAGCGATTAGAGTATAGACATGATGGCCAGTGTGTCTAAGGAGTATTTATATTTCCGCTAAGTTTGTCTGTAGTGAAGTCTATACCTGTGAGGATCCCCTGCGAGAGGGTACCCTTAATGTTGTTTTGGTTTTGTAATAAATAAACATGTGTGTAATTATATATTATAACTTTGGTGTGTTTTATCTTTGTAGAAGTTATATGATCATTAAATAAGTTTTAAATTTTTACGTATTTTCACTAGTAAGTGCGCGCTTAAGTAAATAAATCTTAAGGTTTTAATGTAATAATATGATGGGGCACATCGGGGTGTCTCATTTGGTGGTATCAGAGCAGTTCGATTCTAATCGGACTGTGAGGTCTAGGAAGTTGTTACTGGCCGTGTCTAGTTGAGTCCACATCGGATTTTAACTATGCTTAGAAGATGGGTAGTGTGTCCGAATCCGACGCGATAAATAACATTAGTGTGGCATATGGTATTTATATACTTGTCTATGTGGTATTATATGTCATATTGATAAGAGCAAATGATTTCTTTTACAGAATCATGGCTCGTGGAAAAGGACGCGTCGATTGAAAGAATGACCGAACTCCTCAAAAGAATTGTTGGAGCTAACAATGTGGAAAATAATCATACCGGAAGTGGAGGAGAGTCATCTGAGACTCAAGATACCATGAAAAACATAGTTACTGCTCTGTTGTTACAAACACAGCAGAATGCTGAGATGCTACAGATGAACAAAGAACAGCAGGAACAACAGAATCAAAGGAGAGCTGCAGTAGCTGAAGATGCCGGAATGGCTACTTTCCTGAAAGGGAAGCCACCCCAATTCCGAGGAGATTATGATCCAGAGAAGGCAGAGTGGTGGATACAAGAGATCGAGAAGATATTCGATACCATGCGCTGCAGAGAGGATAGGAAAGTGATGTATGCTGCCTTCATGTTAACTGGAGGAGCAGAATCTTGGTGGAAAGGCAAGCGAAGATTGTTGGAGGCTGAGGGCAGAATTATCACTTGGCAGTTGTTTAGCAACTGTTTCTTTGAAAAATATTTTCCGCGTCTAGTTCGACGTGAGAAAGAAAGGGAATTCATGAGTCTCAAACAAGGCAACATGACGGTTGGTGATTATGCATCACGATTTGAGGCTCTGATTAAGTATTCTGAATTTTATCAGAGATTTCCAAATGAAGATTGGCAATGTAGAAGGTTTGAGGAAGGACTCCGACATGGGCTACAGAGGGCTATAGTATCTCTCGATATCCAAAGTTTTCCGGAGCTAGTAGAAAGATGCAGTGCCATAGAAAGCATAGATTCGAGGCAAGGCTGGCAGAGGCAGCAGAGGAGTGGAGGTCCTATTCGATCAGGTCTCCAATGGAGAGAAGATAGGGGTTCTCAAGAGAGACAAGGACCATATGCCAGACAATTGCAGACAGTGGCACCAACACCAGTAGCTACCACACCAGTGGTTGGAACAAGCCAACAACAACAACAACGCTTAGTTTGTTTCAGATGCGGAGGACCGCATTATGTTAGGAATTGTAAGGAGGGATCTGGTTGTTTTAACTGTGGGAAGCCAGGTCATTATGCTCGTGATTGTAAACAGAAAGGTATGCCGCAGCCGGTAGCTGGGAATAGGGAAGCTGGAGGTTATAGAGGTGGAACCCAGGGAGGAGTTTCTGCAACCGGTCAGCAGATGGTTAGACCTCAAGCTGCTGGGAGAGTGTTTACCATAAGAAGAGTTGAATCCCCTCACGCTGCAGATCTCATAAATGGTATGTATGATTTTGATATAAATTTGAATAATAGAATATGTTCGAAGGATTAAGTTTTAATTATGTCCTTTAAGGATGTTAGATCAAGTTGGAAAAGTTAAGGACAATGAATAGAATATAGTGATGGATAAGTTCGAGGATAAATGGGATGATAGAAGCATGAATGAAAAACAGCGATGAGAAATATATTGTTGGAGCTTTAGATTAAGATAAGATTACAAGATTATGTCTAGTGTTGAGTTAAGAAATTCGAGGACGGAATTTTTTTCTAAGAGAGGGTAGTAATGTAACACCCCGATTTTTACTTATTTTAAATAACAGTAATACATATAAATATGTTTATAGATTTATTTGAGTTTTATAAAATTATTTTAAATAAACGGAGGTTATTACTCAATCCTACTTGACCGTAGGAAGCTACGATTAAAATTTAGGTTGGAAAGTCAGGCGAAACCCTACGCTGAATTCCATTGACAGTATAATTATACTGCTCAAAAGACCTAATTTTAATTCGTGAACGAAATACTTAAGTTTAGTATTTTATTTTCTACGATTCTGTATTTTTAGAATTATTTTCAGAAAAAATAAAATAAGTTACGTATTATGGGCGGAA
This sequence comes from Sophora flavescens, assembly GCA_030762895.1. Lineage (NCBI taxonomy): Eukaryota > Viridiplantae > Streptophyta > Magnoliopsida > Fabales > Fabaceae > Sophora > Sophora flavescens. The sequence goes on from CM061064.1 coordinate 150,882,102, forward strand.
AGCGTAATCGGGTAGACGACGGAAGGGAAATTAGAGTTTCTAAGAGTAGATAGAGGGTTTATCTTAGGATTTTGAGATGATTCAAGGGGATGAATCATATTTTTAAGTCTAGAAGGTTTTTCAGGGATAAATAGAAAATTTCGAAATTTACGGTTAAGTCCCTGAACTTTATGTAAATTACCCTTTTGTCCCTATATTAGTTTTTTTCGTTTTTTCAAGTGGATTGGGCTAGAATCCTTGTTTCTAACCTTAAATGGTCGTGGCTTAGAAGCCCAAACTTTTCTAGTTCATAGTTGAGTCCATAAAGCCCATTTAAGTTTCTTATCTTAAGCTTAAAGGCTTAAATCTTCAAGTGGGCCCCACAACAAACAAGAAAATGAAACTAAGCCCAAAATGTGTCAAGCCCAAATACATAAGCCCATGAGAGAAGATGACTTTCTCATTTGATGGATGAATCAAGATTTTTCTAGAATGTTCCACACTTTTCTACATCATTCTTGGTTTTTCTTCAACATTCTAGATTATTCTCAAATGTTCTTGAATTTGTCTAAACTTATCCTTGACTCATCAAATCAGCCAACTAAGTCAAAGATAAGCTAGCATTTAATGTGATTAAACTCATCATCATGACATTCTATTGTCTATTTGCAAACTAGTCCTTCAACTATTGGAATCTTTGCAATTTGGTCCTTGGAACTTAATTGCACTTTGATCCTTTTAACATGACAACTCATCTTCATCTAGATCCTTCTTGAGATGTTGCCACTTACACTATAAATACCTTTCTCTCACTTTTCATTTAGTTCTTTGGTTAGTTGTCTTCTAAAACTCTAAAGTTCTAAGTTCTTAGTTCTAAGTTTTTCAAAGCAAGTTCTTGGATTGTTTTCATCATTGATTCTCAAGAGGTAAATCCTAATCTTTGTCTTAAATCATGTCTATGTTCTTTAGATAGTTTCTTGATTCAAGACTTATATCATGGTGGTTCATCATTTTCAAGTTTCAAACCCTAGAACTTTGAAAAATCATAATAAATCCTAGGAAAATCTATTGATGATGAAACTACTTTCTATCTTCTAGATATCATGTCTACTATCTAAATCCAAGAGCATGAAGCAATCAAAAATTTCTTTCTTGAAAACCTAGCCTTGGCCGAATCTATCAAAGTAGGTTTGGTAGAGTTTTTGTTCATGGTTTTCATTAATGATCTTGTTAATCAAGCTATTAGTATGTATGATTAATAAATCCAAGTTTGTTTATTAAACTAAGAACCCTAACCCTAAGATTATGTTGAGGCCGAATCTATGTATAAAAGAGTTAGAAAGTTTTGAGTTTGAACTTTAGTTGTTTAGTCACTAATCCATGATTTAGGTTAATCAAGGATCATTAATCTATGACTTAATCATGATTAGGAATTTTAAGGATTTTGAACCCTAAAAGTCAGCCCTTGGCCTAAACCCTAACCCTAAAGGTTAGAGGATTTTGTTTCAAATTTTAGTCTTGTAATAAGTAATCTATGTTAGTTAAGACTCTAGTAATTAGGATCCAAAAGATGACATTAAGAAGATAACCCTAAACCTATTTTCTAAGTGTTGGCCGAACCTAGCCCTAAAGTGTCATAGATGGTTGTTAGTTGATTAATTATAGATATGTTGTTTGGATGAAGGTGGTTGTGTTAATTCGTGGCGGGATAACGAGGATCGTCGTGTACGTGTTTCGGTGCTAGCTCGGTGGGGAAAAGAATCAACCTATCGTCGGAATCGATAAGTAGTAGATTATATGATAATTGTGTAGGGCGACCTAAACCCTACTAGTAGTTGAGTAATCGACAAGACCAAAATCCCATTGGAAACCTTTTCTGTAAAACCAATGTGATTCGGGGATTGTAGGTTTATCGACATTAAGTTGATTTTAAATATTTGAGGATGTTTGAATTATTTACTTTTGACTGTTTGTGATACGCTGGTTGAGGTATTCCATCTGCATGTGACGTATTGTTTCGGTGTTTGAATAATTATGATATTGAGGATGCTTGTTGTCTGTCACGGCCGTGATGGTTGTCATGGCCAGGCCGTGACAGGTTCTGTTTTGTAGAATTCTTGCCTTTGATGTCTGTCACGACCGTGATGGCTATCACGGCCAGGCCGTGACAGAATCTGACTTTGTTATTTATTTGGTTTGATTATTATGAGTTGGTTGTGATAAATTGCTTTATATGATATTGAGAGATTTGAATATTTGCTGATGTTATGTTATGCATGATCTGCCTGGGTTTAATATTGTGCTTAGTTGATTTTTAAGTAAGGACATGTGTTGTTCGGGAGATAATTGTTTGGGTGAGAGAATAAAGGTGAATTAGAGGTGCCTAGCCTAATTAAGTGGTTTTATCTATGAGGAAAAAGGTGTTGAGACTTTGATGGAAGGTTGAGGCACTAGGTTGTTATTGATGTAATTTAGGGAGATTCATTTATCGAGATATTGTTAGTCACAGCCGTGTGAGTGGAACACACGAGGTCAGGATATCCTATGTTGGGGATATCGGATATTGCGGTGAGTGCCCTATGGATGTGGATGCCGAGGTATACTACCGTAATACTCTTTAGTTCTTGACGAGTTCGAATGTTATTGGCACTCGGACCGTTATGGAAGGATGTTCCTTGACGAGTTCGAATGTTCTTTGCACTGGACCGTTATGGAAGGATGTTCCTTGACGAGTTCGAAAGTTATTTGCACTGGACCGTTATGGAAGGATGTTCCTTGACGAGTTCGAATGTTATTGGCACTGGACCGTTATGGAAGGATGTTCCTTGATGAGTTCGAATGTTCTTGGCACTGGACCGTTATGGAAGGATGTTCCTTGACGAGTTCGTATGTTATTGGCACTTGGACCATTTTAGACTAATAAGTGTTTAGTCTTTGATGCGTTGAAAGTTATTGGTAATCGGACTGTTTCGACTATCGACTCATGTGACATGAGTGAAGATGGCCACATCAAGATAAAGTTTTAGTTGCATGGGTTGAGGGTAGAGGATGATATAGTGAATTGAGGATGATTATTGAATTTGAGACATGTGTGATTGTGACAATTAATGTATAATTAACTATTAGTCTTTTCCTCATTTTTATGATAGAACTGTTTCTTATTCCCTATATCTTTCGTGTGTTGTATTTTATTTTCGATGTGATCATTTGCGAGAAGACCCGATGGAGGAACCAATTGCTGAGGAGTTAGATGGAACTCCGTATGAACCGGATGCTGGAGATCGAGCTGTGATCTAGAGCGATTAGAGTATAGACATGATGGCCAGTGTGTCTAAGGAGTATTTATATTTCCGCTAAGTTTGTCTGTAGTGAAGCCTATACCTGTGAGGGATCCTACTGAGAGGGTACCCTTAACAGTGTTTTGGTTTTGTAATAAATAAACATGTGTGTAATTATATATTATAACTTTGGTGTGTTTTATCTTTGTAGAAGTTATATGATCATTAAATAAGTTTTAAATTTTTACGTATTTTCACTAGTAAGTGCGCGCTTAAGTAAATAAATCTTAAGGTTTTAATGTAATAATATGATGGGGCACATCGGGGTGTCTCATTTGGTGGTATCAGAGCAGTTCGATTCTAATCGGACTGTGAGGTCTAGGAAGTTGTTACTGGCCGTGTCTAGTTGAGTCCACATCGGATTTTAACTATGCTTAGAAGATGGGTAGTGTGTCCGAATCCGACGCGATAAATAACATTAGTGTGGCATATGGTATTTATATACTTGTCTATGTGGTATTATATGTCATATTGATAAGAGCAAATGATTTCTTTTACAGAATCATGGCTCGTGGAAAAGGACGTCTGATTGACAGTAATGACCGAACTCCTGAAAGAATTGTTGGAGCTAACAATGTGGAAAATAATCATACCGGAAGTGGAGGAGAGTCATCTGAGACTCAAGATACCATGAAAAACATAGTTACTGCTCTGTTGTTACAAACACAGCAGAATGCTGAGATGCTACAGATGAACAAAGAACAGCAGGAACAACGAGAATCAAAGGAGAGCTGCAGAGGTCGAAGATGCCGGAATGGCTACTTTCCTGAAAGGGAAGCCACCCCAATTCCGAGGAGATTATGATCCAGAGAAGGCAGAGTGGTGGATACAAGAGATCGAGAAGATATTCGATACCATGCGCTGCAGAGAGGATAGGAAAGTGATGTATGCTGCCTTCATGTTAACTGGAGGAGCAGAATCTTGGTGGAAAGGCAAGCGAAGATTGTTGGAGGCTGAGGGCAGAATTATCACTTGGCAGTTGTTTAGCAACTGTTTCTTTGAAAAATATTTTCCGCGTCTAGTTCGACGTGAGAAAGAAAGGGAATTCATGAGTCTCAAACAAGGCAACATGACGGTTGGTGATTATGCATCACGATTTGAGGCTCTGATTAAGTATTCTGAATTTTATCAGAGATTTCCAAATGAAGATTGGCAATGTAGAAGGTTTGAGGAAGGACTCCGACATGGGCTACAGAGGGCTATAGTATCTCTCGATATCCAAAGTTTTCCGGAGCTAGTAGAAAGATGCAGTGCCATAGAAAGCATAGATCTGAGGCAAGCTGCTGAGCAGAGGCAGCAGAGGAGTGGAGGTCCTATTCGATCAGGTCTCCAATGGAGAGAAGATAGGGGTTCTCAAGAGAGACAAGGACCATATGCCAGACAATTGCAGACAAAGTGGCACCAACACCAAGAGCTACCACACCGAGTGGTTGGAACAAGCCAACAACAACAACAACGCTTAGTTTGTTTCGAGATGCGGAGGACCGCATTATGTTAGGAATTGTAAGGAGAGGATCTGGTTGTTTTAACTGTGGGAAGCCAGGTCATTATGCTCGTGATTGTAAATGAAAAGGTATGCCGCAGCTAGGTACCGGGAATAGGGAAGCTGGAGGTTATAGAGGTGGAACCCGAGGGAGGAGTTTCTGCAACCCGGTCGGCCAGATGGTTAGACCTCAAGTCTTTGGGAGAGTGTTTACCATAAGAAGAGTTGAATCCCCTCACGCTGCAGATCTCATAAATGGTATGTATGATTTTGATATAAATTTGAATAATAGAATATGTTCGAAGGATTAAGTTTTAATTATGTCCTTTAAGGATGTTAGATCAAGTTGGAAAAGTTAAGGACAATGAATAGAATATAGTGATGGATAAGTTCGAGGATAAATGGGATGATAGAAGCATGAATTCTATTATGAAGTTACCATTGTCACCTAAGGGAAAAACAGCGATGAGAAATATATTGTTGGAGCTTTAGATTAAGATAAGATTACAAGATTATGTCTAGTGTTGAGTTAAGAAATTCCGAGGACGGAATTTTTTTCTAAGAGGGGTAGTAATGTAACACCCCGATTTTTACTGTTTTAAATAACAGTAATACATATAAATATGTTTATAGATTTATTTGAGTTTTATAAAATTATTTTAAATAAACGGAGGTTATTACTCAATCCTACTTGACCGTAGGAAGCTACGATTAAAATTTAGGTTGGAAAGTCAGGCGAAACCCGGCCCGCGAATTCCATTGACAGTATAATTATACTGCTCAAAAGACCTAATTTTAATTCGTGAACGAAATACTTAAGTTTAGTATTTTATTTTCTACGATTCTGTATTTTTAGAATTATTTTCAGAAAAAATAAAATAAGTTACGTATTATGGGCGGAAAGCGTAATCGGGTAGACGACGGAAGGGAAATTAGAGTTTCTAAGAGTAGATAGAGGGTTTATCTTAGGATTTTGAGATGATTCAAAGGGATGAATCATATTTTTAAGTCTAGAAGGTTTTTCAGTGTTAAATAGAAAATTTCGAAATTTACGGTTAAGTCCCTGAACTTTCTGTAAATTACCCTTTTGTCCCTAAATTAGTTTTTTTCGTTTTTTCAAGTGGATTGGGCTAGAATCCTTGTTTCTAACCTTAAATGGTCGTGGCTTAGAAGCCCAAACTTTTCTAGTTCATAGTTGAGTCCATAAAGCCCATTTAAGTTTCTTATCTTAAGCTTAAAGGCTTAAATCTTCAAGTGGGCCCCACAACAAACAAGAAAATGAAACTAAGCCCAAAATGTGTCAAGCCCAAATACATAAGCCCATGAGAGAAGATGACTTTCTCATTTGATGGATGAATCAAGATTTTTCTAGAATGTTCCACACTTTTCTACATCATTCTTGGTTTTTCTTCAACATTCTAGATTATTCTCAAATGTTCTTGAATTTGTCTAAACTTATCCTTGACTCATCAAATCAGCCAACTAAGTCAAAGATAAGCTAGCATTTAATGTGATTAAACTCATCATCATGACATTCTATTGTCTATTTGCAAACTAGTCCTTCAACTATTGGAATCTTTGCAATTTGGTCCTTGGAACTTAATTGCACTTTGATCCTTTTAACATGACAACTCATCTTCATCTAGATCCTTCTTGAGATGTTGCCACTTACACTATAAATACCTTTCTCTCACTTTTCATTTAGTTCTTTGGTTAGTTGTCTTCTAAAACTCTAAAGTTCTAAGTTCTTAGTTCTAAGTTTTTCAAAGCAAGTTCTTGGATTGTTTTCATCATTGATTCTCAAGAGGTAAATCCTAATCTTTGTCTTAAATCATGTCTATGTTCTTTAGATAGTTTCTTGATTCAAGACTTATATCATGGTGGTTCATCATTTTCAAGTTTCAAACCCTAGAACTTTGAAAAATCATAATAAATCCTAGGAAAATCTAATGATGATGAAACTACTTTCTATCTTCTAGATATCATGTCTACTATCTAAATCCAAGAGCATGAAGCAATCAAAAATTTCTTTCTTGAAAACCTAGCCTTGGCCGAATCTATCAAAGTAGGTTTGGTAGAGTTTTTGTTCATGGTTTTCATTAATGATCTTGTTAATCAAGCTATTAGTATGTATGATTAATAAATCCAAGTTGGTTTATTAAACTAAGAACCCTAACCCTAAGATTATGTTGAGGCCGAATCTATGTATAAAAGAGTTAGAAAGTTTTGAGTTTGAACTTTAGTTGTTTAGTCACTAATCCATGATTTAGGTTAATCAAGGATCATTAATCTATGACTTAATCATGATTAGGAATTTTAAGGATTTTGAACCCTAAAAGTCAGCCCTTGGCCTAAACCCTAACCCTAAAGGTTAGAGGATTTTGTTTCAAATTTTAGTCTTGTAATAAGTAATCTATGTTAGTTAAGACTCTAGTAATTAGGATCCAAAAGATGACATTAAGAAGATAACCCTAAACCTATTTTCTAAGTGTTGGCCGAACCTAGCCCTAAAGTGTCATAGATGGTTGTTAGTTGATTAATTATAGATATGTTGTTTGGATGAAGGTGGTTGTGTTAATTCGTGGCGGGATAACGAGGATCGCCGTGGTACGTGTTTCCGTGCTAGCTCAGGTGGGGAAAAGAATCAACCTATCGTCGGAATCGATAAGTAGTAGATTATATGATAATTGTGTAGGGCGACCTAAACCCTACTAGTAGTTGAGTAATCGACAAGACCAAAATCCCATTGGAAACCTTTTTCAGAAAACCAATGTGATTCGGGGATTGTAGGTTTATCGACATTAAGTTGATTTTAAATATTTGAGGATGTTTGAATTATTTACTTTTGACTTGTTTGTGATACGCTGGTTGAGGTATTCCATCCGCATGTGACGTATTGTTTCGGTGTTTGAATAATTATGATATTGAGGATGCTTGTTGTCCGTCACGGCGTGATGGTTGTCATGGCCAGCCGTGATGTGTTCTGCTTTTGTAGAATTCTTGCCTTTGATGTCTCACACGATCGTGATGGCTATCACGCCAGGCCGTGACAGAATCTGACTTTGTTATTTATTTGGTTTGATTATTATGAGTTGGTTGTGATAAATTGCTTTATATGATATTGAGAGATTTGAATATTTGCTTGATGTTATGTTATGCATGATCCGCCTGGGTTTAATATTGTGCTTAGTTGATTTTTAAGTAAGGACATGTGTTGTTCGGGAGATAATTGTTTGGGTGAGAGAATAAAGGTGAATTAGAGGTGCCTAGCCTAATTAAGTGGTTTTATCTATGAGGAAAAAGGTGTTGAGACTTTGATGGAAGGTTGAGGCACTAGGTTGTTATTGATGTAATTTAGGGAGATTCATTTATCGAGATATTGTTAGTCACAGTAGTGTGAGTGGAACACACGAGGTCAGGATATCCTATGTTGGGGATATCGGATATTGCGGGTGAGTGCCCTACGGATGTGGATGCCGAGGTAGACTACCGTAATACTCTTTAGTTCTTGACGAGTTCGAATGTTATTGGCACTGGACCGTTATGGAAGGATGTTCCTTGACGAGTTCGAATGTTCTTTGCACTGGACCGTTATGGAAGGATGTTCCTTGACGAGTTCGAAAGTTATTTGCACTGGACCGTTATGGAAGGATGTTCCTTGACGAGTTCGAATGTTATTGGCACTGGACCGTTATGGAAGGATGTTCCTTGATGAGTTCGAATGTTCTTGGCACTTCGGACCGTTATGGAAGGATGTTCCTTGACGAGTTCATGACGTTATTGGCACTGGACCATTTTAGACTAATAAGTGTTTAGTCTTTGATGCGTTCGAAAGTTATTGGTACTGGACTGTTCTGGACTACTGACTCATGTGACATGAGTGAAGATGGCCACATCAGTATAAAGTTTTAGTTGCATGGGTTGAGGGTAGAGGATGATATAGTGAATTGAGGATGATTGTTGATTTTGAGTGATGTGTGTTTGTGACAATTACTGTATAATTTACTATTAGTCTTTTCCGCTTTTTGATGATAGAACTGTTTCTTATTCCCTTTATCTTTCGTGTGTTGTATTTTATTTCGATGTGATCGCACGAGAAGACCCGATGGAGGAACCAATTGCTTGAGGAGTTAGATGGAACTCCGTATGAACCGGATCTTTGGAGATCGAGCTGTGATCTAGAGCGATTAGAGTATAGACATGATGGCCTGTGTGTCTAAGGAGTATTTATATTTCCGCTAAGTTTGTCTGTAGTGAAGTCTATACCTGTGAGGGATCCTACTGAGAGGGTACCCTTAACAGTGTTTTGGTTTTGTAATAAATAAACATGTGTGTAATTATATATTATAACTTTGGTGTGTTTTATCTTTGTAGAAGTTATATGATCATTAAATAAGTTTTAAATTTTTACGTATTTTCACTAGTAAGTGCGCGCTTAAGTAAATAAATCTTAAGGTTTTAATGTAATAATATGATGGGGCACATCGGGGTGTCTCAGCATGAGCGCGAAGGATAGAGGATGTTAATCTGGCTCGAGGATGATTGTTATTTATAAGTGCTTATTCTGTGATGCTTGTCTTGGCCCTATTATTTTATGTATGCTATGTAACCTTTTCCGCTTATGATGATAGCTAGTTTCTTATCTCCCTTTCTCTTTGGTGTATGTTTTATTTTATATCGCGAAGCAAATCCAGAGAAGCAGGATGCCTCATTTAGATCACATCTGGATGACGGGACCAGCGGGGATCCCACTGATGGGAACCCTCGATCTTGAGTACCTTGACGAAAACAAGTGGCTCGTGGACCCGATCACTCGCTTTGTTGTATATACGGGTCCGGTATATGTGTACATGGGGTATGGAGAGGGACCACATTTTGGATTCGTCGGGACATTTCATCTCGGCCATACGTTCCCTTTCCCAGTTTACTTTCCTCCACCCACGCCACTGCTTCACCCATGGGCAGCATAGGGTTCATATATGATAGTCCTCGATGTGGTTCCAACCCCATCCATACATCGGGACATTGCACGACATAGTGCTCACATCGGTGACTATTCCAGCGTCATCTACATGGGAGTATCTCCAGTAGCAGTAGGGCAGCAACATCGAGACCATCCAGACCATCGCAGCAGAGACACAGAGGAGCACACGGGGAGACTCGGGGTAGTTCTAGCCGTCCACGCTAGGGTTGGCCAGTGCGTGCATTGTACTTAGGTTGTGAGAGTGAGGCCATTTTTTATGTATATTTGAGATAGGGCTGGGTGTGGGAAGAGATAGAGAGGGCTATGTCTTTTCCTTTGGACTTTGATGTATTTTCTTTATGACGGTTTGTATTATTGGGATCCTACTGACGGGGTACCCTCTACAGTATTTCCTCACATTATGTGTGTGATATATATATATATGTATTCGGTGTGATGTTTATATTTTGTTCCTTATATTTATAATTTTTATATACTTGTTGTTTTTATATATACGCTTAACGTTATATCGCGATTAAGTTTTAATTCATTAGGTTTTCTTTAATGGGACATCTGGGTTGTCTCAGGAAAGATGACGAAGTCCTCGTTGATATAAATCCGGGCAAGTACTTTTCAGCATATTTTGAAGAATTTTTTGCAGAATATTTTTGTTGAGTTTTCTTTGATGTAGCATGTTCAGATGATTCTGCAATAACTAGATCAGTCTTTTTAAACTCAGATTTTGCATTCTGGACATTGCTCTTAGTCTTATCAGATTTTGTATCTCCATTTTGTCCTACTGATGTAAGGACTTCTTTCCCATTTCCGATTATTATTGCCTTGCAATGTCCTATTTCATTAGGCTTAGGTGTCTCTGTGGTGTTGTGCAGTGTGCCATTTTGTATTGAACTCAATGCAATAGCCAATTGTCCAATTTGATTTTTTAGATTCCTCATTGCTGCACCCTGACTCTCAAACCGATCTTTTGCTTCTGTCATGAAGGCTTTAAGTACAGCTTCAAGTGATGGTTCTTGCTTTGCTGACTGACTTTACTGAGTTTCTTGGCCATAATATTGAGCTTGCTGACCTTTAGGTGGAAATCCTAGATTGCATGTATTAGGATAAGGATTGTTGCCCCAGGTGTTATTCCCCATATAGTTCACAGAACTGGGTTACTCTGGCACTCTTCAAACAGATGTCCTCCCTCACAGTAGACACAAGAAATGGAATTAACTTGTGCCATATGAGGCTCAGGAATAACATGTTTTATCATCATTGGTTGAGTTGCTGCAGCGCTTGCAGTGGTGAGGTTCTTCACCATGTAAGTAATAGAGGCCAATTGAGTTGATAATGCAGTGACATCAGTTTCCATTTTAATGCAAAGTAAGGTACCTGATGCTGAACACAATATACAAAAAATACAGATTCTTAAGTAAACTAAAATATCAATCTAAAAACTGTGAAAATAACACCATTGCTAATCTCCGGCAATGACACCAAAAACTTATTCCTTAAAATGTGTAATGTGTGAAAGTATACACAATCATAACAACTAATAAAGAATAAGTAGAGATCGTTCCCACGAGAATTAGAATGGATTATAATCACAATTTTCCCAATCAATATTCTATTTACCAAAAATCTTAAGAAATTAAGTAACCAAGTAACCAAAATAAGGAGTGATTAATGATTGCAATTAAAGTAAAACAATGACAAGGTAATAAATGCGAAAAAGTGAGCAGATGTGAAGAAATTAGAAAGATTAAAATAGCTAGAGATACCAATCCCTTGTAGCTTTAAGAACAAGTCAACTTATGCTACACGATGTTACATAATTTGGTCCAGGAAATAATATTTGCTTTCCATCAATAAAGTATTGAGCTTCATTAAATGTTCCTTATTCCTAATCTCAAATTAATTCCACTCAGCTCTAGGTTAAGCACATCCAGTTAACCTAAGTACTTGGAAGAATATTCTTGTTGCAAACAACTTCAATTAATTTTTCAATTAACCAAATTAATCCTTACCTATTAAGCATTTCCACTTGTTAAACTTTTCCTAGCTCAACAAGCTTGTATTCCAGCAAAGATAACCAAACCCAACTAGAAATAAAACGAAGAACAACTTAATAGAAAATGCGAAGCAAACATTCACATAAATCAACCCATAAATCTGTTACGAGTTCATCGTACTCTAGCTCAAAGTATTTAGCTCATAATGAGCTAACAAAAAACAAAATAAAATAAAATGAAAAACAAAGCCATTAAAGCTAAAACAAGAAAAAGAACTACAATGGAGGAAAAATGGTAAAAGGAGAAGAAGAAGAAAATGAGGTAGAATAAGATGAATGAGAGGTGGAAGATGATGATAATGGGAGGTGACGACTGTGTTGTTTTATGACCTAATTCATAGGGCTGAGTTGTGCCCTCTCTCCTCTAATCGGCTCAAATTTTTCCATTTTTGTATTAAACATAAGGGCCCAACTCAACAAAAAGGAATATATGAAATATCTTATGAGGGACCACTGTTTTGTCCTTTTCGGATGCAATAAGTGTATGTTCTGCACATGGGACCACGTCAGGAGAGAGAAAATGAGTACAACTGCCATTTTTCTGCAGTGAGACTCGTATCCAGTTGTTGCTCCTGGAGCATTTCTTCTTGCATTTCTTTTTAAATCCCTTCAAAATCAAATATCTATACAAGTCACATTGAAACAGAACTAAACTTCCTAAAAATAGAAAATAACACGTTTGCAACCTATAATCCTAAACTAAAATAAAATCACACAATTAAGACATTAAAACACTCTTAGCTTTGTAATATTCAAACCTAAAAAGTATAAACAACTCTTATTTCTAAGAGTTATCATTCTCTTAGTTATTAAAATAAAAGAACACATGTCAAAATATTAGTGGATGTCTGTATAAAACTTTTTACACTAACATCGCATACCATTTTAATCCTAATAACATACCGAAGAAATAGTAGAATTTTTTACAATCACAAATTTTTCATTTGAATTTCTCATGATGCCCGTGTAGCACCTGGAATTGAACATGAAATTGGGACTTGTAATTAGAGTAACACTGCATGTTTTGTTATACTATCTCCTGTCCATATTATAAGAAACAAACGAGTCCATTGTTTTTGTCCAAAATATTAGAAACATGGATCAATTTTCACGTATATTAAATACTAATTTCCCATATTATCCTTATTTATAACAAGATTTATATTTACGATATATATATCATTTTTTCATACAAGTGAGTTTGTTCATTAATTAGAAGATATATTTTTGGAAATTTATGAGTATTACTCACAATTGACTCATTTCAAAATTTTTCCTTAGTATGTGTGATTTAGAGTTTTGTCTCTTATAATATGAACTGGAGGTAATATAAAATTGGTTCTGAATTTGATTAAAAATATCGGGAAATTGATTCCTTGCGGTCAAAAAGTGACTGCAAGGAGATCTAAACCATTAATTAAAATTTATGTATTATAAATATGTAGATCTAAAATGGGTGTATAAGACCTGTACCATAAATTAAGTTAAATACGTGAATGCTTGGATTTTATGACTCCTGGCAATCCACATCCAAAATATTGTTTGAATGAGAACTAATACAAACAGTTACAGTTAAGTCATTTTCATCTTCATTGAGAACGCAAAACTGACAAATTTCTTGCCATTGTTTTCTCTCTTGTGATTTCTTATATCCCTTTAGTGACCCTTCAGCTCCTCTGAAGAGCGCAAATAGTAACTTTTTTGACCAAAAGCTTCTAATATAGTCTCTATGCAAGGTAATGCTACTTTGATTTTTGCTAAGATTTCAGCATCAGAGCATTACATTGTCTAACAAAGCTTGATATCATATCCTCTACAAAGACATTGATTTGCTGAGTGGAATTTTACTTGCAGGCTCTGGTATTTGATTTGTATTTTTTTTAATAGTCCTTCAACCCCATAGATTTTGCATGTGATCACCATATCCCGCACATGAAAAATATGACCTCTTTTGTTCTTAATACCATTGACGTAGTTCTGTAAACTCCAAAATATAACTAAAATATTTCATTCTTACATATGACTGTAAAATTTAAAGGTAATGTTTTGGAAGAGTTTGTATGGAACTAATATGAAATTTTAATGTATGATCATCACACCTAAATTTGACATTTTGGAAATTGGAAAGAGTAATAGGAATTATTTTGATGAACAGAATGTTGTTATTTAGAATTTTTGTATTAATTTTTATATACCAAATGATACCTATGCAATAAAATTAAATTTAAGTATTAGTATTTTTAGTAATGAATTATTAGAAAATATAAAAAATTAAGAATTTAGTTTTACTACTCTACTACACCATCACTTATTTGTTATTTTACAAGAAAATGTGGAGGGGAAATTTGTCTTCAATGAAAAACTTATTTTTATTTTTAACCAAACGAGTAGAGAGAAAACTCAATTTTTCTTTCTCTTTTGTTTCTCTCATATTTCTTTTAATCTAAGTAACCTAAAAAACTACAAAATTTTTTTTTAAATCTTATTCTCTCTTCTCTCTTACTTCTTTCCTCTCTAATTCTTTTCTTATCCAAACAAATAGTAAAGGTGAAAATTAGTTTGAGTGTTTATATGTTTGAGGGCACCGTAGAATATCCCAAAAGAAAATAATTTCAATGCAATTATAATAATGAGAGTAAATGTGTCACTACAACATATTCCGGGTTTAATAGGGTTTAATTTTGGCGTTTTATAGCATTTTCGGGTGCTATCTATCTTGGCACCATCGAATGTTGTAAACAAGGTGTTGTCGTGTAAAATTGTTAATCAGCCGAATAAGAAATCAGTCGAGGTACACGTAGTGATTTTTTCAGTAACCAGGCGATTTAGCACCAAGGGAAAAATATAACCCTCAGCAAGGTTCCCAAACTACTAAAGAAAGTGTTTGGTTGAAGAATGAAATAATAAAAGATAAAAAAATAAAAAGGCTATATAATCAAACGGCTAAGCAAAGTAAAAGGGCAAAACAAAGCAAACAAGATGATGGCGAAGATTTGAAAAAAATACGCAAAGGTAAGTAAGAAAATAAAAGCTTAAGTTGTATTGATTGGTCGTGTCCTTTACAAATATTTACAAGTAGTATTTATAGGTTGAAACCAACCTTAACCATAGCCATCCCCATTGGCTAAAACTCTTAAATCCAAACAACTACCCACGACTAACCTACCCACAGCTTCCAATGGCTCATCCACAACTGCCACTTCCAAAGAACCACACTCCTATTTTCTCGGCACGTTCCTTGGTATCCGTTGACACTTTATCTCCATGTGTGGGTATCTTCCATCGCGAGCTTTAATAAACTTCATCCATTTTCCATGTTTTTAGCAATTCACCGTGTGGCCATCTAAAACCTCCTTCTAATCTTCGGCTGAATACCTCAATATAATCTAACCAAGCCCAATATTTTTCTAGTCGAATCTTCACCATTGCTCATCGGCTATTTATAGCCTCGGCTATGCCTCCAAGCTAATCCCGCTATCAGTCGTTTTCGGCTATCATTTAAGTTAATTTATTTTGGGCGATAACAATTGCCTCCTTGTATCTTCCACCTGAGTGGAATAAATCTGGAATGATGTAACAAGATTCTCCCACTATTTTCGAGCTCCATGTTCAACTGCCCAGTATTTAATTCGCTCAACCATTTCCTTAATGAAGAGAAAAATTCGACCAATCAATGATTTTTTGCTAACGGTTAGTAAGCTAAAAGGATCAAATATATCTGTTTTACGAGTTTTCAAATTTATATCTGTTTTACTTTCCTCCCTTTAAATTAGCCGAATTTGCCTTTGCCGATTTCATCTTCAACCTCTAGCTCCATTGCAATTAGAGAAAAACCCAAAGTTCATCAACCATGTCTTCCTCATCCGATTCCCAAAACAAGACATATTCTTATGGAGATGATTCCTCCTCACCGTCTTCATTATCTCCTCCGAGCGGGACATCCACTCCAGAATTAGAACCAGACTCTTCATCCCTTTACCTGATTCCTACCATGCATTCTTACACCCTGAAGCCTACCTCTATAGGCAAGTATTTTCTGGAGGGACACCTCTACCCAGAAAATTTTGCGCTTCCAATCACTTCCCCTTCGTTTTGAATCTCACGTTGTTCCAAGGACATGCGAACCTGGCCTCACCCTAATACCCAATATACGACTTGGGTCAATAGGGTTTCTGCTAGCTGGGGCGAGAGATGGAAAGAATGGGATTCTGGTCTAACTCCATCGATGGCTTCATTCTCCCTTCTGGCGCAATGAACCCTACTCTGCTTGACATGGCGGCTATCACCGAGCTTCCCATCTCTGTGAACAAGATTCCATCTCTACATCACCTTACATGTGATCCTCTGAACATCCAGTTCAACAAGGTAACTGCACCTTATTCCAACTTCATCTCGGCTAACTCCAAGACAAAAGGCAACGTTTCTTTAGGCGAACACCAATTTTTCCTCCACTTGTGGCTTTGAAACACTAGTGGAAAATATACATTAGACGGTAAAGGTTTACGTCAGTTAACCAAAAACTGGACGTTAAAAAGGGGGCGGTGGCAGTTTTGTAAATATCAGACTTCATTAATTCATTGTTAACGTCAGTTGTTTTAAGGACTGACGTTAAAAGTGAGGCGGTGGCAGTTTTGTAAATATTAAATCACTATTTGCGTCAGTTGTTTAATGAACTGACGTTAAAAGTGTTTTGCAAGAAATTATTAAAACTTTTAACGTCAGTTGTTTATAAAACTGACGTTATAAGTGTGATTTTTACTTCAGTTAAATAAATAACTGACGTAAATAATAAACTCATTCATATCTTTCTTTCGTTGTCATCTCCCTGTTGTCACTCTTAACGCAGATCATCACTCCATATAGTGCAGTTTATTTCTAATCTTTTTTTTAAAAAAGTTTATTTTTAATCTTAATTAATTAACTTGAATTAGTAAATTAACAAATTCTTGTGCAAATTAAAATAAATAAACACTTAACATAAAACAATATATGTATAATCAAATCGTATCTCATTGAAGCGATTCATAAGTTACAATTACATGTTTAAAAGATAAAAAATTTCCGCAAGATATATAGCACTAAAATATAAAAAAGTTTCTGCTTCAACATCATTTTCTTCTCAGTCCTGTCCTCAGAATCTCCAACATTGAATGCATCCCCTCCCTCATTTGAAGTCGATGCTCCATCTGAATCCACAGTCACTTTGGAGCCGTGGCAGAGTGAAGGGTGCACTCGATCTGTTTCAGCAATATTCTTGGAACAGCCACTTGGTTCCAAAGCCGAGGTTTTGGAACTGTAGCTGCTGATTCTCCAGAAGGATGATGGTGTGTGCAATTCACATAATGCGATTTACACACCCTTATCACCCATGTAATGCGATTTACACAACCTCAGAAGTTGTTTGACCATTAAGATAGAGACCTTTAAGTCTAGGTATAGGAAGAAAGAGTGATGAAGTTAATCTCCATGGCAGAGCCATATTGTGAAAGAGTAAAAATTAAAGGAAGGAAGGAAGCTATTTATAGGAGTAGGGGATGAAGTTACTAGGCGTCGTAAGTTGCTAAAAAATTAAATTGATCATTAAGAGCATTAGGTTCCAAGGCGCATTGGGAGTTGGCCTGGCAGTCATATATTATAAACGTGCAGAAAAGAAAACGCCCGAAGGAATAGGAAGATACACTTTTAACGTCAGTTGTTGAATAAAACTGACGTTAAAAGTGTTTTTAAAATAAAAAATATTTATTTTTAACGTCAGTTGTTTATACAACTGACGTTAAAAGTGTGATTTTTACTTCAGTTAAATAAACAAAGTGACGTAAATAATCCTATATCCCTATCTGAAATGCCCTGTTGTCACACAGGTCTGTTAACGTCAGTTGTTGAATAAAACTGAAGTTAAAAGTGTTTTTAAAATAAAAAATATTTATTTTTAACGTTTGTTGTTTATACAATTGACGTTAAAAGTGTGATTTTTACTTCAGTTAAATAAATAGCTGACGTAAATAATCCTATATCCCTAGCTATCTGAAATGCCCTGTTGTCACTCAATTAACACAGGTCTCAGAGCCATTTTGTGAAGGAATAGAAAAATAGAGGAAAAGAAGAGGCAGTATTACAGACTGTTACAGAAGAATGTTACTTTAACACTTTTAACGTCAGTTGTATTCAACAACGGACGTTAAAAGTGTTTTTTTTAAAAAAATATTAATATTTAACGTCAGTTTGTTAATAAAACTGACGTTAAAAAATTAATTGTAACGTCCGTTGTTTAATACAACCGACGTTAAATGTTGTTTTATATAACGTTTACACCCGCGCGCCTTTTGCACTTCGCTCTGTACATACGTCTCTTTTCTCTTTTCATCACGCTCAACCCTAAATCACTCTCAACCCTAACTCTCACTCTCACCCAGCACAAATCGCGAGCTCATCTCCACCGCAACCACCGCGAGGGCTTCTTCGCCACCACCGTGAGGTACACTATTAACCCTAACTCTGTCTTTCCATTCATTCTTTGCAATAACTTGACGTACATCTCTCTTTCCCCTTCCCGCGCACTAACTCTCCTTGTCCCTCTGCTCTCAGTAACCACATCGAACGTTGGCCACCACTCGAGCTCCCCTCCCCACCACCACGCGAGCACCTATTTCTGGTGTGTATTTAGGGCACATTTTTGTATTTTTGGTTTTGAGTGTATGTTGAAACTGTAGTCTCAATAGTTGAAACTTGAAACCGTGAGTTTGAGTTGTTTGGAATGTACGTCTCTGTTTTTGGTTTTGAGTGCATGTTGCTCTGCTGGTTGATCTGTCACGGCCGTGATGCTAATCACGGCCAGGCCGTGATCGGTTCCGCCTGTGATGGCATGGTTCTGCTTCGGATTGGCACGTTACGCCCGTGATGGACATCACCGCCAGGCCGTGACGATGCTTGGCAATTAATCTTTAAAAACTATAGTTTTCAATCTCCCTTATTGTCATTATATTGGAAATATATATGTTTTGTATATCTACAGGACCTATCAAGTTATGGATCGTCGTTGTATGGTTTGTAAGCGTACTAGTCCAGAGAATTTGAAGGGGGTGGGAGAATTTATAGAATTTGCTCAAAGGAATGTTCCTAATAGTAATGGAATGTTCTGTTGTCCTTGTGTCAAGTGTTTGAATACGAGGAAATGTACGGTGAAGGATATACGTACTCATTTGATTTGTGAAGGGATTTGCTTGAGTTATACAAGATGGATATGGCATGGTGATATGTTGTTGAGTAGTAATACGGCGAGTGTCTCCCAAAGTGAGGACGTTGACGTAGATATGGAGGATGATCGAGTAGAGGACATGATCCGTGATATTGGACAAGAATCTTTTCATCGAGCGCATGTGTATGATAGGTTGTGCGGTGATGCGGATAAGCCTTTATATCCAGGGTGTACTACTCATACACGGTTGTCGGCGGTGCTAAAATTGGTTTGTGTGAAGGCGAGAAATGGTTGGAGCGATAAAAGCTTCACGGAATTGCTTGAAGTGTTGAAAGCATTGCTTCCGGAGGACAACACATTGCCTGACCGTAACTATGAGGCCAAGAAGGTATTGTGTCCTATGGGTATGGAGTATAAGAAGATACACGCATGCCCCAATGATTGCATATTGTACACCGATGTTCATGAAGACAAACACGATTGTCCCAAATGTGGGTTATCACGATACAAAGTGAATGGTGGTGATGATGATGATGATGTTGATGATGTGAGAAAAAAGGGTCCTCCTGCGAAGGTGTTGTGGTATCTTCCAATAATTCCAAGGTTCAAGCGATTGTTTGCCAATGCGAAAGATGCGAAGAATCTTAGATGGCATAATGATGAGAGGAAATGTAATGGAAAGGTTCGTCATCCTGCTGATTCTATTCAATGGAAGAATATCGATACTATGTTTCCGGATTTCACCGATGAGCCAAGAAACCTAAGGCTTGGACTTGCTACGGATGGAATGAATCCTTATGGTAACATGAATAGTATTCATAGTTCATGGCCTGTTCTGTTGGTGATTTACAACATGCCCCCTTGGTTGTGCATGAAGCGCAAATACATGATGTTGTCTATGATGATTTCGGGCCCAAAGCAACCGGGAAATGACTTAGATGTTTATCTAGGTCCCTTGATTGAAGACTTGAAAACGTTGTGGGTGGAAGGTGTTGATGTAGTTGATGGGTATTCTCATGAGACTTTCAAGCTTCGTGCCATGTTATTTTGCACCATCAACGACTTTCCAAAGATACCGGTAACTTGTCCAGCATGCAGTGTCAAGGGGCATAAAGCATGCCCTATATGTGAAGAAGGCACATGCTACACTCAGTTGCATCATGGAAAGAAGACGGTTTACCTTGGGCATCGGAGATTTCTTAGACGTGATCACCCATATCGTAAGATGAAAAAAGCTTTTAATGGATGCCAAGAGACAGAAGAAGCGCCGGCGGCCTTAATTGGAGAGCAGGTTTATCAGAGGGTAAAGGACATCGATGTTATATTCGGCAAGTCCAAAAAGAAAGGTAAAGCTGTTGAGAAAAACATATGGAACACTTAAGGATGGTAGTACTGCTTCTGATGACGTAAAATGGCTAGCACGTGGGCCTAACTTCAACGTCATATGTAGGAGCGGATACGACATAAATAACTTTTCCTTTTATACAAAGGAACAAGATAACAAGAGTACCATGCAAAATAGTGGGGTTATGACCGTGGCCGAAGCAATGCACTTCTCTAGTGCAAAGGACACAAAACCCGTTACAGCACCGACACCTTACTTTGGATATATTGAAGATATTTGGGTGCTCGATTACACTAAGCTTACGGTGCCGGTATTTAAATGTAAGTGGGTTGATAGTAACGGTGGTGTACAAACCGACGAATTGGGGTTCACATTGGTAGACCTCAACAAGTTAGGTCATATAAATGAGCCTTTCATAATGGTCCAAGCAAAACAAGTGTTCTACATCACTGATCCTTCTAACAAAAGGTTGTCCGTGGTTCTCCAAGGAAAAAGCATGTATAATGGTAGTGATGAAAATGAAGATTCAAATCTTGATATTCCTGAGACTCATTCTTTTTCAACAAACATGCCTACTATAATCGAGGAGACACAGGTGGACGATGTACATGCCACTCGTGATGATCATCACGAAGGGATATTGATATAGGTAGTTTAAACTTAGTATACATTTATAACCTATGTTAATAAATATATATTGTTTTGAACAGGCATACATATGGATCATTGTTCCATTTTTCCTTTGCAATTCTGTAATGTGTGTGATATTCTGTGTTACTGGGATATTTACTGAATGCAGGGATGGCTTAAGGGAGTGATATTTTAAAACTGAATTTTAAAAAAAAAACTATTAACGTCAGTTGTATCATAGAACTGACGTTAAAAGTATTTCATAAAAATATACAAGATCAGATTAACGCCGCTTGTTTATTACAATCGACGTTAAAATTAAGACCTTTAACGTCAGTTCTTGATAACAATTGACGTTAGTTTTAACAAAATTTACGTCGGTTTTGTTAAAGAACTGACGTTAATTTTGACAACATTAACGTCAGTTGTGTTAAAGAACCGACGTTAATAGTGTTATATTTAACGTCAGTTCTCAACTGACGTTAAAAGTTAAACTTTTAACGTCAGCTGTATTTACGTCAGTCAGTATTCTGACGTAAAAAATCAATTTTAACTGACATAAAAAACACTTATTGCACTAGTGAAAGTTCTTCCTATGTACCAACTCTGTAGCTGTGGTTATAGAGTATTCTTACTACATTTCTCTTATTACCCCTGCTCGGGACTCTTTTCCTTTCGTTACTATACAAAGGCCGTTTCACTTTCGTCAACAAACTTGAATCGGGTGAGAAACTTGGATGCTATTGGAAAGCATGCTAAGGTTCGTGCCGGTAGCGTGGACGCATTCTGGAGCTTTACGGGGAAGCGTGCACTGTCAGGTGAGGGGGAATAAACCACAATTATCGGGAAAGTAGGAATAGAGTAGGACTATTAACATGTGTAGGGCTCCTCAACCCTACTGGTAGTTTATTTATGTTTGATGTGTCTTTGTATTGTTGATATGCCTAAAATGCTTATATGATGACATAATGATCGATAACATGCTTGGTTGATGCTAATATGCCCATTGTGATTCTATGTTGCTTGCTATGATTACTGTTGTCAACATGATTGTATGTCAACTATTTATATGGTGCTATTGTGGTTGATTTGATCTTGGTTGAGTTGGGAGATGATTGTGGTGGTGTTAGACCAATAGGATTTTTAATGACGATTCGACATGTAGACTAAGTTGAATTTATCTGAGTTGGTTGGAAACTCCCAGAGTGCAAGGCGTGGATCTCTAGGATGTTGATCTTGTTGTTACTGAGGTGTTAGATGTTGATGTTGTAATGTACCAGTTGGTGATGGTTGCATGTTCATATCATTCACGTTGCTCAGTCTTATGGGTAGCCGCAACAGCCGTTTGAGCAGTTACTAATATGAGGTTAATTGTTGTGAACGACTACAACGGGAGTTGGATATTTGTCAAAAGGGGTCGTATGAATAGATACAACAACCGTTTGAGTGGCTATCATACGAGGTCAAAAAAAATACTTGTGCATAGTTACAACTGGCGGTTATTGCACAAGGGGTGTGTCTGTGTACAACTGCAACAGCCGTTTGAGTGGTTGTCACAGAGGGGTCGTGGTGAACATTTGCCTTGCACTGTTTGAGAAATTGTCACACGAGGTTGAGGTAGACTCTCCGGAGAGCCAAGATGGTGGAACTCATGTCAGAGCGACGCGATTTCTTTCTCATTGTTGGAGAACATCTCGAGTTTCTCATAGTTGGAGGGATTCGGGAAGGCAGTGCTTCCTTCGCATTGGAGGACCTCTGTTGTACTTTATTGGTAATGCGGGAGCCAGTAGCCCAACTACCGACTGACGTTTTTGTACAATTAGCTAATCATGCATGTAGGATCAGTTGTACACATAGAGTAGGCTATGATCCTAATTGAAGAGACTTTGAGGTTGCTTGCCTAATGACGATCTTGGGAGATGATTGTGACTGTTAATGTCCATGTTAATATGATATTATGTGCTATTTCCTGTTTCATGATAACTGTAGAGTTTCTTACCTCCTGTATATCTATGTTTCTCTGTTTCTTTATGTGTTGGCTCGGATTGTGGTTCAAAGGAGGAAGTAAGTTATCAGCTGGCAAAGATACCGAGGAGGTAGGAGTGATCGAGGTGAGACTTATCTTCCACGGTGACTAGGACACTTTTATTACTCGAGTTAAGAGACCTTCAAAGATGATGTTAAGTCTTTTTGTAGTTATACCACGACCAATGGGATGTCTGTTGTTGTATACATGCCATAGCTTCCATGGTACTATGATATTGTATTCTTGTTTTATATCTGTAAAAATATATTTTTAATGTTTTTATTTTTCCACTATAATTATATGTATCAACAATGTGTTGGTTCCATGTGACACTCGGAAGGGTGTTGCAAAAAACTTTTAGAGCTTTGAATGTGAGATGAGTATTGAATGCTTTCAGCTGAGAGTATTGGTTGATGGATGATTATTTTCTTCAAGCAGTCTTCAAAGCCTTTCTTTTATATTCATCAGCAATAAGTCTGTTGTGAGACATTCTTCAAATGAATATAATTTTTGTTCTTTTATTCATAAATGCCAAAGAGTCGTTCTTAATCTCCATTTAATGTTTATGATCGTTCGAGAGCTTCAAGATAAGATGAACGTACTTCTTTGCATGACTTTATCATAGTGCAGCATGATTCAGAGCAGGTGCAGTTATGGCAATGCCACAAAATCTTCCTTGCTTCTTCCTGGCTCACACACCTCCTCCATAAGCCATCCGGACCAACCTTGAACAGAAATGGATCATCCCACATGAAATGGTTGGCATCCCGGAAGAATTTTTTTCTTTGTTGCCAATTCAGGTGCTCTGGAATAGTGTTGGCTGCCTTGAAGTTTGCCATGTCGGCAAACCATGGTCTTTCATGTACTAGCAATAAGGTCTCATCCGGGAACTCATCCCAAATGTCCTTTTCCTTAGCAGCCACTTCTTCATTCACAAGCCGAGATAAATGGTCAGCCACTACATTCTCGCTGCCCTTTTTGTCCTTGATGGCTAAATCAAATTCCTGCAACAACAGAATCCACCTTATGAGGCGTGGTTTAGAATCTAATTTAGTCTACAAATATTTGATTGCAGTATGATCAGTAAAAACAGTGACTTGTGACCCAATCAAGTAGGAACGAAACTTTTCCAAGGCAAACACTATGGCTAGCAACTCCTTCTCAGTTGTTGCATAGTTTATTTGGTTTTCATTGAGGACCTTGCTAGCATAGTGAATGGCATGGAAAAACTTGTCCCTTCGCTGCCCCAAAACTGCCCCAACTGCATAGTCACTGGCATCACACATCAATTCAAATGGTGACTCCCAGTTGGGTGCAACAAGAATGGGGGCAGTGATCAACCTGTCTTTCAAAATTTGAAAAGAGTTAAGACAAGCATTATCAAACAAAAATGGGGTGTCTTTATTCAAAAGGATGCACAGCGGCTTGGCTATCTTTGAAAAGTCCATGATGAACCGTCGGTAGAAACCTGCATGCCCCAGGAAACTCCTCACACCCTTGACATTCACTGGTGGAGGTAGTTTCTCAATCACCTCAATCTTGGATCTATCTACTTAGATTCCCTTTGCTGAAATTTTGTGCCCAAGCACAATGCCTTCCTGCACCATAAAATGACACTTCTCCCAATTTAAAACTAAATTGGTGTCCGTGCACCTTTTTAACACAGCAGCCAGGTTAGAAAAACAGTTATTGATGAGTGTGATTTCACCTCATTCTCCATGTACATTTCTGCATGCATTTGCATATAGTTAGGCCATTTTAGTTTGATTTTGTTTAGTTTTTCCTTTGGAACGGATAAGGTGGTCTTGTGTGTTGTTTTACAGGAATTCATGATTAAATGCCCAAGAATTGGTCATGATGAAGCTTGGATGATTTAGAGCCTTAAAAGTGAAGAAAATGAGCCAAACAGAGCCCATCACGGCCTAGCCGTGATGCCCATCACGGCCATGATCGAGCAAAACTGAAAAGGCAGAAAGGCTGAAGTCAGAGTCTGTCACGACCTAGCCGTGATGTACATCACGGTCGTGACCCAAAACCACCACAAGTCAGAATCCATCACGGCTTGGCCGTGATGGAGATCACGGCCATGAAATAGAGGCTCGCGACGCGAGCATGGGCTCGCCACGCGAGAGACTGGAAAATACCATAAGTGCCAGAAACAGAATCCGTCACGGCCTGGCCGTGATGGATGTCACGGCCGTGACGGGCCACGAGTTATAAAAGAACCTCTGGGCAGAACAGAAGGGGCATCCAGAAAAACCTAAAAATATACCCTCTGCTGCTGTGGCTGCTGTGCAACCTTCAATGGAGCCCCTTCCCTTGTTCATCTCTGTAACTCTTCCTATGATTCTATCTTTGAATATGTGTAGCTAAACTCCCCTTTGTTGGGGTTAGATGATTGCTTCTCTGAACTTGGTTGTAATATGACTTGATTGTAATGCAGTTTCCTTTTTCTTTATGAGTGTTTGATTCCATGCTTAATGCTTTCTTAGGCTTGATCATCCTAGGAATGATTAGTTGCTTTGATAGACAATTGAAAGGTTGATGTTAAGGCATGCTCATGAATCAAATGCCAAGTAGTTCATGAACCTAGACATAGGTCTTGGGGTGCTTGCAATCTTATGAATCTTGACTCTTAATGCAATTTCTCATGTTAATCCACCTAAGACATTAGGGTTTAATTTGGGATTTTAGGCTCATTCCACCTAAGACATTAGGGTTTGAGTATTAGAGAAGATTTGATTGTCATAATTGAATTAGGAATTGTGTTACTTATCATTTCATAGCAATCAAGGGAGGATTAGCTTAGTCTAACCCTAACAATTCTATCCATTTGTTGTTCATATTTCTGTCTGCCTCTTAACTGTTTGATAAAATTCCTAAAAGAACAAAAACATTTTATTCTTGTTTGTTTTGTTAGATGATAGAGCTACCTTCACTCCAAACTTGATCGCCTAGATAGTAGTTCGATTTGCAAAGTGGTACTTGTCCACGATCCCTGAGAACGATATCCGGTTCTTACCGTTTTATTACTTGCAACGACCCGGTACACTTGCCGAGTCCGTGTCAAGTTTTTGGCGCCGTTGCCGGGGATCGGTGTGCCAATATCACGAGTACCAAAGGGGACTCCTAATTTAGACATTTTTCATTGTTTTCCTATTGCTGTTTTTCTTTTGTTTTCTGCTTTGTTATTTTCTGTTTTGTTCTATCCTTTTTCTGTGCTACTCTGTTTGTTCCTTGTATGCGAGGTACAATCGACCCAGGTGAACTTCAATTTGATCCTGAGATCGAGAGGTTTTGCAGACAGAATAGAAAGGAAACCAAAGCAAGGAAAAACAGAGAAAGAGCATCTTCTAGTATACAAGAGCCACAAGTGGAATTACCCAGTGTGCAAGAACCACAAGTTGAAGTTGCAACTGTCACCATGGCTGAAGAAAATGCACCAAGAAGGACAATGGGGGACTATACTTCCCCTAGAGTAGATAGATGTGGGACTCCCATTGTTAGACCTACTGTGGCTTGCAATAATTTTGAAATAAAGGCATCACTTCTCAATATTGTGCAACAAAATCAGTTTGGAGGTTTGGAGAGTGAAGACCCTCATGCTCACATTGGCACATTCATTGAGTTGTGTGACACCATCAATTTAAATGGAGCTTCCGATGAGGCCATTCGTTTAAGGATTTTCCCTTTCTCTTTGAGGGATAGAGCTAAGTCATGGCTTCAATCTCATCCTCATGGAAGTATTATCACTTGGAATGATTTGGTGAGCAAGTTCTTATCTCGCTTCTTCCCTCCTTCAAGAATGATCAAGCTGAGGTCCGAGATTAATGCCTTTGCACAAAGAGATGGTGAGTCACTTTATGAAGCCTGGGAGAGGTTCAAGTCTTTACTCACAGCTTGTCCAAATCATGAGTTAGAGACATGGCAGCAAGTGGCAACCTTTGTTAATGGGCTTAACAGGAATTCCATAAGTATGATTAAAGCGGCTGCAGGTGGATCATTGAGTCAAAAGACACCTGAAGAGGCGAAAAACTTGATTGAAACTATGGCTAATAATGATTATCAAATGCCTAGTTCTCGATCATTGGTCAAGAGAGGTGTGTTGGAGCTTGATGAAATTGGCGCTCTTAAGGCGCAAATGGCTATTCTTACCAAGAAATTGGGGTCTGTTCAACTGCAAAATTCTCGACTACAAGCTGTCCAAGTTCAACCTACCTCATTGTGTGATTTCTGTGGAGGTAACCATGCAAATGGAAATTGTGAGATTAATGTGGTTGGAAGTTCTAGACAAGAAGAGGTGAACTACATGGGGAATCAAGGGCCCAAGAATGATCCTTACTCTAACACCTACAATCCGGGGTGGCGTAGCCATCCTAACTTTGGTTGGAAACAAGGGCAAGGATCAAGTTCTCAAGCAAAGCCCTCTCAAGAGAAATCAAGCAACTTAGAAAATATTCTAGGCCAGTTCATGCAAGCGACCCAAGCCAATTTTCAAGCAACTCAAGAGACTATGAAGAATCAAAATGCCTCCATCAAAAATCTTGAGCACCAAATAGGCCAACTGGCGAAGCAAATGGCGGAAAGACCCCAAGGACAATTGCCGGGAGACACCGAGAAAAATCCAAGAGAGGATTGTAAGTCAATTGCTACAAGAAGTGGAAGGGTAGTAGGGCCACAAGAAAAGAGCGAAGAGAAGGAAGAAAAGAGGGTTAGTGGTGAGGTGATTGTTGAAGATGTGACCAATGAAGAACCCGAGACTTCCCAAGCCACTACCTCTAGTCCCATTGTTGTTGAAGCTGAAACACCACAAAGAGAAAAATTGGTGGATGAAGAATTTGCAAGAAAGAAGACTAGAAGGCAAATTCTTGAAGAAGTTGACAATCCCAAGGAGTTACCACCATATTTCAAGATACCATATCCTCAAAGGTTGAAGAAGGAGGCAAAAGATCAACAATTCTCTAAGTTCCTGGATGTATTCAAAAAGTTGCAAATTAACATCCCGTTTGCCGAAGCCCTTCAACAAATGCCTTCTTATGCAAAGTTTATGAAGGAGATTCTTACCAACAAGAGAAGGTGGAAAGAGGAGATGGTCATGCTCACAGAAGAGTGTAGTGCTATACTCCAAAGGAAATTACCGGTGAAGATGAAGGATCCGGGTAGCTTCACTATCCCATGCACTATTGGTCATCTGAACATCGGGAGAGCATTGTGCGATCTAGGTGCAAGTATAAACCTCATGCCTCTCTCCATTTTCAAGAAGCTGGGAATTAGTGAAGTCAAGCCAACTGGGATCTCTCTCCAATTGGCGGATCGATCCATTACATACCCTTATGGTGTAGTGGATGATTTGTCGGTCAAAGTAGACAAATTCATCTTTCTGGCAGATTTTGTAGTGTTGGATATAGAGGAAGATAGTGAGACTCCGCTGATTCTTGGAAGACCATTCCTAGCAACAGGTAGAGCCTTGATCGATGTCAATCAAGGGGAATTGGTGCTTCGAGTTCAAGACAAAAAGGTCACTTTTAATGTGTTTGAAGCAATGAGGCACCCAAGCGACAAGGACACATGCATGAGTGTGGACCTCATTGATTCATTATCTGACAAGAGTGTGCACCAAAAGTTTGAAGATTCATTGGAAGCAGCTCTTATGATGGAGGATGTAGAAGAAGATGTATGTGCGGAGGAAGTTGAATTCATGGTTAAATCCCTTGAGGCTTGTCTGGTGGTGAATAATGTTGAAGACAAAGTTGTGGAAGATGTGAGGATTGAAGACAAGGGTGAACCATCTGTGCTAGAGTTGAAAGAACTTCCATCCCATCTCCGTTATGCTTTCCTTGGGATAAATTCTTCATTCCCAGTTATCATTAGTAGTGAACTGAACTCTCTAGAGGAAGAGAAACTGTTAAGGGTGCTCAGGGAGCACAAATCTGCAATTAGGTTGTCTATGTCCGACTTGAAGGGGATAAGTCCCTCGTTCTGTATGCACAAAATCCTCTTGGAGGAAAATTTCAAGCCGGTTAGACAACCCCAAAGAAGACTCAACCCGAATATGAAAGAAGTTGTACGGAAGGAGGTTGTGAAGCTGTTGGATGCGGGAATAATCTATCCAATCTCCGATAGTCCATGGGTGAGTCCGGTCCAAGTTGTTCCCAAGAAAGGGGGGATGATGGTGGTGGCAAATGATAAGAATGAGCTCATCCCCTCAAGGACCGTTTCTGGATGGAGGGTGTGCATTGATTACAGAAGACTGAATGAGGCCACCAGAAAAGATCACTTTCCATTGCCCTTCGTTGATCAGATGTTAGAGAGGTTGCCGGGTCATGCTTTTTATTGCTTCCTTGATGGATACTCAGGGTATAATCAGATTGTGGTTGACCCACAGGACCAAGAATAGACCGCTTTCACTTGTCCCTATGAAGTCTATGCATACCGAAGGATGCCATTCGGGTTGTGTAATGCACCCGCCACTTTCCAAAGGTGCATGCTTTCTATATTCTCTGACATGACTGAAAAATTCATAGAGGTATTTATGGATGATTTTTCTGTGTTTGGTAATTCTTTTGATAATTGTCTGAATAATCTTGCATGTGTTCTAAAAAGATGCCAAGAAACTAACCATGTTTTAAATTGGGAAAAATGTCATTTCATGGTTAGGGAAGGTATAGTTCTTGGTCATAAAATTTCATCACGGGGGATGGAAGTTGATAAAGCAAAAATTGAAGTGATTGAAAAACTTCCCCCTCCCATAAATGTGAAAGGTGTTAGAAGCTTCCTAGGGCATGCGGGTTTCTATAGGAGGTTTATAAAAGATTTTTCAAAGATTGTGAAACCCTTATGCAAGCTTTTAGTAGTTGATACTCCTTTTATATTTGATGATGATTGCATGCATGCCTTCCAACTTTTGAAAGAAAAACTCACCACCGCACCGGTCATTGCACCTCCAGATTGGAGTTTACCATTTGAGTTAATGTGTGATGCAAGTGACTATGCGGTGGGAGCCATTTTGGGCCAAAGAAAAAATAAAGTGTTGCATGTCATTTACTATGCCGGTCGTGTCTTGAATGATGCCCAATTGAATTATACCACGACTAAAAAGAATTGCTTGCTTTGTGGTGTTTGCATTTGATAAATTTAGATCCTACTTGATTGGCTCTAAAACTACTGTCTACACCGATCATTCTCGCTTTGAAGTATCTTATGACTAAACAGGATGCCAAGCCAAGGCTCATTAGGTGGATACTACTGCTCCAAGAGTTTGATTTGGATATTAAGGACAAGAAAGGAGTAGAGAATGTGGTGGCCGGCCATTTGTCTAGGCTTCCACAAGCAGATGTTCAAGCAAAAGCTGAGTTGCCAATTCAAGAGGAATTCCCAGATGAAAAGCTGTTTATGGTACAAGTGGCACCTTGGTTTGCAGACATTGCGAATTATAAGGCTGCCAACAAAATTCCGAAGGACTTCAATGCACAACAAAGGAAGAAGCTCATCTATGATGCCAAATACTATGTATGGGATGAGCCTTATCTTTTCAAAAGAGGTTCGGATGGAATTCTGAGAAGATGCATTCCGGAAGAGGAGATTGAGGGGCATGTGACTCATTGCCACAACTCACCATATGGGGGACACTTTGGTGGTGAGAGGACCGCCATGAAGATCTTGCAATGCGGGTTATTTTGGCCCACTATTTTCAAAGACTCCAGAGCTTGGGTGATGAAATGTGATAAGTGTCAGAGGACCGGAAGTATTTCCAAGAGAAATGAGATGCCCTTGAAAGGTATTCTAGAGGTGGAGCTCTTTGATGTATGGGGGATTGACTTCATGGGTCCTTTCCCATCATCCTACAACAACAATTACATTCTTGTTGCGGTGGACTATGTGAGAAAGTGGGTGGAAGCTGTTCCAACTGTGAAGGATGATGCAAAAGCTGTGATTAGTTTTGTAAGGAAGAACATCTTCACCCGATTTGGAACCCCTAGAGCCATTATTAGTGATGGGGGTACCCATTTTTGCAACAAAGAGTTCAATGCAGTGCTTGCCAAGTTTGGGGTGAATCATAAAGTTGCCACACCATACCACCCTCAAACCAGTGGGCAAGTGGAGTTGTCCAATCGGGAGTTGAAAAGAATTTTGGAGAAAACTGTGAACAATGCTAGGAAGGATTGGGCAAAGAAACTGGATGATGCACTTTGGGCTTATCGGACTGCGTATAAAACACCTATTGGTATGTCACCTTACCAATTAGTGTTTGGAAAATCATGTCATCTTCCGGTAGAGCTCCAACATCGTGCTTTTTGGGCAGTGAAGGCCCTGAACTTTGATACAAGACTGGCCATGGATAAGAGACTGCTTCAATTAAATGAGTTGGATGAATTCCGACTCTTGGCTTATGAGAGTGCAAGGATTTACAAGGAAAGAACAAAATTCTGGCATGACAAGTACATTCTTCCCAAGCAATTCGAAGAAGGCCAATCAGTTTTGCTCTTTA
Organism: Sophora flavescens; assembly: GCA_030762895.1. Classification (NCBI taxonomy): domain Eukaryota; kingdom Viridiplantae; phylum Streptophyta; class Magnoliopsida; order Fabales; family Fabaceae; genus Sophora; species Sophora flavescens. The sequence goes on from CM061064.1 coordinate 150,913,620, forward strand.
ACTCACGACTCAAGCTCTTTCCAGGAAAACTGAGATCAAGGTGGTCGGGCCCATTCTATGTCAAGTCGGTTTCTCCATTTGGTTCAGTTGAATTGGAAGACCCATCATCCGGAGATACTTTCACTGTTAATGGGCAAAGGCTCAAGCACTACCTTGGAGGAGACTTTGATCGTCAAGCAGTTTCTGTCCATCTTAAAGCACCATCTTAGAGATCATCCGTCAAGCTAGTGACGTTAAAGAAGCGCTTCTTGAGAGGCAACCCAAGTTTTCTTTTCCTTTTCTCTTTTGTTTTTGATTTTCATCTCTTGAATAATTTGAGAAGATCAAGAGATTTGTTAATAGTTTTGTTAAGTGCTTTCAGATTTTGGAGGAAGGAGGAGAAAAGGGCAGGGAGAGACAAAGCCAGAAAGCATGTGATTCAGCACCCGCTACCACCCTGGTGAGTTGTTCCATTTTCACCCCTCTCCAACTTGATTATTTACATTGGGGACAATATAAGTTTTTAAGCTTGGGGTAGGGGTATTTTTTTAATTTTTTGAATTTTTGCATTGTTCATATTGCATTCATCTAGGCATAGTTTTGCATGATCGCATGATTCGGTTACCCCTGATTAGATTGAGCATCTGATTGTGAGAACTGAGTGCCAATTTATTTGTGATAGTGAATTTTGAACCCTGATTTTTCTATTCTTGTGATATGGCTTCAAATAAATATTCTTGAGATGGTCTTGGATAGTTGATGATTAGCATGTGTTTCTATAGACTTGTGTTCCTCACTAGTTTTTGAACTGATAAATGTGAGCTTTTGAGCCATTAAGGGGTACTCACTAAATCCACCCCATTTCTTGTGTTAGAGTGTTATTCCTCTTGGATTGTTTTCTCTAGAACTTGACTTAAAACCATTTTGAAGCTTAAAAATTTTTTAAAACATTTTTGAAAATGATTGAGGCAGTAGGTATTTTTCTGGCCTTCTGAGCTTTGAATGATGAAATGCTATCCCTTAGTTGCCCAATTTTGAGCCTGGATGAATAAAATACTTTTCTTGGTACCCTGAAATGTTTTGATAAATATGCTTGCTAAGGGACCTTCTAAAGTATAACAAAAGGGTAAAAAGGTAGTTGAAAAAAGTTTGGGATGAAAGAATCAGAAAAAAAAAAAAGTTTCTCTTGAGTTGAAAAATCTCCCATTCTCCAAATAAAAGAAAAAGAAAAGAAAAAAATATATATAGAGAAGGGGATGACAAAAAGAAAAGTGAAAAATAAAAAGAAAAGGAAAGAAAAGAAAGGTGGAAAGTGAACTGAAACCCAAAAGGTATTTTAGAAGGTCATGTTTGCAATGCTTGATGTTTATGTAGCCTTTTGAAATGTCCTTTTCTTGTTATCCCCACCTAACAATTAATCCCATGGCCACATTACAACCCAAAGTAAAGACCTCTTGATTCTTAGGTGTTTTCATTAATAAAGTAGAGATTGGGTTGATAGTCAAGCTTATGGTAGGATTCATTCCTTGAGGAAAATGGAGCGAATTGTCATATATACTTGAACACTTGAATGAGGCGAGAAAAAGAGCCAAGCAAATGAACAAGCTTGGGGTGACCTTCAAGTGAGCAAGAGTGCCCGGATCAGTGAGAATATGAGTCTAGGAAACCTGAGCCTCTAATTGGACTTGAATTGATTGTCTCTTGCTGAAATATTTGAATGCCTGTGCTTAGATCATTTTACTCGGGTTCTTAGTTCACTATCATTGCTTTGGTTATTTTCATTCTCTGGCATTGGTTTTTTCTTGAGGACAAGCAAAGTCTTAAGCTTGGGGTGATTTGATGAGTGTGATTTCACCTCATTCTCCATGTACATTTCTGCATGCATTTGCATATAGTTAGGCCATTTTAGTTTTATTTTGTTTAGTTTTTCCTTTGGAACGGATAAGGTGGTCTTGTGTGTTGTTTTACAGGAATTCATGATTAAATGCCCAAGAATTGGTCATGATGAAGCTTGGATGATTTAGAGCCTTAAAAGTGAAGAAAATGAGCCAAACAGAGCCCATCACGGCCTAGTCGTGATGCCCATCACGGCCATGATCGAGCAAAACTGAAAAGGCAGAAAGGCTGAAGTCAGAGTCTGTCACGGCCTAGCCGTGATGTACATCACGGCCGTGACCCAAAACCACCACAAGTCAGAATCCATCACGGCTTGCATCACGGCCATGAAATAGAGGCTCGCGACGCGAGCATGGGCTCGCCACGCGAGAGACTGAAAAATGCCAGAAGTGCCAGAAACAGAATCCGTCACGGCCTGGCCGTGATGGATGTCACGGCCGTGACGGGCCACGAGTTATAAAAGAACCTCTTGGCAGAACAGAAGGGGCATCCAGAAAAACCTAAAAATATACCCTCTGCTGCTGTGGCTGTTGTGCAACCTTCAATGGAGCCCCTTCCCTTGTTCATCTCTGTAACCCTTCCTATGATTCTATCTTTGAATATGTGTAGCTAAACTCCCCTTTGTTGGGGTTAGATGATTGCTTCTCTGAACTTGGTTGTAATATGACTTGATTGTAATGCAGTTTCCTTTTTCTTTATGAGTGTTTGATTCCATGCTTAATGCTTTCTTAGGCTTGATCATCCTAGGAATGATTAGTTGCTTTGATAGACAATTGAAAGGTTGATGTTAAGGCATGCTCATGAATCAAATGCCAAGTAGTTCATGAACCTAGACATAGGTCTTGGGGTGCTTGCAATCTTATGAATCTTGACTCTTAATGCAATTTCTCATGTTAATCCACCTAAGACATTAGGGTTTAATTTGGGATTTTAGGCTCATTCCACCTAAGACATTAGGGTTTGAGTATTAGAGAAGATTTGATTGTCATAATTGAATTAGGAATTGTGTTACTTATCATTTCATAGCAATCAAGGGAGGATTAGCTTAGTCTAACCCTAACAATTCTATCCATTTGTTGTTCATATTTCTGTCTGCCTCTTAACTGTTTGATAAAATTCCTAAAAGAACAAAAACATTTTATTCTTGTTTGTTTTGTTAGATGATAGAGCTACCTTCACTCCAAAATTGATCGCCTAGATAGTAGTTCGATTTGCAAAGTGGTACTTGTCCACGATCCCTGAGAACGATATCCGGTTCTTACCGTTTTATTACTTGCAACGACCCGGTACACTTGCCGAGTCCGTGTTAGTTATCATATGAGGAACCGAACACAGAAATCATCCATGAAAATCTCAATATACTTTTCTACCATATCAGAAAAAATAGAAAGCATACACCTTTGAAAAGTCGCAGGCGCATTGCAAAGACCGAAAGGCATCTTCCGATAGGCAAAAATTCCAAAAGGGCATGTGAAAGCAGTTTTCTCTTGGTCTTCCGGGTTAACCGCAATTTGGTTATAGCCCGAATAACCATCTAGGAAACAATAGTATGCTTGCCCGACCAACCTCTCCAACATCTGGTCGATGAATGGAAATGGGAAGTGATCCTTCCTAGTAGCTGATAGTGTGATTTTACATGATATTTTCTGTACTCTTTTGCATGAATTTTGCATATAGATTAGGCATTCTTTATTTGGTTTTTATTAGATTTTCCCTTGGAACGGGTGAAGCGGTGTCTTGGTGTTGTTTTGCAGGAATTCAATGTAAAAATGATCAAAATCAGCCATGGTGGAGCTTGGATGAAATAGAGCTTGAAAAGTGAAGAATATGAGCCAAACAGAGCCCATCACGGCCTGGCCGTGATGACCATCACGGCCGTGATCAAGCAGAAGCGAAGGCAAAAGTCGAGATCATCACGGCCTGCCCGTGATATACATCACGGCCGTGATAGGCTAAAAATTAAAGGTTCGCGTCGCGAACTCCAGCTCGCCTCGCGAGAGATCAAAAGTTGAGAATACGCCCACTCCAGAACGCGTCACGGCCAGCCCGTGATGGCCATCACGGCCGTGACGCGCAACAGACCTATAAATAAGAACGCAGCAGACAGATGAAGAAGTTTTGGGGGTCCATTTGAAGGCATTTGGAGGCTGCAGCTGGGCTAGGGTTTCAACCCTAGAAGGGAGCCAAGAGGGGTTGCTTTGAAGAAGAAGGAAAGCTCACATGGAGCCTCTTCTCTCCTCTTCCTTCCTATTTCTCTGGTTTGGTTTTCTTTGTTTTATGAGTAGTTAAATCCCTGTGTTGGGATTAGATGTAATCAAACCTATGTTTATGTATTTATCTTGACGGATTAATCTATGTTCATGTCTTCGTATTAGTGGTTATTTTTCTGTGCTTAATGCTTGTTGTGGCTAGCACCCCCATGACTTGATTTGTGTTTTGGTATGCAATGGGAACGTTCGTATCATAACCGGAACTGAATTTAATCACCTAGTAAGCCTTGTATCTAGGAATGGAACTAGGTTTATTGGTAATCACATGATCCCTAATCTTAATGCAAATTCATTAATCTAGGCCACCTAAGGAATTAGGGTCTATTAGTGGATTTAGGCTCTTGCCATCCGAGGAATCGGGGTTTGAGTAGTTTAGTGGATTGATTTTAATATCTGAAGCATGAATGGGAGGTATCTAGTCCTGATAGTGCATGAATTAGAGGTTTGGTGAAGTCTAGTCCCAACATATCCTTTCTGCACTCCAAGTGTTTGTCAAAAGTCCCCAAAGAACTTTTCCCTTTTCTTTTGTTGTTTTACTTTCTCTCTTGATTTTCTTTTTAGTCTAGATAGTTGCCGAGTTTGCGAATTGGTACTTGACATCCAATCCCCGTGGATACGATAAACCGGTCTTACCACCGTATTACTTGTACGACTGGGTATACTTGCCCAGATTCGTCCAACAGTAGCGTGATTGAGCTTCCGGTAGTCTATACACATCCGCCAGCCAGTGACCGTTCTTGTTGGAATCAACTCATTCTTCTCATTGTGCACGACGGTCATGCCACCCTTCTTTGGAACCACTTGTACCGGACTCACCCAGGCACTATCAGATCGGATATATCATTCCAGCTTCAAGGAGTTTCAGCACCTCCTTCTTCACCACTTCTTTCATTGTGGGATTAAGTCTCCTCTGTGGTTGGACCACCGGCTTAAATTCAGCCTCCATCATGATTTTGTGCATGCAAAATGTGGGGCTAATTCCTTTCAAATCTGCGATGGACCATCCAATAGCTGTCTTATATTCTCTAAGCACCCTTATAAGTTTCTCCTCCTCCAATTTGGATAATTCACTGCTTACTATGACAGGGTTTTCATCATTCACACCCAGGAACACATACTTCAAGTGAGGAGGCAGGGGCTTAAGTTCTAACTGGAGCTTCTCTTGGACTTCCTCCTTCTTGAGCTCTTCCTTCACAGTGTTGACAGCAAGTTGCTTAGGTTGGGCTTCCAGCTCACACAAACATTCTTCTAATTCCTCCTCTTCTATCTCATCAAAATTTTCAATAGAATTCACAAGTACCTTCTCAAGAGTGGAGTGGTGGTGCTGATGTGCACAGGCTTCCTTAGCTACTACATCCACCATGTCCATGCGGAAACAGTTTTCTTCCTCACCCGGGCGATGCATAGCTTCAAATACGTTGAAGGTAACCTCTTCATCTTGCACTCTGAGTCGAAGCTGGCCTTTTTGCACATCTATCAAGGCTCGCCCAGTTGCTAGAAAAGGTCTCCCCAAAATGAGTGGAACCTCTGCATCCTCCTCCATGTCTAAGATCACAAAGTCTGGTGGGAAGATAAACCTGTCCACCTTAACCAAGACATCTTCTAAAACACCATAAGGACGCTTGATGGATCTATCAGCTAACTGCAATGCCATCCTTGTTGGTTTTACCTCTCCACCTCCAAGCTTGTTCAAAATTGAAAGCGGCATCAAGTTGATACTCGCTCCCAAGTCACATAAGGCCTTTCCAATATCAACACTCCCGATAGTGCAAGGAATTGTGAAACTACCAGGATCTTTGAGCTTTGGAGGTAGCTTCCTTTGAAGTATTGCACTGCACTCTTCAGTTAAGGCAACAGTCTCGCCTTCTTTAAACTTTCTTTTCTTTGTGAGCAATTCCTTCATGAATTTTGCATAGGTTGGCATCTTCTCAAGTGCTTCCGCAAAAGGTATGTTGATCTGTAACCGCTTGAAGATATCAAGAAACTTGGCAAATTGTTCTTCTTTCTCTTTTTTCTTGCTCAGATGAGGATAGGGCAATTTCACATAAGAGGGGATCACTTGAGGCTTGTCTCCGTCTTTCAAAAGATGACTTTTGGTCTTCCTCAATATTGACTTCTCATCCACTAGCTTCTCCCTCTTGTCTTGTTCTCTGACCTTTTCTTCTTCCTCAACTATAACATCTTTACCTTTTTCTTCACTCAGTTCAGTTTGTTCTTCAGCATTCATTTCTATTTCTTCAACTTCTCTCTGACTTTTCACCAAAGGATCATCATCCTTTTTCTCTATACTTTTACCACTTCTCAGCACAATCACCTTGCAATGTTCTTTAGGATTTGTCTGAGTGTTACCTGAAAAACTGTTGCTGGATTGTTCTGCTAGTTGCTTTGCAATCTGCCCCACTTGAACTTCCAAATTCTTGATGGATGCATCGGTGTTCTTCTGATTTGACATGGACATCTGCATGAACTGATTGAGAGTGTTTTCCAGGGTAGAAGTCCGGTCTTGAGGCGGTTGTGCAGGAGGAGGCTTGCTTGTTTGTCCTGCATCTTGCTTCCAACCAAAATTTGGTTGATTCCTCCACCCCTGATTGTAGTTGTTAGGAAACTGGTTGTTGCCTGGCCGCCCATAGTTCCCCATATAATTGGCTTCCTCATGGGAACTAGGTGGTGCCTCACATCTTCCATTCTCATGATCACCTCCACAAAAATCACATCTCAGTACCTGTTGTGGTGGCATATTTGTCCCTTGAACAGTTTGGAGTTGTTGTGGGAGTTGGGCTAGTTGCTTGGTAAGAGACTCTAGTTGTTGTGTCATGAGCTTGTTCTGAGCCAACAATGCAGTTTGTGAATCTAACTCCAACACTCCCCTTCTTTGTGTGGGACCCCGATCATGATGCATCAAGTAATCATTAGAGGTCATTGCTTCTATCAAAGTCAGGGCTTCCTCTGCTGTCTTTGTATTCATGGAACCTCCAGCTGAGGCATCCAACATGTATCTGGTTGACGGCCTAAGTCCATTGCAGAATGTTTACATCTGAGTCAGATCATCAAAACCATGATTTGGGCATCTTTGGAGTAAACCTTTGAACCTATCCCATGTGTCATGAAGAGTTTCACCTTCTTGTTGGTCAAAACTGATGATATCACCCCTTGTCTTTACAAATCTGGAGGTGGGGAAGAATCTTACTAGAAATTTTGCTTCTAAGTCCTCCCATGTAGTGAAGCTCCCCCTTGTAGTGAAGCTCCCTCTTCACGATTTCAACCCCTTTGCCTCTCTTCTCTACTGTTTGGTAACATTTAGAAACCAGAAACCTCCTTATACTTAATTTTTTTTCTTTTTTCTTTCTTACTTTTATTATGTGTTTCTTTTATTAGTAAATGGTTGGATTGTGCATTTTGGCCATACCTTTAGAGAAGGGAATTACCATCCAGATCTTCTAGCCAAACGAGGTGCCATGGGTGACATTCATTTGGAGGTGCTCCATTTCCCTTTCCTGGAGCTAGACTCGTTCCTCCTTGAAGATGTAGTTGGAATGACGTTCTAGAAGAATTAGCTTGTTGTTGGCCATGTGTTTGTTGGGCCGTTTCTTTTCCTTTTAGTTTTGTTTTTATTGGTATTTTCTCCCTTGTAACCAAAAATATTATATATGGTTGGGTTTTTTATGGTTTATTAGAGCATGATTTTTTTAACAAATATATGTGAATATCGATGATATCTACAGGTATCAGTAAAACCTGCTAAAAACACATCTAGCGTGTACCTTCTGGGGCAACGAGTGTCGTTATTACCCCATGGGACGGGGGTGCTACCTGTGTCTGCCCCGTCTTGTTGCAATTCCTAAAAATGGAGTTGTTCATTACTATGGTTTTGGATCAATAAATGAAGTGAACATGATACACACATAATGGAAAATGAAAATGTCATTTATTTTTCTAAAACCATAGTAATGGACATCTCCATTTGTCTTTTCTCAAGCATATAATGAGTTGGGATACAAATCCTAACTCTTAAGTCTTAAGTAAGGGTTATTTATTTACATTTTAAATTGTGAACAAACGATTATGAACGATGAACAAAGTTCTCGGATTAGCACGATAGGGTTGGAGTGTGGAACTTCATTCTTAAATAAGGATTATTTAGTCATGATTTAAATATTGGCTAAAGGACCATAAATCATACCTAAAATGTGGAGTTGCACACATTTAGTCCACCACTTGCATTTGCTTCTCCATTTTCTCCATACCATACCTCACGAACCAGCACTTCCAAAAAAATTTGATGCTCTTCCTCCACCAACGGTGGCAACTGCATTGTAGCTGTGTTGTGTTTATCACAATTGCGAATAATTGAGGGAAAATGAGGTCGATACGGCTATAATTGCGGTCGGGTTTCATTTTCGAAGATCTCCAAAATTAAAACGTTGTAGTCCAAATTATGGTCGCGGACCTTCACTTAAAACTCGGATGGTAACGATGTCGTATACTGGAGCATATGGCATGCTTACACCTTGACCTTGCAAATCCAACTCCATCGCCTCCGTTGTCTCCCTTGTCGGGAACATTGCCACCAGTGACGGATCTAGGACCCTGGGGCAGTGGGGGTAACATATTTCTAAAATAATTAATAATAAATATCAATATATATATATATATATATATATATATATATAAAGTAATGGATGTTAAAATCATAATGTTTTAATATATTTAATAAAATAAATTACATATCTCATAATTGCCCTCTACGTGATTTCATGTTTTAAAATCGTTGAATAATTAGCTCATTGGCAATGTTATTGTAGATATCCCTCTTAATATAAGTCACTAGACAATCATTCATCCATGCATCCCCATACGATTACGTAACTTATTTTTCACAATCTTCATAGCAGAAAATGCTCTTTCTATTGTAATTTCATCTTCAATTTTTTTTTCCATTATCTCCTACAATTAAAAGATTTAATTGGTATGCACTATCAGTATAACAATTTTTTACAATATCAACCAATAAAAAATTAACACATTATAAAAAAGTTTGATTCTTTTTTTAACTATCTTAAAAATCAATTATTACATAATTTATGATTGGTTGTCGATATAAAAAATTTTATATTAACAGCCCAAACCTATTAAACTCATTAAAAAAACAAAATTAAGAAGACTAACCTATCAAATTAACTATATTTTAGTCACATAGAAGTCGCGCAGGGCATAGATGGACACGTACTACAGACGTACAGTAAGAAGACTAAAGTAATTTATGGGTGAAACAAAACAAGAATAAGAAAGTAATTAAAGAAGATGTAATGAGAGAGAGAAAGGTACATACGTGAAAAATGTGCTGAAGTGTGGGTCCTGACCGTGTGAGGAGAGTGGTGCAGACTCCATAGTGTTGAGTTGAGCAAGACAAATCAAAATGAGTCACATGCGTGCAATTTTGTATAATTATCGAGGGAAAATTGAATAAAAGGTAAATATATTTTTTTTCTACAATTGAGGGTGTGCACCTGAATGAAGTGTGCGTCCGCCCTTGATTGCCACTAACAGCTATCTCGACCCTCACCAACATCTAGGAATCCTAGAGACTTTATGTTTAATTGTCAATTTTTATTATTTAATTACCAGATTAACCAGATGCAAGTAATCATTATCAACTATTAATTTACTTTTAAACATGTCTTATGATCCTGGTTTTAAATCGTGGTGTTGCGGTTGCGTTGCTTTACCTTAATTACGGAAAACTGTAGAAAAATGCGGTCGATATGCGACCGCAATTACGATAGTATTTTGGTTTTAGAGACTTCCAAAACCAACACGTTGTGGTCCCGGTTGCCGTTGCAAACCTTTATTTAAAACCATGTATACTTATGGATGCTTTTAAGAAATAGTTAAAAGTTTGGATAACTTGATGACAGAACAAGGTCACAAGCAGACGCACCAGATATGAAATAACTTCTTTTTTTGACAAAAGATATGGAATAACTGGACAGTGCTATTAATTAGAACAAAAAAAAAGCCACTCAAAAGCCTACCCTAAGTCCCTAACATTCATTTTAATTAAAAAAAATGGCACAAGTTTATTAAGTCAGCGAGCGTCACTAATCAAGAGTTGCTTAATTTAAGCCAAACGAAATCAAACTGGACTTGGTCATGGTCTATGTCTATTTCTGGCTGTATTATTTGCCTTGAAATTCTCAGCCCTTTGTTTGAGAGGACTTTTGGCAGGAAAACTAAGATTTAGCATTTGAATAATAGCTAGTTGTAATACCACGGGTTACTTGTGAACAAAGCATGTGCGACTTTAAATACTATATATTTTATAAACAAAATTTCATTGAAAAAATTAACTTAAGCATAAGAGATGCTTGAAGTTAGACAAATTACAAAGATAATGACAGTGTACATTTTACACAAGTCCTAGCACGGCCAAAACAAAAACCATAATAACAAGGCCACACTAAAACTTTGCGTCAAAACAATCAACACTAAAACAGGGCACTAAAGTGCATACAGTTACAGCAGCACACCAAACCACAAAACAGCAGTTCACAGGACTTCTACATGTACCGAAATGGGCAAAGCCACAAACCCAAAAGGTACCAGGACAGTCCTATGCAGATGTGCACAAAAACAACACCAATTTATAACAAATTATTTCAATCCCAAGCACTATTTTGGAGCTGTCATCCAAGAGACCATTGGATAGTTAAAATCTATTAGCCTTTAGCCAACTCTATGAATGAACCTTAACGGCCTCTAGAACTTCAGCCTTATCAGGGACCTTATTTTTGAATATGCAATTATTTCTAGCCAACCAAATAGCCCACACTATTGCAAACCAAACAACTTGCCATAACTTTCTATTCTTCCTGCTGCAGTTTAGTAAACCAGAAAATTGGAGAAAGTGACTTTTGCAGTTATTATGCATCGCAGTAGAGACGCCAAACCAATCAAAACAAGCCGCCCAAATACTAGAGTAACATGGACAATCAAAAATCAAATGAGATTCTGTTTCTATTTGATCTTGGCACCCTGAACACATTGTAGCAGCTTCAGGGACAACACCTCTTTTTGCCAAATTTTGGCAAGTTGGTAACCTGTTATGACCTAGCTTCCAGGCATGCAAGAGAACCTTTGACAGGACCCAATTAACCCATCCTCATGGGTAGTTGATGTTGTCATGATAGCTCTTTAGGCTGTCCTGACTGAATAGATAGCTGATGAGCCAAGCATCCACACCCACCTATCCTCAATCTCCTCCTTTAACCTTACTGTTGAATATGCAATTGTTTCTATCCAACCAAATAGCCCACACTATTGCAAACCAAACAACTTGCCATAACTTTCTATTCTTCTTGCTGCAGTTTTGTAAACCAGAAAATTGGAGAAAGTGACTTTTGCAGTTATTATGCATCGCAGTAGAGACGCCAAACCAATCAAAACAAGCCACCCAAATAATAGAGTAACATGGACAATCAAAAAATAAATGAGATTCTGTTTCTGTTTGATCTTTGTAACAACCTGATTTTAGTCACGTTGTTTTAAAAGTAAAAATATATTTATTTAATAATATATTTAATTGAGGCTTAGGAAATGATTTTGGAGAAAACAAAATCATATATGGAACTTACTCTACGGTAGGAAGCTCTGGTTAAAATTTGAGATTAAAACTCAGACGGAAATCGGTCTACGTTTTTTTAACTGACGGTATAATTTTATACCGACAGGAAGTCTAATTTCCAAATTTCTGATAAAAAATAAAATATTATGTGTATTCGAGCGAATTTTGGTAAAAGTTCGAACGGAAAACAATCGGTATTTTCACTGACAGCAAGATTTTAATGATCAGAAAACATAATTTTGACTCGTGAACAAAATGGTTTATATTTAAATCATATTTTCAATGAGTCTGGTTAGTTTGAAAATTTTCAGTCGAAAATGAAATATTACGCTTTTATTCGGGCGTAAAACCCTAATCGGGAAATCGACGGAATCAGCAACAGAATTGCAGAGACAAAACGGGACACCAGAGGAGCTGAGCTATGGGATGACTCATCAAGAATTTATAGTGCAATTAATGTTAGAAATTATGAGTTTTTAAGCGAAATGACCAAAATGCCCTTTTAGCTTAACCTAACCAAAGTTAAGTTAGATTTTAACCATGGTTAAGGAACCATGGTTAGTTTGTGTGGTCTAAAATCAGTCACACCACTCAATTATTGTGAGCCACATAAATAATTAACCTTAGTTAGCAAGGTAACCCTAGTTAAGTTAATTATTAACTATAGTAAGCTTATATTAATTAAATATTCCTAAAAGCTATTAATCTAAGCTTAACAAACCAAACAAGGCATAAGATTACTCCTATATATACCCCCCAAACCGCAGCCCCCTCCCCACTTTTTCTTAATCTTCTTCACTTCATCTTCTTCATATTTCTTCACTTAAACACATAAACTCCATTGTTAACTTTCCAAAGCTTCAAGTGTTCTTGTAACAAGCTAGCTAGTATCATCCTCCTCCTTCATATCCTTCAAACTAGTGAGGTAACATCATGATCATCTCCTTCCTTTCTAAGATCTTGTTCTTCATTTTTCATGTTCTTATTTTCTTAGATCTAGAACTTTAAAGAATTCTACAAAATTGTAGAAAAATCATAAAAATGTGAAACCAATTTCTATGATCTAGTTATGAACCTTACTTGCATTATCCAAAAGCATGTGATCAAAGTCATTTTCTTTCCTATTGAACCCTATTTGGCCGAACCTATGTAGTAAAATGGGTTTGGTGTTTTGTTGTTTGTTTTGAAAGTTAGTGTTTGATTTGAGTTCTATAATACTTGTATAGCTTAAATCCAAGAGCTTAGGTTCAACAAAAATCCCTAGCTTAATTTCCTATACAAGGCCGAAACCCTCATGAAAATGGGTTTGAGGATTTTGTTCTTCTTTTTGAAAACTAAAGCTTGAGTTGAGTTCTTTAGTACTTATATGATATAACTCCAAGAGATTATAATCGAAAACAATTTCTAGCCTATTTTAAACCTTGAGGCCAAAACCCAAACCTAGTTGGTTAGAGGATTTTATTTCAAAATTTTAACTATTAACACTTAATCTATGCAAGTGAATACTCTAGGAACTAGTATCTAAAAGATTGGATTAAGAAAATAACCCTATCCTCATTTTGAGTAGTTGACCGAAACTAGCACCATATGTCTATATTTAGAGTTGGTTGATTAATTTGCTAATTTGTTGATTTGGTTGAAGGTGGTTTTGGTAACTCGTGGTGGGATATCGAGGATCGTCGATTTTGTATTTCCGGTGGTAACTTAGGTGGGGGAAAGAACCATTCCATCGTCGGAAACGATAAGTAGTATATTATATAATGATTGTGTAGGGTGACCTAAACCCTACTAGTAGTCGAGTAATCGACATGACCAAAATCACTTTGGAAACCTTTTCTGTAAAACCAATGGTGATTTGGGGATTGTAGGTTTATCAGCATTAGGTTATTTATATGATATTGAGGATGTCTGACTTTATGTTGTTGAATTTACTGTCATACGCTGGTTGAGGTATTCCATCTGCATGTGACGTATTATTTTGGTGTTTGAATATTTATGATATTGAGGATGTTTGTTGTCTATCACGGCCGTGATGGTTGTCATGGCCAAGCCGTGACAGGTTTTGTTTTGTAGAATTCATGCATTTGATGTCTGCCCCCATTGGTGTTACTATCATAGATGATAGCCCATCCCCTATCAAACATTCTTGTAGTGAAAAAATACCATCTGGGTTGTGTGCCACTACTCTTGCACCTTCTTCATTGCTGTCTGTGTTCCTCTTCCCTAGCCGCACCTTATCAACCGTTCCATCTCCACCAATAAGTTTGTCACGATTAAATCTAGCAACATTTGCCCTCATCTTATACAACCTTATCCAGATTAGGTTTAAACGTTCCCCTATCTCCTGAGTCGTTGACGCCCTGAATCTCACAAAACCAAACTGTTTTCCCTCCTTATTTCTTTTGTCTGCTACATAAACATCCACCACTTAAAAACTACTTTTTATTATAATTAAAAAAAAAGTAGTCACGATATAATTTTTTTAAAAAGAAGATTAATATACCTACATGTGGCTGGTCTAAGTGTTAAGAGACTTGGACACCTTGAATAAGTGATCAAGAGTTCGAATCCTGATTCTTGTATATGGAGAAAATCTGATTGGAAAGGACACATCTTGTGTGTCCGAGAGGTTCCCGATGGTTAAAAAAAAAGATTAATATAACAGGATATGAAATTAATTACATAGATCTAAAATACTGTTAGGGTAAAATTTAAATTTTACTTCCACAAAGATTTATGTAAGGTGAAATGAGAAGAATTATATTGATTTGAAACAAATTTAATAGTTTTTTAAACAAGTCTCAAACTTTTAACTTCTCCAAAAATAATTCTTTTCTCATAAAAATAATATTTTTTTAAAAAATTTAATCAGTTTAATTATCCAAATATATCATCTTCTACTAAGAAATAGTTCTTATCACCAAAGACAATTGTTTCTTGTCCAACCACTCTTATATAGACTCAAATGCTTAGAATCAAACAAATAGAGAAAGAGTTGTGTTATTCTAACAACTCAGACGGACAACTTCGTATGGGACAACCGTATTTATACGGTGGCATTTTGTAATTTTGCACAATGATTTTTTTTCCATTATTCTATCCATGATTCTATTTTAGTAATTATTATTCTTATTAATTCTATTTCTCTACCGTATTCTCTACAATCACAAAAATGCTTAATCTATCATGTTTCTCTATCGTAATTATTATTCTTATTAATTATATTTCTCTATCGTATTCTTATTAATTCTATTTCTCTATTCTATTAGATTCCTTAAATTGCTTTGATTAGTTAGATCTAACATGCTTAATCTATATACAATTTTTTTTTATGTTTTGTTGATCCATATTTCTTTTACTTACTTAGTTCTGATACCAAATCGGTACCACCCTATTAATTTTGGAAATTTTCATATTATTCATTTCTAAGGGTAGTATTTTAATCATCTTTTATTAATTCCAAATCTTATTTCCATCTATATAAACAGTAGAATCATTATATAATTCAAATTCCCGTAAAAAATATTTAGGATCTCTACATAATTCAAAATAGTAATCACGGTCACTATATACTTCGTTTCCATATTCCCATTGTATTCTTTGTTGTATATTTTTTAGATATAATTCTTCCTATTTATATTGATTTTTTAATTTTTTAATTATTATTTGTTTACAATCCTTTGGTAAATTCATAGATAATATGCTCAATACTTTTTTATCCATTATTCTGAATACCAGTATTCATCATCAGAGTATCTTTGTTCTTCAATAAATTCTATTTCTTCTAAATATTCAAATTCAATTTCCATTTCTATGTTATGTAGATAGAATTCTTCTTATCTATATTGTTCTTTTATCTTTTTTATTATAATCTGTTTACAGTCAATTGGAAGATTTAATTGTAATACACTTATTATCTCCTTATAGGTTTGTTCATCAAAGTCCATTTTTATTTTAATTACTATCACTATCTTCAAAAGGTGGAGCTCCTATTCTGAAATAATTAATTGGGTTTGAAGATGAACCGGAAGATTCAAGATTCCATTTAATTTCTTATATAGTCTATTATATTTTCCTTTTGACTAAATTTCTTTATTATATTCATAAATTTTTCTTTCTTTCCTACCATATTTGCAGTTTCAACTAAATCTAGATCTTCTTTTTGAATTTTCTTAAATAATTTTGGATTGATTAAAATGCTTCCTTCATAATTTTCATCTTCTCCAGTAATATGTAAGTGCTCTATTTCACTAGATTCGATTTGTTCTATTTCAGACATTATTTTACATAAATAATTTTTTATCTTAAGAGGAGTGATTGAGTAATCATACATGATCCTTAAATTTTGAAAATTATTTGCTTCCGCCCACTTCTGCTTTCGTTGATTGCTTCTTTTGAATTTCTGCTTAGTATAGAGTAATTGAGAGAAAGAAAGATTTTATTAGTAATTGGTTATTTTACATGAGGGGGGTGGATGAACACTCAATCATCCGAGCTATACCACGAAGGTGTAGCAGACTACTCTCAGAGAGAGGCTTCACACAAATGAGAATTGAAAATGGTTCTGAATTCTAATTTGCCTCAGCATAAGTGGACTTATTTATAGACTAGACATACAAACATAATTTACATAAATGACCTTCAAATAATTGTTTCTGGTCTAATAATTCGACTGATGACGTCAGTGCTTACATCATTGTTCAACAATTCTGTTTGATAACATCAGTGCTTACTCATTCTTCAATTATTGCATCATCCGAGTCCCTATCGTCTTCTTGGTGCTTGTCGGTGCTTTCTGTCATAATTTGTCTTTTCGTACATCTTTCGCATTCATGATTTTTTCTTTCTCTAATTAATGCACATAGCTTGCTTAGGACAGCTGGCCTATAATTCATTAACGGTCCTTCCAATGCATAGAATGGGAATTCAAAGTTTGTCAGGATGGTTAAATCCTTTTCCTTTATTACTTTACCAATTGTTTTGCTTAGAAGCAAAGTATTTGGGTCTTTGTATAAACTTTTGACAAAGGATTTTTGTCCTATTGCATTACATTGCCCATAGATGCTTGCCAACTGGTTAGCTATTGTTGTTGTCATGTCATCTTCATCGTATGTGGTTCTCCTTGCTTCGTCCATTAAGGGAAAATTATTGTTGCTTATGCCCATGTAAGCGAAGTGCTTGGCTGGATGTTTTGCTTGAAAGTCTGGATATGCTGAGTAGAACTTTAAATAAATCATTCTTTCTCCAGCTACCTTTTGCTTGTACAGTTGAACTACTTCTTTGAAGTAATATGGAAACAGATTAATCTCTTCGAGATTCTTGCTTAAATAAAGACACTCAATTAGTCCGAATTGGAACATATTGAATGCCAGAGCAGGGGTTGCTCCTGGAGTAATTATTGCTTTAATTCCATAGATTTTTCTATCAACCGTGTAAAAATAGTTGATTTTTTCTTTTTCGTTCCAGTTAGTTAATCTTCTGAAGTGCTCATGAAACTTTTCTTCAGAAAATTGAACTAACAATTCATGGTCCTTTCTGGTAACTATTGAGTAATTGTCTTGGGAGGATGGAATTCTTCCTAGAACCTTCATTGGATTTTTTGTTTCAGTTTTTATTATTTATGCTGTTTCCGAATAAGTTCTTGGTCCGAGATAGACTTCTTTACTTACTTCTTTACCTTTTCTTGCTTTTTCATTTTCTTGATCATTTTTCAAAGCTTTCTATGCTTCTTCTTTGGTTGGAAACGAATGATGTCGAACTCCTGATATTTTTGTGCAGTGGGGGGCTGCTTTATACCAATCATCATAAATTCCTGACATTGGTCCATTAAAGACAACATACCATTTGCTTGTTTCGTTTCGAGCTTCTTCTTTGACTGCATTTGGGATTCTTGCTTCTAAAATTTTCTCCGCTTGTATCTCATTTAATTAATTCCAATTCCTTGACCTACGCTTTTCTATTGCTTTCTTGAGTTGGTATTGCTTGTTTTAGTAATTCGCTTACGCCTCGCTCCATTCTCTGGATAGAATATCTGCAAGAACGTTCTTTTCTCCTTTAATATTGTAACCCCCCCGCGCGGGATATTACTACGTAACACATGCGGAAGTAAATTAAAAAGATAATTTGCTGGTTGCTTTCGGAAAATTGTTTTATTTTAAGTCAGAAAACTGGCGTATAAAATTTTTCTTTAAGGATAACTCTGAAATCCATAATACATATATTTAAAACGTAAAGTCACATTCGTAACAAAGTTACCATGACATACAACATTTCTCTAAGTTTCCATTTTTGAAATAAAAATTTTAAACTACAGATGGATGTATATAACACTATATTCTGCCGAGCCTCTTTAGATATACAACCCAACTCAGACTCCTAAGCTGGTCATTCTATCAAATATTCATTGGAGAGACCCCCAATCATAATACTTTCCCAACCTCTAACACTAGGTCTTCAAGTGACTTAGAAAGACTCCTCTGCAACATCGGTACGAGAGTACCAAGGTACTACAACAAAACCCGAAGAGACCTGATATAACTATAAGAGTGAGACACCGGCAAATGGATATATCATATAACAACCATATACATGATACATACAACACTTTGGAATATTAACATTTAAAACATTATTTATAGGTAAAAAACAAGTATTATTTCAGTGGGTCTCATACCCGAATCAATCAATTTTTAAAAGATAATGCATGACACTTCAATCATCAGGCTCTAAACTTAATCTCACGAGATACCATCACCGTCTTATCATTAAGAAAGAAAGGGTTGATCAGGCTCGTATGCCGCATTGGCAAGTTTTCTCTATCATCTCATACACCCGGATCAACATCATCACGAATCCCATCATAGGATTTATAGGCTAGAAATCTTTAAACTTGTCAATCTCTTAAACTTAGTGTAACACCCCGATTTTTACTGTTTTAAATAACAGTAATACATATAAATATGTTTATAAATTTATTTGAGTTTTATAAAATTATTTTAAATAAACGGAGGTTATTACTCAATCCTACTTGACCATAGGAAGTTACGATTAAAATTTAGGTTGGAAAGTCAGGTGAAACCCGGCCCGCGAATTCCATTGACAGTATAATAATACTGCTCAAAAGACCTAATTTTAATTCGTGAACGAAAGACTTAAGTTTAGTATTTTATTTTCTACGATTCTGTATTTTTAGAATTATTTCCAGAAAAAAATAAAATAATTTACGTTTTTCAGGCGGAACGCGTAATCGGGTAGACGACGGAAGGGAAATTTGAGTTTCAAAGAGTAAATAGAGGGTTTATCTTAGGATTTTGAGATGATTCAAGGGGATGAATCATAATTTTAAGTCTAGAAGGTTTTTCAGGGTTAAATAGAAAATTTAGGAATTTTACGTTTAGGTCCCTGAACTTTCTGTAAATTACCCTTTTGTCCCTAAATTAGTTTTTTTCGTTTTTTCAAGTGGATTGGGCTAGAATCCTTGTTTCTAACCTTAAATGGTCGTGGCTTAGAAGCCCAAACTTTTCTAGTTCATAGTTGAGTCCATAAAGCCCATTTAAGTTTCTTATCTTAAGCTTAAAGGCTTAAATCTTCAAGTGGGCCCCACAACAAACAAGAAAATGAAACTAAGCCCAAATGTGTCAAGCCCAAATACATAAGCCCATGAGGGAGAAGGGGCTGCCCTCATAATTCTTAGATGAGCCAAGAATTTTCTAGAATGTTCTCCATTCTTCTACTTTGTTCTTTAAGCTTCAACAATCTTCTTCAACAATCTTCTCTAACAAATCTTCTTCAACAAGTTAGGTTTTCTCTAAAATATCTATGACACCAAAATCAGCCAACAAAGTCAAGATAAGTTAGCATTTAATGTGGCAAAATCATCATCATGACACTTTCTTGACAATTTGCAAACTAGTCCTTTAACTTTTGGAATCTTTGCAAATTGGTCCCTAGAACTTAATTGCATTTGAATCCTTTAGCAAGACAACTCATCATCATCTAGAACCTTCCCATAATGGCGCCACTATCACTATAAATACCATACTCTCACTTTTCACTTAGTTTCTTTTGCCATTTGTGTTCAAAACCCTAAGTTCATAAGTTCTTAAGTGAGTGATTTGTGAAGCAAGTATCTTGGATTTCCTTTGTCATTGATCTTCAAGAGGTAAATTCAAATCTTCATTCTTAATCATGCCTATGTTCTTTAACAAGTTTCTTGATTCAAGGCTTATATCATAGGTGTTCATCACTTTTAAGTTTCTAGATCTAGAACTTTGAAAATTCATAACTAATTCTAGAAAAATCCTTTTGACATGAAACCAATTGCTATGATCTTATAATCATCCCTATTTTCATCATCTAGAAGCATAAGATCATGAGAAATTTCTTTCCTTAATTTCTGGTCATGACCGAATCTAGGTCAATATCATGTTCCTAGGTTTTGTTTCATTTTCATGTCTTGATTCATGATTCAATCTTCAAATATCTTGATAGTTCTTGTATCCAAGCATATAGAAGATCAAAAATCAAACTCTTACCTAGTGATTTCATCAAGGCCGAAACCCTAGTTCTTGGAACTAGATGAGTTTTGTTCAAAGTTTTCATTAATGATCTTGTTAATCAAGCTATTAGTATGTATGATTAATAAATCCAAGTTGGTTTATTAAACTAAGAACCCTAACCCTAAGATCATGTTGAGGCCGAATCTATGTATAAAAGAGTTAGAAAGTTTTGAGTTTTAAAGTTAGTTATTTAGTCACTAATCCATGATTTAGGGTAATCAAGGATCATTAATCTATGACTTAATCATGATTAGGAATTTTAAGGATTTTGAACCCTAAAAGTCAGCCCTTGGCCTAAACCCTAACCCTAAAGGTTAGAGGATTTTGTTTCAAATTTTAGTCTTGTAATAAGTAATCTATGTTGGTTAAGACTCTAGTAATTAGGATCCAAAAGATGACATTAAGAAGATAACCCTAAACCTATTTTCTAAGTGTTGGCCGAACCTAGCCCTAAAGTGTCATAGATGGTTGTTAGTTGATTAATTATAGATATGTTGTTTGGTTGAAGGTGGTTGTGTTAACTCGTGGCGGGATAATGAGGATCGTCGTGTACGTATTTCCGGTGCTAGCTCAGGTGGGGAAAAGAATCAACCTATCGTCGGAATCGATAAGTAGTAGATTATATGATAATTGTGTAGGGCGACCTAAACCCTACTAGTAGTTGAGTAATCGACAAGACCAAAATCATATTGGAAACCTTTTCTGTAAAACCAATGTGATTCGGGGATTGTAGGTTTATCGACATTAAGTTGATTTTAAGTATTTGAGGATGTTTGATTTTATGTTATCAAATTTACTGTGATACGCTGGTTGAGGTATTCCATCTGCATGTGACGTATTGTTTCGGTGTTTGAATAATTATGATTGTGAGGATGTTTGCTGTCTGTCACGGCCGTGATGGTTGTCATGGCCAGGCCGTGACAGGTTCTGTTTTGTAGCATTCTTGCCTTTGTTGTCTGTCACGACCGTGATGGATATCACGGCCAGGCCGTGACGGATTCTGACTTTGTTATTTATTTGGTTTGATTATTATGAGTGGTTATGATAAATTGCTTTATATGATATTGAGATATTTGAATATTTCCTGATGTTATGTTATGCATGATCTGCCTGGTTGTTAATATTGTGCTTAGATGATTTTTAAGTAAGGATATGTGTTGTTCGGGAGATAATTGTGTGGGTGAGAGAATAAAGGTGATTTAGAGGTGCCTAGCCTAATTAAGTGGTTTTATCTATGAGGAAAAGGTGTTAAGACTTTGATGGAAGGTTGAGGCACTAGGTTGTTATTGATGTAATTTAGGGAGATTCATTTATCGAGATATTGTTAGTCACAGCCGTGTGAGTGGAACACACGAGGTCGGGATATCCTATGTTGGGGATATCGGATATTGCGGGTGAGTGCCCTACGGATGTGGAGGCCGAGGTAGACTACCGTAATACTCTTTAGTCCTTGACGAGTTCGAATGTTATTTTACCTTTGGACCGTTATGGAAGGGTGTTCCTTGACGAGTTCGAATGTTCTTTGCACTGGACCGTTATGGAAGGATGTTCCTTGATGAGTTCGAGTGTTATTGGCACTGGACCGTTATGGAAGGGTGTTCCTTGACGAGTTCGAATGTTCTTGGCACTGGACCGTTATGGAAGGATGTTCCTTGACGAGTTCGTATGATCTTGGCACTGGACCATTTTAGACTAATAAGTGTTTAGTCTTTGATGCGTTCGAAAGTTATTGGTACTTTGGGCCGGTTACGGACTACTGACTAATGTGACGGGGAGTGAAGATGGCTACATCAGTATAAAGTTTTAGTTGCATGGGCTGAGGGTAGAGGATGATATAGTTAATTGAGGTTGATTGTTGATTTTGAGTGATGCGTGTCTGTGACAATTACTGTATAATTTACTATTACTCTTTTCCGCTTTTTGATGATAGAACTGTTTCTTATTCCCTATATCTTTGTGTGTTATATTTTATTTATGATGTGATCACATGCGAGAAGACCCGATGGAGGAACCGATTCTTTGAGGAGTTAGATGGAACTCCGTATGAACCGGATCTTTGGAGGTCGAGTTGTGATTCATGGCGATTAGAGTATAGACATTATGGCCAGTGTGTCTAAGTAGTATTTAAAATTCCGCTAAGTATGTTGTAGTGAAGTTTATGCCTGTGAGGGATCCTACTGAGAGGATACCCTCAGCAGTGTTTTGGTAATGTAATAAATAAACATGTGTGTAATTATATAGTACAACTTTGGTGTGTTTTATATTTGTAGAAGTTATATGATTATTAATTAAGTTTTAAATTTTTACGTATTTTCAAACGTTAAGCGCGCGATTAAGTAAATAAATAATTAAGGATTTAATGTAATAATACAATGGGGCACAGCGGGGTGTCTCACTTAGCATCCAAATATCTTATGGAGCTCAAGTCCATGATCATCTTAGAAAACAATGGAAACTTAAACATTCCAATCTCTTAGACTTAGCATCCAAATATCTTATGGAGCTCAAGTCCATGATCATTTTGGAAAAATGAAAGTAATACATACTAGCCTTCATAACATAGAACAAACAAGTTAGAAATTCTTAAACTTTCCAATCTCTTAGACTTAGCATCCAAATATCTTATGGAGCTCAAGTCCATGATCATTTTGGAAAAATAAAAACTCAAACATGTATCCTAGCACCTAAACTCTAAGTTTCGGCCATCATAGGATGATGAGGAAAATATTCTGTTTAACAATAACTCTTAGGTTTAGAATCATAAGGTATAAGAGTTCTAAATCCATGATCAATACTTGGAAAGTTGAAGCATAGTATCCTAGGCCTACTTATTCATATTTTTCGGCCATCATAGGAATAAGCTATCAAAACTTCCAAGATTTATAGATTCAAGATCAAGGGATAGTTAGAAACTCAAACACATGATCATATTCCAAAAGTTGAAACAAAAAACTTCCTAGGTCACAAATGCAAGCATTCGGCCTTCATTGGAAGAGATGGATATAGATTTTTGTTTTACACAACCTCTTAGTATGTGAAAATATAAGTTAATACAAGATTATAGAAAGTGGTTTCAACTCAAAAGGAGTTTTCTACCATTTTAGAGAGATTTTAGAAGTTTAAAGCATATAAAGAACACACAAAGTAAACTAAGAAATAAAAGATGAAACTTGGAAAAAGATTCATATGAGAGCATTACCCTTAGTATAAGGAATAACTTTAATGAAGAACTTTAGTAGAAAAGATGAATAAAAACTAAAGCTTTAAGAGCTTGAACTTTTAGAAGAAAGAAGAAGATGAAGGTTTAATGGAGGTTGAAGGAGGAAGATGATGAATTGAAAATGAAAAGGGTATATATAGGGAAGGAGAGAAAGCTCACGGCCAAGGAGTGAGGGAGGGAGAGCTTGTTGAGCAAGCTTGGTGGTTTAATGCTTGATTGGATGGAAGAAGATAGAGAAATAACTTTTGGATTAGAATAGTATTATAATTTGAAAAGTGTGATGATTACACTTTTGGAGTGTGTCATAGCCTCTTCCATCATGTCTCCACTTATTTTATGCTCCCTAATATGCTCCATTTTGTACCCGGTTGTATTTCCGATCGTAATTCTTCCGACGTTTTCACCCGAATAAAATATTGTATTTTATTAACAAAAAATTTCAAAATAACCAAAGTTGAAGGAAACATAATAAAAACACTGTCTCATTCACGGGTCAAAATTAGGTTTTTTGCACAGTAAACTTGTATCGACAGTAAAAACGCAGACCGGCTTCCGTCTAAATTTTCAACCGAAAATTTTACCGTGACTTTATGTGATATAACAACACAAGAAAATGATTTTAGTTTAATTAAAATCATCCTCTGAGTTTAATCTAAAATAAACACATTTAAATATATATTTACTGCTACAGAAAGCATAGGAAAAACAGAGTGTTACAAATATGAGAAATTGAATGATTATATTTAGATAACTTCATTTGTCATCGGATTAATCTCCCTTGCTTATAAGTTCCTTTGTGATTAATGTTTTTAAAACCTGCAACATAAGTAGAATCTGTTTGAACAATAAATTATTTGTCTAGTACATAGATCCGATGTTTTTCCAACATTCGGATTAGTGCTAGAGTGTCCTTTTCATCTGTTGGATAATTAATTTCTCTATCTGAAAAAGTTCTAGATGCGTATCAACATAGTAATTCTTTCTTTTGCCATGGAGGCATTGCTTTCATAACTCCTCCCTAACATTCGTTAGATGCATCGGTTTCTATAATAATTAGATCATCATCTGATGGATGATATAGCTCAGGGAGATCCTGGCATAGTAATTTCACTTTTTCAATAATTGATTCATCTTCATTGGTCCATTACCAAAGAGCCTGTTTCTTTAATTTTTGTTGAAGTGTTTTTCTTTCAGCTGCAAGGTCCTTTATGAAACCTTCACTTGAAACATATGTTAGTAATCCAATAAATCTATGTAATTCCTTTTAATCTTTTAATTTGGTAGGAAAATTCCATAATTTTTCTAACACATGTTTTTGCATTAAAATTTTTCCTTTCTCAATTTCTAGTCCTAAATAATTAATTTTATTTTGAGCTAATACCGCCTTTTTCTTGCTTAAGACTACTCCATGTTCTAAACATTTGCTGAGTACTAATGCTACTATGTTAAAATGATCATCTAAATCTTTATTAGTAAAGACAAAAATGTCATCGATATATATAAGACAAAAATATTTAAATTCTTTAAGTATTGAATACATTCTTCATTGAAAGATTCCTGGTGATTGCTTCTTTTCGATTAGAAGTACATTCCATTCATATTGACTTTGAGGAAAACTAAATGTTGTTAATGCTTTAGATTCTTCAGATAATCTAATTTGATAAAATCCTGATTTGCAATCAAAGGTACTAAACCAATTCATATTTCTAATTCGTTCAATAATTAAATCTTTTCTTGGAAGAAAATAAGCATCTCCTTCCATTGCATTATTTATTTGTTTATAATTAATTACCATCCTTATTTTTCCTCTTTTTATTTCATTATTGTTTTCTACATAAAAAGCTGGTGCCGAATGCTTACTTTTTGATGGCTAATTAATCCTTTTTTACACATTTCTTCAATGTCTTTTGCAAATTCATCTCTATCTTGCTTCGTATAAATCATAGGTTTACATTTTACTTCTTTTGTTGGATCTTTCAACTTTAATATGGTTAATTCATTATTTTTATTATTAATATCTGGATCTAAAGGATTTTCACTACATACTTTATCCAAAATTTCTTCTATGTGAGCGAGAATTCTTCTATTTGGTTCTAGATTTAGTAGTACATAGCGAATTTTTAGGCATATTTCTTTAACTAACTCACCACGATTCAGCTTGCTAAGTTCTGATTTTTTAGAATAAATACATTCAGAGAAATGAGTAATTGGTATTTTTATCATTTCTCTATGTTGTTTTTGATAAATATATGGTGTTTTTAATGTTGTATATTCTAGATATTGACAAAACGGTGCATATAATCGTAAGTAAGGGTGGCAAACGGATGGATTGGATGGATTTTGATTCGGATTATAATGGATCGGATAAAAACGATCCATCAATCCATTTCAATCCACTAAAAATATATTAAAAAAAATCCAATTCATCCTCATCCATTTGATAAAAAACCATCCAATCCATCCATTAACCATTTTTATATGGATGGATATCCGATCCATCCATTAAAATTATTTTGAAAAATCAAATAATTTTTATAACTATTTCAAAATAATATCTCTCATCCACTATAAAATAATATTTTTAAAAATTAAATAATTTGTATAACTTTTATCCCTCCCCCTCACCCTCTCTACCTATCTCTCCCTCATTTTTTTTACCAGATCTCTCCCATATTAGAAATTAGAAATGATATGTATATTTTGCATGACTTTTAACCTCCACCATACATATTTCATTTAAGTTTATAATACTTTAAATAAAAATATTCTATCACTTCCTTATCATTCTTGGAATCTCGATTTCTCACTGTCAGATTTTTTGATTATTTTCTTGAACAAACATAAATAAGCTAAAGAGTAAAACCAACATGCTTTAAAAAAAAGGTGTAAAACCAACATGTCCGTGAAGCCACCGTCGAAATTTAGAAAGCACAAAATGATAAAACCCATTCCCCAATACCACCTCTATTTGATAGTCTAATCTAACGACGCACGAAGCAAAAAGCCTTGTTTGGCTTGCAAAGCTAAAAAGCAAAGCAGCGTAATAAACACGTTTTTATACCCTTTCCTCTTTTACTAGCTGAAATCTTGAAAATATGATTATTGTAATCACTAACGCGTACATTGCTAGGGCCGGTTGCTCTCTAACTCGACTGATCAATTGTTTTGGAGTGATGATCTACAAATGATTTTGGGTGGATAAAAACTGATCGATTATTTTGTTGGTTGTTAGTCCAATGGATTTGTAAAAAAAATGGATGGATGATAAACCATCCACTAAAATAATAATTCAACTCAATCAAATCCATATATTTTATTTTTTGATAAATGGATGGATTGGATGGATTTTTTTTATGGATGGACTGGATGGATAAATGATTCATGGATTGTTTTGCCACCCCTTAATACTTTTCTTTTAAGTTTCTCAGGAAAAAAAAGCAACGAAAAAAAAAAGTACGTGATAATGTGGACTACAACCAGTGCTTGAGAACAATTAATTAGTTAATACTTAATGTAACAAAAAAATAAAAAAAAAAGCAGATAAATAAATTAAAAAATAGGGAAAAAATAATAATAGGGAACGGAAGAGAAAATTAGATGAAGTGTTTATTTTGTTACAAATGGAAGTTTTTTTTATTCGGTGAAAAATAATATGAAAAAAATAAATTAGTTTTGGAACGGATACAAGTTGATCCATTATATTTTTGATTGTTGGTCCAATGGATTTTAAAAAATATTGGATGGATCATAAACCATCCACTAAAAAAATAATCCAATTCATCCAATCCATTTATATTATTTTTTTATAAATGGATGGATTGGATGGATTTTATTATGGACGGACTGGATGGATGATGGACAAATGGATCATTTTACCACCCCTAATCGTAAGTAATTATTTCCTATTATCATATCTACACTTGTGTCTTGTTGATATATTGTAGGTATCTGATGGGCTCCGACAAGCGTATCGGATCGAAGCAAGTAATAATTAAAACGGCAAGTAAATTATCGAGTATCGAACTCATGGATTGGGAAACCAAGTACCACTTCACAAATTAAACAACTATTTTAGACTAAGAAATAAGTGTGAATAGATTTCAAAAAAAAATAAAAGAAACAATAAAAGAAATCAAAATCAAATAATTTTTTGTTTTTAAATATGAGAAGAGATTTCTAGGATTGAGACTACCACAATGACAAATTATGAAATCTAATTGACTACCCCTTTATTAATATTTAACTCAATTGAAGGTGAATCATCATAAATAAGTTAATGTTCTCTCTCGAGATACAAGAACCGTGCTCAATTAAACTAACTCCTACTCTCGTGGTAATTGTATTTAAATTGAACCCATTACGATTTATGATAATTCAATGGTACCCTCGAAGGACCGCTTCTAACTCTCGTGATTTAAGTCCTAAGTTCAATTCCTATAGATCCGATACCTAGGTTCACCGCTAAGTTCGTCCCTAGAATATCTAAGACATGTAAAAAGGTGATCAATCAATTTACATGGACGAAGCATAATAAGAACCAAATCAATGAATCAAACATTAACTAATGTCAAAGGACATTGTCCAATCCTAAAAACAAAACAACTACTGAGTCATAAAATTAAAGAACAAGAAGAAGAAAAGAAAACTCCATTAAAAATTACACTGTTACTGGAACCACGAATGGCACTGCACCGTTACTCTACGCCCCCCCCTCAAAAAAAAAAAAAAAGGTGCTACTGTACCTCGTGTAAAACCCCTAGGCGGCTCGTTGACGCTCTCTTTTATAAGCAACCACTGCTTCCCTTATTTTCATTTGGATTCTAATTCTCCTCTCATTATGGGCCCATGAACCAATTGCTTTAGGTGATCCGTGCTGGAACTTTTCATTGGCAAAGTCCTCACTTTTCTTTGTTCCTCATTTCAACCTAATTGTGCGCGGGCCCCACGTAGCTATTTTCTTTCAAATGCCCAAAGCAATTGAATTAGCTCCTGAAGGTTGAACTAAATTCACGTGGGTTTTCTCATCTTTTATTGGACATGGGCTTCTTTTTTTTTTTTATTTAAATTTGAAGTCCAATTCTTCAATTTCAATCGGAGTGAAAGTCTTCTTGTAGCTTTAATTTCCTTCTTCTTCATATTTGCATAAAAATTAAAATAAGAATAATATGAGAAATTAACTAAAATCTAATAAAAATTAATTAAATGCATACATTGACTCTAAAATAATCAAAATAGGAAAACAAAGTATAATTTGGGTTAAATCAAGCATTCAACTCAATTTAATTGATGAAACCCGCTATAAAATAATATATAAAACATGATAAGACAGCGGATTATCAGTATCATAAATAATTTTTCTTCTATTATTATAGCGATTCGTGTTGCTATCCAATACAGTGGATGTATAGATCCATCTGCAATTTGTATTTTTATTGGTTTTTCTAATTTTTCTCATTTATCAAACAGTGCTTTTGTTGCTAAACAAATACTTACTCCGGTATCTATATATGCTTCAGTCTTCCTATTACTTTTTCTACTATTATTTTAATATAAATATTATTCGGATTCTGTTTCTTCTGAAGATAATTCATCTACTAGATATTCATATACACTTCCTTCAGTATCAGTTAATTATTCTTCTAGTGGTTCAAGTTTATATATTTGATATACTTGTTTTATTAATTTTGATATTTCTTTAAAATCATTTTCTTTTCTTTGAGGGCATTCATCTGCATAATGGTCTTCAATATTACATATCCAACATATATATTTCTTTTTTCCTTTCGGGCAATATTTCCTTGGAGTTGATTTCTTTTTTCTAAAATATTTTTTCTTCTTATTTTTATATTATGTTTTTCTCTTTGGGTATCTTCTTTTTAACTTTGGTTTTATAGTATTTCCTTTTTCTTAGTGGCTTATCACAGCCATAATTCCCAGGTTTTTCCATTTCTGGAATATCACAACAAATTGCATTACTTCCTCTATTTAATTATCTTATTGTTTCTCTAGCTAAACATTGTTCTCTTAATTCTTGGTGCTATGGTTTGAATAATTCCTCCTAAGGTGTCACTAGTGCAGAAAAGGGATTCCACATCGGTTATTTTTGGCTTTTCACATCGGTTGTCAAATTGATGTTGAAAAGACCGATGTGGTTTATTGCCACTTTTCACATCGGTTTTAAAACCGATGTTTAAAGTACATTTTTAACAGCGGTTTTTACATAAACCGATGTGAAAAGTTCATTTGTCAATTGGTAAACTATTGGAAATATCACTTTCCACATCGGTTTTAAGAAAACCGATGTGGAAATTAGACTTTACACATCGTTTTTTACAAAACCGATGTGAAAATTTCAATTTAGACATCGGTTTTCATGAAAACCGATGTGGAAATTGAAATTTCCACATCGGTTTTTTTAAAATCGATGTGTAAAGTCTATTTTTTTTTGAAACTGTTATTTACATTTCTATCATTCATTTCCCCTGTTTCAGTAATAATGCAGATCAATACCAGAATAACATACTCTAAATATTCTCAACAATCACTTTTGTACAACAAAAACACAATTAATATATACTGAATATATTACGAACAATACATATGTACGTTCAATTACATTCAGACAACAAAGATAATTAGAAACCAAAAAGCTACATGATATATTAATATAGATTTCATATCAAAATACATATGATCAGTCAAAAGTACACTATAGCTAGTACATGATAAGTTTTTAAACTAACTACATATATATATACAAACTATGGTTGGTACACTTCAAGAAAGAAAGTTGTTCAACGTCTCCTTATGTTGTTGATGTCGGAATCAGATAATGGAGTTGGATTGTTGAATATCTGCAAGTTTAATTGGACAAAAGATTATATCTTTTAAGTAATAAATTAACATAAAACATATAACGAATCTATAACTGTTACTTCTAATTGTTATCAATTAACATTTACCTCGTGCCATATTTCAGTAATCCTGGAGGAGATAATTTCCAACATCCACTGCATCACATAGTATCCACATTCCCATGATCCACGTTGTATACGTGACTACGTACAAATGAAACCCAATTAGAATATGAGGAATTAAATAGAAATCAATAATTATACCCACTGCATTCGATGCATTTGAACTAATAAATATCTTACGCTAGGAATAATCCATCTGATAGCCCGACGCCTTTCACCACGCAACATGTGGTTTGCATTAATAGAACTATCATGACAAAATAAACATTAATTAAAGTATATCTAATATATTTCAGATAATTAAAACAACTGCATTAATGATTATAAAGTATTTTAATGCTTACGTTTCGATGATCGTCTTCAGTTCATTCGCCGGCTTATTTCCAATTGACTAGAAGAAGACCACGACGTTCATCCTAGGGTACAAGATCAACAGTTGCCAATGCTGGCTGTATTTGCGGAACAGTTAGTGACTAAGTCATATATAGTTATAATTAAATAACCGGTACTTACTTATTGAGATAAGGCGCAAGGTAGAATTGATGATCGTCTCGGGCAAGTATATCACGTATGGTGGTGACCCGGTCTTCTTATGCTAGGAGAACATCACCCTGAATGAACATGGGGTCAATGAACCCATAAAGGGCTAGGTTACCCTAATCAACTAACATACGATGCAGATACCTAATATATTGAAAAAACATGTTAATTATCATAGTATTTAAAAATTAATTACTTAACTTATAAATAAAATGTACTTACGTGCACCATAACGATAGGTGTGCAGAACTAGCCATTTCTTTATTGAGTACAATCTCCATAAGTTCCTTCTTTGGGATATACAGTTCATCACCTGGACTGGCATCATGTTCCAACCTTACCAAAGCTACGTCATTCTCCATGGTGACAACCTGTATAGCCAGAAGTTTAAAAACATCACCAGGTGCCCCTTTGTCGATCCCCTAAACAACAAAGATATATATTAGTAATCACAGATAATTAAGTTATTTCATTCATAATTAATTAAATGGTCAAATGAATACCTTGGCGGGAGCGAGACATCTCTCGGTCTTCCCGGATCCGACCTTTTTAGGCGAATATCATTTCCAACATCCTATAACGAATAAAAATAAAGCATTATCTTTAAACAATAATAAATAATTTCAACTATGAATATAGAAAAACACAACTAACTGAATACCTCAGATGCAACAAGAAAGCTGACCAGTCTTCTTGGCCAGAGGAAGAAGTTATCGGGGGCCTGACCCACTGTTTGAACCTCCTCAGTGGGCATAGGGACTCGAGTATCAGCATCTCGAATAATCTCAACAACAACCCTCAGCTGATCATCTGATAATAAACGATGGTGTATGGTATTACCTAAGTTATTATGTGCCCTCCCTAATGCCACTAAGCGGCGATCATGATGATCATCAACATACAGCTCACACCTATCAGGGTCGTCGTCATCATCATCATCATCATCATCACCATCATCATCATTATCATTTTCAGGCTGATGAGGAGGATCACATAAGCCCTTAGTGCTCACATGGACAGAGGGTTGGACACTGGCTGTCATCTGCTGGGACATAGAAGTCAATATTGCCATCTGCTGGGCAAACTGCTCGGCCATCTCCTGTCTAAGCTCAGCTGCAATCTCCTGTTTTAGCAGTACTCTATCTGCATCAACATTCCTTGGGTTACCTGCTCGTCCAAGGCATCCTATCACATATAAAATATCAGGTCACACTACAATTCGGTAACAATCTTAAAATGACAATTACAATTCAAACTATACTTACAATCTTCTCAGCTACTTGGCGGGCCTCCTCAGATGTATATTGTCTCATTTTTCTTTGTCGGGCCCTCTTCCATTTACGATGGCGTGGGGGTGGAGGTGGATCAACAACCTCTGGACGATTTTCAGCGTCAAGATCCGCCTGAGATGCTGCTTCCTGACGTGCTTTCTTTTCCTCTTCCACCATTATCTGACCAAGCTTTTTATATCCCCCACGAGACATGATATGGGGGTAGACATTCTTGTTTTGGTTTTCCTGCCCCTTTTTCCTCTTCTCCTGTTATAAATAGAAGACAATTAAATTACATAAGTAAATAAAATTAATGAAATTACATAAATTTAGAGACAAATCAAATAAGTTAACCTGAAAGACGGGATCATGTCGGCTCTGAACAAAGCGATCCCACGTAGCCTGGTCAAGAAACGGGTACACCTCAAGTGGGTTCTTTTCACATGTTGGATTGAATACATAGTATCTGCCTAGGTCGACCTTAAAAGCCCTCCAACGCTCACCAGCATACTTTGGCAAACGCTTCTTCATAACCGTCGTATCCGGTATGTCAAAGGTGAGCTACATTAAGACCAAAAGAATCAACGAATTACTGTATGATATTAGTAAGATTAAAATAAAGTAGATACAGACAAACACAGAACGTAAAAGTATAGATACCATAATACTCTCCCATATCTGATCCTTAACGTCCGCCGGTACATCTTTCCAAATATCAATGAGTATACTAGGCCTGCTCCTAGCAAGGGTCGCCACAAAACTGTTAAACTTCTCTGCCATTGGCCCAATAGGATTGAGGTTATTATAAAAGTCTATTCTTATCCTTTGATTTGAACCACGGTTGGCAGTAAAATTCCTCATTCGTGTGGCACGTCTACCCTTTCTACCCGTAGACGGGGTCTCCGACCCGCTGCATGAAGGAGGGATATCCTCAGGATCAGCCATGTATACCTGTTTAAATAAAAAAAAAACTTGTTAGTATGTCAGGATAAATATCATACATAACTTATGAATATCAATCAAGGTACGTAAACATAACTTATAAATATCAACGTAAACATATAATATGCCTTTAAACATAACTCAAACTAAACTTACTTTGTGGTCAATTAGTAAAGTTCTCCCATAACCCTTCTTGGTGATCATTACGAGTAGCATATACATCATCCACTTCATTTTCCTCATTGAAATTAGGCACCCGTGTTGAGAAAGAAGGAGTATCAGAAATATCAAGAGTTGAATCTTGATTTCCCTCACTACCATTATACATGTTTTTTCCTTGGAGAACCACTGACCACCTTTTGTTAGATGGATCACGGATATAAAACACTTGTTTTGCTTGGGATGCCTTGATGAAAGGCTCCTCTTTATTACCTACCTTATTAAGGTCCACCAATTTGAATCCTAACTCATAGATTTGCACACCATTGTTACTGTCGACCCACTGACATTTAAAAACAGGTACTCTAAACTTCGTGTAATCAACCTCCTATATCTCTTCAATGATTCCAAAGTATGAAACGGATGCCATAACAGGGTTTTTATCTTTCGAACTAGAGAAATGCATGGACTCAGCGACGACCATAACCCCACTGTTTTGCATAGTACTTTTGTCATTCGGGGACTTTGTATAGAAGGAAAACTTATTGATATCGTACCCACTCCAGCATATGACATCAAAGTTAGGCCCCTGTGCTAGCCATTTTAATGTATCAGAAGCAATACCATCCTTTGCAATTTTTTCTTTAAACCAGTTCAAGAAAGTCCTGTTATGCTTGTTCAAACACCATTTTTCATTCATTCTAGGGTAAGTTTCATTGATGATGCTTTTGTGCTCACACAAGTATGGTTCAACCTCATCAGTGTTATTCAATATATACAAATGTGCTTGAAGCACTTCCTCCCGATCCATGCTCTTAACAGTGATACCTCGTGTACCCTTACCATCATATCTTCCTTTGTGACGAGACTTCGGAAGCCCTACAGGTTCTGCTTCTGACATGTAGTCCGTACAAAACTCAATAGCTTCTTCTGCAACATACCTTTCAACAATCGATGCTTCGGGACGGTGTGGATTCTTCATATATCCTTTCAAGATCTTCATGTATCACTCAACCGGGTACATCCACCTTAAATAAACGGGGCCACACAATCTAATCTCCCTCACTAGATGAACAATCAAATGAACCATGATGTCAAAAAATGAAGGTGGAAAATACATCTCCAATTGGCACAAGATAATGGCTGCCTTATTTTCCAAGTCATCCAACTTTTTAGTGTCAATGACCTTGCTACATATAGCATTGAAGAATAAGCATAACCTAGTAATGGCAT
Organism: Sophora flavescens; assembly: GCA_030762895.1. Classification (NCBI taxonomy): domain Eukaryota; kingdom Viridiplantae; phylum Streptophyta; class Magnoliopsida; order Fabales; family Fabaceae; genus Sophora; species Sophora flavescens. Next base: position 150,948,286 of record CM061064.1, read on the forward strand.
GTCTGACTTTTTTAGGCAATATGTCACGAATGCCACCGGTAGTAGTTGTTGAATCAAGACATGACAATCATGAGACTTTAAGCCAACTAATTTGAGATCTTTCATTGAGACAAGTCTTTTGATATTTGAAGAGTAACCCTGTGGCACTTTGACTCCCCGTAGACATTCACAGAAACTTCTTTTCTCTTTTTTTGATAAAGTATGACATGCTGGGGGCAAATAAGTCTTCTTATCCCCCACTTTAAGTGGAGTTAACTGCTCTCGTATACCCATCGCAACTAGATCCAGACGAGCATTCACACCATCCTTTATCTTGCCTTGAATGTTGAGAAGCGTTCCGATTAAACTGTCACACAAATTTTTCTCCACATGCATCACATCAATACAATGTCTTACATCAAGCTTGCACCAGTATGGAAGATCAAAGAAGATCGACCTCTTCTTCCATATTTTCTTCTCGGTAGCCTTCTTCTGGGTCTTCCCATAGATAACATTAGTGTTGTTCACCCTTTCATAAACTTGCTCTCCAATCAAGGCCACCGGAGCAATTTCATTCTTCGGAAGTCCATTGAAAGCTTTTCTCAATCTACGATAAGGATGATTACGTCGGAGAAATCTCCGATACCCAAGGTAAACTGTCTTCCTTCCACGTTGCAGTTGATGGTAACATGTGCCTTCTTCACATATTGGACATGCTTTATGCCCCTTAACACTATACACACACAGGTTCCCGTATACTGGAAAGTCATTGATGGTGCAAAATAACATGGCACGCAATCTGAATGTCTCACGGGAATACCCGTCGATCACATCAACGCCTTCATCCCACAACATTCTCAAGTCTTCAATCAAGGGACTCAGATAAACATCAATATAATTTCCTGGCTGATTAGGACCCGAAATCATCATACTTAACATAATGTATTTGCGCTTCATGCACAACCAAGGAGACAGGTTGTAAATTACCAAGAGAACAGGCCATGAACTATGAATACTACTTAAGTTTCCATATGGATTCATTCCATCGGTAGCAAGTCCATGCTTGAGGTTTCTGGGCTCATTGCCGAAATCCGGAAACAAACTATCAATTCTCTTCCATTGCAAAGAATCGGCCAGATGGCAAAGTTGTCCATCACACTTCCTCTCATCTACATGCCATCTAATGTTCTTTACGTCATTTACATTAGCAAACAATCGCTTGAATCGCAGAATCACGGGAAGATACCATAACACCTTCGCAGGAGGACCTTTGGTGACCACATCACAACTAGAATCACCATCCTTCACTTTGTAGCATGATACCCCACACCTGGGGCACTCGTGCATCTCTTCAAACTCTTTCCTGTACAATATGCAATCATTGGCGCAAGCGTGTATTTTCTTATACTCCATACCCATCGGACACAATATATTCTTCGCCTCATAGTTTCGAGATGGCAATGTGTTGCCTTCTGAAAGCATGTCTTTCAACAACTCAAGCAATTCGGTAAAGCTTTTATCGCTCCACCCATTTCTCGCCTTCACATTGAACAATCTTAACACCGCTGACAACCGTGTGAAATTAGTGCACCCCGGATACAAAGCCACTTCCGCATCACTGTACAAAGTATCATATACATGTGCGCGTTGAAAAGACTCTTGCCCAACATCACGGATCATGTCCTCTAGTCCATCGTCCATTTCCATGTCATCAACTTCCTCTCTATCCGACACCCTCGGCCTGTCTAACGATTCACCATGACATATCCATGTTGTGTAACTCTTGCAAATCCCCTCACAAATAAGGTGATCACGCATCTCCTCAGCTTCTAGTCGTTTCTCATTCAAACAGTTAACACAAGGACAATAAAACCTTCCGTTACCACTATCAGGAGCATTTGTTTTTGCAAACTGTAGAAAATCTTCCACTCCATTCTCATACTCATCACTTGTCCGTCTAGCATTCATCCAACCGCGATCCATGACTAAACCAATAACTTCGTACTTAGTCCAACATATTCATCAACCACTTCTTATGACAGGGTATGGCCCTATCCCATTCGAGAAGAAACTTTTTCAACATTCGGTTAACAGTTAGTCCTTAACTCTCATGCTCATACTCGACAAAATTTCGGCAGCATTTCCCTTCGGTCTCCGACGTACACGACTTGAACGCGATGACATCCACCACGATAAAGTATGCACCCGGAGAACGAAAGGAAATGTATCAATCCGAACTTTCATCAAGTATATAACATTAGAATCAATGAATAACTATTTTAACTGAATTAAGAAAAAGTTTTTTCCTAAACTGTCCAACTTTGGACAATTCAAGATCCAACACAATGAGCGGTACATTAAGCACGTACACGTGTGCTCATTAGTATTGCATCTCAAACGGGAAACTAAGGCTTTACTAAATAATTAACATTAAGAAAAATAATAAAACACTCAAATCCCCAAGTACAATGCAAACAAAAACCAAATGAGAAAAATGGAGAGGAGAAAGCTTACCGGGTGTGGGAAGAACACTCAGCCCGAAACGGTAATGAATAATGAATAAAAACAAGTGTACCTATACAAAAAGAGAAGCACTTTGTGAATATTTTCATAACAAGACCAGAATAACAAGTTCACAACAACAATTATGTAGCTTGATTAATGTAGGAGCATAAATACAAAAGAACTTTGACAGAGATAAATCACACACATACATATAAGAAATAGCTAAGCTTACAATAGAAAATCCAAACCAATATTCCTCAAAGTAGAAAAAAGAAATAAAGAAAAAAGAAAAGAAAAGAAATGGATAGTTTAAGTAAATTGTCTCAATATTCCAATACTTGCAAATCTGATATATTTAAGCTTAGAAACCCATAAGGCTTTTCTCCTTCACAGGGATTAATCAACCCAACTCACAGAATCAAATAAAGATAATTAATCTGATATATCATTTACCAAAACCCGATTCATTATGTCCAGGGAGGGAATTAATCACCAATTTATATTCAGCCAAGCAATTACATGCCTTTGTCACAACATGTTCAGGGAGAAGTGGAGAACATCCACATTGTTAATTAATAGATATGTAGCAAGCCATATAGCAATAGCACTGATAAATTCCTTCTTCCTCCAATGGTAAGAAAAAAAGAATAGCAAAATTAACCATAAATTGGTAAATTCAGCATAAGTAAGTAACTTGTTTTGTTTTAAATGAACAATAGTAAAATAAAAAATAAGTTCTCCATGCACAGTTTCTTAAACATAATTGAGAGGCAGCCAAGTAGCCACCATCATGCATTTTCAGAGTAAAGTTTTGACTCCAACAAGATTGTTCAACACAAAAAAGATGATCAGAAGCATATGTATTCAACGGAAATATACAATTTCATAGACAGTGAGAGGTTTTCTAAAGGAAGAAGTCCCAAAACATTTTGAATTTGAAAGAGACATAAGAGGAGCATATCATATAAATTGCGCTAGACGCAGAAATAATAAACATCACTTCATCAGTTATTGGAATTTACTGAAGAAAATCACATTGATCTCATAACTCTAATACCTACTCTGACAGCTGGTCCCTCTCTCACTCCAAACATCCCAACAAGTATTGGCATTTTCACTTCCCTGATAACAGGTTCAAAAACTGTCTAATCCACTGGTTTATGCACTATTACCCTTGTCAAATGCTTAGAAGCACAATATTACTTGACTCATTAATGTTTCAATGACAATTTGATACCTTACAGGCAATGATTCCCTTCTAAACCGTTTGAAAGATATGCAATTGGTGTCAGGATCAATATCCATCACTCGTGTGGAGGATATTGTTTGAGCACATATATCTGTGGCAGAGAGAGAATCTGCTTCAGGTCGATACATATGTTGTGGTCACAATACTAGTGTTCCTAAGCTAGCAAAGTTTCTTAACAAAAGATACCCTCAATATAACATTCCAACAGAGTAAGCTTCTAATCTGACATTTGGTATGAAGTGTTTAACTGAATATCATTGCCTTTTGCATTTTCAATTCATGGAAGAGAAATTTTTAGGTGCACCATGCCCACATTTCATGGACAACTTTAACAACATAGAAAATCAGGAAATTGCATTTAAGAATTTAAATTTTCTCAATCTTGCAAAGCTGCAAGATTCTGGTGTTTAAGTTTTGGTTTTCTGTTTATGAAATGACCCATTGCTGACCATATCTTTCAAACATAAACTAATAAATGGGAGGCACATGGACACCCAGTAAACATAAACTGATAAATGAAATGAGAGCATTGCTTTAGTAACAGAGGATTATAACAAATTAACAGCTTCCTTTTCCCCTCTTTAATTTCAGGGAGACCAGCTGATAATCAGGTCTTTAAAGCAATGCACAACAAACAAGTCTCTAAGGAATTAATCACCGATTCCATGTCAAACAGAAGTCATGAATTGATTGCTATCACAGTGAACTTATTCTCCTCGAAGATCATATAAGAAGTCCCAACGCTAGCGATGATATAATTCTACAAATCTATAAAAAATTTGAAGAAAAGGGTTTACCTTTGGAGGAGAGAGGAGGGTGACCCTGAAGCCGCACAACAGAACCCTTTCCCCGCCGCCGCTGTTGGTGTAAGGGTTGAAGAACCCTTTCGAGGAGTGAATGGTGGCAGCAATGAGTGAAATCAAAGAACTGCCGCAAATATTCAAAGAAATCAAAACGAAAAGGAGGAAGAGTGAGCTCACAGGCATGCAGATGAAAAGGACAGATGAAAAGGTCTCTTATATAGCAGCGCGAAAATGAAAAGGATGAAGAGGGAATTAAAAATGACAAATAACAATACACATCGGTTAAAAAAAACCCGATGTTATAAGGTTTTACACATCGGTTATTTTAAAACCGATGTTCAAAGTTATATTATTTATTTCCTTAATTTTTTAATTCATTTTTCCACATCGGTTTTTAAAAAATCGATGTTTAAACATACACATTTCCACATCGGTTATGACAAAACCGATGTGTTAAATTATGCATTTTTAAATTTTTTTATTTTTGGTTCAATTTTCAACATCGGGTTTTTAGAAACCGATGTTAAAACCTTTATAACATCGGTTTAAAGTAAAACCGATGTTAAAAATTTTCAATTTAATTTCAAAAATGCCACCGCCTCCTTTTTCACACCGGTTTTTTTAAAACCGATGTTAAACCCCGATGTTAAAAGTATATTTTGCACTAGTGTGTCAGCTATTTCTTCCGGCCTGGTTTCCCATGATCTTTTTATTTTAGTATTAATGGGATATGGTAATATATCGATAAAGATATACTTATATATTTCTTTTGTTTCTTCATCCAATTGATAGTAATATTTTTGATATTCACAAATAAAACTTTCTATTTGACACATGCCATATATTTGCATTTTATTTAGATGAGATTTCACGCAGGAATTCATTCATTTTTTCTTGCTGATCAAACATATTATATCCGATAAATTCTTGATAAATTAAAGACATAACTAGTTTGGCAAAATCTTGATTATTATTGACTAATCTTGAATGTTGTTGCCAAATTTCATCTTGAATACTTTGTAAAAATCTTTGTACATTTCCTGTTGTTTTAAATATTAACAAGTTTTTTACATCTAACATATTTATCTTATTAAATCTTTCATATGTTGCTATTAATAGTATTATTTCATTAGTCCATTGTAATAATACATCTTCTTTATTTCTTGCACAATCAATGTTTAGTATATTCCATGTTCTTATGGATTCATAATGAGGTTTAAATTCTTCTTGGATTTTTGTCCACTTATTATTTTTTCTTGCATATCCTTTATTATACATGGTTTTTTCTTCATATTTATCCCATGCTCCATTGGGAGTATATTTATATTCTTCCAATTTTCTTTTAGGTTGTGTACCACTATATTCTTCTTTTTCCATTTTTATATAATTTTTTTTTCAGATTCTGAAGATGAACTATAGTTAAAAATTATTTCTTCGTTTTCATTATTTTCTTTAATTACCTGATCTATTGGATCTATTTTTTGTATTTGATCATGTTCTTCTTCAATTATTTTTAATTGTTCTAATAATTGTTGAATTTCTTCTAAATCATTTGATTTTTCAACGTTTCCATATATTCATCTTTTATCCTCTCCATGAAGTTACTGGTTAAGATAATTTTGATGGTTCCAAGTGTGTTTCTCGTTTTACTATTATTTTTTCTAATTTTCTTGATTTTAATAGTTCTTCTAAATCCTTTATTGTTATACATTTATTCTTTTCTTCTTCTTCTAAAATATTTTCTAATTGTTCAAGGATTTTTCTATTTTTTCAATATCTTTATTTTCATCTATTTCCTTACCTTTACTTATATTATTTAATATATCTCTCATATTATTTATTTCACTTTGTCCTTTTTGTATTCTATTATAAGTATAATTTGCAATTTTCTTGGTATTTTCTATTAATTGGATAATATTTTTATTAGTCTCTTCCATTATTTTTTCTATTACTTCAAATTTTATTGGCATTTCTTCAGATAATCTCATTATTTTATTGTTTTATTATTTTTTTCTTTTAGTGGTTTGTCCTTTAGTTAGTATTTTATACGTATAGTTGTCAACCTTGGTGTTATAATATCAATATCATTTCTGATGAGAAAAATTGAAAGATTGGAAGAAAAAAAATCACTATATAGCAAATTTCCTAAGCTGGAAAATCTTCCCCGGAATTGTTCCTTTCATTGCTCTTGTTTCTTCATCAGCCTAAACCTTCCCTTGGTGTATTTTATTTTGTTTTATTTTTGGGCTCTCTTTGTATGTTAAATTTTTTTTTTTATAAGCAATTGAGCATCTTTCAGCCATACTTTTCTTGGGGGTTATGGATTTGCGTATTGGGTTGGGGCTAATGGGGCTATTAGGGGAAAGGACTAAGTGTCTTGTTAAAGCATGTTGGGCTGCTATTCCAAAAATAGTGTAGGCCTATTCCTTGTTTACTTTCCCTTTTTTGGAGCATGATCTCCTGGGGCAGATGTTTCCAGAGCCCACTGTGTTTGAGATAATTTTTTCTCATCAGTTCCTGGTACCCGTATACATTCTAGTACTTGAACCTTATGTACGAATTCATATGAGGGTTTCATACAAATTCCATTAAATCATCTCTGTATAGTATATGTATTCAACACTGAGAGTGAAGGGTTCAAAAGATCGTATGAGTACCCCTTGTTGGATTGTAATATTGTAACTGAATTTTTTTTTTTATTGGGTTTCAGTACCCTTGCACACTAATAAATATATCTTTGTCCTTAAAAAAAAAAAAATTTATCATATGAACCAAACAATAGGCTTCTCCACCAATGAGAGCTGTCCTATCTTACTATTAATCACATAATTTAACTTATATGACACTTGTTTTAAATATATATATAATATATATATATATATATATATATATATATATATATATATATATAAATATAAATATATATCGGTAATAAGGAGTGGTGGGTCTAAGCTTTGCAGTTGCACATTATCTGTACTTCCCTCCCACCATGAAATGCCGGTCGGATATGTACTTGATGTTTCTTCACCGACTTAATCATAGACACAAACACTACAAAAAATCAATTGTTTAGCGATCGGCATATTCGGTCGCTAAATTTTCTAATTCGGTCGCTATTTAATTTGCGACCGAATTAGCGACCGATTAATGGTGGTGGCTGATAACCTGGTCGCTAAGATTTTAGAGACCGAAATATTAATTCGGTCCCTAAATAATAAAAAACGGTCGCTACAGGGTTGGTCGCACTGTTCGGGTAACCATTTTTAGAGATCGATAATCGATTGCTAGTTCGGTCGCTAAAGTTGGTTACTTTTAACCTATATTAGCGACGGATTTTCGGTCGCTAGACCACAATCTGTTAATGTTAACTAAAGTTTAGCGACCGAATTATTGGTTTCTAATTCGGTCGCTAAACTGGATTTTATTAAATTTTTTTTTAAAATTTAATTTTTAAAATAATAAATTTTTCTGTTCTTCTTTAAAGTTTAGCAAAATTACTAATAAAACACACCAAATTACTAATGAAATATACAATCATAAGAAATAATGAATATATATATAAAAAAATCCAAAGTGTAGTACAAGAATCGTTTAAAGTCAAAAAATTGAAAAAAAAATCAGTCATGATGAGGGGGAGGGGGAGGAACCCAATCATCCTCAACATCCATACCACCGACGTCTGCTATCTGATCGTCCTCTGTAGTAGCAAGATCGCGTGGTCTGGCGGCGAACCGGAGGAGCGCGAGAGGCGACACAACCGCCGTGAGCATCACCCGAGCAATCGGAGTTTGGATCCTCATCTCGCTTCCAACACCACCGGCGAAGTGTCCGCCTCGCTCGATGCTCGCCTCGCATCCGCTTTGGTGTGCCTCGAAGCCAACCAGGTAATCCGGTTCGCCATCCGCTGCTCTCTCTCGCTCTTCTCCCGAAGCCCGCATTCATTGCGTGATGGTGTCCTCGCATTTGGTTGAACTGCTCCCGAGGGACGGTGATCGTAGGGAAGGAGCAGCGTGCGCCGGATGATGAAGCGATAAACTCGCCTCCCAGGTGTCCGAGGCCATACACGTGCCCCTTCTTGTTCCTGCTCCCGACGACCTCCAAATAAATGGCATTATCGTCGACGGAGATAGGAGAACTGGGCCCATCACCAGTCAAGGCCTCATCTTGTGACTGTGAGGCATGTGATATAACATCTTCCTTCTTCTCGTTGAAGCCCACCTACAAAGTATAGTTGAAGAGATTTAGTTAAAATTATAATCAATATTAACAAATCATTTATAATAAATTACAAGTAGACACTAAATTATTTTTTTTTTGCTTACAGCTTGACCCATGTCCCCGACTTCAACTTCTTCGTCCTCTCCACCAACTCCATAGCAGTGGGGGCCCACTGTTTCTGTGCTTTCTGCACAGAAAAATATAATCTTAAATTCATAAGAATATTTAAAAATGAAAACTCATTAAATAGTATAATAAGTCAAAATTTTAATGTATTACCAGCTCGTCGTAGTGGGTGGCGGCTGATTTAGACCCGTCGGTCCAAGCACATGCGCCACCATCAGATGCTCGATTATGCCGAGCTGTGGCCTGGATCTCCGGGAACTTCTCAGTAGCCCAGTACTGGTCCAGCTGCCTCCTGATCTCTGGATCCATCCACTTCCCTTTATTCTTACCCTTCCTCAGCTTGTTCGTCAGATTCTTCATGACCAGTAAGCCTTTATGCTCAAATATGTCCCTGACGAGACCCTCTAAAGTTACGTCCCACCTATACTCTTTCTGCAACTTCGGGATATGGCGAGTAATAAACCTGATCCGCCTGTTGTGAAAAAATGAATGGGTCGTACGCCTTATTATACCTACGAGACAGCCTAACTTGAACAATACCATATTTTTTATCGATTTTTGTCCCTACTTCAAGAGTAGGATCAAACCAATCACACTTGAAGATAACTAACTTCATCACGGGGAAACCGGTATAATCGAGTTCAAGGATGTCAGTTAGAACCCCATAGAAATCATCCTCTACATTGTCATCAGTGGCTCGCACACAAACACCATAGTTACACGACTGCATTCCTTCATTCCATGTTTTTGTGTTAAATTTATATCCATTTACAATGTAAGTATTCCTTGATGTAACCCATCTGTTAGGCCCCCATGCTAAATTTGTCAACAATGGATTTTGAACATTGTTTTCTGGATCTAGTACCTAAAAAATCAAATATTATATTATTCTTATACATGCTATATATTTAAGGAGATAAAATGTATTGCAACAAATGAAGATGCTTAACCTACATATTTACTGAACCACGTAGCAAAGTGAGAAGTAATTTCTCGATCAACCTGATCGTTTGAAATGTCGGGTTGGAGATCCCTTAGAAAATTGCCGTACATCCTACATATGGGAGATTAACAGCAGGATGATTAATAATCATAAATGTCAATTGAACTTATAAAAGACATTGTAGAAACTTACTCTAAATATGGTGCCACCTCTTCACAATTTTGAAGGATATACAGATGAGCAGCATTAATGTCACGCTGCTCCAAGAAATATCCTTTTGATTTGCCACTACATCTGCCCGGATAGTTGAATATTGATATAGGAGGACTAGTTGAACTTCCTTCACCCGAATCAACGTTTGTAGGCATCCTTGTCCTTCTCGTGTTAACTTCGTCCGGATAGTAATAAGAGGCAAAAGTGGAAGTCTCCTCTACTAAGTATGCTTCACAAATGGAACCCTCCACTCGTGCCTTGTTCTTGACTTTGTGTTTAAGGGAGTGCAGGAACCTATTAAAGAGGGATACATACAAATAATTACTAGTTTTAGGGAAAGCTAAACTACGATTTCGTGTTCGTGAATTTCATATGTATTAAGTAAAATAGTTGATGTTGTTTACCTCTCAAATGGATATATCCAGCGGTATTGGACTGGGCCACCAACTCTTGCTTCGTAAGGTAGATGAATTGGCAGGTGTTCCATGGAATCAAGGAAACTCGGCGGGAAGATTTGCTCTAGCTTACATAACAAAACGGGTATCTTGACTTCCATATCCTTTAATTGATTCACATTTAGTGTTGTCGATGTAAGCTCCCTGAAAAAGTGGCTAAGCTCAACAAGTGGGTTCCAAATTTGCTTCGATAATGCGTCGAACGCAATTGGAAGCAACCGTTGCATGAACACGTGGCAATCATGACTCTTCATTCCATGTAACTTTGCTTCCTTAATGTCAACACATCTAACCAGATTGGAAGCATACCCATCTGGTAACTTTAGTTCTTTAACCCACTTACAGACGGTCACTTTCTGTGTTTTGCTTAGTGTATAACTTGCCTTCGGTTTGATAAGTCTGCCACGACCACCATCCTGCAACTCAAGCACCTTCCAATTACAAATTTCAGCTAGATCCAATCGGGCTTTATTTGTATCCTTTTTCCTCCCCTTGATGTCCATCACAGTGTCAAACACATTCAAAAAAACATTCCTCTCAGTATGCATGACATCAATGTTGTGACGGAGTAGCTGCGTCCTCCAATACGGCAACCTCCAAAATATACTTTGTTTTGTCCAATTATAGTTGACGCCATAATCAGGAATATGTTCTCCTTGGGATTCATGGACGAGCGGTAAGTACTGTACTCTCCGCCATACATTAGGACCAGTCAAACGTGGTGGAGGCGGTGTTGTCTCCGCACAATGCTTCGTGAATGCATTCTTGTTCCGCCTATAAGGATGATCTTCTGGAAGGAATTGACGATGACAATCAAAATATGATATCTTTTGACTGTTTTTAAGCGTGAATGCCTTCGATCGCTCCATACATATTGGGCATCCAAGCTTCCCCGCGGTCATCCAACCTGACATCATCCCATAGGCGGGAAAGTCGTTGATCGTCCACATCAAAGCTGCTTTCATCATGAAATTCTGCCTCAAAGATACGTCATATGTCAGCACACCATCATTCCACAGCATCGTCAACTCATCTATCAGCGGCTGCAAGTACACATCAATCTTACCTTTTGGATTAGACGGACCCGGAATTATGACTGTTAGGAACATAAACTCCCCCTTCATGCACATCCCGGGGGGAAGATTGTACGGAGTCAGGATAACCGGTCAACAAGAGTATGCTTTTCCAGACTACCCAAAAGGATTAAATCCATCAGTAGATAACCCCAATCGGACGTTCCGAGGGTCCTGCGAAAATGCCATATGAACCCTATCAAAATGCTTCCAAGCTTCTCCATAAGATGGATGACACAAGACATCTTGCTCCCTCTCATGCTCACTATGCCACCTCATGTGAGCTACTGTGGCCATCGAAGAGTACAATCTTGTAAGTCTTGGCACGAGCGGAAAGTACGACATCTTTTTTAGTGACCTCTTCTTCTCAATTCCCATCCTAGTGGTTGTCTTATACCGATCCACACCACAAAATCGACAACATGTTATGCTCTCCGCTGAATCATCCTTATAGTACAACATACATCCATTCGGGCAACAATCAATTTTCAAACACCCAGACCCAAATTTTCCACAGACTTCTTAGCATGATAAAAACTAGTAGGCATCCGATTGTCTTCTGGCAACGCCTTGGACACTGACCTGGTGAGGCGATTAAAACAGCCTTCTTGCATATTGTAGTCAGGTTTGATACTCAACCATTCCATGCACATCGACAACTCCGTGTACTCCCGACATCCTTCCCACAATGGAGATCGTGCAGCACTCAGCATATCATAGAATCTTTGACCTTCGTCATTCAGATTCTCCTCTATGTATTGGGAACCCATTCCACCATCTTCTCCCCCATCTTCTTCTAGTACAACACCAACCGATGGTCCAGCATGATCCATTATCATCTGCTCGTATGGATTCAATTCTTCCTTCTGGTCACCACTTCCATTGTACGAACCTTCAAACACAACTGGGTTTAAATCAGGCAACGTCTCACCATGGTTACTCCACCAATAGTAATCAGGCATGAAGCTCTTCTCATAATGATCGACTACAACTCTATCCACGCTTTTGAAAGATTGACACTTGCATCTTTTGCAAGGGCACCTCAAATGATCACCGCCCAGCCGTATAAATCCCTCCTGGCTAACAACAAACTCTATAAACTCACCCACTCCAACTCTATACTCTTCCCTAAGATGTTTATTCTGATCCAACCTACGATACATCCATTTCCGATTCTCCGGAATATCCATTGCTGGGAATTAAATAGCCTGACCAACCCTACAGTAACACTTATATATTACGGTGCATTCCAATAACTCCATCAATCTCGTTCTTATGACAAGGTATGAACCTATCTCATTCGAGAAGAAACCTTTACCATACTCGGCTAATAATAGTTATTCCCTTATTCAAATACCTTATACTTAACAAAATTTCGGCAGCATTTCCCATCGGTTTCCAAGTACACGACTCGAGCACGGTGAGAATCACCACGATCAAGTATGCACCAGGAGAACAAAAGGAAATGCATCAGACCGAGATTTCAACAAGTATATAAGGCATTTGAACATTGAAATGACTATTGTACGAGTGTGAAAAAGGTTTTTTCCCAAACTGTCCCACTTGGACAATTCAAGATTCAATACAATGAGCATGCGTACCCTGAGAAGGTACGCATGCTCATTAATATTGAATCCCAAACAGGAAACTAAGGCTTTCATAAATTAATAATTAACTCTAGCATAAAATAAAACCATTAACCTATAAATATAGTTGAGCTTATATATTGCAACGTAAATCAATACAAACTTAGATAAAATATTGTAGCAAACATCCTATTGAGCTCTGCTCTCTACTAACAAGTAACACATAATTGTCAAACACATGCATAACTTCTAAATTATCAGCACACAACCAGCATCCAACCTTTCGGACTGGATCACATCCTATTGAGCTCTGCTCTCCACTAACAAACAACACATATTGGGAAACACATGCATAAACATTAAATTATCAGCACACAAATCCTATCGAGAAACAACATATAAACCCACTGATCCTATTAAAAGTTTACAACACAAACTCATTGCACAGAGTAACTAAAATGAGCTTCTCTTGTGCTCACTTGTAAGTTGAAGCTTGTATGCTAGATGGGTAAATAATAACAGAATGTAACAAATACTATATGACAGATAAGCCAAACAGTACACACACATATACATACAAAGTAAAAAAAGAAATTGATCAAACCAGAGCATTCATATAAATAAATAAATAAAAGATCATGGCTCATGGCTGATAGGCCTTTATGTGATAGCATAAAAAAATTAAGCATCATCAACCAAGCATAATCTTAAAGTAGGTTAAAAGGGTATCATATAACATATTTTGAAACAAATTGCTATTTAAGGGTATCTAACATTGCTCTTTAAAATAGTGCTACCAACATAAAAAACTTTCCAGCATCACTCTTCATTTTCGTTGTCAGGAACCATGGGCACCCACACAAAGCAATTTAAATGAACCTTACACCTATATTAAAACCATTCAAAATTTTCACTTTGATGATACACTGCTGTTATACATATCAATTTGTTTTGAAGCATGAATAAATATTAGGAATAATTAAATGAACCTAAGATGAAAAACAAATGATGACAGAAAAGAGATATAACAACAGATTGACACAACAAACCATATGAAGGCAACACAATAATCCATGTTGAAAATCCAGTATTCAAACACACAGTCAATGTTGCTATCTAGGTTCACAAGTTTGTTATATTCATCACAGTACCAATACAACTCATGCATTCTCTAAAAAGTGCACCCATATTACTGACATATGGTTTACTATTTACCATTACAGATTTACAGGGTAATGGATTTGTGAAAATAAAAATAAAAGAATCAAGTTGCAATTTTTACTCCAAAAATACAAACAAAACAGAGTCTTTAAAGGAGAAAGTAGAGAGCAGAGGGCAGAGAGCAGAGAGAGGGAACTTACCGGAGGTGGTGGTGGACCAGTGGTGCACGGTGGCTCTCAGGTGGTGGTGGTGGCTCTGTAGGGAGGCAAAAGAAAATTCAAAGAAAATTAAAAAAATAGAGCAATAGAGGGGAAGAGAGATAGAGAGAGACAGGGAGATAGAGGGAAAGGGATACTTGGGCTCGCAGTGGTGGGTGGTGGGGGTAACAGAGAAGAGAGGGAGAGAAGAGGGAAAGGGAAATGGGGGACAAGGAGAGGTGGCACGTGTTGGTTCGTGGTGGGGGTGGGGGTCGCTCGTGGTGGCCTTGCCGGAGGAGCTGTCGGACAAAGAGAGGAGGAGAGGAGCTGAGCAGGGAAGGGAAAAACAAGAGGGAAAAGGAAAATGGGGGGGGGGAGGGGGAGGCCGCGTGCGTTTTAGGGTTTTTATGATTAGCGACCGATTTAATATCGGTCGCTAAATCGGTCGCTGAGTTAATTCGAAATTTGAATTCATTAATTTAGCGACCGATTTAATATCGGTCGTTAACACGCTCTATTTAAATTTTTTTACGCGTCGTTTAGCGACCGAATAAGTATCGGTCGCAAATATAATTAAAATTTAACCGTTGTATTTAACTCGGTCGCCATTTCGGTCGCTAAAAAGTTGGCAAGTTTTGACTTTTACTTTCCTTTATTTAGCGATCGAAATAGCGACCGTTAACTCTGCTACGCTCTATTTTGGTCGCTATTTCGGTCGCAGTATCAGCTATAACCAGGTTTCATGTAGATCATACAATCGGTCACCGTTTCGGTCGCAAACAGCAACCAACAAATTCGGTCGCTAAATAACCTTTTTCTTTGTAGTGAAATTATAGCATATTGCATGTTTGTATGTTGCATAAAAGAGGTCTCCCTAGCCGCCGCCCCTTCTCTGGCACGGCTCCGACGGTCTCCACGAAGTCGTCTCTTTCCTGGACGGCCTGGTTGGTCTCCCCTAGAATCCATCTCGCACACGACTCCTTCTCTGTTTGACGCGTTCTGGGCTGCAGTAGCAAGAAACTCCGGCGCGATTGCGACCATATCCTTTTGTACGTGACTCCGATCTCCTCTCGCCCCCACTGCGACAGATTTGCTCTAGGTCACATCCATAGGAGCAAGAATCATCTTGGACTTTTTCGGGATGGCGCTCCAAGATTTGAATTTTTGGAGCTTCAAGATTTGAATTTCTGATTCTGATTCATGGCATCTTCTAGCTGCCCATGGGAATTCTTGTTCCCACATTTGGTTCCTCCCTTTAATCCTCCAGTTTCTCTTTCTCATCCGCGGGTGGAGTCCTCCTCTCCTCCATCGAATGGTTTGCAACATGGTGATTCTGCTAAACCTAATACTGACCCTTCAGGTATTCTAACTACAATTTCAAAATCCTTTACTCAGGTGGTGAGCAATGCGGTAGATGTTTCTTTGTCTCAGCTTCCAAAACCATATCTTAAATGCGATTTAGTTGCAATAAAGATTTCTAAAGATGAATATAAGTTGGGGCTTGACAGCTCCAAGAATTGTCTACATGGTAGAGTGATAATGGTTAAAGGTAGTCAACCGATAAAGGCCACAGATCTGCGATCTAAGCTTGCTGCTTTGTGGAAACTTGTTGATAAATGGAGATTAACTCCTCTGGGAAAGGGCTATTTTGAGTTCTTCTTTGCTTCTATGGATGATCTAAGAAGGATTTGGTCAGCAGGTTCTTGGAGTTTGAGTTCGGGTTTCTTGAGGTTATCAAGGTGGACTCCGGAATTCAACCCAAATATGCTAAGACAGTCGCATGCTCAATGTTGGATTCGGTTATATGATCTCCCTCAAGAGTATTGGCGTCCGAAGATTCTTTTTGAGATTGCTAATGCGGTGGGTACTCAAATTGCCCTGGATGAAGCCACAAGGACAAGGACAATGGGGCATTTTGCAAGAGTTCTTGTAGAGTTAGATTTGAAGAAAAGAATTCCAAATGAAATCATGGTGGAACGCGAGGACCTTGCTTTGGTTGTATCTCTGGATTATGAGAATCTGCCAGCTTTGTGACTTTTGCCATATAATAGGTCACCTATCAAACTGTTCTAGGAAAAAGAAAGATTTGTCTAAGCCATCCAATGAGGATCAGGTCAAGCAGACTCACAAGCCAGAAAAAGGAAATTTGGTGTATGTTCCTAAGCAATATATGCAGCAAAAGGATTCCAATGACATCATAAAGGATCATATTCAGGCTGTAGTTACTGATAAGGATCAACCTGTAGATTCTGTTATGGATCAACCTGTGGTGAATTCTGAGAAGGATTTGGTTGTGGTTAATGCCGAGAAGGATCTGGATGAGGTAATTGGATTACCACATATTGATATTGTGCCAGATAGGGGAGATATAAATTTTGTCATTCCTATTGAGGAAATTCCTGAGATGAATCAACTAAGCACGAGGCAGAAGGTTGTGGAGGATGATAATGAGTCTGTGGAGATACTGTATGATGAGTCACAGGTTTAGTTGAATGATAACTCTGATGACGATATGCCCTCATTGATAGATGCTTCTGATAACATTGTGGTTCCTGATTCTATTGAAGGCAATTCTGGTAACTCGGAATCCTCGGTTTCTAACACTGAGAACAATAATGCTACTTCAGCAGTGGCTGCTGCAGTAGTTGTTTCCCAAGGAAGTTCACTTGATGTTCGGTTGAAAAACAAGGATGCAGGGGAGGCTACTTCTGGCTCAGTTCAGGTCAAAACAGTGAATGAGAGGGTAGTCAATGATATTAATATCTTACAAGGCATATTGTGGAAGGATAATGCAGAAGATGAAAAATAGGAAGAAGGTTTCTCTCCAATATGCTCAAAATCGAAAAAGAAAAAGCAAAAGAAGGCAAAAAAGCAAGCTCAAAAGGGGGAAGCCTATAACACTTGTTATAGGACAGGTTCAGATCAATCTTTAGCCTTTTAATATGAAAGTTTTATATTGGAATGCTAAGGGTCTAGGGAATAAGGAAATTAGATTAGTTTTGCATAATCTATGTTTAAAACATAAACCTAATTTGTTGTTTCTGTCTGAACCTTGGATTGTCATAGACAACTTTCCTTCTAGATTTTTGAGTAGGTTAAGTATGAAACCTTTTGTTGTTAATGATAGAGGGGATAGGAATCCCAATATCTGGGGCAGCTGTGCTAATAATCTGGATCCTGCAGTTCTGGCTGTTTCCTATCAGCATATTTCTGTTTCAGTCTTGCATAATGGTCATTTGGTGTGTTTTTCTGCTGTTTATGCTTGCACATCTTATGTTTTAAGAACGGATTTGTGGATTGAATTAGCTAGTGTGCAGCAACAATTCCCTGGGCCTTGGTGCTTCATTGGGGACTTTAATGTTATTCTAGGATCTCATGAGAAAATGTGTGTGTGTGGGGGAGGGGGGGGGGGGGGGGGGTAGGCTTCCTTTAAGGATATCTTGTGATGAGTTCAAAGCATGGTCTAACTGCTGTGGTTTAACTCATCTTCCGACTTTAGGCTTTAGGTATACTTGGTCTAACAATAGAAGTTTGACGAGTTATACTGAAATGAGATTGGATAGGTCTCTATGTAATGATGATTTTTTGGCAATATGGGATACTGTTTCATGTAGCACTCTCACAAAGAGTTGCTCTGATCATTATCCTTTATTGTTATTGCTGAAACAAGGTGGCCATGTATACCCTGTTTCTTTTAGATTTATGAACATGTGGTGTGAGCATGCTGATTACAGGAGAGTGGTTAAAGAAGTTTGGTTGAAACCTTCTCATGGGTGTCCCATTTCTGTTTTGAGCGATAAACTTAAAAGTTTAAAACATGCTTTTAGGGTTTGGAATAAAACTATTTTTGGCAATGTGCATAATAATGTTTCTATTGCTAGGAATGCTTTGGATAGCATTCAATCTGATATATCTTTAAATGGTTTAACTGATTCTCTTGCTGATATGGAATTGCATGCTCAAATTAATTTTCAAAAGGCTTTAGGTTTTGAAGAAGCATATTGGAAATATAAGTCTAGGATAAAGTGGTTTCATCATAGTGATAGGAGTTTTACTTTTTTCCATAAAACTGCAAGAATAAAAAATATAACTAAACAACTTAGTTTGCTTAAGTCTGCTGATGCTGTTTTATCTGATAGCAAGGATATTGAAGATCATGTATTGAGTTTTTATACTGATTTGTATGCTTCAGACAATAGTTGTTTTGATAATGGTTTGGTTGATAGTGTTATTCCATCTAAAGTTGATCCCTTTGATAACATTATGCTTATAAAGCTGCCCTCCTTAGAAGAAGTTAAAAAGGTTGTTTTCTCTTTAGATGTAAACAGTGCTCCTGGGCCTGATGGGTTTGGGGGAGGCTTCTACCATACCTTTTGGGACATAATTGGTAATGATGTTTTCAATTCTTGTCTACAATTCTTTATTCAAGGCTCCATATACCAAAACCTTTATTCTAATGTAATTGTCTTGATTCCTAAGTTCAAAGGAGCTGATAGAGTAGAAAGCTTTAGGCCTATAGCATTAGCTAACTTCCAGTTTAAAGTAATAACCAATATTCTAGCTGATAGATTGGGGATTATTGCTTCTAAAGTTGTTTCAGAGCAGCAAAGAGGTTTTCTTAAGGGGAGGCAAATCTTATAATGTATTTGTGTAGCCTCTGAGAGTTTCAACATGTTAGATAGAAAATGCTTTGGGGGAAATGTAGCTTTAAAATTTGATGTGAAGAAAGCTTTTGACACTCTTGATTGGAAGTTTTTGATACATGTTTGGAAAAATTTTGGTTTTGACTCTAAATTTTGCCATTGGGTGGAAGTTGTTCTAGCTTCTGCTAATCTTTCAATCGCTATAAATGGCCATATGGTTGGTTATTTTAAATGCAAGAGGGGTGTGAGGCAGGGGGATCCCCTTTCCCTCTTGCTGTTTTGCTTGACAGAAGAGGCCTTATGTAGGGGAATCACTGCCTTAGTGAACTCAGGTAATTTGGCATGTATGTCTAGTTTTAGAGGTTTTCAAACCCCTTCTCATGTCATTTATGTTGATGACATTCTTGTATTCTACAAGGGAACTAAAAGAAATTTAAGAAACCTTATGAATCTTTTTAAGTGGTATGGTGAAATGCTCAGGTCAGCTTTTAAGCTTTGAGAAGTGTAAATTTTTTCATGGCAACATGTCTAACAGCAGAGTCACTGAACTATCTAGGTTCTTGGGTTTTGGGGTAGGCAACCTCCCTATAACTTACTTGGGAGTGCCCTTGTTCAAGGGTAAACCTATGAAGTCTCATTTATAGCCTATAGTAGATAAGATTAAAAATAGGCTTGCTAGTTGGAAAGGTAGTATGTTGTCCTATATGGGAAGGGTTCAACTTGTTAGAGCTATCATTTATGGCATGATTTCTTATAGTTTTCATGTCTATTCTTGGCCTAAGTCTTTGCTAAAACAAGTAGACTCATATATAAGGAATTTTGTTTGGTCTGGTCAAGTAGATTGCAGAAGGGTTGTAACTGTGTCCTGGTTTAAAACCTATTCTGCATATATAGATGGTGGTTTGGAATTAAGATCAGTCAACACCCTAAATGAAGCATCAATGCTGAAGCTTGCATGGGATGTTCTTTATTCCCAAAGTCAGTGGGCTGCTTTCTTAAGAAACAGGTTTTTAAGGGATTCTAGTCCTATATCTTATTATATCCAATCATCTATATGTGCTGGAATAAGAGAATTTATCCTTGTTGTTAAGGAAAATACAGGATGGGTTATTGGGAGTGGTATAGGCATTAATTTCTGGAATGATTATTTGCTCAATGATAAGGATACTGTTATTTCACTTCTTAATCTTCCAAATACACTGAATCTAAGTGCAACAATTTCTGATTTTAACCAACATAGATCATGGTCTTTTCCTGATATCTTCATAAATAATATGCCTAACATTGTTTCTGTAGCTAGGAAGTTGCCTTTGCCACACAGTTTGTCAGATGATATGCCTTGTTGGAGGCTATCTGAGTTTGGCATACTGACATTCAAGGAGGCTTACTTATGGTTTAAGCCTGTTGTGAACTCCTGGCCTTGGGGGAATCTGATTTGGAAGAATCATATTCCTCCTTCTGGAGCTTTCATGCTTTGGAGAGCTATTAACTGTAAAATGCCAGTTGATGATGAGTTTAAAATGAGAGGTTGTCATTTGGCCTCCATGTGTAATCTATGTGAAATGACTGAGGAAACTTTAATACACTTATTTCTTCAATGCCCTTTTGCTTTGGAGATTTGGAATTGGTTATCTAGTTTGTTTAATTTTAGAATAGATCTTTCTTCCTTTACTAATCTGTTTTTAATTTGTGAGTAAAAATGTAGTCCTCAATTGCAGGATGTCATTATATCTGCCATAGTTCATTCTGTGTGGGCAGTTTGGTTTGCAAGAAACAAATGTAGATTTGATGGCTTCAAAATACAGCCTCGACTTGCCTGCAATATGATTTCAGCAGCAGTATCAATGACAGGGAAGTTTACCACAAATACTTGCTTCAATTCAAATGATGATTTAAGAATTCTTAATGCCTTCTCTATTGATTTGCATTTCAGTAAACCTCCCAGGATCAAGGATGTTATTTGGATGCACCCGATTGTCAAATGGATGAAAACTAGCTCGGATGAAGCAGCTCTTGGGAATCCAGGAAGGTCATCCTGTGGTGGGATCTTTCGTGGTTGGAATGCTGATGCCTATGGATGCTTTTCAGCAAATCTTGGTAGCTCATCTTCAGTATTTGCAAAGCTTGTTGGTGCCATGTACTCAGTAGAGATAGCTTCAAGGAAAGGATGGACAAATCTTTGGCTTGAAACCTATTCTCAATTAGTGGTTATGGCTTTTAGCAATGGTTTGGATATCCCATGCAAACTTCAGAATAGATGGAGTAATTGCATTGGTTTAGTTAAAACTATGAATTTTAATGTAACTCACATATATAGGGAAGGCAATATTTGTGCTGATAGGCTTGCTTCCTATGGTCTCCATCACCAAGGTTTTACTTGGTGGGATTCTTTGCCTCCTTTTATTGGTGAAGAGTTTGGTCGGAATAGGTTAGGATTTCCCAATTATAGGTTCTCATAGAGTGTTTTCTTTTTTGTATTGGTTTTGTACATGTCCCCCCATGCTTTTATTTTTCTTTTTTTCTTTTTTTCTTTTGTATTCTTTCTTTTGATTAATAGAACTATAGTATGCTGCAAGTGATAGATAGGGGTGATGGTGCCAACATAGTTGGGATGATCATCTTCTATAGTGATGCATTAGCATACTTCTTTGATAAAAAAATGTTTCTTCACTTGTCTGTGGTTCACAGTTTTCCAACATGAAGCAAATCTAGCCTTTTTCATTAGCTTATGTACGGTCTGTTTGCTTTGTTTCCAATTTTATGTTTTCGTTTCTTGTTTTCATAATAATTACAAAATTGCCACTTTGTTTTCATTCTGTTTCCTGTTTTCAGAAATTTGTACAGGAAACAGTGAAAACAGAAAAAAGTTGTTTTACTGTTTAATGTACAAATTTATGAAAACAGGAAACAAAATAAAAACAAGGTGACAGTTTTGTAATTATTTCTAAAAATAGGAAATAAAAACAGGAAACTAGAAATAAAGCAAACATGCTCTTAGCTTTTCCCTCAAATGAAATGCCATTATTAGCGTGCCTTTTGGGTTTTTTCTTCATGATCTTTTTGGGTACCAAGATAGTAGTTATTACTACCAGGACTGACCCAATACTTATTTAAGTATAAAGCGAACTCTGAGGCGAGGTCTTCTTAAACAGTATATTTTCTTAAAAAAAAGTGTAGCATAGGCTGGCCGACGCTAAAAGCCGACGCCAATGTGTTAGTTGACACTAAATATTTTTTTGTATTATAAATACATTTTTTGAGGCCTAAAGCAAGGGCTTTAGTTTCTTACTAGTACTTATTAGATATGGTTTCAAAACATTGAGCTTTGAGGATTTGAGGGAAAGAAGACTTTGAGGATTTTGACTATGAATTGAAAGGGACTTGGAGGAAGATAACACTAGTTCATATTTCAGCCTAGGCATTACAATTGGACCAAGATTGGAGTGGGCTTGGTTGGTAATTATGGGTGGTGAGTGGTGAGACTCCTTTCCCCGACCACATGACACACTGTGATCGGAGCAAAATCAAGCCAGGTGAGCAGGGTGTCATGTAACATGATATGATTGGCTGTAATGTTACTCCAATCATAACATGTCATGTATTTTTTTTTTAATAAATATTTGATTGTAACAATGATACTTTGAGCTTTGTAATCTACTTGGCTTTGTCTATTCCAGGGTGTATCTCCTTCGAGACATGTGGAGTACTTATGAAGACATTTTTCTAGGTTCAGGATGGAATCCAGGGCATCCCCACAGCCGGTAGCGACTAATCCCCCGAGGATGTAGAGTATCAGTTAAGGGGTTACTCATATACCGACAAATACAGCTCTATTCCCATCACCAGGATTCGAACCGTGAACATATATTTAAAGGACCCAAGCTACTAGCCATTCGGACCACACCTTGTGGGTACTTATAAAGACATTTTGACGCTAAATAAGAATGTGTACAAAAAGAAAGGCTAACATCCTCTAACTTTGAGTTGGAGGACAAATTATCCATGGGTATTTTAGCCATTTTGATAAAAAAAATGAACTTGTAACCATTGTTTTGTGCACCTTCAGGTAATCATCCAGAAACACCATCAGAATTGAACAATTGCCACCATCAGACACCTTCACCCCTCCAACCCACAAACACCTCTCCTTCAGTGATGCCTAACTGGCAGCAGATGTTTACACCATCGTCCAGCCACCGTCGTGCTACCATCGCGCGACATTGCCTCTACCAGAATTAAGACCCACACACATGCTGACCCACTCCTATCCGTTGTGCCGCCATCACGCCCAGAACAATAGGGAGAACAGTTCGTCAAGGAAGCTTTAGGTCTATACGGTGGTGGTGGCTTGGGCGGTTCAGGCAGGGTAACGGAGGCGGGGTGCACTGAGGCAAAACTCGTGGCAGAGATAGCAGTGTCTGGACGGTCGAAAGTGTGGAACAAGGGGTTGTGGACGCCGTGTGGATCTTTGGGCGGTGGTCTGAGTTGCTGTGTCGGGAGGATCTTGGTGGAGGTATGCGATGGCTTGTTGCAGTAGCTCCGGATGTTAAGACGATGGTGCTTCACGTGGAGGGGAGGGATTGATGTGCAGTGACTAAGGTGCGCGATGGTTGGGCGTGCGGTCGACAACGATCCAAGAAGGTGATCACAGCGGCGTGTGCTTGTATGTGTGGTTCGGATCTGGTCTGTTGGGAAGTTGTATGGATCTGGCTTTGTCGGAGACGAAGGCACCACCATCGAAGTCGATGATGAGTGTCAGTGATGACGAAGGAGAAGGATTAGGAGGAAGGAGAGGTGGATGTGGGAACTATACAACTGAACATGAAGATGAAGTTGCCTATCTAATTTTTCTTTTTTAAATCTGAGTCGTTGATTTATTTTAATAATATATGAACGGCTGTGATAGCTTGGGGTTGTTTCTGTTGGTAGTGGGCCAGCATCTTGTTGTTGCCAGGACCAGGTGGGGCCGCAGTCAGGTGCGACGAAGTTAGGTGGGACCATAGTCAGATCGAAACATGATGCTTACTGCTACTAGGCTTAAGGAAATAAAGTTTCACCCTGACTAACAGCTATAGCTTTTAGCTTAGTGGTAAGTGCTTGATGCTTTACTTATGTAAACATATATCTGATTATTTGATGATTGACAAACACTAACAATAAGCATGTAGGAAAAATTGAAAATATAATTTACATGCATGCAGACTCAAAGGTTAGTAAGGCTAGAAATAAATATGCTAGGAATATCAACTTTTCAAGCACCAATACCTCAAGCAAGATTGAGTAAATATACTAGGTCTTAGTTGTCTTGGAAGGGTATGATGACTAAAACTTGATTTGGCCCATTTATTAAATTTAACTAAAACACTGGACTAATCGTTAAATGGGTTTTAATCAATTATTTGATTTGCAAAGTGTTTTTTATTTGATTTAAAGTTAAAAAGGGTTTACCATGAAAGAAATATTTTTAAACAATATACATTGGTATACCATTGTTTTTCGACTGACCATCTGTCTGTGAATGATAATTCAAACTCATCCTTAACTTAGTTCCCAAAGCATTGTTTTGTTGACACTATAATTAATTTATTCTTTATTCCAAGATGATTTCTCTTTATTAAATATTAGCTTATTTGTAATCTAGTTTATTCATCTCCATACTACTCTTTCTACCACTTTTTCTAGTAATATAAACAAATGTTCTATTTTAAATCATACATTAGTTATTTATCTACTCTTTACACTTTAAGTGTCTTACTAAGCTAATACCAATTAGTCCCTTAAATATATTCTAAGTCTTGTTTGGTCCATAAAGTCTCTTGATTACCCAATTTACCTTGAAGTCCAATTTTTGTCAAGGTTACCAATCTCTCCATGGGCTTAAAAGGGAAATTGGTCCATCTATATGTAATCTCCTACAGATCCTTCCTCTAATTTATTTCCTATGCTAACTGTAACACCCCGCTTTTCATCAAGCTCTTTTTACGCTTCTATATGCTTGCTATGTATGCTTGTTGTTGGTTAGTTGTTAGTACTATGCCTAAGAAACGATAAAAAGGGCTAAGTGGGATTTTAAGGCTTAAAATCCCTTTCTGGCACATGAGCACGACCGTGCTCATGTCCAGCATGCCCGTGCTTAGGTCGCATGCCTTGTGACTGTCTGAGCCACAAGCACGGTCGTGCTCAAGGGGAGCACGGTCATGTCGGAAAACGCGCTCGTTGACGCTCTTTTTGTCTACCCGTGCTTAACGAGCACGGCCCTGTGCTCGAGTTAAGCAAGGTCGTGCTTAGAGGGAGCACGGTCGTGCTCGGGTCTCCGAGTTTATAAATAGGAGTGTTCCGTGAAGGTTGCGAGCCAAAACCTTATTTTTGACACTTTTACAACCCTAAGACGGCAGAAAACCCGTCCTTACCTTTTCCTTTGAACCCATCATAGTTCTTGGGATTGATGTGGTTGTTTGAGGGAGTAGTCACACACACTAGTGACAATCAAGGTAATGTAGCATCCTTCTCTTTAATCTTATTTTCCATTTTTCTTAAATTGGAGATTAATTGGCTAATCCTCTTGTGTTTGGCCAAGGCTTGAAGAGTTCGTTGAGCCACTCGAGGGAACAAGAGTAGTTTCATTTACGCTTAGCAAAGGGGCTTAGATCTTCATACCAGGTATAGGAAAAAGGGCTAGTTTGAACATGTAGGCTATGATGTAGCGTAAGATGAAGGGTTAACCTATGACCCTATTGCTTGCTATTTGCTATATGTTCATATATGTTAAATTGTTATTGACATGCTTAAACCTTGAATTGTTATTAATGTTGATGATGTTTATGTTATGAATCATTGTTTGATTTGAGATGTTGTTTATGCCATGAATGACTTGGTTGATGATGTTATTTATACTGTGAATGGTTTGGTTGGTTTGTCATGAATGTTGAGATGAACGAGGATGTTAATAAGACATTAAAAAATGTTAATAAAGACGAATGAAATTAAGGGATGTTTTCCCAATTGTTCGTAAGACTTGAACTGTAGTAATGAGATGCAAGGTTATTACTCAAAGGTTTAGTAAGACCCTATGCTTGATTATGAGTGTTTTAGGGACGTTAATAACGAAACAAAAATTAAAGGTTTAATTCCCAATAAGTATAAGACATGGAGATTAATTAAGAATGATGAAACTGACGTTGATGGTTAATAAAAGCCAATATGATTGATCTTCGAATGCCCTAGGAGGCTTAGCAAGGGTTCTTAAACCCTTCTGTCCAGAAATAGTACGACCATGTGCCAGTAAACACGGTCGTGCTCAACATTCAGCACGACCGTGCTTGACTTAAAAGTCAGCACGCCCGTGCCCTGCTCAGAATAGACGTGAAAGACAAACAGGGGTGTTTCACCCCAATCGTTTTCAATGATATAATAAGACAACAAACGAGTAAAGACAAGCTAGATAACTTAATGAAGACTTAACAAAGATGATTAAATAACAAACGTTAAGACGTTGATGTTGTACCTTGGTAGCCTAGTGGCCAAGGGGGCCTTGATGCTTATTGGTCAAGGTGTTGTGCTCTGGTGCTTATTGGCCAGAGTGTTAAGTGATGTTGTACCTTGGTAGCCAAGTGGCCAAGGGGGCCTTGATGCTTAATGGTCAAGGTGTTGAGCTCTGGTGCTTGTTGGCCAGAGTGTTAATTAAAGATTAAAGATAATGTTAAGTTTGGTGCTTATTGGCCAATGACGTTCAACATAATGAATGGTGTTGATGGAGGTGGTGATCAACAGTTGTTTGTTTGTATGCATGCATTCATGCACGAAGTTTTTAGGGGAGGTACGACAACTGGGGAGGTCTTCTGAGAGTAAGACGATCTAGCAGTCCGCGGTGATTCATTCGAGAGTTAGGTGAATTGTGTACACCTGTGGTGGCGCATCCAAGAGTAAGGTGCGTCGGCTATCCAAGGGGTTCACCCATGGTTTGGTGAACTGCCGGCATTGGTTCTTGATGGCCAATGTGGATATGTAACTCCAAAGTCGTATACCCGGTATAGATGGATCCACATGCATCGAAGTAGAAGGTCATATTGCATTACATAGTTGTTATAGGTGATGAGCTTTGTGATGTATGGTAAGATGATGTATGTTATGTTTGTTTTGTTGTATGTTCATCTTGCCAACTATCATGTTGCCGTTATGTTCATATATATGGTTCTTACTCCCCGTTCTTTTGTTTCTTTGTTGGCATGTATCTTTTATGTAGAGGACGGTGATCAGCCAGTTGAGGAGTGACTCCGAGGAGCAGCTACTCTTAGTTTAGGGTTTGTTTCCAGTTTTAGTTTTTTTGTCCGTTGTAATCTTCAGAATGGTTATACCAGCTCTATATTTTGACATCGAGGTTGGGTTCGTTTATGTTATGTTTTTCCTTTTAAAACATGTTTTATATCTATTTCCGCGTTATGATGTTTTGTTTACAATGTGGTATCCTTTGCCCGTTGGTAGAGGGTGTCACATTTATTGGTATAAGAGTAGGTTTGTCCTTTCAGGCCATGGTACGAGTCTATTACGAGTCTTCTCTGTGCTATTGTTTGAATTACCTATCTTTATTATAGATAATGATGCGTAGTAATAAGAACCTTTAGTTTTTCCTACTTGGTTCTTTGTATTTACAAGTTGTCTTGGGCAAGTGTAGGAACCAATGGCAGGAAGAGGTAGGAACGACCAGGCTATCACTGATGCTTTGGCACTGCCTGCCAATACAAGGACAGGACCAGAACAAGAACAATGAAGGACCATCTGAGTTTCAGGACCTGGATAAGTTCCAGCGGAACAATCCGCCCTCGTTCAAGGGAACTTATGACCCTGAAGGTGCTCTTTTATGGATGTCGAAGATTGAGAAGATCTTCCGGGCTATGGGATGCAACAACATTCAGAAAGTTATCTTGGGACTTTCATGATGACAGAGGAAGCTGAGCATTGGTGAGAGAATTGTCGCCAGCATATGGAAGCTGAGGGTACAGTGGTTACTTGGAATGTCTTCAAGACAGATTCTTAGAGAAGTACTTTCCAGCTGACATCCGCGACAAGAACGAGATGGAGTTCTTGGCTCTGAAACAAGGAAGTATGTCCGTGGGAGAGTGTGATGCGAAGTTTGAGGAGCTTGCTTGTTATTACACATTGTATTAGTATATAATAAAAAGACTGCTCCAAGTGTTTGAAGTTTGAGGATGATCCGCGCCTAGAGATTAATCAAGCCATCAACTATTAGGAAATCTGAGTCTTTTCCGTCTTGGTGAACAAGTGTAGGATCTTCAAGGATGCCTACAAATCCAGAGTGGCAAGCTGCAAGATTTCAGATGTTTAGGGCAGTTTGAAGAATGATAAGAAGGATGAGGGAAGGCAGCGTCTAGCTCCAGTCGGCCGAGACTTCAATCAGAGTGGCAAGGAGCCACAGTTTTCACCAGGCACATCCAAGGATTGGGATTCTTCTGTTCCTAGGCCTATCAAATGTGGCAAGTGTGGGAAGGATCAATATACCAGGCAGTGCAAGGAGACAGACGTCATCTGCTTCAAGTGTAACAAGTTTGGCCACATCAGTTGGGAGTGTGGAGGAGCAAAGTCAGAACCGCAGAGTGCTAGTAAGAATCAGAAACCCAAAGTCAATCGACTTAAGACCACTGGGAGAGTCTTTACTCTTAGTGGAGCATGAGCCTCCGAGTCCGAGGACTTGATCCAAGGTATGTGCCTAATGGGTGGAAGCATACCCGTACCTTTTCAATCAAGGTGATAGAAATTTCGAGGACGAAATTTTTATAAGGGGGGTGGAATTGTAACACCCCATTTTCTGTAAAGCCCTTTATACGCTTCTATATGAGGTTTTAAAGGAAAATGTGTCATTTCATTGAGGTCAAGACCAAGAAAACTCCTTCAACATACTCAAGGAAAATTGACCAATGCACCAATTCTCGAACTTCCAAAATTTTTGAAATCTTTTGAGATAGAGTACGATGCTCACTAGTGGAAAATATTGCAATTTACAACTAGAATTAACGTCTGTTAAATAAAAATAGACGTTAAAAAAAGACGTGGTGGCAGAACCATAAATAATTGGTTCATTTAAATCAATATTAATGTCGATTATCAAAATAACAGACGTTAAAAAGCTTAAGTAAATGTTTTAACGTCTATTATTTCATTAACAGACATTAAACGTTTACTCAAATTTTTATAATAATGTTATGTCCCGCGTGATCACTTCACTCATGAACTTCTGCCCTAAGCCGCGAGCTCCTCTTTCTCTCTTTATCCGGTAAGCCACCGAAAGCCCACCGCGTGAGCCTCTGTCACAACTCCTTCTTTCCCTCACCGTCGCGACCGTATTCGCAAGCAACCTTCTGTCTCTCTCGTGATTTCTCTTATCTTTTCTCTGTTGCGACCATTTCTTTTTGTCTTCCATTAATCTCGTTTTTTGTCTCATTGAAGCTTCGTCCACTTCTCTTCACTTCTCCCCTCCACTCATAGCACGGTTCTCTATTAAACCATGCCACGCGTAATAAAAGAACAGGTATTGAACTCTAATATGTTAGAGTTATCTCTTTAGTTTATTTTCTTTTACTTCAATAGTAACATCCTTGGTATTGATCAACTAAAGGGTTTTTGGTTTTCAGATGTCTACCCACAATATTGCCTGCCACCGAATGATATCGGCTTGTTCCTGGATTTATCAATAACAGAACTTAGGATATATCAGTTGTTAGAACTTGCTTGTCACCCCATTAACAGGTATGCACCCCCTCTATCTTTCTTCATTTCATTTCAGTTGCTTTTGTGGTTTGTGTGACTGTTATGTTAACATTAGGAACTTGGGATTTAGAATTTGTTAAGAGTGCTTGTTTAGAGATTGCACTAAATTGGGATCAATTTGAAATTGGGGTTAGTGTTGTGTTTTGGGGTGGTGGGGCCTTGCTGCTACAGTTTGGTGTTTTGGTTTGACAGAATATCTCTCTTTATAATTTCTTTGTTGCTTATTAATAAGGGTGGTCATGGGTCGGGTTGGGTTCAGTGGGTTCAGAGAGAAAAAGATAGTAACTGGGTGAGCTAAGTTTTATGATATTGGTTGTCAATGTGGCTTGGTGTGAATAGGGAATGACAGAAACTAGGGTTAAGGGTGCATCCTATCCTCATATTAATTTCATGAGATGTTAGGTTGTCAAAAACTAGTGCTTTTCCAATCTCCCCTATTGTGCTTATATTGGATATATGTGTGTATATCTACAGAATATCTAGTTATGGATCGTAGTTGGATGGTTTGTAAACGCACAAGTGATGAGTATCTGAAGGGAGTGGAAGAGTTTATAGAATTTACTCAAAGAAGTGTTTCTAATAGTAATGGAATGTTTTGTTGTCCTTCTGTCAAATGTTTGAATAGAAGGAAATGTTTGAATACAAGGAAATGTGTGGTCAAGGATATACGTACTCATCTTATTTGTTTTGGGATTTGCTTGAATTATACAAGATAGATATTGCATGGTGATGTGTTATTAAATAACAAGCCAAGTGTTTCCCAAAGTGAGGAAGTTGACGTAGATATGGAGGATGATCGAGTAGAGGACATGATCCGTGATATTGGACAAGAATCTTTTCAGCAGCACATGTGTATAAAACATTGTGTAGTGATGCGGATAAGCCTTTGTATCCGGAGTGCACTACTCATACACGGTCGTCGGTGGTGTTAAAATTGGTCAGTATGAGGTGAATAAGGTATTGTGTCCGATGGGTATGGAGTATAAGAAAATATACGCATGCCCTAATGATTGCATATTGTACACGGGTGATTATGAAAAGATGCACGACTGCCCCAAGTGTGGGTTATCACTCTACAAAGTGAAGGATTCTAACAGCCTGATTTTTAATTACGCTATTTAACCGGTTAAAATATAATTAATTATATTTAAATCTAAAAGTTAGAAAATGATTTAAATAAAATAAAATCATATTCATAGTCTCTCTTATGATAGAAGGTTACGGTGAAATTTTGGGTTTAAAACTCAGACGAAAATCGATCTGTGTTTTTACTGACAGTATAATTTTATACCAGCTGAAAACTCTAATTTGACCCGAAACTAAAATTTGTAGATTTTTTATATTTTGTCCTTGAGGAATTTGATGAGTATGATTTCACCTCATATTTCTTTATCATATTGCATGCATTTTCATGTAGTTTAGGCATTTTTAATTTGATTTTTTGTTAGTTTTTACCTTGGAACAGGTAAAGTGGTTTTGTGGTGTTTATGTAGAGGAATTGAAGATTAAAGTTCAGGATCAACCATGATGGAGCTTTCATGAAGACGAAGCTTGAAAAGCAAGAAAACTGAGCCAGACAGAGCCCATCACGGCCTGGCCGTGATAGGCATCCCGGCCATGATTGAGTAGTACTGAAAAGAAAGAAGGTTAAACTCAGAACTGGTCACGGCCAGGCCGTGATGGTCATCACGGCTGTGACATGCCAACTGAACCAGACCCTCACAGGCAGAACTGATCACGGCTAGGCCATGATGGTGGTCACGGCCGTGACAGACCAAGCAGCGAAGCCATCTCCAAGATAAAACCCATCACGGCCTGGCCGTGACGCGCAACATATGAAATTTTAATTGCTGATTTGATCGGATTTTGTAACAGCTTGGGATTCAAGTTACCCTACATTATAAATAGGCCTCTAAGGCTCGAAAATAGGGATCCCTTGGGCTGCTACCTTAGGCAAAAATTAGGATTTCTCTTATTCTCAATTTCTTCTTTTCTCTTAGGTTTTTTTATGCTTTTGTTAATCAAGCTTGCTATGAACATGGCAATGCTTGAGTAGTCATTTTTATTTATAGGAATTGGGGCCATTCCCAAGATTTGTTTTATGTTATGAATTGACGTTTTACTTCTTGTTAATTTCAATTCGCTTTCGATTTAATTCCTATTGCATGAATTACTTGTGAATTTGGTACGCACTTATTTGCATGTCATAGATACTCTAAGGAGGAACCTAGCGGTGAACTTAGGTATCGGATCTATATGAATCAAACTTAGGACTTAAATCACGAGAGTTAGAAGCGGTCCTTCGAGGGTTCACTGAATTGTCACAAAGCTCAATGGGTTCGATTTAAATTCAATTACCACGAGAGTAGGGGTTGGTTTAATTGGGCACGGTTATTGTATCCCGAGAGGGAACATTAACTTATTTAGGATAAATTCACCTTCAAAGAAATTTAGATAATTAACAAGAGGGGTAGTCAATTTAGTAGCATGCAATTCCTGGGAATCTCTTTTGATATTGAAAAATCTCATATTTGATTTGATTGCGATTTTGTTTGATTGCGTTTTAGATATTTGATTTGTTAGTTAATCTTTTAAAAACCAAATCTTTTCCAAATCTTTTTCTAGTCCAGTTTAATTGATTTAATAATTGATAGTTATTTAAGATCACGGTCCCTATGGATTCGATCTTTTTATTACTTGACGATGAAGCCGTACACTTGCAGATTCGCGCCCCATCGGAATTCTACTTTCCAAATTTCTGATCAAAAATAAAATATTATGTGTATTCGGACGAATTTTGGTGAAAGTTCGAATGGAAAACAATCGGTGTTTTCACTGATAGTAAGAATTTAATGATCAGAAAATATAATTTTGACTCTTGAACGAAATGGTTTATATTTAAATCATGTTTCCGACGAGTTTGGTTGGTTTGAAAATTTTCAACTAAAAATGAAATATTACGCTTCTATTCGGGCGTAAAACCCTAATCGGGAAACCGACAGAATCGACAATAGAACTGCAGAGGTAGAACGGGACACCAGAGGAGCTAAGCTATGGGATGACTCATCAAGAATTTATGATGCAATTAATGTTAGAAATTATGATTTTTTAAGTGAAATGACCAAAATGCCCTTTTAGCTTAACCTAACCGACATTTAGTTAAATTCCAACCATGGTTAAGAAACCATGGTTAATTCTTGTGGACCAAAATCAGCCACACCTTCATTTAATGTGAGCCACATGTTTATGAACCATAGTTAGCAAAGTAACCCTAGTTAAGTTAATTATTAACCATAGTTAATCATATACTAATTATATAATCACAAAACCCATTAATATTAAAGCTAAAAACAAAACAAGGCCTAAGATTTTACCTATAAAAAGTCCCTCAAAACCGTGGCCTCCCCTCCCTATTTCACTCTTCATCTTTTTCATTCTTCTTCTTCTTCTTCTTCATTTTCTTCACAAACTCCATTATCATCTTCAAAAGTTTCAAGTGTTTCCATTGAAGAAACTTGCCAAGACCATCAATCTCCTTCTTCTACTTTCCTAACTTGAGGTAACAAGATCATCTCTTCCATTCTTAAGCTTTTGTTCTTCATATTTCACGAGTTTCCATTTCTAGATCTAGAACTTTAAATAATTCTAAAAAAATGTAGAAAAATCATAAAAATGTGAAACCAATTTCTATGATCTAGTTATGATCCCTACTTTCATAATCCAAGAGCATGTCATCAACAACATTTTCCTTCCCTATTTTCTTTAAATGCTCGAAACCCTCTAGAAAGTGGGTTTGTTGATTTTGTTTGATTTGTGAAATCTAATGATTGATTCAAGCTCTCTAATGCTTATGTTATCTAAATCCAAGAGTTTGAATCAAAAGGAATTTTCTAACCTATTTTGTTATAGGAGGCCGAAACCCTAAGGGAAAGAGATTGGATTATCTTTGTTCAATCTTTGGCTTATGATAATTTATATTGTCTCTCTGATGCCTTAGTATCCTTAATCCAAGAGATTGAGAAGTTTGAGAATCCTAGCCAATTTCATCATACATAGCCGAAACCCTAACCTATTTGGGTAGAGGATTTTGTTTCATGTTTTTGAATTATAGCAATTTATCTATGTTAGCTAATACCTTAGGAACCAAAGCATCCAAAAGATTAGAATGAGAAAATAATCCTATCCCTAATTTGAATTGAATGGCCGAACCTAGCTATTCTAGGATTAAGGGTGATTTTGTTAATTAATTATAGTTATGTTGTTTGGTTCAAGGTGAAACTATTAAGCTGTGGTGTGATAGCGAGGAACGTCGAGTTCGGGATCTCGGTGCTAACTCAGGTGGGGGAAAGGATCACTCTGTCGTCGGAATCGATAAGTAGTATATTATATAATATTTATGTAGGGCGACCTAAACTCTACTAGTCATTGAGTAATCGACAAAACCAAAATCACAATGAAAACCTTTCTGTAAAACCAATGGTGATTCGGGGACTGTAGGTTTATTGACATTAGGTTGATTTTAAAATAGTTGATGATGTCTGAGTTTATGTTGTTGAATTTACTGTGATATGCTGGTTGAGGTATTCCATTGCATGTGACGTATTATTTTTAGTGTTTGAATATTTCTTGATATTGTGTTATGCTTGATCTGCCTGGTTTTTAATACTATGCTTAGTTGATTTTAAGCAAGGATATATGTTGTTCGGGAGATGATTGTTTGGGTGAGAGAATGAATTGACTTAGAGATGCCTAGCTTAATTAGTTATCTAATGGATGAGATGTGACATAGAATGTGAGTTGAGGCTATGATGGGAGCTTGAGGTACTAGGTTGATATTGATGCGAGATAGTGAGATTCATATAAAGGCTTTGATGCATATACTTTTTTAGTCTATGACGCGTTGATCTGATTTATCCTATCAAAAGATAGAAGTGCACTATATCGAGTCCTAACCTATCAAAAGATAGAAGTGCACTATATCGAGTCCTAACCTATCAAAAGATAGAAGAGCACTAAACTGAATCCTATCTTATCAAAATATAGAAGAGCACTATACCGGATCTTATCTTGTCGAAGTTAGAAGTGCACTATGCTGAGTCTTATCCTATCAAAAGATAGAAGTGTACTACATTGAGTTCTTTGCAACGGACTACCATGGATTACTGACGAATATGAAAGGAATAGGGACAGTTATGTTAGCATAAGGATTTAGATGGCATGAGTTGAGGGTAGATGACAACATCAGAATTTGAGGATGATTGCTAATTATGGGTGTTAATTATCTGTGACACTTATTGTATGATATACTATGACTCTTTTCCGCTTTTATGATGATATAAATATTTCTTATCCCCTATATTTTTGTGTGTTGTATTTTATCTTTATGGGATCGTACGAGAAGACCCTATGGCTGAGCTGAATGATGAGGAGTAGACGAAACTCCTTACGAACCAGAGGCCGGAGGACGATCTGTGATACATGGAGATTAGGGTCTAGTTAGTTATGGCCAGTGTGTCTTGTGAGACATCTTATGTTTTCTGCTAGTATAATTTTGTTTAAGTATATGCCTGAAAGGGATCCTGCTGAGAGGATACCCTCAACAGTGTTTTGAAATATGTGTAAAAGACTTATGTGTGTATTTGCAATATAACTATGGTGAGATGTTGAAGTTATATGTTTAATAACTTAAGTTTTTAATTTTTACGTATTTTCACGTTACGCGAGTGATTAAGGATTTAATTAAGAAGACTTTAATCTAATAAAACACCAGGGCACAACGAGGTGTCTCAAGGATGGTGATGATTGTGATGATTCTAGTTGTGATGTGAAAAAAAGGGTCCTCCTGCGAAGGTGTTGTGGTATCTTCCAATTCAAGCGATTGTTCCCTAATGTAAAAGACGCAAAGAACCTTAGATGTTATTATGGTGAGAGGAAACATGATGGACAGGTTCACCATCCGTCTGATTCTGTGCAATGGAAGAAAATTGATACTTTGTAACCGGATTTCGTCAATGAGCCAAGAAACCATAGGCTTGAACTTGCTACGGATGGAATGAATCCATATGGTAACTTAAGTAGTATTCATAGTTCATGACCTGTTCTCATGGTAATTTACATACTACCTCTTTGGTTTTTAAACTACTAAATGTGAGATTTTTTTTAACCTAAAAGGGGAACTCACTAAATTCACCCCATTCTTGGTGATTAAGTGTTTTATTCCTCTTGGATTGTATTCTCTAGAACTTGACTTGAAACCGTTTTGAAACTAAAAAAATTTTGAAAACCTATTTGAAAATGATTGAGGCACTAGGTATTTTTCTGGCCTTCTGAGCTTTGACTGATCAAAAACTTGATAGCGAGAATCCACAAGTGAACGGCTTCGTCGTCAAGTAATAAAAAGATCGAACCCACAGAGACCGTGATCTGAAATAACAATTAATTATTAAATTAATTAAACTAGACAAGAAAAAGATTTGGAAAAGATTTGGTTTTTAAAATAAGAATTAACTAACAAATCTAGTAATTAAAACACAATCAAATAAAATCGCAATCAAATCAAATCTGGAGATTTTCAAACTAAAAGAGATTTCCAGGAATTGGGTTACCAACAAGACTGCTCATGCTAATAAATTGACTACCCCTCTTGTTAATTATCAAAATTGCTTTGAAGGTGAATTTATCCTAAATAAGTTAATGTTCATTCTCGAGATACAAGAACCGTGCCCAATTAAACCAACCCCTACTCTCGTGGTAATTGTATTTAAATTGAACCCATTAAGATTCGTGACAATTCAATGAACCCTCGAAGGACCACTTATAACTCTCGTGATTTAAGTCCTAAGTTCAATCCCTATAGATCCAATACCTAAGTTTACCGCTAGGTTCATCCTTAGAGTATCTATGACATGCAAATAAGTGCGCATCAAATTCACAAGTAATTCATGTAATAGGAATCAAATCGAAAGCAAATTGGAATTAACAAAGGGAAAACATCAATTCATAACATAAAACAAGTCTTGGGAATAACCCCAATTCCTAGAAATAAGAAGACTACTCAAGCATTGCCATGTTCATAGCAAGCTTGATTAACAAAAGCATAAAAAAACCTAAGAGAAAAGAAGAAATTGAGAAGAAGAGAAATCCTATTTTTTGCCTAAGGTAGCAACCCAAGAGATCCCCTATTTTCGAGCATAAGGGTCCTATTTATAATGTAGGGTAACTTGGGATTAAAGCTGTTACAAAATCAGATCAAATCAGCAATTAAATTTTCAGATATTGCACGCCCAAGAATGATGGTCATCACGGCCTAGCCATGATCAGTTCTGCCTGTGAGGGTCTGGTTCAGTTTGCATGTCACGATTGTGACCACCATCATGGCCTGGCCGTGACAAGTTATGAGTTTTCCATTCTTCTTTCTTTTCAGTCCTACTCGATCATGGCCATGATGCCTATTACGGTCTGGCCGTGATGGGCTCTGTTTGGCTCATTTTTCTTGTATTTCAAGCTTCGCCTTCATGAAAACTCCAACATAACTGGTCCTGAGCATTTTAATCTTCAATTCCTGCATACAAACACGGCAAAACCACCTTACCCGTTCCGAGGTAAAAACTCACAAAAATCAAATTAAAAATGCCTAAACTACATGAAAATGCATGTAATATGATAAAGAAATATGTGGTGAAATCACACTCATCAAACTACCCCAAGCTTAAGATTTTACTTGTCCTCAAGCAATCACTAAGGCCAGAAAAGATAAACAATCAGAGCATGGACAGTGAACCAAGAACCCAAGTAATAAATCCAAGTAACAGGCATATCCAAATAAGTAACCAAGAGACAATCAATTTCAAGTCCAATTAGAAGCTAAGGTTCTCTAGATTCATGCCTCTCACTAATTCGGGCACTCTTCTCACCTCACTCAAGTGTTTAAGGGTATATGACAATTCACTCAATTTC
This sequence comes from Sophora flavescens, assembly GCA_030762895.1. Lineage (NCBI taxonomy): Eukaryota > Viridiplantae > Streptophyta > Magnoliopsida > Fabales > Fabaceae > Sophora > Sophora flavescens. Next base: position 150,986,175 of record CM061064.1, read on the forward strand.
CTCAAGGATGGTATCCTACCATAAGCTTGGCTATTAACCACAATCTCTACTTTATTAATGAAAACACATAAGAATCAAGAGGTATTTTATTTTGGTTGTAATGGGGCCATGTGATTAATCGTTAGGTGGGGAAAGCAAGGAAAGGAAAATTCAAGAAGGCTAACAAAATATAAAACAATACAAAGCATGACAACCTTCTGAAATACCTTTTTGGGCTTTAATTCACTTTTCCACATTTCTTTCTTTCTTTCTCTCTTTCTTTTTTTCTCATCCCCTTCTCCATTATTTTATATTTTTTTTTATTTTTTTTATTTGGAGAAGGGGAGATTTTCAAGTTAAGAGAAATATTTTTTTAACTTTTTCATTCCACAATTTATTTTTCAAACCACATTTTTACCCTTTTTGCAATACTTAAAAGGTTCCATACCAAGCATCATTCATCAAAATAAATCAAGGTACCAAGAAAAGCATTTCATTATATTAGGCTCAAAATTGGGAAACTAAGGGGTAGCATTTAATCAGTCAAAGCTCAGAAGGCCAGAAAAATACCTAGTGCCTCAATCATTTTAAAAAAAATTTCAAAAATTTTTAAGTTTCAAAACGGTTTCAAGTCAAGTTCTAGAGAATACAATCCAAGAGGAATAAAACACTTGATCACCAAGAATGGGATAAATTTAGAGAGTTCCCTTTTAGGCTAAAAAAATCTCACATTTAATAGTTTAAAATGAATGAGAAACACAAATCTAAGGAGCCACATGCTAATTATCAACTATCAGAAGATCATCTCAAGCATTTTTATTTTTAGCCTATCACAAGAATAAAAAAATTGGGTTCAAAAATTCACTATCTCAATTCATTTGGCACAAAGTTCTCACAATTGGATGCATACTCTAAGCAAGGGGCAATCTAATTATGTGTTTATGCAAAACTACGCCTATATAAATGCAACATGAAAAATGCGAAAATGCAAAAAAATAAAACCAAAAATAATACCCCTACACCAAGCTTAAAAACTTACATTGTCCCGAATGTAAATAATCTAGTCGGAGAGAGGAGAAAAATGGAACAACTCACTACGGTGGTGGAGGGTGTTGGCACAGATACCAGTCATAGAGCTGTTGTAGGACGCATCACGGCTGTGACATTCATCACGGCTAGGTCGTGATACATTCTGATCTTCTGGGTCCTTCTCATCACGCCCGTAAGGGCTATCACGGCTGGGCCGTGTTCCTTTCTGATCCTCAGCTGTTGGCTAGTCACGGCCGTGACCCCCGTCACAGCCTGGGCGTGATCAATTCTGGTCTCACATCATGGCCATGATGGATATTAGGGACAGGCCATGATCTCCTCTTACTTCATTTTTCCATGCCTTTTTGCTCTTCATGCCTTCATAACCTGAAAATACTTGGCAAAACCATCAATTTGTGATATTTCTTCTCTTAATCTTCTCAAATTATTCAAAAACAAAATTCAAAAACAAATTGAAAATGGAAAGAAAGCTTGGGTTGCCTCCCAAGAAGCGCTTATTTACGGTCTTAAGCTTGACCATACTCCTTTCAATCAATCGGGATCAGCTAGGCTTGGAAGTGAAAGAACACCTCTCTTCCAAGGAAGTCCTTCAAAGAGCCTATTTTATTCATATGGCCACATGCGCTTTCGCTTTGCTCTTTTCATTATGAGTTTCATGGCCTTACTTCCTCCCGGCGGAAGTTTTAACTCCACATGTTGGGCAACTCTAATTTCATCATTATTTGGTGCATCATTTGTCATGCAAAGTTTGGGAGTTACTTCCATGCTAAGCTCTTCCCTCACCTTTGGAGGCATTATTTCAATCCTGCACACATGACTCTCAAAAGGAGGGTTGTTATATGAGTTAGTCAAATCAAAATCCACCCTACCTTCCTCTACATTCAAAGAGAGCTTACCATTTTTTTACATCTATTATTGCTCCAACTGTGGCCAAGAATGGCCTTCCAAGAATGATAGGGAATTTAGAATTTCCGTTCATATCCAACACCATGAAATCGGTAGGAATAAAAAATTTCCCTACCTTTATGGGAACATTCTCTAGTATGCCTAGAGGAGTTTTAGTTGAGCCATCCGCAAATTGTAAAGAGAACTTGGATGGACTCAATTCCTTGTTTCCTAACCTCTCAAAGATGGTATGTGGCATCAAACTCGCACTAGCCCCTAAGTCACATAAGGCTTGGTCTATTTTCACTTCTCCAATTGAGCAAGAAATAGAGAAACTTCCTGGATCTTTTAGTTTAGGAGGCATATTAGTTTTTATCATGGCATCATGCTCCTCAATTAAGCTCTTAGTTTCTTTTTCTACTTGCTTTTTCTTGACCAATATTTGTGGGAAAGGTATTGGGGGTTGGTAAGGTGGTGGAGGAACATACTTTGGCTCTATCTCTTCATGTTCACTCATGTCCTCCTCACATTCCACATCCTTTTCAACTACTCCAAGCTTATCATCCCTTAAGTATATAGCATTACAGTGCTCATTGGGATTAACTTCGGGTTGTCCTGGAAACGTACCCTTAGTTCTAGAATATGTACTAGCTTGTTGGGAAATCTGAGTTTCTAACATCTTATTATGGATGGCTAAGTTATCTACCTTAGATGTTAACTCTTTTATTGCCTCATTGACTGTCCTACCTTGTTGCCTAAACTCTTCATTTTGCTTTGTTTGAGTTTCAACAAAATTTTCCAAAAGAGACTCAAGTTTAGACTTTTGTACTTGAGGATACACCGATGTGGGTTTCTTATTACCTTGGCCTTCCTAGAATTCGTGGTTTAATGTGTTGTTGTAATTCTCGTAGGAGAGATAAGGATTATTCTTCCTCACTTGGTTGTAAGGATTCTGGGGAACATAATTTGGTAACTTCGGGTTCGTGTCATAGAAATTGTGACAAGAGTTCACTTGTTCCCCCGAAGCACTGGATCCAGGAGCAATACCATGTGGGCACTCCATTATGTCATGTCCCTGCTTTCCACAAATCTCACAAACAACATTAGTAGCACCTATTGAACTCGCGTTAGCCTTTTCAAGCTTATCAAAGCATTTATTCAATGAGTCAAATTTAGACATAATTAAATCATTACTATTGATTTCAAACTTACCCCCCGAAAGATTTTTTGGGTTATTACCTCTTTCCGTACCCCATTGGTGATAGTCGGTGGCTACGGTTTCAATGATATTGAACGCTTCAGTCAGTGGTCTATTCATAAAGGCTCCACTAGCTGCAGAGTCAAGTGACACCTTCGAAGAGTAATCCAATCCGTTGTAGAAGGTATGCACTAACAACTACCTCTCGAGACCATGATGTGGACAAGACTCTAGCAATACTTTGTAACGATCCCAAGCTTCGGATAAGCATTCTCCGTCCTTTTGGAAGAAGCCGGTGATCTAAGTTCGTAGGTAAGCAGTCTTAGATGGAAGGAAGAATTTCTCCAAGAATGCCTACTCCAGTTGGTCCCAAGTTGACAAAGTATTAGCGGTCACTTGCTTCAACCAAGCTTTTGCCTTTCCAGTCAGAGAGGAGGGGAATAACCTTAAGCGAATAGCATCAATCGGGGCACCTTGAATTCTTATTGCATCGGTGAACTCCAAGAATGTCTCCACATTATTAGTCGGGTCCTCCGAGGGTAATCCTCCAAATTGATGTTGCCTAATCATGCCTATTAATTGAGGCGGTATAGTGTAGTTCTCCGCCTCAATTTCTGGCCTCGCAATCCCAGTTCGCAAACCCCTAGCATTTGGGGCTGCGTAGTCATTCAGTGGTTTTGTATCCGGTAGGTTCGCCATGAGTGGAATGGGAATCAACCTTTCTCTCGCTTTTTGTCTTTGCAGTCTCCCACGTCTATGAAAGGTCCTTTCGATCTCGGGGTAAACTTCAACAAGATTTCCAAGACTTTGGGATCTTCGCATAAAAGAGAAAAATACCTGCAAAGAGAGATAGATACTCTAGGAAAAAAAGAAAAGAAAAAGAAATAAATAATAATAAAAATGTCCACGAGGACTGTTGGGTGGAAGGCCGAAAGACCAAGTGATGAGCCTCTGTTTGACTGGTTTTATAACTAGTAAAGACCTTGGCCTTGTGCTTATTTTATATCAATTTTACCCAAATTAGACTTGATTGTCCTTAAGTAGTATTTTGAGTCTGTAAATTGTTTTTAAGTTAATTTAGTTGATTTAGAGTGAATAAAGTATTTACTTTTACTTTCTATTTTCAGGTAAATAAAAAGGAATAATTCTGGAGTTTCTCGCCCCGCGAGAAGGCTGCTCGCCTCGCGACCCCGAAGCTGACTGTTCCAAGAAAATTCAAAGTCTCTGGTTCGCCCCGCGAATAAATGGCTTGCCTCGCGAATCATCCAACCATGAAAAGTCAGAGACGATCACGGCTTGCCCGTGTTGAAGGCCACGGGCGTTGCAGTTTGGGAATTTGAAGCGTTCGCCTCGCGAAGCAATGCTCGCCTCGCGAGAAGACCAAGAGTTGCAGACCTTTCGCATAATTCGCCTCGCGAGCAGTGCTTCGCCTCGCGAGGACTTGGATTCCAGAAACGTGTATATAAAACAGTCTTAGGCAGAACTGAGTAGCTAGTTTTTTTGGGAGTCAGAATTAGCCAGTTTTGGCTAGTTTCTGAACTTGTTAGTCTTTTGTTTTCCTCTTAGTTTATTGTTTATTTCTGTAATGGAGAATTAGTCTCCTAGATTAATCTACTGTAATTGGTTTCTGTTAACACTTGAGGTTCTGTATTCCATGTTTAGTTGCTTTTCTCTTTTCAATGCCATATTATATGTTTCTGTTTGTTATTTCAGTAATGTATAGTGTGGTATTGTTTCATTTCGGTGATGCTATGTTCCTATATATAATCGCGTTTGTTATTTCGCGTGTGTTCATTCATGTTCGTTTGTTCATGAGAGCTTAACCCCGTTTGTTATTTCGGGAATAGGAACATACATCTGTGGTAGCGGTTTTCGTTTGCTAATTGTTGCTACAACCGGGAGGGGATTAGTATCTGCTTAGGATTTGCATGAATCAATGATAGTGGGAAACCGAGAACAGTAGGTTAATCGTCTTTTGTTTATTTGTTATTCTCTTTAACTACTTTGTTTTCATTATTTTGTTTTCTTAATTTAGTTTCAAATCTCAAAACCCCCATTTCTAACTTTTAATAATTTTCTGTTAATAATAACAACACCTAAAGAGTCCTTGAGAGACGATCCGAGTTGTTGCTCTATACTGCATTATTTTTATAATCGCTCGTTCTTTTTGGCGCGTGGCGACAGCGCGGTCAAAAAATTGGCGCCGTTGCCGGGGACTCTGGTTTGTTGTTATTAGCAGAAAATAAAAATTAAAAAAAAAAATTTCTCTTTTCTAGTTAGTTTTGTCTGCTTGTCTGGTTGTTTGATTGCCATGGATAATTACATGTATGGATATTTGCCTAATGTTTATTATGAACCACCTTGCATGTATTATCCTAGTTTTAATGAGCCACCACCATACTATCCTAGCCAAGTGACCACCTCTGCACCTTCCGAATCTTCACAGAGCACCTTGGATGAGATTGCTTCAATGCTACAACAAATGGAAGAGAACAATCAACGGATGGCATACAATCTTGAATTTCAACAGAGGATGGAGGCAATGGAGGCAAGTAATCGTGAAGCCCAACAGAGGGACCAAGCTGAATCTCAAAAGTTGTGGGCTCTAATTGATCAAGTTACCGCTAACTCGGCTACAATGCGAACTCCACAGCCCCTTGAGGAACATAAGGATTCACAGATGGTTATTCCTGAAAATACTTTTGATAATAATTCTGATGATAATGTTTCTGTTGATGATGGTTTATGTGTTGAATCCCCTGATCCTAATGCTTGTTATTGTGACGGAACTGCTTTGTGTGTTGAATGTTTTCTGAGGTTTATACTTTTCGGGAAAAATAGAAAATGCGGATCGTTTTGCGGGTTTGTTCTGTTCAGAAACTTAGATCGGGAGGATCAAGAGGACATTTGCTCCACCGTGCTTGAGGATAAAGAAGAACCTTTGGGAGTAGATGATTCAAGTAAAACAATTGAATGTGTTGAGAGTAATGGGGTGGATGGATTGATTGAAGAATTCCCAGACATTCTAACTTTTTCTGAATCATTTTCTTGTAATATATGTACTAACTCTAACCTTTGTGTGGTGTGTGCTGAAATTTCTGCATGTATAGCAGGTGAAAAATTTGTTAGTGCAGTGGATGAAGACATTGCAGAAGTTGAAGCAGCACCGGTAACCGTTTCTAACTGTTTGCCACCTCCCCCTGAGGAACCAGTGATGGAGTTTAAGCCCTTGGATTTTGCACCATGGCCAATCCAAGAGGTTGAGCCCCACTTCTATTGGGGAGACTTTATTGAGAAGGAGGTCATCTGTGACCCGAGAGGCAGTGAGAAGTCCGCCGCACTGGGTGGAGTTATTATAATTGTCAAGTGCTCACCTCCGCATCAAAGCTGCAAGTTAGGGAGGCTTGGAATAAATTTCAGTCCTTTGGCTACCACGTGGGCCTTATGCTACAAGCAATGGGATCCCGGTGGAACCGCCTCTGAATGAGTTTTCTTAACCCTTTCTCCTTTTTAATTTTCTTTTGCTTTACTTTAATTCTGTTTTGTTTTGAATAAAGCTCCTGAATAATTTGAGAAGCTCAGGAGTTCTGTTTGTGTCTTGGTTATGGCAAGTTTATTGGTTTGATTGATTTTGCATAGATAGATGGCATGATAGTGTTGACTGTTTTCTCCCTAGGACTTGAAAATTTTTGAAAAATGATCCCCATGTGATTGAAAACTGAACTTTGGGATTTTATTATGATGGCATGATTTATGATAAGTTTGGGGTGATAGGAAGCACACACTAGGGATAGTATCTCTTTCAAACAATTTGCAAAAATGTCCAGGTGAGGTTTTTGAGCCTCCAACATGTTTTAAACTGTGTGAAAATCATTTTTTAAGTTGCACTTTCCTGAATTTGATTGAATCTCTTTTTGATTTGCATGATTATGTGTTTGCTTCAAATGATTTAGGCATTTTCTTTGTAAATAGCTACTTAGCCTAAAATAACCAATTCCTAATGCATGTTCCCTAGTTAGCCCCTTTGAGCCTGATTAGACTGTTAATTCTTGATAATCTAATGTTATAAGCCCAAAAATCTGGAAAACCATGTTAACCCGATCTTAGGATTAGGAGAGCATGTAATCTTAGAATGGGTGCAAGAACTAAAGTTTGGGGTGGCTGCAAGGTGTAATATGTTGTTGGGATTGAGAAAAAAAAAACAAAGGAAAAAGAAAAAAAAAAAGAGTTGGAGCCAAAAGCTTGTGAAAGAAAAAGTGTGCAAATGTTGAAAAAAAATATATATATATATACAAAAATGCCAAAAAGAAATAAAAAGGTTGTAGTCACCCAGAAGCATAAAAAAAAAATTAATTAAGAAAAGGAACTTGAGTGAATTTCAAAGTGTAAAAATGTTTCATGCTCTCTTAGTTCCTAGGGTCTTCAGCCTAGTTCCTTTGTATATCCTACCCTTAGCCAGGCCCCATTACAACCCATAAAAGACCTTTTGATGTTGCTTGCATGTTTTCTGTGGGAATCATTTTTAGATGAAAATCAAATTTATGTGAAGTGCTCTTAAAAGTGAAATTGAGTGAATGTTGTTAGCCTGACAAACTGAGCGATGAGTGAAACACAAATTTCCCTTGTGAGGAAGGCAGTTGTTTGATTTTGGTGATCTCCCTTTTATGTGTAACTTTGACCCCCTGCTTAGATTTCTGATTGTCTGAATGATTAATTTCTCAATGTTTAGAATAAATGAATGTGGGGATTGCTTTGCCTGAAAGGGGGGAACATTGAAAGAAAAATTGTTTTGAAAAATTGCTTGAAATCTATGGAAAGTTGATTGAATCTTTTGAGCTTGCCAGGTCTTTAGTCTTTTTAAGTTTTTGAGTGTAGTTTGCTTGGGGACAAGCAAAGTTTAAGTTTGGGATATTTTGATGAGCCTCTGTTTGACTGGTTTTATAACTAGTAAAGACCTTGGCCTTGTGCTTATTTTATATCAATTTTACCCAAATTAGACTTGATTGTCCTTAAGTAGTATTTTGAGTCTGTAAATTGTTTTTAAGTTAATTTAGTTGATTTAGAGTGAATAAAGTATTTACTTTTACTTTCTATTTTCAGGTAAATAAAAAGGAATAATTCTGGAGTTTCTTGCCCTGCGAGAAGGCTGCTCGCCTCGCGACCCCGAAGCTGACTGTTCCAAGAAAATGCAAAGTCTCTGGTTCGCCCCGCGAATAAATGGCTCGCCTCGCGAATCATCCAACCATGAAAAGTCAGAGACGATCACGGCTTGCTCGTGTTGAAGGCCACGGGCGTTGCAGTTTGGGAATTTGAAGCGTTCGCCTCGCGAAGCAATGCTCGCCTCGCGAGAAGACCAAGAGTTGCAGACCTTTCGCATAATTCGCCTCGCGAGCAGTGCTTCGCCTCGCGAGGACTTGGATTCCAGAAACGTGTATATAAAACAGTCTTAGGCAGAACTGAGTAGCTAGTTTTTTTGGGAGTCAGAATTAGCCAGTTTTGGCTAGTTTCTGAACTTGTTAATCTTTTGTTTTCCTCTTAGTTTATTGTTTATTTCTGTAATGGAGAATTAGTCTCCTAGATTAATCTACTGTAATTGGTTTCTGTTAACACTTGAGGTTCTGTATTCCATGTTTAGTTGCTTTTCTCTTTTCAATGCCATATTATATGTTTCTGTTTGTTATTTCAGTAATGTATAGTGTGGTATTGTTTCATTTCGGTGATGCTATGTTCCTATATATAATCGCGTTTGTTATTTCGCGTGTGTTCATTCATGTTCGTTTGTTCATGAGAGCTTAACCCCGTTTGTTATTTCGGGAATAGGAACATACATCTGTAGTAGCGGTTTTCGTTTGTTAATTGTTGCTACAACCGGGAGGGGATTAGTATCTGCTTAGGATTTGCATGAATCAATGATAGTGGGAAACCGAGAACAGTAGGTTAATCGTCTTTTGTTTATTTGTTATTCTCTTTAACTACTTTGTTTTAATTATTTTGTTTTCTTAATTTAGTTTCAAATCTCAAAACCCCCATTTCTAACTTTTACTAATTTTCTGTTAATAATAACAACACCTAAAGAGTCCTTGAGAGACGATCCGAGTTGTCGCTCTATACTGCATTATTTTTATAATCGCTCGTTCTTTTTGGTGCGTGGCGACAGCGCGGTCACCAAGTCTGGAAATTTTAAAGTTGAAGCCACACGTATTGTGGCAGAAAAGATTGTAAGTAACAAACTAACTGTCTTTCTACTTGATATTTGTAACACATTGTCTTACACGTTTTTTTTAATTTCGTCTTTGTAGGAGGAGCTGAAGGAAAAAAGCTCGCAACGATAATTCGTTCCACAAGGACAGAAGGATATCTTGGTCGTTGCCCTAGGCAAAGACGACCACCCTGGTTGTGTCCGTGGTGTTCCAGGGATGGTGGGCATTAAGAAATTCCATGGATCATGTGCGTCACGTAGGCGGGTCGAGCTGGTGATAGATAAGGAGGAGCTTAGAGAAGAGGTTAAACAAGAGCTCATTGACGACTCGAGTTTTATAGATCAGCTGATGAGTAGGTTTCTAACGAACCCAACCTTCACGCAAATGCTTATGAAGCAGTTTTCATCCATGCAATCCTAAGAAACAGCGGGAGTTGCCCAACCTTCACAAGTGAGCACAAAACAGAGTTGTCCAAAGACAAATGTGGAGGCGGAGGAGTTGTAAAAAGAGGGAGTTGGAGTTGAAACAGTTGGAGTTGGAGTTTGATATCGTGCGAGCGCACGTACGATCCGGCAAGTGTACCGGATTCGTCGCCAAGTAATAAAAAGATATCGATCTCACAGAGACCGTGATCTCGAATCACAACTAATTATCAAATTGACTAAACTGGATTTTAGAAAAGGTTTTGAAAAGGATTTGATATTTGAATTAAGAGATAACTTAAAATCAGAATCAAATAAAACAGAAAGTAAACAGTTTATGGTTTTTCAGATCTAAATGGATTCCTAGGGATTTGGGTTACCAACAAGATCGTTTGTGTTACTAAATTGAGTAACCTTTGCTAATTATCGAAAATGCCTTGAAGGCGAATTTATCCCTCAAATAGTTTAAGCTCCCTCTCGGGTTACAAAAACCGTGCCCAATTAAACCAACCCCTACTCTCGTGGTAGTCGAATTTAGATTGGACCCTTTGCGTTTCATGACAATTCGTTGATCCTCGAAGGACGACTTCTAACTCTCGTGTGATTTCAATCCTAAGTCTGATTCTATAGATCCGACACCTAAGTTCACCGCTAGGTTCCTCCTTAGAATGTCTATGACACGCAAACAAGTGGCCACCGAATTTACGATTAATTCAAACACTAGAAACCAGATCTAAAGCAAAATCGCAATTAACAAAGATATAACATCAAATTAACAACATAAAACAACCTTAGGCATGGCCCAAATCCCTAGAAATTAAACTACTACTCAAGCCTTGCCATGGAGATGACAAGCTTGGTTACAAATAACATGAAAATAAAACTAAGAGAAGAAAGAGAAGAAGAAGAGAGATCCTAAATAATAGCCTAAGAGGAGCAGCCAAAAAGTCCTCGTAGTCTCTGCCTTGATCCATTATTTATAGATTTGGGGAGTTTGAATCCCAATCTAACTCAAATTAGATCCAAATTAGTTGCTTTTGATCCAAGTAACGCGCGTCACGGCCGTGAGGGCCATCACGGCCAGGCCGTGACAGATTCTGCCTTGGGCGCTTCTTCAACTTTTGGTCTGTCATGGCCGTGATGGTTATCACGGCTAGGCCGTGACAGATTCTGACTTGGCGGATCTGGCTCAGCTGACAGGTCACGGCCGTGATGGGCATCACGACCAGGCCGTGACCAATTCTAACTTCAGCCTTTCTTCCTTTTCAGTTTTGCTCGATCATGGCCGTGATGGGCTCTGTTTGGCTCATTTTCTTCACTTTTCAAGCTCCATCTTCATCCGAGCTCCATCATGGTTGATCCTGAGCATGTTACCCTTGATTTCTGCAAAACAACACCACAAAAACCACCTTACCCGTTCCAAAGTAAAAATAACCAAAAATCAAATTAAATGTGCATAAACTATATGAAAATGCATGCAAAATGATAGACAAAGATGAGGTGAAATCACACTCATCAAATCACCCCAAGCTTAAGATTTTGCTTGTCCTCAAGCAATCACCAAGGCCATAAGATATAAATAATCAAAGCATGGATAGTGAACCAAGAACCCGAGAAACTAATCCAAGCAACAGGCATATTCAATAAGCACCCAAGAGATAATCGATTTCAAGTCCAACTAGGAGCTTAGGTTCTTTAAATTCATATTCTCACTGATTCGGGCACTCGTCTCACCTCACTCAAGTGTTCAAGGGCATATGACAATTCGCTCAATTTCCTCAAGGAAGGTATTCTACCATAAGCTTGACTATTAACCAAATCTCTACTTTATAAATGAAAACACGTAAGAATCAAGATGTCTTTTACTTTGGTTGTAATGGGGCCATGGGATTAATTGTTAGGTGGGGAAATCAAGAAAAGTAAATTTCAAAAAGGCTAAACAAATTATCAAACTTTGCAAAGCATGACACCTTCTAAAATACCTTTTTAGGCTTTGATTCACTTTTCCACCTTTCTTTCTTTCCTTTTATTTTTATTTCTCACTTTCTTTTGTCATCCCCTTCTCCATTTTTTTTTGTGCTTATTTCATTTTATTTATTTGGAGAAGGGGAGATTTTTAGCTCAAGAGAAATATTTTCTAACTTTCTCATCCCATACTTTTTCAAACTACCTTTTTACCCTTTTTGTAATACTTTAAAAGGTGCCATACCAAGCATTATTCATCAAAGTAATTCAAGGTACCAAGAAAAGTATTTTATTCCTTTAGGCTCAAAATTGGGCAACTAAGGGGTAACATTTAATCAATCAAAGCTCAGAAGGCTGGAAAAATACCTAGTGCCTCAATCATCTTCAAAAATGTTTTCAAAAATTTTCAAGTTTCAAAACGGTTTCAAGTCAAGTTCTAGAGAATACAATCCAAGAGGAATTAAAACACTCTATCACAAGGAATGGGGTAGATTTAGTGAGTACCCCTTTTTGGCTCAAAATCTTACATTTAGTAGTTCAAAAATCAGTGAGAAACACAAATTTAAGGGACCACATGCTAATCATCAACTATCAAAAGATCATCTCAAGGATTTTTATTTTTAGCCTTGTCACAAGAATAAAAAAAATTGGCTTCAAAAATTCACTATCTCAATTCATTTGGCACCAAGTTCTCACAATTGGATGCATATTCTAAGTGAGGGGAAATCTAAAGAATGCGATCATGCAAAACTATGCCTATATGAATGCAACATGAAAAATGCAAAAATGCAAAATTTTTCAAAAATACCCCTACCCCAAGCTTAAAACTTACATTGTCCCCAATGTAAATAATCAAGTCGGAGAGAGGAGAAAAATGGAGCAACTCACCGAGGTGGTAGCGGGTGTTGGCTAACATTCCAGTCAAAAACTTGTTGGAAACTGTATCACAGCCATGAGGCTCATCACGGGCAGGCCGTGATCAATTCTGGTCTTCAGGAGCTTGCCTGTCACGACCGTGATCTGCATCACGGCTAGGCCGTGATGCTCTCTGATCTTAGGGTCCTTCTCATCATGCCCGTGATGGACATCATGGCTGGGCCGTGATCCCTTTTGGTGCTCTTGGATAGCTCATCACGGCCGTGACCACTGTCACAGCCTGGGCGTGATGTCTTCTAACTTTATTTGTCCCAGCCCTTCTTACTCTTCCTTCCTTTTTATCATGAAAACACTTGACAAATTTATTAATTTATGCTTTTTGCCTCTTGATCTTCTCAAATTATTCAAGAGCTAAATTCAAAAACAAAAGGAAAAGGGAAAGAAAACTTGGGTTGCCTCCCAAGAAGCGCTTATTTACGGTCTTAAGCTTGACCATACTTCCTTCAATCAGCCGAGGTCGGCTGGGCGTAGAAGTGCAGGAACACTTCTCTTCCATGGGAGTCCTTCAAAGAGCCGATTCTGCTCATATGGCCAATTGCGCTTCCGCTTTGCTCTTTTCACTCAGAGCTTCCTGGCCTTACTCCCCCCCGGCGGAAGTTTTGTTTCCGCATGATCAGCAACTCCAACTTCATCACTACTGGGTGCATCATCAGCCATGCATATCTTTGGAGTTGCTTCCATGCTGAGCTCTTCCTTTACCACTGGAGACGTTATATCGATCCTGCACACATGGCTCTCAAAAGGAGGGTTGTTATAGGAGTTAGTCAAATGAAAATCTACCTTACCTTCCTCTACATTTAGAGAGAGTTTGCCATTCCTTATGTCTATTATTGCTCCAGCAGTGGCCAAGAATGGCCTTCCTAAAATAATGGGGAATTCAGAATTCCCTTTCATATCCAATACCAGGAAATCGGTAGGGATGAAAAATTTCCCTACCTTTACAGGAACATTCTCTAGTATGCCTAGAGGAGTCCTAGTTGAGCCATCCGCAAATTGTAAGGAGAATTTGAATGGACTCAACTCTTTGGTTCCAAACCTTTCAAGATAGTGAGCGGCATCAAGCTCGCACTAGCCCCTAAGTCACATAAGGCTTGGTCTATCTGCACTTTTTCAATTGAGCAAGCAATAGAGAAACTACCTGGGTCTTTCAGCTTATGAGGCATTTTAGTTTTTATCTTGACATTGTGCTCCTCAATTAAGCTTTTAGTTTCTACTTCTACTTGCTTTCTCTTGACCAACCACTAGTGCAATAAGTGCTTTTTACGTCAGTTACAATTGATTTTTTACGTCAGAATACTGACTGACGTAAATACAGCTGACGTTAAAAGTTTAACTTTTAACGTCAGTTCTCAACTGACGTAAATACAGCTGACGTTAAAAGTTTAACTTTTAACGTCAGTTCTCAACTGACGTTAAATATGACACTATTAACGTCGGTTCTTTAACACAACTGACGTTAATTTTGTCAAAATTAACGTCAGTTCTTTAACAAAACTGACGTAAATTTTGTTAAAACTAACGTCAATTGTTATCAAGAACTGACGTTAAAGGTCTGAATTTTAACGTCAGTTGTAATAAACAACTGACGTTAGTAGTGTACTGTATATCTTTATAAAATACTTTTAACGTCAGTTGTATGATACAACTGACGTTAATAGTATTTTTTTTTAAAATTCAGTTTTAAAATATCACTCCCCTAAGCCATCCCTGCATTCAGTAAATATCCCAAGAATAACGTAATATCACACACATTACAGAATTGCAAAGGAAAAATGGAACAATGATCCATATGTATGCCTGTTCAAAACAATATATATTTATTAACATAGGTTATAAATGTATACTAATTTTAAACTACCTATATCAATATCCCTTCGTGATGAACATCACGAGTGGCATGTACATCGTCCACCTGTGTCTCCTCGATTATAGTAGGCATGTTTGTTAAAAAAGAAGGAGTCTCAGGAATATCAAGATTTGAATCTTCATTTTCATCACTACCATTATACATGCTTTTTCCTTGGAGAACCACGGACAACCTTTTGTTAGAAGGATCAGTGATGTAGAACACTTGTTTTGCTTGGGAAGCCATTATGAAAGGCTCATTTATATGACCTAACTTGTTGAGGTCTACCAATGTGAACCCCAATTCATCGGTTTGTACACCACCGTTACTATCAACCCACTTACATTTAAATACCGGCACCGTAAGCTTAGTGTAATCGAGCACCCAAATATCTTCAATATATCCAAAGTAAGGTGTCGGTCTTTGAAACGGGTTTTGTGTCCTTTGCACTAGAGAAGTGCATTGCTTCGCCACGATCATAACCCCACTATTTTGCATGGTACTCTTGTTATCTTGTTCCTTTGTATAAAAGGAAAAGTTATTTATGTCGTATCCGCTCCAACATATGACGTTGAAGTTAGGCCCATGTGCTAGCCATTTTACGTCATCAGAAGCAGTACTACCATCCTTAAGCATTTCTTCCTTGAACCATGGTAAGAAAGTCTTATTATGCTTGTTCAACAACCACATTTCGCTCATTCGAGGGTTTTCTTGATTGACTTTTCTTTTATGTTCAAATAAGAAAGGCTGAACACATTCGATGTTGTTCAATACATACAAATGTGCTTGAAGCACTTCCTCCCGATCCTTCCTATTAATTCTTAAGCCATGTGTGCCCTTACCTTGACATCTGATCTCATCATGCCGAGGCTTAGGAACCCCTATAGGATCCATGTTATGAAGGTAGTCCGAACAAAACTCAATAGCTTCTTCTGCAACATACCTTTGAACAATAGATGCTTCCGGACGATGAGGATTCTTCACGTACCCTTTCAAGATCTTCATGTAGCGCTCAACTGGGTACATCCATCTCGAAAAACCGCCCACATAATCTAATCTCCCTCACCAAATGAACAATTAAGTGAACCATTACGTCGAAAAAGGAAGGAGGAAAATACATCTCCAATTGGCACAAGATTGTAGCAGCCTCAACTTCCAAGTCATCCAACATACGGGGGTCAACGACTTTGCTACATATAGAATTGAAGAATGAGCACAACCGAGTAATGGCATGTCTCACATTTTTTGTAGCAATACCACGAATAGCAACGGGCAGAAGTTGTTGCATCAAGATGTGACAATCATGAGACTTCAAGCCAACCAATTTAAGATCACTAGAGACAAGTCTCTTCATATTTGAAGAGTAACCATGTGGAACTTTGATGCCCTGAAGACACCCGCAGAAACTTTCTCTCTCTTTTTTTGACAAAGTATGACATGCTGGCGACAAATAAGTCCGCTTACCATCCTCAACAATTGGAGCTAACTGCTCTCGTATACCCATAGAAACGAGGTCGAGACGAGCATTCACACCATCCTTTGTCTTGCCCTGAATGTTGAGAAGCGTCCCGATCACACTATCACACACATTTTTCTCCACATGCATCACATCAATGCAGATAATCGACATCAAGCTTGCGCCAGTATGGAAGATCAAAGAATATCGACCTCTTCTTCCATATGTTTTTCTCAACAGCTTTACCTTTCTTTTTGGACTTGCCGAATATACCATCGATGTCCTTTACCCTCTGATAAACCTGCTCTCCAATTAAGGCCGCCGGCGCTTCTTCTGTCTCTTGGCATCCATTCACGTCTAAGAAATCTCTGATGCCCAAGGTAAACCGTCTTCTTTCCATGATGCAACTGAGTGTAGCATGTGCCTTCTTCACATATAGGGCATGCTTTATGCCCCTTCACACTGTACCCGGACAAGTTACCATATACTGGAAAGTCGTTGATGGTGCAAAATAACATGGCACGAAGCTTGAAAGTCTCATGAGAATACCCATCAACTACATCAATACCTTCCACCCACAACATTTTCAAGTCTTCAATCAAGGGACCTAGATAAACATCTAAGTCATTTCCCGGTTGCTTTGGGCCTGAAATCATCATAGACAACATCATGTATTTGCGCTTCATGCACAACCAAGGGGGCATGTTGTAAATCACCAACAGAACAGGCCATGAACTATGAATACTACTCATGTTACCATAAGGATTCATTCCACCCGTAGCAAGTCCAAGCCTTAGGTTTCTTCGCTCATCGGCGAAATCCGGAAACATAGTATCGATATTCTTCCATTGAATAGAATCAACAGGATGACGAACCTTTCCATCACGTTTCCTCTCATCATTATGCCATCTAAGATTCTTCGCATCTTTCGTATTGGCAAACAATCGCTTGAACCTTGGAATTATTGGAAGATACCACAACACCTTCGCAGGAGGACCCTTTTTTCTCACATCATCAACATCATCATCATCATCACCACCCTTCACTTTGTATCGTGATAACCCACATTTGGGGCAATCGTGTTTGTCTTCATGAACACCGGTGTACAATATGCAATCATTGGGGCATGCGTGTATCTTCTTATACTCCATACCCATAGGACACAATACCTTCTTGGCCTCATAGTTACGGTCAGGCAATGTGTTGTCCTCCGGAAGCAAGTCTTTCAACACTTCAAGCAATTCCGTGAAGCTTTTATCGCTCCAACCATTTCTCGCCTTCACACAAACCAATTTTAGCACCGCCGACAACCGTGTATGAGTAGTACACCCTGGATATAAAGGCTTATCCGCATCACCGCACAACCTATCATACACATGCACTCGATGAAAAGATTCTTGTCCAATATCACGGATCATGTCCTCTACTCGATCATCCTCCATATCTACGTCAACGTCCTCACTTTGGGAGACACTCGCCGTATTACTACTCAACAACATATCACCATGCCATATCCATCTTGTATAACTCAAGCAAATCCCTTCACAAATCAAATGAGTACGTATATCCTTCACCGTACATTTCCTCGTATTCAAACACTTGACACAAGGACAACAGAACATTCCATTACTATTAGGAACATTCCTTTGAGCAAATTCTATAAATTCTCCCACCCCCTTCAAATACTCAAAGCACTAGTACGCTTACAAACCATCCAACTACGATCCATAACTAGATAGGTCCTGTAGATATACAAAACATATATATATCCAATATAAGGACAATACGGGAGATTGAAAACTATAGTTTTTAAAGATTAATTGCCAAGCACTGGTCACGGCCTGGCAGTGATGTCCATCACGGCCGTAACGTGCCAATCGAACAGTACCATGCCATCACAGCGGAATCGATCATGGCCTAGCCGTGATTAGCATCACGGCCGTGACAGATCAACCAGCAGAGCAACATGCACTCAAAACCAAAAACAGAGACGTACATTCCAAACAACTCAAACTCACGGTTTCAAGTTTCAACTACTGAGACTACAGTTTCAACATACACTCAAAATCAAAAATACAAAAAAGTGCCCTAAATACTCACCAGAAATAGGTGCTCGCGTGGTGGTGGGGAGGGGAGCTCGAGTGGTGGCCAACGTTCGATGTGGTTACTGAGAGCAGAGGGACAAGGAAAGTTAGTGCGCAGGAAGGGGAAAGAGAGATGTACGTCAAGTTATTGCAAAGAATGAATGGAAAGACAGAGTTAGGGTTAATAGTGTACCTCACGGTGGTGGCGAAGAAACCCTCGCGGTGGTTGCGGTGGAGATGAGCTCGCGATTAGGGTTCTGTGCTGGGTGAGAGTGAGAGTGAGGGTTGAGAGTGATTTAGGGTTGAGCGTGATGAAAAGAGAAAAGAGACGTATGTACAGAGCGAAGTGCAGAAGGCGCGCGGGTGTAAACATTATATAAAACAACATTTAACGTCAGTTGTATTAAACAACTGACATTACAATTAATTTTTAACGCCGCTTTTATTAACAAAGCGACGTTAAATATTAATATTTTTAAAAAAACACTTTTAACGTCCGTTGTTGAATACAATCGACGTTAAAAGTGTTAAAGTAACATTCTTCCGTAATGATCTGTACACGCCTCTTCTTTTCCTCTATATTTCTATTCCTTCACAAAATGGCTCTGAGACCTGTGTTAATTGAGTGACAACAGGGCATTTCAGATAGCTAGGGATATAGGATTATTTACGTCAGCTATTTATTTAACTGAAGTAAAAATCACACTTTTAACGTCAATTGTATAAACAACAGACGTTAAAAATAAATATTTTTTATTTTAAAAACACTTTTAACTTCAGTTTTATTCAACAACTGACGTTAACAGACCTGTGTGACAACAGGGCATTTTAGATAGGGATATAGGATTATTTACGTCAGCTATTTATTTAACTGAAGTAAAAAATCACACTTTTAACGTCAGTTGTATAAACAACTGACGTTAAAAATAAATATTTTTTATTTTAAAAACACTTTTAACGTCAGTTTTATTCAACAACTGACGTTAAAAGTGTATCTTCCTATTCCTTCGGGCATTTACTTTTCTGCACGTTTATAATATATGACTGCCAGGCCAACTCCCAATGCGCCTTGGAACCTAATGGTCTTAATGATCAATTTAATTTTTTAGCAACTTACGACGCCTAGTAACTTCATCCCCTACTCCTATAAATAGCTTCCTTCCTTCCTTTAATTTTTTTGCTTCACAATATGGCTCTGCCATGGAGATTAACTTCATCACTCTTTCTTCCTATACCTAGACTTAAAGGTCTCTGTCTTAATGGTCAAACAACTTCTGAGGTTGTGTAAATCGCATTACATGGGTGATAAGGGTGTGTAAATCGCATTATGTGAATTGCACACACCATCATCCTTCTGGAGAATCAGCAGCTACAGTTCCAAAACCTCAGCTTTGGAACCAAGTGGCTGTTCCAAGAATATTGCTGAAACAGATCGAGTGCACCCTTCACTCTGCCACGGCTCCAAAGTGACTGTGGATTCAGATGGAGCATCGACTTCAAATGAGGGAGGGGATGCATTCAATGTTGGAGATTCTGAGGACAGGACTGAGAAGAAAATGATGTTGAAGCAAAAACTTTTTTATATTTTAGTGCTATATATCTTACGAAATTTTTTTATCTTTTAAACATGTAATTGTAACTTATGAATCGCTTCAATGAGATACGATTTGATTATACATATATAACTTGTTTTATGTTAAGTGTTTATTTATTTTAATTTGCACAAGAATTTGTTAATTTACTAATTCAAGCTAATTAATTAAGATTAAAAATAAACTTTAAAAAAAAAAGATTAGAAATAAACTGCACTATATGGAGTGATGATCTGCGTTAAGAGTGACAACAGGGAGATGACAACGAAAGAAAGATAGGAATGAGTTGATTATTTACGTAAGTTATTTATTTAACTGAAGTAAAAATCACACTTATAACGTCAGGTTTATAAATAACTGACGTTAAAAGTTTTAATAATTTCTTGCAAAACACTTTTAACGTCAGTTCATTAAACAACTGACGCAAATAGTGATTTAATATTTACAAAACTGCCACCGCCTCACTTTTAACATCAGTCCTTAAAACAACTGACGTTAACAGTGAATTAATGAATTCTGATATTTACAAAACTGCCACCGCCCCCTTTTTAACGTCTAGTTTTTGGTTAACTGACGTAAACCTTTACCGTCTAATGTATATTTTCCACTAGTGAACCTTTGTGGGAAAGGTATTGGGGGTTGGTACGGTGGTGGAGGGACATACTTTGGTTCTGTCTTTTCATCTTCGTTCATGTCCTCCTCACACCCCACATCTTTTTCAGCTACCCCAAGCTTATCATCCCTCAAGTGTATGGCATTGCAATGTTCAATGGGATTTGCTTCGGGTTGCCCCAGGAACGTACCCTTAGGCCTAGAGTATGTGCTGACTTGTTGGGCGATCTGAGTTTCTAGCATCTTGTTATGGATGGCTAAATTATCTACCTTAGATGCTAGGTCTTTTATTGCCTCGTTTACTGCCCTACCTTGTTGTCTAAACTCCTCATTTTGTTTTGTTTGAGTTTCAACAAAACTTTCCAATAAAGACTCGGGTTTAGATTTCTGTACCTATGGATACCCCGTTGCGGGTTTCCTATTACCTTGGCCCTCTTGGAACTCGTGGTTTAGCGTGTTACTGTAGTTGCCCTAGGAGAGGTAAGGGTTGTTCTTCCTTTGGTTGTAGGGATTTGGGGGAGCATAATTGGGCAACTTCGGGTTCGTGTCGTAGAAGTTGTGACAAGAATTCACTTGTTCCCCCGAAGCGTCAAATCCATGAGCAATTCCACGTGGGCACTCCATGATGTCATGTCCCTGCATTCCACAAATCACACAAACAATGTTAGTAGCACCTATTGCACTCATATTAGCCCTTTCGAGCTGATCAAAGCGTTTATTAAGTGAGTCTATTTTTGACATTATAAGATCAGTGCTATTAATTTCAAACTTACCCCCCCGAAATATTGTTCGGTTTATTACGTCTTTCTGAACCCCATTGGTGGTAGTTGGTGGCCACGTTTTCAATGATGTTGAATGCCTCAGTTAGAGGCCTATTCATAAAAGCTCCACCAGCTGCGGAATCAAGTGACACCATCGAAGATTAATCCAATCCGTTGTAGAAGGTGTGCACTAATAACCACCTCTCGAGTCCATGATGTGGGCAAGACTCCAGCAGTCCCTTGTAGCGATCGCAAGCTTCTGATAAGCATTCTCCGTCTTTTTGGAAGAAGCCGGTGATCTGGGTTCGTATGTAGGCCGTCTTGGATGGAGGGAAGAATTTCTCCAAGAACGCCTGCTCCAGTTGGTCCCAAGTCGACAAGGTGCTAGCGGGTATTTGCTTCAGCCAAGCTTTCGCCTTTCCAGTAAGAGATGAGGGGAACAACCTCAAGCGAATAGCATCAACCGGGGCGCCATGAATTCTAACTGCGTCGGTGAACTCCAAGAATGTCTCCACGTGGTCAGTCGGGTCCTCCGAGGGCAGTCCTCCAAATTGATGTTGCCTAATCATGTTGATTAGCATAGGAGGTATAGTGTAATTCTCCGCCTCGATCTTTGGGCTAGCAATCCCAGCTCGCAAACCACTAGCATTTGGGGCTGCGTAGTCCTTCAACGGTTTCGTATCCGGAAGATTCGTCATGAGTGGAATGGGAATCAACCTTTCTCCCTCTCTTTGTAGTCTCCTACGTCTGTGAAAAGTCCTCTCGATTTCGGGGTCAACCTCACTAAGGCTTCCAAGACTTAGGGATCTTTGCATAAAAACACAGAGAGATAGATACTCTAGAAGGAAAAGAAGAAATTTTTTTTTGATGTAAAAATTAAATAAATAAGAATAAAAGGTCCAGAAAAATCAATTTAAAAATTAAATTGAGATTCGAGTTAGCACAGTCCCCGGCAACGACGCCAAAAACTTGATGCCGTACGAGCGCACGTGCGATCCGGCAAGAGTACCGGATTCGTCGCCAAGTAATAAAAAGATATCGATCCCATAGAGACCGTGATCTCGAATCACAACTAATTATCAAATTGACTAAACTGGATTTTAGAAAAGGTTTTGAAAAGGATTTGATATTTGAATTAAGAGATAACTTAAAATCAGAATCAAATAAAACAGAAAGTAAACAGTTTATGGTTTTTCAGATCTAAATGGATTCCTAGGGATTTGGGTTACCAACAAGATCGTTTATGTTACTAAATTGATTAACCTTTGCTAATTATCGAAAATGTCTTGAAGGCGAATTTATCCTCAAATAGTTTAAGCTCCCTCTCGGGTTACAAAAACCGTGCCCAATTAAACCAACCCCTACTCTCGTGGTAGTCGAATTTAGATTGGACCCTTTGCGTTTCGTGACAATTCGTTGATCCTCGAAGGACGGCTTCTAACTCTCGTGATTTCAGTCCTAAGTCTGATTCTATAGATCCGACACCTAAGTTCACTGCTAGGTTCCTCCTTAGAATGTCTATGACACGCAAACAAGTGGCCACCGAATTTACGAGTAATTCAAACACTAGAAACCATATCGAAAGCAAAATCGCAATTAACAAAGATATAACATCAAATTAACAACATAAAACAACCTTGGGCATGGCCCCAATCCCTAGAAATTAAACTACTACTCAAGCCTTGCCATGGAGATGACAAGCTTGGTTACAAATAACATGAAAATAAAACTAAGAGAAGAAGGAGAAGAAGAAGAGAGATCCTAAATAATAGCCTAAGAGTAGCAGCTAAAAAGTCCTCATAGTCTCTGCCTTGATCCATTATTTATAGATTTGGGGAGTTTGAATCCCAATCTAACTCAAATTAGATCCAAATCAGTTGCTTCTGATCCAAGAAACGCGCGTCACAGCCGTGAGGGCCATCACGGCCAGGCCGTGACAGATCCTGCCTTGGGCGCTTCTTCAACTTTTGGTCTGTCACGGCCGTGATGGTTATCATGGCTTGGTCGTGACAGATTCTGACTTGGCGGATCTGGCTCAGCTGACAGGTCACGGCCGTGATGGGCATCACGGCCAGGCCGTGACCAATTCTGACTTCAGCCTTTCTTCCTTTTCAGTTTTGCTCGATCATGGCCGTGATGGTCATCACGGCTAGGCCGTGATGGGCTCTGTTTGGCTCATTTTCTTGACTTTTCAAGCTCCATCATGGTTGATCCTGAGCATTTTACCCTTGATTTCTGCAAAACAACACCACAAAAACCGCCTTACCCGTTCCAAAGTAAAAATAACCAAAAATCAAATTAAATGTGCCTAAACTATATGAAATTGCATGCAAAATGATAGACAAAGATGAGGTGAAATCACACTCATTAGAGTTGTCGCAGCGGGATTTGGAGTTGTCCCAAGTATATTCGTAATGATCATTTTTCTCAATTACTTATGGTCTCTTTATTCTAAATTACTTATGCTTTCTTTATTTACAATTGAAGGCAAAGCCGAAGCTGATAACACATCGTCAGTCTCCCTTGGCTTGTTTGTGTGCATTTGGTGTGGATTATCCGCATGACACTTTTTTACTTCCGTTGGAGCACGATGGATATGTGGGACACCCAGCTCCTTTTCACTTCGTCGTTGAGGTTATTGGTCAATTTTGCACAGATGGTCAATGGATAGCCAACACAATTCCAAGTATCTGGTGCACGTAAGTACATTTTAATTTTATAATTTATTTCAATTTTATAATTTATTTCAATATATTACGAAATTAACATCCACTTATTTCATATCTTAGGTATCTACATTGCCTTCAACTTGACAGGGGCTGCAATGTTTACGGATTCTTAGACCCCACCGTCATGCTTGGTGATTTCTTGACCGACCACAGTAAACTCAATGCATACATGCAGAACATAATGGGAGGAAGTGATTAGAAAGAGATATATATAGCACCTTTCATATGGCGAGAGCAGTGGCAGTTGGTCCTACTTCATCCTACCAGGCATACTGTCGTCTTCTTATGCTCATTGCACCATGAGCCGACGAAGGAGGTGGTGCCCTCATTCATTACGTTTGTAAACTTCTATTTTATTTCATTTGTAACATTTGCTTTTATTTTATTACACATGAACATATAATTGACATGAATATGTTGTTTATGATAGGGCTATGAAGGCATGTATCATTTCTTGTGCCAAAGCGAAAAGTAGGACTTTGAAGTCAAAAACAAATCCTGAATGGATTAACCTTAATGTATGTAGTTTATTAAATAGTAATTAACATTACAACTACTATATATATATTGAATTGACATTAAATTTCATATTTATTTGTGGTTTCATAGAGAAAACGATGGTTGGTCGTGTGCGTATTATGTGATATTTCGTATGTTGAATATTGTCTCAGCGTCTATTACTGAGGGATGGAAGAAGGTAATTAATTAAACAAGTTATTTAAATATATTTTGTTTTTGGTGATGACTTAATTTAATGTTGATTTTATTTGAACTTGTGCAGGCTTTCAGTGATCAATCTCCTCTTTTAAAGAGGATTTTAAAGACTAGAGAGTGTGCTTTGCAACCTTCTTTTTTAAGTATGCTGCAGAGAAAAGAATAGAAAATATAGATCCTGCATACTAGGAATATATTGAGTAGTTTTGTATGAATTGAATGTATATATGTATATATTGGACTTGGTAGGTTGTAGAATTCTTCATGTATAGAATTAAATTATGAATTATAGTGGACTAGCTAGTATAGAATATATATTCTGAATTGTGTTAAGGAAAATTCTATATAATTATGACTAATTCTGAATTGGAATGCAAATTCTGCATGAGTTAATTTTTGTGCAAATCCTGGACTTGTTAGTGTGTGTAGATTCTGTGCAAATTTTGTAATTTGTGCAAATTCTGTGCAATTATGTATTCTGGACTTGTTAGTATATGCAGGGAGCTGGGAATGGGATATATTGCATAACCAATATTGAAAAAAAAATACTTTTAACGTCGGTTGTTTATACAACAGACGTTAAAAGTAATCTTTCACGTCAGTTGAAGCATAAAAAAGACGTTAAACGATTACTTTTAACGTCTGTTGACTACACAACCGACGTTAAACTTTTAACGTCTGTTAAGTAAAAAACCGACGTTAAAAGTAAACTTTAACGTCGATTCTTAACTGACGTTAAAAGTGTGACTTTTAACATCGACTGTATTAACATTCGGTATTCTTTGACGTTAAAAGCCACTTTTAACAGACGTTAAAAGTGCTTCCTGCACTAGTGGCCTCTAATGTAGGCATTGGGGTCGTTTTTCTTCAAGAAGGACACCCCATTGCTTACTCTAGTGAGAAACTTGCCGGGGCACATTTGAACTATTCAACTTATGATAAAGAACTATATGCCCTAGTAAGGAGTCTCAAAGTTTGGCAACACTATCTCTTGCCCAAGGAATTTGTAATTCATAGTGATCATGAATCATTAAAGCACTTAAAAAGGAAAGGAAAATTAAACAAAAGACATGCCAAATGGATGGAATTCATAGAA
Source organism: Sophora flavescens (assembly GCA_030762895.1). NCBI lineage: Eukaryota > Viridiplantae > Streptophyta > Magnoliopsida > Fabales > Fabaceae > Sophora > Sophora flavescens. The sequence goes on from CM061064.1 coordinate 151,011,700, forward strand.
CAGTTCCCTTATGTGATTAAACATAAACAAGGCAAAAGCAATGTTGTTGCAGATGCGCTTTCATGTAGATATGCCTTACTATCAACTCTTGAAACAAAACTTCTTGGGTTTGATCACATAAAGGAATTGTATTTAAATGATCCAGACTTCTCTAAAATTTACACTCAAATAGGGTCCATGGCACATAAAGGATTTTTCATAAATGAAGGGTTCCTTTTTAAAGACAAGAGACTTTGTGTGCCAAGCATTCTATTAGAGAGTTATTGGTAAGAAAAGAACATCAAGTGGGCTTAATGGGGCACTTCAGTGTTCACAAGACTTTAGAGGTTTTGCATGAACATTTCTTTTGGCCAAACATGAAAAATCAAGTCCAAAAGTTATGTCAAAAATGCATTGACTATTTCAGAGCAAACTCAAAGAGTAAGCCACATGACTTGTACACTCCCTTACCTAGTCCTTCTTCTCCTTGGATTGACATCTCTATGGATTTTGTATTGGGATTACCAAGGACTAGGTGAGGGAATGACTCAATCATTGTGGTTGTGCATAGATTTTCCAAAATGGTCCATTTTATACCATGTCACAAAAGTGATGATGCTTGCCATGTAGCCAACCTTTTCTTTAGGGAAATAGTTAGACTACATGGGATTCCTAGAAGCATTATATCCGATAAAGATACAAAGTTTCTAAGTCACTTTTGGGGAATTTTGTGGGGCAAGCTTGGAACTAAATTACTCTTTTCGACTACTTGCCACCCACAAACGGATGGGCAAAGGTGGTTAATAGGACTTTTTCTACTCTCCTAAGAACCATCCTCAAGAAAAACCTAAAGTCTTGGGAAGAGTGCTTGCCTTTCATTGAGTTTGCATACAACCACGTGCAACATTCTACTACCAAGCACTCCCCTTTTGAGCTAGTCTATGGTTTTAATCCACAAACCCCAGTTGATTTGCTTCCAATACTAATTGAACAATCATTGTTGCATCAAGATGCGCTTACCAAGGCCGAATTTGTTAAAATGCTCCATGAACAAATAAAATTAAATATTGCAAAACACGGGGAGCACAATGCAAGGCAAGTTAATAAAGGAAGAAAACAAGTGTTACTCAAACCGGGTGATTGGGTATGGGTACACTTAAGAAAAGAAATATTTCCTTTATAAAGGAAGTCCAAACTCCTACCAAGGGGTGATGGACCTTTACAAGTATTGAAAAATAAATAAATAATAATGCATAAAAAATTGATCTCCCTGGTGATTATAATGTAAGTGTCAAGTTTAATGTGTCTAATCTAAGTCTCTTTGAAAATGACACAGATGATGACCAACACAATTCGAGGACGAATGTGCCTCAAGAAGGAGGGGATGATGTGAGCATGGACACAAAGCCAAGGACCAAGCATTGAAGACTTACATGGACCCATGACAAGGGCAAGGCTAAGAAGAGTCCAAGACACAGTCAAGAAGGTGGTGGTCAATCACTTGACTCATAGGCAACCTTATGAAGAGGGCATCATCTTAAACTTCTTATGCATTGAGTCATTGACCACCTAGTTAGGAATAGGGACTAGGACCTATGTATAGAGTAGATATTTTGTAATAAAAATTGGGAATATGACCTATGTATAGAGTAGAACTTTTATAATTAAAGTGCTTATCTAAAAACCACTTAGGGTAGTTTAGGCTTTTGGGCTCTTTCTTTGGGCTTAGGGTGAATTGGGCCTATTGTACCAATAGGCCCAACATAGGAATCATACATTGGACCAAGAGAGGCCCACACTTGAGATTTAGGATGAGGGAGGCACAAATTATACACTAGGAGGTGATGTGCCTCAAGCCTCACCTATATAAAGCTCTCTTATAACTCATTTCACAACTTTGAATTCATTTGCAAACTTCTCACACTTGAGAGTTGAGTTGAGAGAGAGAGAGTTCTCTTCTTCTTGGTTCATAAGTTGAACCATAGATTCTTATCTTGAATATCCTTATTCAAGTGGTGAATCCTCCTTGGCTTATCATTCAAATCTTGTATGAACAAGCTTGAATGTGGCGCCATTCCCTTCCCTTTCCACCTCTTCCATTTTCTTCTTTCTTGTTCTTTAATTCTTGTTCTTTAATTCATGCAATTTACCTTTCATAGCTTATATTTACTTTCACATTCTTTAATTCAATTCACATAAATTGTCTTCTCTTCTACTCTTTTTATTTTCATCTTGATTCTCACTTGAGGATCAAGTTTCATCAATTGTGTTCTTGATTTGTGTTTGATCTAGAATCTTAAAACAATTTGATCAAAGAAAATCCTAAAATGCTAAGTGATCAATCCGAGATCACATCAGGAAGAGTTTAGAGTTGAAGTGGGTGAGTTTATAAAGTTTGTTATTAATCAAGAGAGATTTATATGGTGGGGCGATGGTAAGTTGAGTTGTCCTTTCTCAAGATGCAAGTGTAAAGCTTTCAAATATGTGGATAGAGTGGTGGTTGATCTTTATGAGAAGGGGTTCATGCCTGATTACTATCAGTTGAGCAACCATGGCGAGTGCTTGCCAGATTTTAGCAATGCGGTGTTTGAAGGTTCATACTATAGAAGTGGTGAGCAGAGGGAAGAAGTGAATCCTTATGAGCAAATGATAATGGATCATGCTGGACCCTGAGTTGGTGTTGTACTGGAAGAAGATGGGGGAGAATATGGTGGAATGGGTTCCCAATACATAGAGGAGAATCCAAATCCCAAAACTCAAAGATTTTTTGACATACTGGGTGTTGCAAAGCTTTATAGTCGGAAGCACTCAAAATTGTCGGCTTCTTTGTCAGCTTTACGTATCAAATCTAATTATAATATGCCAGCTTATGAGCGAGACGATGCTGGAAGACAACTGATTTCCTAATAAACTTTATCAGGCTAAGAAGTCTGTGGAGAATTTAAGACTGAGTTGTTTAAAAATTGATTGTTGTCCGAATGGATGTGTTATAGTACAATGATAATTCAGTCGAGAGCATAACACATTGCCATTTTGTGGATTAGATCAATACAAGACAACCACTAGAAATGGCACTGAGAAGAAGACCACTGGTAAAATAATATAGTACTTTCCACTCGTCCTAAGACTTAAAATATTGTACTCTTCAATGGCCATTGTATCTCACATAAGGTGGCATGATGAGAATAAAATGGAGCAAGGTGTCTTGTGTCATCCATCGGATGGAGAAGCTTGAAGCATTTTGATAGGGTCCTTCTGGCGTTTTGGCAGGACCCTCGGAATGTCCGTTTGTGAGACGCCCCGACGTCCCATTAAAGAAAACCCAAAATATTAAAACCTAATTAGCGTTAAGCGAATATATTAAAAATAGCGGAAAATTTTAAAACGTAACATACATACATAATATATACATCTCAAATCCTGATACAGTACAGTAGAGGGAATCCCATCAGTCGGATCCCAAAATGTACAAAATTGATAATCAAACAGAAAATAAAAACAACATTCTAAAGAGACAAGACGCTCTGGCCATAGACTCTATACTCAACTATGAGGATCCACTGCTCGTCCTCCAACGTCAGGTTCATACGAGGTCCCATCAAGTTCCTCCATGGCTGGAATCTCTGTAGGATCTTCTCATCACGATCACCAAAAAGAAACATATACAATATAGAGAAGATAGGGATAAGAAACCATATAACATCAAACGTGGAAATGGTTTAGCAACATTTAATTAAATAACGGCACACTAAACATCCGTCTCCCCAGTATAAATATATATAACATAATCATCCTCAATCCACATCTATAATCTTTCCTCTACCCTCCATCATGATGCAATGCAAATGCTGTATGAATAATCTCTTTAGGTATCGGCCATATCCGGATATCACAACAATATAATCGACACGTCCCAGAGTCCCCGGCGCACACCCTCGTTCGCGGATGGAGAGTGCCCACGCAAAGCAATGGCACTATAGACGCACAACCCGGTGCACACCTCTGGACCACAATCCAGGATGCTCATGCAATGCATGAACTATAGCTGCTACTAAAATGAAATCATCTCTGGACGGTCCGTCGTTAGCCTATCCCCGGGAATTTTCCTTCCGAGGCATAGACCCCAATCGACCATGTTTCAGGTCCACTCGACCATGTTTCAGGTCCACTCAACCATGTTTCAGGTCACCCCCTAGTGCCCTAACCGGTCATCATAATCTCATAGATAACCTCAAAATAATCTCATCTCATCAATCTCGTCCTCATATCACGATAATTATCTCGGTTAGGCATTGCTATCTCATATAGTATGCAATCCCCAAATACATCCTCGTGTCTCATATAACTTATGATTTACTCAATCCTCTAAGCACAATCATTACACTCATTCTATCATAATAATAATAATAATAATCACAACAACAACAACAACAACAACAATAATAATAATAATTATCATCCCATCAGTAGTAGTATTAAAATAATAATTATGATGATAATAATAATAAGAAATATAATAAGTATAAACAAGTATTACTTTCACATCAACCAGTCAAACATGTAATCATCACGTAATAAAATCATCTATGTATGTAGTGTAATGACGATAAACGCACAATTTCTATATCATCATCGGTACCACTAAGTAGTCCCTAATGTGATATAGACATTGTCCATTACTCGCTCTCATGTAGGGTTTGGGTCGCCCTACGCCATTATCTAATTAAATGTAACCGCGCCGTTTCCGACGTTAAATAATTTCTTTCCCCCACCTGGAATGTCTTAGGCTAGCTCTGGGGCAACGAAACGGACACTCCCTATATTCCCTCAAATCTGCCACGCACAGTTCTACACCTTCCGGGGCTCCAAAAATTCACCTGAACACATCATTATGAAGCACACGTTACGTGTAGTTCAAATCTGAAAACGGAATTGGAAACCGATAAATGAATTGAAAGATAACCTCAATACCGTCGCCGACGGCATTTAGGCATTAGAAGAACATAGGCTTACCTTAGCCTAATCAAGAAAAGAAAGATAGGATAATGAAGTAGACATCGTGAGGATCACAACGGTATAATCAAAATTTTGATAGGACGAACGGATTGACCGGAATCGGCTCCGGAAACTCTCTCTCTCACGGCCCACTCTCTCTCTTTATTTATTTATTTTTTCTCTCTACGCCATTCTTTCATTCTCTGCTTTCTTACATATATATATATCTTTATTTTTTTCCTCTTTTACATTAACTTGCCAATATTAGTCAAAGTAAATCCTATGACTCACTAAGGCTATATTCAATTAGACTTCCATCTGGCGTGAAATGAAAGAAAGAAAAACAAGAGGTGGCGTGACTTAAGGAAAGGAAAGAAATAAAAGTCAAATGGCCAGAATTGTTATATATATAATGAAAGTTAAACATTGAATGAAATATAAGTAGGAGGTGTTTCCTCCTTATCATGTGGCAAAAAAATGTAGGTGGAGGTGTCAGGATGTTACACATTACAGCATATACAATTATCACAACCAATACATAAGCTGAGAATTTCCAAGTGATATGTTGCATATAAATTAGAATGGAGACAATGCCAAAGGGTATTGTTCATGAAAATTGCTTCATAAATCTGCATTGACCCAATTCTTCATATAAATATGTGGTTAGATTATAAAATCAGCGAAGTGAAACTGGAAAAGGAACATGTCTTTGCTTCTTTAGAGAAGTTTTTGCCAGGATGTTACATTACTACCCCCCTTAAAAGAAATTCCATCCTCGGAATTTACGTACCTCATAAAAGATGTGGATACTGCTGTTGTATATCTGCCTCGCGCTCCCACGTAGCATCCCCAGTAACCTCATCCCAAATGACCTTAACCAAGGGAATCTGTCTACCACGGAGTTCTTTAATCCTTCTATCTACGATCTTAATCGGTAAAGCCTCATATACTAGATTCTCTCGGAGTTGTATAGATTCAGGCTCAAGTACATGAGAAGGATTGGGGTAATATTTTCTCAACTGGGAAACATGGAAGACATCGTGAAGGTTGGAAAGGTAAGGCGGTAAGGCTATCTGGTAAGCTACTAGACCAATTCGTCGAAGAATCTGAAATGGTCCAATGAATCGGGGAGTGAGCTTTCTAGACTTTATAGCTCTGTCAATTCCGGTCTTCGGAGTGACTCTCAAGAACACGTGATCACCTTCTTGGAATTCTAAGGGTCTCCTCCTCTTGTTACTATAGCTTCTCTGCCGATCTTGGGCTTCCTTCATTTTCTCTCTTATTTTCCTAACTTGTTCTGTTGTTTGTTGTACCACATCAGGACCCAACACTTGGATTTCGCCAGTCTCATACCAACATAATGGAGTCCTACACTTTCTCCCATACAGAGCCTCATACGGTGCCATTCCGATTCTACTGTGGAAACTGTTATTGTATGTGAACTCGATCAATGGTAGGAATTCATCCCAACTGCCAACATGTTCTAACACACAAGCTCTTAAAAGATCCTCCAATGATTGAATTGTTCTCTCAGACTGTCCATCCGTTTGAGGATGATAAGCAGAACTCATCGTCAACTTTGTTCCCAAAGCATCGTGTAACTGTCTCCAAAATCTAGATGTAAATCTAGGATCTCGGTCGGAGACAATACTCGATGGCACACCGTGCAACCTCACTACTTCCTTGATATAGATCTGGGTCAACCTTTCATGACTATAACTTTCACCAATAGGCAAGAAGTGAGCACACTTCGTCAACCTATCAATGATAACCCAAATCGCATCAAACCTCTTCGGAGTTCGTGGTAATCCGACCACAAAGTCCATCGCTATACTATCCCACTTCCACTCAGGGATATCCAAGGACTGCAACAACCCAGCGGGCTTTTGATGCTCTATCTTAGCTTTCTGACATACCAAACATGATAGAACATATTCCGCCACTTCTTTCTTCATCCTTGGCCACCAAAACATCTTCTTCAAATCTTGGTACATCTTGGTGGCTCCTGGGTGGAAACTCAGCTTACTTTTATGTGCCTCCTCTAAGATCATATTCCTAATATCTAAGTTTTCTGGCATACATATCCGATCCTTAAACCTTAACACTCCATCTGATCCTTTCCTAAACTCTGAAACTTTACCCTCATCTATACCTCGATTCACATCCACGAAATATTCATCCTGACCCTGCTTAATCTTAAGGTCTCTCAAAAACTCACTACTGATGGTGATCATACTTAAACATATTCTATCCTCCATCAGATCCATACCTAGGTTTAAATCTCTAAACTGTTCAAGCAACTCCATCTCTTTCACCATCATTGCAGATACGTGCAAGGATTTCCGACTTAGTGCATCCGCCACAACATTAGCCTTTCCTGGATGGTATTGAAGATCAAACTCATAGTCCTTAATAAATTCCATCCATCTACGTTGTCTCATGTTCAGCTCCTTCTGATCAAACAAATACTTTAAACTCTTGTGATCACTGAACACATTAAACTTAACTCCATAGAGATAGTGTCACCATATCTTTAATGCGAACACTATGGCTGCTAACTCCAGATCATGGGTGGGGTAATTCCTTTCATGAACTCTCAATTGTCGGGAAGCATAAGCCACAACTCTTCCCTCTTGCATCAAAACACAACCCAATCCTTGATACAACGCGTCACAATACACGTCAAACTGTCCTAATGGATCTGGTAACGTCAGCATAGGAGATGTAATCAACTTCTCCTTTAGCTTCTGAAAGCTCTCTTCACACTTCTCTGTCCAAACAAACGCCGTACCTTTTCTCGTTAACTGCGTCATAGGCAACGCAATCTTCGAGAAGCCCTCAATGAACCTCCTGTAATACCCGGCTAATCCTAAGAAACTCCTCACCTCACTCACTGACTTAGGCATCTCCCATTTAATCACAGCCTCTACCTTAACTGGATCAACTGCTATCCCTTTCTTGTTGATTACATGCCCTAGAAACTGTACTTCCTCTAACCAAAATTCACACTTGGATAGATTAGCATACAACTGCCTATCTCTCAACACCTGTAACACCACTCTCAGGTGTTCCTCGTGTTCTTCCCGACTACGGGAATAGATAAGAATATCATCTATAAACACCACAACAAACTTGTCAAGGAACGGTCTAAAGATTCTATTCATGTAATCCATGAACACCGCTGGAGCATTAGTTACACCAAAAGGCATAACTAGGTACTCGTAGTGTCCATACCTTGTCCTAAAAGCGGTCTTAGGTATATCCTCCTTCTTCACCCTAATCTGATGGTATCCTGATCTTAAATCTATCTTAGAAAACACCAAAGCTCCTTTCAACTGATCCATCAAATCATCTATCCTAGGCAACGAATATTTGTTCTTGATTGTAACTTTATTCAACTGCCTATAATCCGTGCACAACCTAGAACTTCCGTCATTTTTCTTGACAAACAATACCGCTGCTCCCCAAGGTGAAACACTCGGTCTGATGAATTCCTTCTTCATCATGTCATCCAGTTGTTTCTTCAACTCTGCCAACTCTACTAGTGACATCCTATAAGGAGCTACTGAAATAGGTCCAGCCCCTGGTATGAGATCTATAGCGAACTCCACCTCCCTCTCTGGTGGCAAACCTGGAACATCAGGAGGGAAAACCTCAGGAAACTCTCTAGCAATAGGCAGAGAATCTATACTCGAAGTCTCCTTAGCTTCCAAAGAGAAAAGCATCACATACTGCTGAGAACCGCAACCCCTCATAGTTGCTCCTTCATTGGCAGATACTATGCTAGAAGGCTCAATAAAAGATAAAGTCTTTCGGGCACAGTCTAGCACTACATGGTTAGCGGAAAGCCAATCCATGCCCAGAATAACGTCTATCTGCTGCATAGGCAAACAGATGAGATCTACTAGGAATGCCCTATTTTCAACAACTATAGGACACTGTAAGCAAACAGACATAGTGATCAAAGGATCACTGGTAGGGGTGGACATTGTCAAGGTATATGGTAGCTGAGAAACGGGCAAATGTAAATGATCTACGCACTCATGGGACACAAAAGAATGTGTAGCGCCTGAATCAAACAACACAGACGAGAGTCTGCTAGATATTAAACACATACCTTGAATAAGATCTGTAGATCGAGAGGACTCAGATCCTCTCACTGTAAACACTCTCCCTGTGGCCTGAGGTCTAGCCGTCTGTCGTCCCGCTGCCGTAACCCCTCTCCCAGCTCCTTCTCTGAAACCACTGGCTCCTCTACCGGCTGCTGCTGTATCGCTTTCTGTCTACAATCCCTAGCAAAATGACCTGGTTTGCCACAGATGTAGCAACCAGATCTATCTGTACAATCCCTGATATAATGTGGGCCTCCGCATCTGAAACACACTGGGGCCCTCTCGCTGCGACCTCTCTCGGTAATCGGGTAATCGATGGTACGGATGTCCGAGTGCTCTGCCCTGGTCCAACGTATGGTCCTCTCCTCCACCGAGAACCGCCATCACCTCTCCTCTGTGACTGCCCGATAGGGACCCCACTACGCTGCTGTCTCTGCTCTGCAGCCTGCCTCCTGTCCATACTCTCAATAGCACTGGCCCTCTCCACCATCTCTGGAAAGCTTAGAATATCCAAGGGTACTATAGCCCTCCTCAACTCAAGTCGTAAACCCTCCTCGAATCTCCGACACATCCAGTCCTCATCCGGAAACCTCTGGTAGTACTCAGAAAACTGTATCAGGGCCTCGAATCTGGCTGCGTAATCACCAACAGACCTGTCTCCCTGCTGGAGACTCATGAACTCTCTCTCCTTCTCGCGTCTAACTAATCGCGGGAAGTATTTCTCAAAGAAACACTCTCTGAACAGCTCCCAACTGATGAGTCTGCCCTCAGCCTCTAACAATCTCCTCTTGCCTCTCCACCATGACTCAGCCCCTCCGGTCATCATGAAGGCGGCATAGGTCACCTTCCTATCATCTCTGCATCTCATGGTATCAAAGATCTTCTCGAGCTCCTAAATCCACCACTCTGCTCGCTCTGGATCATACTCTCCACCAAACTGTGGTGGCTTACCTTTGAGAAAGGTAGCCAATCCTGCGTCCTCAGCATCGGCGGCTATCATCCTATCATGCTACTCCTGTAGCTCTGTCTCTCTCTGTACCCTCTGAGCATTCTGCTGCGCCTGCTGTAACAGAACGGATGCTAACTCGCGGATAGTTTGAAGAGTCTCGGCAGACTCTCCTCCACCTCCAATCCCTGCCTCTGGCCGATGGGGCTCATCCTCTACACCCTCTATCGGTCTACCACCACCCCGTCTGCCATGTCCTCGACCTCGGCCGCGAGCCATGATCCTGTTAAAAGAAATCATTAGCCCCCATCAATATGACATATAATACTACATAAAACTGGAATATAAATACTATATGCCATAGAGATGTCGCGTCGGACTCATTACCCAACTTCTAAGCATAGTTGTTATCCGATGTGGGTTCAACTAAATGGCCAGTTCACCCTAATCATAGTACTCACAGTCCGATTCAGAACCGAACTGCTCTGATACCACTAAATGAGACGCCCCGACGTCCCATTAAAGAGAACCCAAAATATTAAAACCTAATTAGCGTTAAGCGAATATATTAAAAATAGCGAAAAATTTTAAAACGTAACATACATACATAATATATACATCTCAAATCCTGATACAGTACAGTAGAGGGAATCCCATCAGTCGGATCCCAAAATGTACAAAACTGATAATCAAACAGAAAATAAAAACAACATTCTAAAGAGACAAGACGCTCTGGCCAAAGACTCTATACTCAACTATGAGGATCCACTGCTCGTCCTCCAACGTCAGGTTCATACGAGGTCCCATCAAGTTCCTCCATGACTGGAATCTCTGTAGGATCTTCTCATCACGATCACCAAAAAGAAACATATACAATATAGAGAAGATAGGGATAAGAAACCATATAACATCAAACGTGGAAATGGTTTAGCAACATTTAATTAAATAACGGCACACTAAACATCCGTCTCCCCAGTATAAATATATATAACATAATCATCCTCAATCCACATCTATAATCTTTCCTCTACCCTCCATCATGATGCAATGCAAATGTTGTATGAATAATCTCTTCAGGTATCGGCCATATCCGGATATCACAACAATATAATCGACACGTCCCAGAGTCCCCGGCGCACACGCTCGTCCGCGGATGGAGAGTGCCCACGCAAAGCAATGGCACTATAGACGCACAACCCGATGCACACCTCTGGACCACAATCCAGGATGCTCATGCAATGCATGAACTATAGCTATGACTAAAATGAAATCATCTCTGGACGGTCCGCCGTTAGCCTATCCCCGGGAATTTTCCTTCCGAGGCATAGACCCCAATCGACCATGTTTCAGGTCCACTCGACCATGTTTCAGGTCACCCCCTAGTGCCCTAACCGGTCATCATAATCTCATAGATAACCTCAAAATAATCTCATCTCATCAATCTCGTCCTCATATCACGATAATTATCTCGGTTAGGCACTGCTATCTCATATAGTATGCAATCCCCAAATACATCCTCGTGTCTCATATAACTTATGATTTACTCAATCCTCTAAGCACAATCATTACACTCATTCTATCATCATAATAATAATAATAATCACAACAACAACAACAACAACAACAATAATAATAATAATTATCATCCCATCAGTAGTAATATTAAAATAATAATTATGATAATAATAATAATAATAAGAAATATAATAAGTATAAACAAGTATTACTTTCACATCAACCAGTCAAACATGTAATCATCACGTAATAAAATCATCTATGTATGTAGCGTAATGACGATAAACGCACAATTTCTATATCATCATCGGTACCACTAAGTAGTCCCTAATGTGATATAGACATTGTCCATTACTCGCTCTCATGTAGGGTTTGGGTCGCCCTACGCCATTATCTAATTAAATGTAACCGCGCCGTTTCCGACGTTAAATAATTTCTTTCCCCCACCTGGAATGTCTTAGGCTAGCTCTGGGGCAACGAAACGGACACTCCCTATATTCCCTCAAATCTGCCACGCACAGTTCTACACCTTCCGGGGCTCCAAAAATTCACCTGAACACATCATTATGAAGCACACGTTACGTGTAGTTCAAATCTGAAAACGGAATTGGAAACCGATAAATGAATTGAAAGATAACCTCAATACCGTCGCCGACGGCATTTAGGCATTAGAAGAACATAGGCTTACCTTAGCCTAATCAAGAAAAGAAAGATAGGATAATGAAGTAGACATCGTGAGGATCACAACGGTATAATCAGAATTTTGATAGGACGAACGGATTGACCGGAATCGGCTCCGGAAACTCTCTCTCTCACGGCCCACACTCTCTCTTTATTTATTTATTTTTTTTTCTCTACGCCATTCTTTCATTCTCTGCTTTCTTACACACACACACACATATATATATATATATATATATATATATATATATATATATATATATATATATATATATATCTTTATTTTTTTCCTCTTTTACATTAACTTGCCAATATTAGTCAAAGTAAATCCTATGACTCACTAAGGCTATATTCAATTAGACTTCCATCTGGCGTGAAATGAAAGAAAGAAAAACAAGAGGTGGCGTGACTTAAGGAAAGGAAAGAAATAAAAGTCAAATGGCCAGAATTGTTATATATATAATGAAAGTTAAACATTGAATGAAATATAAGTAGGAGGTGTTTCCTCCTTATCATGTGGCAAAAAAATGTAGGTGGAGGTGTCAGGATGTTACACATTACAGCATATACAATTATCACAACCAATACATAAGCTGAGAATTTCCAAGTGATATGTTGCATATAAATTAGAATGGAGACAATGCCAAAGGGTATTGTTCATGAAAATTGCTTCATAAATCTGCATTGACCCAATTCTTCATATAAATATGTGGTTAGATTATAAAATCAGCGAAGTGAAACTGGAAAAGGAACATGTCTTTGCTTCTTTAGAGAAGTTTTTGCCAGGATGTTACAGTTTGCGGTTTTGTGCAGATGGATTTAATCCTTTCGGTCAATCTAGAAAAGCTTTTTCTTGTTGATCGGTGAGCCTAATTTCGTACAATCTTCCTCCTGGGATGTGCATGAAGCAAGAGTTTATGTTCCTAACTGTCATAATTTCGGGTCTGTCTAATCCAAAAGGAGATATTGATGTGTACTTGCAGCCGCTCATAGATGAGTTGACAATATTGTGGAAAGATTGTGTGTTGACTTATGATGTGTCGTTGAGGCAGAATTTCATGATGAAAGCAGCTTTGATGTGGACGATCAATGACTTTCCATAGTCATTGATTTCTGACAGAGTCATTCCTCCCAGTACATCTGTAGCGGGGCTTCCAAGTGATGTCGGGACACAGGTTGGATCATCATCATCCACACCCATGGCACCACCATCATCATCAGCGGTGCCTCAGGATAGCCGAGATTCATCTGACCGGAGGATTCTTTTTATCCCTTGGGGCAATAAAGAGTAAGTTAATTCAATTTATTATTTATAAATATGATTAAATCGCTTATTAATTGGTTAATTATTCATAACAATAATGCATTAATTTCCATGCTGCCCCCGAAGGGCCATTTTGATTCCATATCTAAACTCCTCCGGCAGAAATTTGATGATGCATGGCCTACCTGGGGCCACCCTTGAGGAGGTTAGGGACATGTTCTTTCGAGAGTTTAAGGTAATAATTTATTTTAATCTTTCAAATTACATTTCCTGTTAATTTAATCTTATTATATAAAAGAGTTTCCTAACAACTGATTGTTGCATAAAGAGTATCGGTGGGATCCACGTCTGGAGAACATTGTAAGGACCGGTCTTGAGCATAAAGGTTCTTTAATTATGAAGAATGCAATGAATAAGCTCTAAACCGGTAAGGATAAGGGGAGCTGGATAGATTTGGCAATCATACTGGACCTGAAGCGGCATTGGGCTTCTGAGAAGTTCCAGGAGAGGAGCACCACAACTCGTCATAATCTGGCTATTGACAGTGGGGCATCTGCCTACACTGGTTACTCTAAATCGGATGTCGCTCACTTCAATGAGTTGGTAAGTTTAGATGGTTATTTTAGCATCATACTTAGTTTTCATCTATTACACATATTATGAATTTAACTTTTATTTAAATATATACAGGCTGTGTAGTTACAACATCCCCGGACTACTATTGAGTTGGTGGAAAAGACAAAGAAGTTAAAGTCGGGGGAATGGGTCAACGACATGGCCCGTAACTATGCGGTAAGTAGAAAATAGTTCTATTTAAAACTTGTAATATATATTATTTTTTAATATTATAATTGTAACTAATGATCTTCAACTGTACTTCGCAAGTCACATTTATTCATAGGAAGGATGATGCCATATCATGTGCTTCACAAGATGAGGCTTTGACTGTTGGGGCCCCCATCGACGACAATGCCATATATTTGGAGTTCATCGGAGGTAAGAACAAGAAAGGGCACGTGTATGACCTCAACCACTTGGGCGATCAGTTTCTCGCCTCATCGTGTGGTATGCCTGCTCTGTCCTGCGCGGCTACCGTCCCTCTGGAGCAGTTCTCCCTTATGAAGGACACCATTACACAGCTTAACACCGAGCTTAGGGAGAAGGCTGCGACAGAGCGGTTGATGGTGGAGTAGATTGCACAGCTGACGTAGGCACACTAGCAGTTGATGCATGCGTCTATGTAGCAGGGCCAGATTCTGTAATTGATGTTGGAGCAGATGAGGATCCAGCCTCCTGTTACGTTGTTTGCACTTCCTCCAACTACGCCTGCTCCTGCTCATGCTCCAGAGGACGAGGTTATTGAGGACGTTGCCACCGACGACGAGGACGAGTTCCCTCCTCCACCTTATTTTTTTATTTTTTTACTACATTTTTTACATTAATATGGTTGACATTTATTTGTGTATTGCAATTTTGTTTTATATATTTATATTATGAGTATTTATCATTTTAAATTTTTTTAATCGTAATCAATAATAATAAATTAAATTTTAAGTATTTATTAGCATAATAACTAGTTAAAAATAAATCCTAAAAAACAAAAAACCAAAAAAAAAACCTAGCTACCAAAATAGCCATCGCAAATTCAGTCGCTAGGTGTAAATTAGGATTCAGTTTTTTCTTTCTTTTTTAAATAAATGTTGATTTAGTGACCGAAATTTCGGTCGCTAAGTAGATTACCATGTACCAGATTTAGTGACCACCAATTCAACCGCTAAATTTGGTTAACAGAAGTAGGCTACTAAACAACCAGTAACCGGAAAAAAAAAAATTGGTCTCTAACTTTTTAGCAACCAAGATTTTTGCTACACCCACTTTTCAGTCGTTAATTCGGTCGCTTACCTTTTTAGCAACCAATTTCTTCAGTTGCTAAACAACTTTTTTTTTAGTGAGCGTACATTGTTGGAGTGTTAGCCATATATTTAAGCAATCCAGGAATGAATCATTATAATGCAGTCAAAAGGGTTATGAGGTATCTAAAGAGAACAAAGGAATATATGCTCACATATAAAAGGTCAGACTATTTGGAGATAAGTGGGTATTTTGACTCTGATTTTGCTGTATTGCAAGATAGTAGGAGATCCACATCGGGCTATATCTATCTATTGGTTGGTGGTACGGTTTCTAGGCGCAATGCCAAGCAAACTCTTATTGCTTCGTCCACCATGGCATCAGAGTTTGTAGCATGTTGTGAGGCATCTAATCATGGGATTTGGTTGAGGAACTTTTTCAATGGACTACAAATTGCAGAAAGAATTGAAAGACCACTTAAGTTATACTATGACAATAAATGAGCCGTCTTATATTCCAACAATAATAGGAGCTCGACCAAGTCGAAACACATTGACATTAAGTTCCTAGTTGTTAAGGAAAGGGTACATAGTGGACATATATCTATAGAACACTTAGAGACAAACTCCATGATAGATGGTCTTCTTACAAAGGGTGTTCCACCCAAGGTTTTTCATGAGCACAATGCTCATATGGGTGTCTTAGAGTATGAGGATTCTTTGATTTAGTGGGAGTTAGTCATTTATGTGATTTATGTCCTATGTTTGGTATTATGTATGCATATTTTTGTATTTGAAATTTTTTCTAATCAAATATAAGAAGTTTGATATTCAGTTTATTACACTTTGCACAATAAGGTTATTGAATGATCTCACAAAAGTAAAGTAGGACCAGTTGAAAATCAACATGTACAGGCCACCTTCACGTGATTTTCATGCTACACATTTCATGATTAATATGTGTTATTTAGTTATGTTAATATTGGTAATCATTGATGGGTTTAGTTATGATTGATATAACAAAAACCGCTTTGGTTCTATATATTGATATAACTAATAGACGAGATAGTGATATGCCTAAGGTTCATAATGGCACATTTTGAGCTCATAAAGTCTAACACATTTGAAAGGATACATATGTGACTAGTAGGAGATTTTTAGAATTTTTTGGGTGACATATGTAATATTTTAATGTGTTGGGGCCATTATTTAACTAATCAAAGTTAAAGTGGTCTATTTAAGATAAGATTTATGGTTAAGGGCATAATTGTTATGAAAGGTTATTGTGTGGATACCATAAGAAATATTCTAATTTGATGAAGGGGTCAAATTAGAAATATTGAAACTAAAGTGTAATTGCCTAGCTGTTACTATATAGGATTATGGTCCCCAACTGCAGAGTTAAAGAAGGAGTAACGTTTCGGCTCTCACTCTCGCTTCATCCCCATCAGAAGCGAAACCCGAAAGGGAACCTACGGCTTTCTGCATTTGTAAGATCGCAAACCCGCTATCAATCTCATCACCTTCATCGTTTCTTAATGGCAAATCCAGATATGCTTTCGCATTTGGTTCTCATCATGAATTGGTATGGGGTTCATATAAATGATTTTGGATTGTGCCATGCTTTTGGCTCTTTTGTTATTTGGGGTAAGAAACATGCTATTAGGCACAATCATGTTATTGGAAATATTCAACGTGACGTGGCAAACGGAAAGAGACAATGGTAGGAACTATTTCCAAATTATTTTGAATTACATGATGAAATCCTAAGAAAAAAAATTATTAGGACTAAAATTGAAATTGGTGAATTTTGTAGGGACAAAAACTTATTTTATTTAGACCTTATTCAATAATATAAATAACTTTACACTACTAATGTATTAGAACGAAACTATATATATATATAAAAAAACTAAACTCAAATAAAACCTATGCACCCGTAAAATTTTTGTTCTCAGCATTGAATCAATCTGAAAGGCAAAGATGGAGAGAAATTATTGCATACTTCTAAAGAACAACAGATACATGCTTTTAAAAAGAATATTTATAATTTCTGGTATAAAAAAAAGAATATGTATAATTAACCTACAATTACGAAAATATCTACAAAAAAAACTTGATAAGTGAACGGATTAATATATATTACCTAAAGATATGATACTGAAATATATGGCTCACGCCAATTCCTCTAGACAGCAGACAAGGCTGATTGAAATCTATTGATGCAGGCTGCTTGATAAGATGGCCTTTTTGCCAACATATGAACAGTATTTGATAGGGCCATCGTGCAATCACTGCGATGTTTACCGATGGAGAATACATTCTTGTATAAATCAGTGCGACTTTCGATAAAATAAAATAAAAATCTGTGCGATTAATTTGTTAAAGTTAATAAAATATTAGTATAATTCCAATTTTTAAATGAATATTTTGTTGATTGGTGAATTATTGTTGTATAAATGTATAATACTTTACAGGCTTAGTACATGCCAGTCGGGTACATATTAATTAGTGTATACAATTGTCTTTCTTCCTTATGGGTATTTTGATCTAAGTTATACATGTGCTTTTTTTTTTCCTTTCTTAAGGAGATCAATAGTGGTTCTCCATTTCTTGTCTGTAACATGACTCGAGTCCACAACCATGAGAGTAGGTAAGATAGTTTTTATCAACTAAACTGTCCTGCTTATCATAGATGTGCATTTTATTTACATGCTAAATGGAATTCAAGGCTAACCACAAAAAGTGATGATAATCATAATGATCTAAATTTGAAATTACAGATTTTTTTAAATTCAACTAGAATCTTAGTTATCATAATATTTTTATTATTTGTATATATATGAGTTGAAACTAATAATTTTCCTATTCAAATATGAAATACCACATCCATTATTTTGCTTTGAAAATTAAAGCTTTCAATTATAGAAGCAATCGACTTCAATTATCGCTCCAATGCATCAAAAAGGTGCGCAGCTATAATCCACCTTCTGTCTAAGACGGAATTCTAAAAAGAATCTCAAGGAAGCATTTGGCACCAACAGTGAACCTCCGTTTGGTTAAGATTTTCTTTGACACAAAAAGGATAATTTAGATCTACTTGTTTTATTTCTAATTTTCTATTTTCAGAAATTATTATAAATTTATTCTTTGTTTTATTTTGTTTCTTTTTTCAGAATTTTATATAAAAAACACTGAAAACAAGATATTAATTTTATAATTATTTTTTGAAAACAGGAAAATACAAGCAAAGCAATCAGGCTCGTAACTTCTTAGGTGACGTTTGGAAGAGCTTATTTAAGCTCCTTTTGACTTATCTGATGACATAAGTTCTTATGCAGTGTGTTTGGCAGAGCTTATAAAAATAACTTATGCCATTCCATAAGGAGTTTTTGACTTATTTTCATAAGTCACTGGGAGAAGCTTATGGAATTATCATAAGAGTTTATGTGCTAAACACCCTCTCCGTGTTTTTCACTATTCAAATCCTCTCGTGCTCCTTTCTTTCTTTTTCTTTCTTTAAGCTCTTATGGCATAAGCTCTCATGCGATAAGGTCTTATGTGATAAGCTCTTAATTAAGTTGTTTACCAAAATACACCCTTAGTACACTTCTTCCCAATGCTTCAAGAGATCGGCTTTAACTTTAACGTTGGTTTGCATTCAAAAAAAAATTAAAACAAACATGTTGGATAGGGATGAAAATGATAGGGTTTAGGCGGGGTACTATAGTACCCGTCTTATATTCGTGTTTGAAAAAATTATCCTTACTTGGATTCGTATTTGCGTGGGTAACAATTTTAATATCATTACTTGTACATTGTGGGCATCTAAGCATCTGTACTACACTCGTTATCCGTACTTTAACTGTGAAAAAAAGATTTTTTGAGTCTACTCATAAAACATTAAAAATCAAAATATTTAAACAAATAAAAATATAAAAAAGGAATATTATAATTAAAATTATTATATATATTAGTAATAATTTTATATATACACACATATATACGAGTACGGGACGGATACCATAATACTCGTACCTGCATTTATACTTATTCAAATTTATGGATAATTATTCATACCCTTACTCTTACTCATTGTAAGGATAATTATTCTACCCATCATAAATAATTTTTATGAATACTCAATAAGTAAGATACATATTATCATCCCTCGTGCCGGAACCTATGGACAACTTAAAGATATGTCAATTCAAGTTAGAAGGAAAATTGATTAACAATAAAAGATCGTTTGAAATTTATATATATATATATATATATATATATATATATATATATATATATATATATATATATATATATATATATATATATTATTTGGGATATTATTTTTTTGATAGATTTAATGATTTTGCAAAGTTAGTGTAAATATTTTTTACATTTTTTTCTACAAAAAAGTTTAGGAGAGTCGAGTCTCGGGGGCTCACCATGACAGGTCTCACGGTTCAAATAATACTTACAGAGGAACTTACAGATTACCCACCAAACAAGGTACTCACATCGGTAGTGGGCTTCGAACTCACGACCTTGTGGGTTATGAGCCGTATCCTTACCAACTGGAACAACCTTCGTTGGTTAGATTTTTTTACATTGATAACTAATCATAAATTATCATATCATTAAAACAATTGGACTCTTATTATAACCAATTTTGTGACTCCATTTACCCCGCATATTTTAAATATAACATAAACAGACATATAAAATAAAATAATAATAACCACAAGGGAGCGAATACCACATGATCCAAAGCATAAATAAACATAACTACTAACAACTGCAGAAAAAAAAAACATAATCAAAATAAAACATCAACATACCCAATGTTACATATCAGAGCTAATAACCAAATTCGGAACTACATCAAAAAAAAAAAAAAAACTACTTAAAGGTAACCAAAATATCATGTTTAGGATTTAATTGGTATGTACTATCACTAAAAAAAATTTATATTCTCAACCAATTATAAATTATCAAATCATTAAAAATATTTGATTCTTATAATAACTATCTTAAAAATCATACATATGATGATTTTAATTCGTTAATAATATAAAAAAACACTCACATTATATTGAAATTAAACTCTAATCTTTAAATTAAATCAATTAAATTCAAATCAAAGAAAATTATTTTATTTGGATTGGTTTCAAATGTTACCTGAGACAAAATAGGAAGGCAAATTACAATCAATCAAAGGATGAAACACGTTTCAACTTTCTGGGCCATAGCGTCTAATGACAGAAAAAAAAGACATTATTGCTAATTTGGACCATTATTAGTACATTTTTTGATAAGGAATTATTGATACTATAAGCTGCTTTAAATTTTTTTTTTTACTTAAATACTATAAGCTGCTTGGTCACATCAAAATCTGTTTTATAACGAATATTGGGTCCAATAGTATGGTAATTTCGACCGTTTACTTTCAATTAAAAAGTATCAATTTTAACTAATAACAAAAAAAAAAAAAGAATTAACTTCATTAAAAAGTATCAATTTTAACTAATAACAAAAAAAAAAAGTACATTTTTATTTTATTTTTATAATTATAAAAATTTGTAAACTTATAAATTAATGGCTTAATTGCACTTTTGATCCCCTGCTATTGATCATGTGCAATTTGGTCCTTTTAGTTTTTTTGAATACATTTGGTCCCTCTATTTTTTTAATGTTGCAAATTCGGCCCCTTATTATTTCAATATTACAAATTCGATCTTTCCATCCAATATTTGTCAATTTTTTCAATGATCAATATAGAGGAATCACTATTCTAAGCGCACTGAATCTCTGGTTTAGCTTCTCTTTCATCTATTTCCCCACTTCAACATCATTCAATGGTTCGTCTATATCATTTATCGATTTCGTCCCTTCTTTTTGGGAATTTTTTTCTTCCAACACACGATCTTTTACCATACTAGCTCTAACAAAGGTTCTATCCTCTATGCGCTTAAGCAGTGGTTCCTCTATGTTGATAATCAAAAAATTGATGGACATTGGGCATAACGACAAAATTTGCAAAATTGAAAAAATAAGGGGACCAAATGTGTTAAAAAAAAACTATAGGGATCAAAATCGCACATGATCAATAGTAGCGGGACCAAAAGTACAATTTAGCCTATACACACACACACACACATCAAATAAAACATTAAAATTCACCTAAAAATTCGTGGAACAATTATTGCCCAATTTCAAACCATGCATTCTCTCTCTATATTTTAAACCCTTTCTTTTTGCCTTCTCCTTCTTGCTTTTCATTTTCCCTACCCTACTCCACCGAAGACCACTGTATCTCTCTTCCTCTCTACCTTTGTGCATCTCTCCAGTGAAGGTCACCAACCAGAGGACAAGAAAAAGGTAAGGCTCCCTTCTCTTCTTCATTTCCACCCTCTCTGCTCATTCTCTTAATTCATTTTTCCTCAAAGGTTCTTCGAAGACCATCTCTGCTCCCTGCTCATTCGGTTATCTTTCTCATCTCAGGTAATGACTCTCATCTCCTTAAAGACTATCTCCGTTGCTGGAACCAAAGTGGTTTTGGCTAATTAAACCTCTTAAGTTTTGATGTTAATAAAAAGGTTAAATTTGTATGGTAAAGTTGTACCAAAGATCTAACTTGTTTATTCTAGCTTCCAAGTTTGTTAAAGTATTGCTAGATGAGGAAACCTATATTTAGCTTCCTGGTTTTACTAAGAAACAGTATCGGGTTTATGTTCTCGATCGCTAGACGAGCCTTCAAAAACATGGTAAAATTCCTAGTCTATAAAGTTATCGCTATACGAGGTATTAAAATTGGCTAAGTTAAATAACACTAGACGAGTGTCTAAATGTATGAGTACCAATTAATAACTCTCAAGAAAATAGCAAGTCCAAAGACTTGACTCTAGATGAGAAGCTAACTAGACGCAACATCAGTAGACGACCTAGTTCTCTTACTTGGTTAAAATTGCACGTCCAAAGACTTTCGCATCCACTGCTCACTGAAAGTGAACCCGTCTAGTCAAAGTGAATTTATTTCAAATGATTGTTTATTTAATGCGAAGGAATTTATGTCCTTTTCCCCTGTTGCTTCAATTGTTTACTATTTGTTTCTTGAGATTAGAAGCACAGTATCATCGAGAACACAAACCTTTGTTCTGACATCTATATGGCTGTAAAGTTAAACCAAGTACAAAGAAGGAAAGTCAGAAAGCAACCTTCGGTACAACAGGGATATGACAGCACTACTTTGAGTATTCTTCTGATAACCAAGAGCACTTCTCCAGCTAGCATATCAAGTTATCAGTATCAACGGATCCTAGCATTTAATGTTATGTCTAAACGGATAACAAATCGAAGACCAATGAAGAAGAACAAGGCAGAAAGCATTTCATCTATATATATTGGACGAACCCCGGTGAAGAAAAAGATCCAAGCTCTGATATTCAAAGTACCAAAAATCTGCATAAAGGTCTCTTGAACAAATTCATTTGTAATCATAACCGATCTTAAACTTTCATACTCTCACACATAGTGAGCTTGTAAGTTAGAGCCTGAAGAGGCTCAGTAGAGAAAGAATACTTGTAAGTCTGAAGAGGTGTTGAATACTTGTAAAGCTATTGGATTATAGTGGAGAAAAACCTTCAGGTAGAAGGGACTGGACGTAGCTCTTGGTTGGAAGAGAGTGAGCCAAGATAAATCAACTGTGTGAATCTTCTATCCTTATCTTTTACAGTCTTTGTTTTTACTAACTGCGGGGATTTGGATATGAGTTTGTTAACTCTTTTGAAAGGTTATTTCACGTGTCTGTATTTATCTTATCTTGCTTCCAAAAAGGTTTTAAGAAAAGGCTTTTTCAAAAAAAACTTTTAAGAAACATAATTCAAGCCCCATTCTTGTGTTTCCCTGTGTCAACTTCAGTTGGTATTAGAGCTCAGCCTCGAAAGGGTTGAGCATCTAACAAGTGATGAGGGAGTACGATCCAGCAAGCATGGATACAGATGGACAAGCAATCAACAGACCTCCACTCTTTGATGGTAGTGATTATGACTACTAGAAAAAGATAATGATGGCTTTTCTCGATGTGCAAAATGTGGATATCTGGGAGCTGATTGAAACTGGCTATACTGAGCCAAGAGGTGATGCTGGAGCTGCTATTCCTAGAGCTCAATGGACTCTAGAGTAGGCGAATCAACATCTGAAAGCTAAGCACTACCTGATGTGTGCTATCACCAAATCTGAGCATGATAAAGTCCGTAGTTGTAACACAGTTAAGGAAATATGGGATACTCTAGCCCTAGCTAATGAAGGGTAATCCTTAAGTTAAGGAGTCAAAGATAAGCATGATGGTTCACCAGTATGAGTCATTCAAAATGACTGAACATGAAACCATAGATCAAATGTTTGGAAGATTCCAAACTATCACCAACAGTCTTAGATCTCATGGAAAGACCTATGAGAATAGAGACCATGTCAGAAAAATATTGAGGAGCGTACACAAACAGTGGAGGCCTAAGGTCACTACTATTCAGGAGGCAAAGAACCTCAATACTCTCACTTTAGAAGAGCGTCTTGGATCTCTCAAAGTCCATGAGCTTGAACTTAATGAAGAAGAGAGTACCAGAAAAGGAAAATCTATTGCCCTAAAGGCAAAGAAGGCTAGCTCATCCATAGCTCTCAAAGCCGAGGAATCCTCAGATGAAGTAGGCCCTTCTGATAGTGATGAAGGATCTGATGAGGATGAACTATTTTTCATATCCAGAAAGATTCAACATATGTGGAGAAAGAAAGGTGTTTTCAAAAGAAAGCAGTTCAACAAAAAGTTTCCCAAAAAAATTCAGACTCCAAAGAAAAAGGTTCACCTCTGTGCTTCGAGTTCAAAGAGCCTGGTCATTTCAAAGCTGACTGCCCAGAACTAAAGGACAAAAGGAAGTTTTTCAAAAAGAAGAAAGGTCTAATGGCTACTTGGGAGGATATGGATCTCTCATCATCTGAAGAAGATGATGAAGCTGAGGAAGAGGCAAATATATGTCTCATGGCTGACACTTTTTCAGAAAGTGTATACAGATTCTAAGGTAATGGAATCTGACTTATTCACTTTACAAGAAGCCTTTGACGAGTTACTACACAACTCGTCCACTCTGTCTCATGAATATAAAAATCTCAAAAAGAAATTCTCTAAGTTGACTAGGGAGTATGATAAAGTTTGCATGGAAAGGCACACTCTTGAAAATAAAAACAAGAAGCTTGAGTCAGAGAATGTCAGTCTAACTGACAAACTCAAAGTTGAGCCTGATGTCTATTGTGAAGTTACAAAACTGAAGCAAGATGTGACATATCTAACAAACACCCTGTCTAAATTTGTAGTTGGCTCAAAAAAGTTGAGCTTGATACTGAGGAACTCTAGGTCACCTTATGATAAGTCTGGCTTAGGCTATGACAAAGAGAAGCATGAAACATCCCACAAAGTGTCAAAATCTCATGCACACCATAGAGTTTCTAAAACTCAAGCACAACATACTAAAACAAAATCAAGCTCGTCCAACACTTACTGTAAAATTTGTGGAAAAAGTGGTCATGCAACATCTAGATGAATACATATGTCAAACATGCTCGTCCAGTGACTACTAACAATAAAGGACCCAAGTCAATCTCGGTACCTAAAGATAAGATTATATATGTTGCAGATTTTCTTAAAAACAGGAAAGAAACACGTATCTTGGTACTTGGACAGTGGTTGCTCACATCACATGATGGGATAAAGGTGTATGTTCCAAGACCTTAGACACAAAGATGGTGGCTTGGTTACCTTTGGAGGTAATCAGAAAGGAAAGGTCATTGGAGTAGGTAAAATTGGTAAATATCATTTTCCCTCCATTGATAATGTTCTTTTAGATGATGGTCTAAAACACAATCTGTTGAGCATAAGTCAATTATGTGATAGTGGGTTTGCTGTTTCTTTTGATAAGAACATGTGTAATGTTAAGAAACCTGATGGATCACTCTTGTTCACTGCTAAGAGGTAAAACAATTTGTGTAAGATTGACTTGGAGGACGTCTCAAATCAAAGTGTCTAATGTCTAGTGTCCATTAAAGATGAGAAATGGAGTTGGCACAAAAGGCTAGGTCATGCAAGCTTGAAATTAATTTCAAAGCTAAGTAAGCATAACCTCGTGAGAGGATTACCAAACCTTAAGTTCAAATCTGATGCTCTCTATGATGCATGTCAAAAGGGAAAATAAGTCAAAGGTTCTTTTGAATCTAATAATATTGTCAGTACCAATAGACCACTGGAGTTGCTACGCCTTGATATTTTTGGACCAACAAGGACTTCCTTTGTCAGTGGCAAGAAATATGGTCTAGTCATAGTAGACAACTACACTATATGGACATGGGTTATGTTCTTAGCTCACAAGGATGAGTCATTCAGGGTCTACTATGTATTATGCAAACGTGTACAGAATGAAAAAGGCACGTATATCACTTCAATTAAAAGTGACCATGGGGGAGAGTTTGAAAATGAGCAATTTGAAAGGTTATGTGAGGAAAGTGGTATTCTTCACAACTTCTCAATACCTAGAGCACCACAACAAAATGGTGTGGTAGAGAGAAAGAACAGATCTCTTCAAGAGATGGCTAGAACAATGCTCAATGACAACTCTGTCCCTAGACACTTCTGGGCTGAAGCTGGTAATATTGCCTGCTACATTCAAAACAGAATATACATAAGGCCAATTCTGAATAAGACTCCTTATGAATTGTGGAAAGGATGAAAACCCAACATATCTTACTTTCATCCTTTTGGTTGTAAATGATTTATACTAAATACTACATATCAACTTGGTAAGTTTGATGCTAAAGTAGATGTTGCCTTAAAAACAAATGTCTTTAAGCTTGTGCAAGTATACACAAATGCCTCAAGTAATATAGAACTTTAGTTCAGATATCGTTCCCACAAAGATTATAATGATGCAACAAATTCCAATTCAGATTATAAGTTCTAAAAGTTAGGAATAGTAACCAAAACCTTGATATATAAGTGCAAGTAAAAGTAAATAAAGCTTTAGAGTAAAACTGGAATGTTCAGAAAACAAAATATTAAGTTGTCAAATATAAATAAAAACAGCCCTAGGTATGTTGCAGCATAAATCCTGTTTAGCCTTCATCATGCTCTGACTATGCTCTAGCATCTAACTCCAGGAAATGAAAATGTGTTTTCCAACACTCAAAGGTTAGGTTCATTAGTTGCTTTCTATTCCTAGATTCAGATTAAGTACTTCACCTTCTTAATAAGCGTGTTCCAGCTAGTTTAGAGGCTTGAACAACTATTCCTAGTCCATTCAACATCAAATAATTTTCCAATCAAAGATTTAACCCCTATCCTTTATCAAGTTCCACTTACTTAATTTTTCCAAACCAAGCAAGTTACACATTCAATTAAGTTGATCACTCTTAATCCAACAACATTAAACACAGGATAAAGGAAGATGCAGAACACATTCATTGCATGACTTAACTAAGCATTCATTACATTTGCATACCTAAAGCTTAAAAGTGCCTAGCTCATAATGAGCTTACAAGAAAAAAAATAAGAAATGAACTAAAAGCCATTACAGTGAAGGAAAATGAGCATAGCAACAGTAGCTGGAAGAAGATGAGCACAGCCTCCAAGGACAGATTAAGTGTGTAGTAAAAATTAGGGTATGTCCTTTAGGGTTTCCTTAAATGCCTTTATAGTACTCTACTCTCTTTCATCCTATTTTGGGCCAACACAAAAGTAATAATAAAATAACCCTAGCCCAATTCCTAAAAAGTAGGTCATCAGATCCTAGGCACGTGGGATTCCTTAAAAGGGACAGTGTCAGCACCTGGAGGAGAGAGAAATGTGTCCTTGTCTGATTTGTCTTTTAGTGCAGACCTACTGAAAGGTAGCCCTTGCTGCAATAACCAAGTTCTTGTTTCCTCATGCTTCAGCTATGCTCCAGCAAGCTCTTTGCATATACAGACACAAAATTTTTAGATAATGATAGAGCATTTGAGAGCATTTAGCTGTTATTCACAAAACTTCACACAAATATTTACAAACTAACATTTCCTATGAAAATTGAGACTTAAAACCTTAAAGACAACAAAAAGTAAGAGTCAAAAGGAGCTAAATAACTCTTCATTCAAAGAGTTATCACACTCCCAAACTTAAACAATTACTTGTCCTCAAGTAATGCAAACAAAACATAAAAGAGACATAAGATTTTCAATTAATGAATGGCAAGCAAGAATCACCCAGATTTTCTGTCTTTCAACTCACACCTAGAAATCCACACTTGCCTTCCTAACCAGAATACTCTTTCTATGCTGCTCACAACAACAACTGCTACACACTGGTTCAAACAGATTAACACATGCAGCAGTATTCACCTCTCAGAATAGTTGGTTCTGCATCTCACCCTCACATCAGACTTTTCACTCTTTACCACAAACATGCACCTCTGATTTAGACTTGATGAGATTCTATCATAATTAAAACAATCACAGAATTACACACATCAAGAGGTCTTTAGGGCTGTAACTGGGCTTAGGACGGGTGGGGTTAAGATATTTGGGAAAGTAGCTCAACTCAAGGTAGAGCAAAATGATGCTTTTCTAACTAGCTCAACATCCCATTTCTTCCACAAGCTTCTCTATTTTGCTTTCTTGGATTTTCCTTTCTATCACTAAGTCCACAGCTTATTCTTTTTTGGGAACAGAGAACAGATTATTGTCAGTTTACAAGCTTCTCATTGTTCTCTGTTCATTTTTTTTTAATTTTTCAGCTTTTTTTTATATGAGGAATGGCAGCTGCACAATATGTTATGACTTCTTAATTTCTTTACTGCCTATCCCTTTACTGTTTTATTTATAGCCTTGCTGCAGCATGCACATGTGTTGCAGCACAACACCCCCAAACTTAATTATGATGCTTGTCCTCAAGCTTCCCCCCAAACTTATCTTAGAACCTAGCTACAAAAAGCATCATTAAGCTCCACCTATTCAGGTATTCCGTGTTTTTCTAGTTAAGGGCTTGTAATGTGCTAGTTTTTTCAATAAAATGGCTAAGGCTCAAAGGGGTATACTAGGGACATACATGATGAGAGGGTTAGCTATTTAAGCACTGGCTAAAAATGAAAACATAATAATAAATGCCTCAAGCATAAAGTGTGTGCAATCATGTGTGTTCAGATCAGACAGAATCAAAGTAAACCTTACAGAAAATGCATGAGTGTGATGCATAGATATACAATGTAATTTGTCACTCAGGCTCACATTTATATGCTTCATGCTGCAGCACATATGTCCTCTATCCTAAACAGTGGTGCAGTAGTGTTGGTGATCACATTCAAGTTATTGCATTTGGTTATTCAGCAAGAGTTTTATTCCAAGCATTAGGAGTTAAGCATAGAAAAAGAGGCCAGAGGCCCATTCCAATTAATCATTAATCATTTGGAACTAAAACAGGGGGTCAGAAATCAAAACAACTATGGCCCTACAACCAAACAAACTCAAAAGGTCCTAGTGACCCTACATTGCAGAAATTTAAAAAGACTGAAACATTAAACTGGTAATGGGTTGGAAGGTTTAAGGCATCCTGATGTGAGATGCTGCAACAAGCTGCAACATCCATTATGACTCTGTTTCATGCCTGTGGTGCTCTGGTGCGCAGACTCTTCTTGGTGCCTCCACTTTTGGTGGAAGGCACCTTGCCTTGTGTTGCTCCGGTGACCTGGACTTCTTCCTCTTCCTCATTCTCTTCTTCTTCTTTTTCTTCATCTTCTTCCTCTTCATTGCCTTCCTCAGCATTCTCCTATTCAGTTTCTTCTTCTTCCTCCTCTGCTTCATTCTCTGGCTCTTCTGTTGCAACATTCTTGTCCTCTTCTTCTCGCAATGTTGCAGCAACCTTCTCCTTCTTGATCCTCACCGCAGCATTAGGTGCAGCCAATTTAAGTTTCTTGGAGAGAGGGATTTTTTCTTCCTCTTCTACTTCCTTTGCTGCAGCATAAGCAGGAACAATCTTTGTCACAGGACTCCCCTCTGTAGCAGTTGATTTAGTGATTTTTGTTGCTTTTGATGCTGGAGGGGGAGTTGCTGCTACAGTAGGGGCGGAGGAGGGTGTTTTCTCTTGTGCTACAGCACGGGGCCTTTTAGTGCTCCCCTGATCTTGCTGGGATGCTTGAGAGGCAAATTTCTTCTTTTTGGGCATAGAGGCCACAGTTTCTTCTTGCTGCTTGGATGGGGGAATTCACATCCATGCTTCATCAGAGGAAGAGCTATTGGCAGGGTTGAGATTGCTGGTCTTTTCAAGGTTCACTGAGGTAGGTTTAGAGAGATTTTTGTTGGGTGTTGTAGGGACATCTTCTTCAAAAGGGGGCAGGATTTCAATTGGGAACTGGGGGATTGGAGTTTCAAGCTTCCAATTATTCAGCTTCATGGTCTGCTTCTCCCATTGGTACTTGCAGTAGCAATATTACCAAAAGGTCTTCTCATGCTGCATGTGCTGCTGCAACATGGTGGTCAGTTGATCCATTTTCTGCTCCAGCATCCCAGAACGATCCTGCTGCTCTGGGGTGCTTGATCTGGGAGGTTTGCTTCCACCGGCACTTGCTTTCTCTGAGCTGGAGTACATCTTTAAGATGCTATTCATATCAATAGGGTCTTTGGTTGCTTCAAGCCCTTCACCAGGATTGTACTCCACTCCTTGCTCCAGACACAGATCAGTAATCAGACAGGGAAGGACTAGATTGCCTTGCTGCTTCATGGCACAAGTGTAACACCCCAATTTAGGCGTCACATGGTTACCCGTTGCGGAAAATAAAACTTATTAAATTGCTGGTTACTCTCGGAAAATAACATTTTCTTAGTAAATAAATATTCTCAAAAACAGTGGTAAATTTTTTTCTTTTCTTAAGATGAACACTCAGAACACAACATGAATGACATAAACATATATATATATATATATATATATATATATATATATATATATATATATATATATATATATATCATCATCATCATCATCATCATCATCATCATCAGTTGTAGCATCAAGTCTTAAGTACAAAATACTTATGGCCTTTATAAGAGCAGGCCATTGTCATAAGTTAAGAAGATAGAAAAGAAATACATAAACACCAAAAAGCAAAAGGTCCGGAACCACATCTCAAAAACATCATGGCTCTCAGAAGCCAGAAATCACCTGGACAAGGATACACTACCCACAAAAAGACACCTATAGCTGGTCTATCTACAGGTGGCCATTAGGAAGGCCAAGATAAATGCTCCCACTCCCCGATGAGATCTCAGGTGAAGCATCCAACACTTCCCCTCCTTCATCAGGAGAGTCATTGTCATCGCCGTCATTAAGCAAATAGTACTCGGGCTTCTCATCGAAGAACTCCTCCGGATCTTCCTCCGGCGGTGAGTCAGGTACAACTCCTGAAAGTGGCTTTCCGAGCGGTGGGTGAACGTGTAACTACCCTTGGTCGGCCAAGTGCTAAAAATTGAGCCAGGTGGGTGCCAGAGATATCCTCACTACCTCGACTGTCTGAATCTTGCGTTGTGGTCCAGCCTCTACATTGCCCTCAAGAGAACTCACTGGTCTGATATAAGTAGCGGTGTGGGATCCCGGATGTATGACCCACGTGCCTGCGTTATGAGCATCCTCAAAGGTCAGGGTCCACTCCCCCGCCGATGCTATGGGGATATTGGGATCCATCTAAACTAATATATATATATATATATATATATATATATATATATATATATATATATATATATATATATATATATATATATATATATATAACAATTCCATAAAGGAAGAGAAAACAACAAGAAAATATGCAAGAGTGAGATACCAATGAAAGGATTAATCACAATAACCATATGCACGAGTATAATATCAATGTGTGTCATACCCGATCAGTCATAGTCATTTATAAAAATATGCATGACACTTCCATATTCAGGCTCTAACTTAATCTCATGAGATCCCATCATCTTTCTATGAGTTTATCAAACTCAATTGCCATAACAAGGCATACGTGGTTAGTTTTCCATAGCACACTGTCCAGTACAGGATGCAGTGATCAATCTTATGGATTCCATAGCACACTGTCCAATTTAGGATGCAGTGATCAATCTTATCGATTTCCATAGCACACTATCCAATTTAGGATGCAGTGATAAATCTTATGAATTCATTGTCTATCAAGGCACAATGCTACCATGTGATGTGAATACCCCGTCCATCAAGGCATCACTCCTAACAATGATTGGCACGTCTGCCAAAAATGTATGAAAAACAATTGTTCTTAATGTTTTCTTTGTGTTCAATCATTTCTTGTCGAAGCTCAAAAGCTAACGACTAATTATAAACGTCAACTTTTTAAGATTATTCAATATCAACACAGGACACGAAGTCCATGTGCTCAATCACAACGCCCTAAACCGATGCATCAGTGTTAGGCTTGTGGTCATAGAAAACAACATTCACCTTTACAATGTTCATCACAACTTGATTAGGACATCAAGTCCACAACAACGTGAATAGGACTCAAAGTCCACAACAACATGAGTAGGACTCAAGGGCCACAACAATGTGACACGGATTCAAGATCGACGTGTATATTATAGAACACTAGTATCCGACGTATCGTATACTAGATTCAAAGTTCAACTTGTCTATTCCTTTTCATTCAGTGAAACACAAATACAAATCGAAACCTCCGCAACTTATCCAAGCTTGCCAGAATATTTTTGGTTTAATAAAAGTATTTCACAAAAATCATTTTTCGTTTGAAATTCGTTTATAAATGCTAAGTTATAGAGAAATCCCTTGTTTGTCTCAAAATTCAACATCTTTGAAATTCTTCCTTTTTCAGAAACAATGCTAGAACTTCATAAAGATTCTTGTAAAAATCCATTGCTAACCAAATAAGGTAAATCATTTTGTCAAAAGCTTTCTCCAATGAATATATTTTCTAAAATTGTTTTTGTTCAAACTAAAATCATTTGTAAGCAAAATGATTTTTCTCTAGCTTTAAAATATTTCAACACCTAGTTCTTAACAATAACTTTCTATCTCATTTTTTTTAAAAAAGGATAACATACTAAGATATAATTTTTTTTTCTTTTTCAACCTTAACTTCATTCTTTTAACAAAAGAAGTTATCCTTTAAACATATTTGTGTTCAAAGTTCTCAGAAGGCTTTGAAGACTTTTATCTCAATAATTAATTGACCACCGATGAATATCAGGCTTCTCAGACATCAATCAACAACAGTAATATTTCCATATCAATATCATAACAGTTAATATAGTTCATGCCATATAGTAAAGCTATAACATATTTTCAAATAAGTCATAAAGCTCAGGCATTTAAAATAGACAGTTCAATCACATCAGATAACTCAAGTAAATCACAACAAGACTCAGGACACATCACGGATCACAACTAATAGCATACGACTATTGAAACATCCCTCAGGCAGTCTCCTCTTACCTGATTCTAAAGCAAACAAAATCTCACGTTCTTTGTTGAGTGCTACGATCTTTCTCGTCTTGCTTCGCGGCGGAAGTCTAAAGATTCCAACACATAACATAAGTTAAAAGCAACAAAAAACATCCAATCCAACCTAGGCGTAGGTTCTGCCATGGTGACAAAATAGGGTTAGAGGTTTTCAAAATTTCTCAAACTCATGGATTAATGATCTTTAAGTATTAGAGATTCATAAACAATGATCATTTTATAAGGATTGAACAAAATCTCCTCTAAGCACAAGCTTAAGGTTTCGGCCATGACACCTAAAATAGGCTAGGGATTTTCAAACTTTTCAAGCTTTTAGATTTAACAAGAAAAGGTACAAAAGAGTTCAAATCAATGATCATTCTTCAAAAGTTGAAACAAAACTTCCTTGCTCAACAACATCGTAGGTTCGGCCTTCTAAGGAAAATAGGGAAGGAAAATTTTGCTTGATGTATGCTCTTAGATAAACAATATAGAGGTTTTCTACTAATTTCTAGAGATTTTAGAAGTTTAGAAGATTTTAAAAACAACAAATGAAAAGCATAGAGTAACTCATCAAATACATGAATGGAAGAACTTAGATGAGTAAGATAAGAGAATGTTACCCTTGAAGCTTGAAGAAAATGGATGTAGATGATGAATTTCTTGAAGAAGTTTCAATGGTGTTTGAAGTGAATAGTAAGGTTTTGTGTGAGTAAACTTAAGAGTGAAGAAGATGAGTGTATATGTAGGGGGAGAGGGGTGTGAGTCCGTGGAGAGGGAGAGAAGACATGAGCTTGGGCTCCAAGTTTTTCTTGGGGAGTGTTTGTTTGGAGAAAGTGAGAGAAAAATGGGTTTTAGAATAAAATATGATAAATTTCAAAAAGTGTAATGATAATTTTTTCTTGATATGACACGAGCCATCAATCAACAAGGCACTCCATCTCCAACTAGTCACGTTGGTCATCTCATCTCTCCATCTTGCTCCGTTGTGCACCCGGTTAAAGTTTTCGATCGTAATTTTCTAAGATTTCGCCCGGATAAAATATTATATTTTATTCCCGAACAAAAATTTTCAAAAATAACCAAGATCATTGGAAACATGACAAAAACACTAACAGTTTCATTCACGGGTCAAAATTATATTTTCTAGTCAATAAACTTTTACTGTCAGTGAAAACGCAGATCGGTTTTCGTCTGAATTTTCAACTGAAAATTTAACCGCGACTTTCTACGATAAGGGAGAGCAAGACAATGATTTTAGTTTACCCAAAATCATCCCCTGGATTTTAACAAAAATAAACACACATAACATGTATTTACTGTTATAGAAAGCCAGAGAAATCGAGGCGTTACAACAAGTGGAAATCTGATTCTTGAGTACCTCTCCCACATTTATCTTCTTCTTGTTCATGATACAATGGAGCAGAACTAGGCGTTCTTTGTCCACTGTTTCCAGGTGAGTAGTGGGGTAGAGGGAGTATCTCAAGAAGTGGTACCAGACCTTGGCTAGGGACTGCAACATGGACCTGGGGAGTTTGAGTTGGCCTTCAGCTTGGTGAATGAATTCTGCTCCAAGTAGGGATAGGTCTTGCTTCATCTGCTCCAGCTTCTTGTTAGTGGTGCTCTTCAGAATCTGCTGGTACTCATTCTCCACCTCTTCCAGTCCCAGGTGTTTGTTAGTGGTCCTGGCAAAGAATGAAACTTTGCCTCCCCTAATCACCACGAAGTTTTGG
This sequence comes from Sophora flavescens, assembly GCA_030762895.1. NCBI lineage: Eukaryota > Viridiplantae > Streptophyta > Magnoliopsida > Fabales > Fabaceae > Sophora > Sophora flavescens. The sequence continues at coordinate 151,046,314 of CM061064.1, forward strand.
GTAGCAGATTCAATGTTGGCATAGAACTCCCACACCATCTGGGTGCAAAATCCACTTGGGTGCTCAGCAAAAAGTTTCCACTTGTGAGCCTCTATCACTTCCACCACTTCTGGTAACAACCCCTAGTTTACCCCATTTCCGTATTTGAACCCTTTTTCCTGGTGAAGGTTCCTGCTCAGATTTTCTTTTTCTAATTTTTCCTTAGTTTCATCACTTGCCCAGGTGGTTAGGTTTTCGTGTTGGGTAGCAGAGGTGAGGGCAACATTCTTAACAGCTCTGTGTTTTACGCGGCTTCCCTTCTTGGCAGTCATGGTGGGTGCTAGGGTTTGGTTGGTTAAGGAGAGGAAGGGTTTGGGTGTTGTGGTTGTACGGGTTGAAGACAAGAAAGCAGATGTGTGTAGGTGAGTAGTGAGAGAATGAAGGTAGAGAGTGGTCTATTTAATGTGTCAGGGGAGGGGTGGATTGGGTGTTGTGGAAGGTTAGAACGTGTGAGAGAGGGGAATAAAGATGAGAGAGGAAATAGGATCATGTGGTTGGGGGTTAGTTTCTCTCTCTATATCCCACTTCTTTAATTTTCCTCTTTTTCAAAATTTTTCAAAAACTATCCAGCTTATTTTTACAATAGACAAGATATCAGCTAGTCCCCCACCTTGCACTTTTGTCAGTAGTTTGTCCCTATCCATAAGATTTGGTCCTTTCCAGTCCCTTGCAACTGAGAGCATGATGTAGCATTGCTTTAAAGGAACCCCGTGTTTTGGCTTGTGCTGCAACATGCACTTCCTTCTACTTCCAGTGCTGCTTCATTATTCACTGATTGATCTAAAAATGCTTCAACAAACTACAAACATTTTTTATTGATGGTCTACCTTCCATGAGCGCTTGGTTTATAAGGTCCTCAGGCAGACCATGTTGCAACATCATTCAGTGTCATCAAGGGTGGTGGTGACCTTCATTCTATTCAGAGGTACCAAAATAATGTTTAATTCTCTGACCATTAACTTTGAATTCTTTGCCACTCTCAGCATCCAACAGATCTACAGCTCCATGTGGATAGACTTCCACAATTTGGAATGGGCCAGACCACCTTGATTTCAGCTTGCCTGGGAACAACTTCAGCCTTGATTTAAACAACAGCACTTGTTCTCCTTCATGAAAGGATCTGTGATATATTTTTTTTATCATGCCAACCTTTTGCTTTCTCCATGTATGCTTCAGCATTTTCATAAGAAAATAGTCTGTGTTCTTCCAGTTCATTAAGCTGCAGCATGTGTGCTGCTCCAGCAGACTGAAGGTCAAGATTCAACTTCTTCACTGCCCAGAAAGCCTTGTGCTGTAATTCCAGGGGCAAATGGCAAGATTTTCCATACACCAATCTATATGGGGACATCCCCAAGGGAGTTTTGAATGCAGTCCTATAAGCCCACAGGGCCTCATCCAAGTGTGAGGACCAGTCCTTTTTCCTTGGGTTGACCATTTTTTCCCAAAATTCTTTTGATTTCCCTGTTAGACAGCTTAGCTAGGCCATTAGTTTGAGGATGGTAGGTTGTGGCTACTTTATGCTTGACTCCATACTTTGCAAGCAGTTTGGAAAAAACTTGGTTGCAAAAATGGGTACATTCATCACTAATGAAAGCTCTAAGGGTTCCAAATCTAGAAAAAATATTTTTTTATAAAAAACTTTGTTACCACCCTAGCATCATTTTTTATTGTTCCCACAACCTCCACCCATTTAGACACATAATCAACAACTAGCAAAATGTAAAGGTTGCCAAAGGATGGAGGAAATGGTCCTATGAAATCAATTCCCCACACATCAAAAAGTTCAATTTCCAAAATGGTATTTAAGGGCATCTCATTTTTGTTAGACACATTTCCCACCCTTTGGCATCTATCACAGTGCTTAACAAATTCATGTGCATCTTTAAATAGGGTAGGCCAAAATTATCCTGATTGAAGCACCTTGGCAGCAGTTCTCATGCCACCAAAGTGTCCACCATATGCTGCAGCATGGCACTGAGTCAGTATATCCTGAAATTCTTCATTTGCAGTACATCTTTTGTTCAGATTGTCTCGGCTCATCTTATAGAGGTATGTTTGATCCCAGACATACTATTTAGCTTTGTGGAAAAATATCCTCTTTTGTTGAGAATTCATATATGGGGGAACCACACCACTAGCCAGGAAAGTTGACAACATCAACATACCAAGGTGATGCAGCATCTTGCATTGCTAGCAGTTGTTCATAAGGGAAAGATTCATCATGGCTATTCCCCTGGATGCTGCAACATCGTCTGGCAGTCTTGAAAGATGATCAGCTACTTGGTTCTCCACTCCCTTCTTAACTCTGATTTCCAAGTCAAATTCTTGTAACAGCAGCACCCACCTTATCAGCCTTGGTTTAGCATCCTTCTTGTCAATTAAGTATTTGATTGCGGAGTGGTCAGTGTAGACAACCACTTTTGTTCCAACAAGATAGGATCTAAACTTCTCAAAAGCAAATACCACAGCTAACAGCTCCTTTTCAGTAGTGGTATAATTGATCTGAGCATCAATTTGGGACTTGCTTGCATAATAGACAGGGTGCAACACCTTGTTGTGCCTCTGTCCAAGGACTGCCCCTACTGGAAAGTCACTTGCATCACACATGAGCTTAAAAGGCTTATCCCAATCAGGTGGAACAATGATAGGTGCAATGATAAGAGCAGTCTTTAGGAGTTTAAATTCCTTCAGACATTCAGCAGTAAATTTGAAAGTCCTATCATGCTCCAGCAACTGACATAGTGGCTTAGAGATCTTGGAGAAGTCCTTAATGAATCTTCTGTAGAAGCCAACATGCCCCAAGAAGCTTCTTATTCCTTCTACTGATGTGGGAGGGGGCAACTTTTCAATAACTTCAATCTTTGCCTTGTCCACCTCAATTCCATTTCTGGAGATTCTATGTCCCAGCACAATTCCTTCAGTCACCATGAAGTGGCACTTCTCCTAATTCAACACCAGTTTGTTTCTTCACATTTGTCCAGGATCTGTTCCAGATTCATCAAGCAAGTTTGGAAGGTCTCTCCAAACACTGAAAAATCATCCATAAACACTTCTATTGATTTCTCAATCATATCATAGAGAATTGCCACCATACATCTCTGGAAGGTTGCTGGAGCATTGCACAGGCCGAATGGCATTCTTCTGAAAGCAAAGGTACCATAAGGACAAGTGAAAGTAGTCTTCTCCTGATCCTCTGGTGCTATAACAATCTGGTTATACCTTGAGTATCCATCCAGAAAACAGTAATAATCCTTCCCAGTAACCAGTCCAACATCTTATCAACGAAAGGCAAGGGAAAATGATATTTCCTTGTGGCTTTGCTCAGCTTTCTGTAGTCCATACAAATCCTCCAACCAGTCACAGTCCTTGTGGGAATGATTTCATTTTTTTTTCATTGATGATGACAGTCACACATACCTTCTTAGGCACACACTGGATTGGACTCACCCACACACTGTCAGAAATAGGATAGATAATCCCTGCATCCAGTCATTTAATGATCTCCTTTTTGACCACCTCCTTCATGATTGGATTCAACCTTCTCTGACTTTCAATGCTATTCTTTGAACCTTCTTCCAATATAATTCTATGCATGCATAATAATGGACTAATCCCCTTGATATCTGCTATTTGCCAACCTATTGCCTTTTTATGCCTCTTCAGAGCTGTTATCAAATGTTCTTCTTGGGAACAGTTTAGTGCAGCAGAGATTATCACATGTAAAGTATCATTATCACCAAGATAAGCATATTTCAAATGACTAGGCAATTTTTTCAGTTCAAGGGATGGAGGTTTAACAATAGAGGGAATATCATATTTGAAAGTGTCACCAGTTACCTCCAATGATTCATATTTTCTGGCCCACACCTGTTGAACAACCTTGCTGTCCAGGGACTTTTCAGGGTCTTCATCAGAGCAATTTTCACCTTCTACTGATGCTATAGCAAAGTCAGTATAATTCTTCAGGAATTGTTGTTGCACCAATTCATCAAATGGCTGTATGAAGGAACATTCTTCCATGCCTTCATCTGGATACTTGAGGGCATTGAAGACATTAAATGTAACCCGCTGATCATTAACCCTCATTGTAAGTTCTCCTTTCTAGATATCAGAGTCTTCCCTGTTGCCAAGAATGGTCTTCCTAAGATGATAGGGACTTCTCTGTCAGCTTCAAAATCCAAGATGATGAAGTCTACAGGGAATACAAATTTGTCAACCCTAATCAATACAAATTCTATCTTCCCCTCTGGATATGCAATGGATCTATCAGCTAGCTGAAGTGTAACAGAACTAGGCCTAGCTTCCCCTATTCCCAGCTTCTTGAAAATGGACATGGGCATGAGGTTGATGCTTTCTCCCAAGTCACATAAGGCCTTACCACAATAAGTATCTCCAATGGAACATGGTATGGTGAAACTTCCAGAATCTTTCATCTTCCTTGGCACTTTATTCTGCAGCATCATACTGCATTCTTCGGTCATGGCCACAGTTTCAAATTCTCCCAATCTTCTTTTCTTAGTGAGCACATCTTTCATGAACTTTGTATAGTTTGGCATCTGTTGCAAGGCTTCTACCAAGGGTATGTTGATATGAAGCTGCTTCAGTACATCCAGGAACTTGTTGAATTGTTTCTCTTGGTGTGCCTTCTTTAACCTCTGAGGAAAAGGGGGTGGAGGTCTTTCTGGAATCAGCTTGGGTACAGTAGGGGATGCTGCAGCGTCAGAAACCTTCTCAACAACTGCAAGTTGCTCTGTTGCAACATCTTTCGTAGCTGTTTCTTCCTCAGGTTTTGAACTTTGTATCTTCTGTTTCTTCTTTGGTTCAGACACTTCCACATCCTTACGACTCCTCAAGTGGATCACTTTGCACTGTTCTTTACCTCCTCTAGAACTTGAAGCTTTAGAATCTTCAGTTGATGCAGGTAATTGTTGACGAATCTGGGCAAGTATACCCAGTCGTGCAAGTAATACGGTGGTGAGACCGTTTTATCGTTCCCACGAGGACTGCAACAAGTACTAGCACGTACCAATTCAACTATTATCTAAGCGATTCATGGATTGAAGAGAGTTCTATGCTAACAAAAGTTAAAACCAACAACATAAGAAAAACAACTCTTTTTGTAATTTTCTCAAATACTTGGCAGACAATAAAAGAAGGTTTTCAAATATGATAAAAGGAGCTGGGGTTAGGTTCACTAAACTTCATCCTCATGCAATGAAACAACTCACAAACAGTTTCTACTTCAGTTATGACAATCAATCCACTACTTTACTCAAGCCCCGATTCCTCGGATGACAAGAGCCTAAATCCCCTAATAGACCCTAATTCCTTAGGAGGCCTAGATTAGTGAATTTGCAGTAAGCTTAGGGATTACACAATTGCTAATAAACCTAGTTCCATTCCTAGATACCAGATTTACTAGGTGATTGAATTCAATTCCGGTTTTAACACGAATTTTCCAATTGCATATTAAAACACAAATCAAGGCATGGGGGTGCTAGCCACAACAAGCATTAAGTACAGAAATCAACCACTCAATAACAAAGCATAAACTGTATTGCAAGATTAAATCAAATACATGAGAGTTCAGAAATAGCTACCCTAACCCCAACAATGGAGGTTTAGCTACTCATAATAATAGCCACAACAAGAGAAAAATGGATGAAGGAGAGAAGGGATTCCATGGGATCAATCCTCCACAAGCTGCCTCTGGTTCCCAGAGCCTTTTTGGTTTCCAAACTCGTAACCTTTCCAATTCTCCCCTGGTGTCTCTTCCCCTTCTGCCTTAAACAACTTATAACAGTGATTCTGATTTTCGCACACTCGCGGGGCGAGAGGTATCTCGCGAGGCGAATATTAAACTGTTGGTCTTCAGTGGTTGAATCTCTCGTGAGGCGAGACACTGTTCGCGTGGCGAGACAGAACAATTTGCATTTTCTGGCACAGTCATCAGTCAGACTCGCGAGGCGAGGTGTGATTCGCGGGGCGAGACAGAACAGATGACATTCTGCTGTTTCTGGCTGTCTTCAATCTCGCGGGGCGAGTAACCTCTCGTAGGGCGAGCATTCCCAGACTTGCATTCTCCACTGTTTCTCATTCCCTTGGCTCTAAATTAACCGGATTTTTCAGTAATTCATGCAAAACAACACACAAAACCACCTTCACCCGTTCCAAGGGAAAATCTAACAAAATCAACTAAATAACACCTAATCTATATGAAATATGCATGCAAAAGTGTACAACAAACATCATGTAAAATCACACTATCAAATCACCCCAAGCTTATTCAATTGCTTGTCCTCAAGCAATCACTAAGGCCAGAAGAATAAACAGAACATGGATAGTGAACTAAGAACCAAAGTCAATGATCCAAGCAATAGGCAATTCAAACAATTCAGCAAGAGACAATCAATTCAAGTCCAATTAGAGGCTTAGGTTCCTTAGACTCACGTTCTCCCTGATTTGGGCACTCTTTCTCACCTGAAGCTCACCCCAAGCTTGTTCATTTGCTTGGCTCTCTTTTCTCACCTCACTCAAGTGTTTAAGGGATAAGACATTTCACTCAATTTTCCTCAAGGAATGAATCCTACCATAGGCTTGACTATCAACCACTTCTCTACTTTATTAATGAAAACAATTTAGAATCAAGAGGTCTTTCACTTGGTTGTAACGGGACCATGGGATTAATCGTTAGGTGGGGAAATCAATAAAAGGACATTTCAAAAGGCTACACAACATATCAACATTTGCAAAGCATGACCTTCTAAAATACCTTTTGGGTTTCAGTTCACCTTCCACCTTTCTTTTCTTACTTTTTCTTTTTATTTCTCCTTTCTTTTTGTCATCCCCTTCTCTATTTTATTTTTATTTTTCTCTTTTTCTTTTATTTTTCTTTTGCTTGGAGAAGGGGAGATTTTTTTCCAACTCAAGAGAATTATTTTTTTTTTTTCTGATTCTTTTCCCAAACTTTCAACTACCTTTTTCACCCTTTTTGTAATACTTTAGAAGGTCCCTTATCAAGCATATTTATCAAAACATTTCAGGGTACCAAGAAAAGTATTTTATTTTTCAGGCTCAAAATTAGGCAACTAAGGTTTAGCATTTCATCATTCAAAGCTCAGAAGGCCAGAAAAAATACCTATTGCCTCAATCATTTTCAAAAATGTTTTCAAAAATTTTTAAGCTTCAAATTGGTTTCAAGTCAAGTTCTAGAGAATACAGACCAAGAGGAATAACACTCTAACACAAAGAATGGGGTAAAATTTAGTGAGTACCCTTTTTGCTCAAAATCTCACATTTTAGTAGTTCAGAAATCAATGAAAAACACAAATCTTCAGACCCATATGCTAATTATCAACTATCCAAGATTATCTCAAGCAATTTCATTTGCATCCATATCACAAGAATAACAAGATTTGGTTCACAATTCACTGTCCCAAATTATTGGGCACTTAGTTCTCACAATTGGATGCATTATTCAGGCAAGGGGCAATCTAATAATGTGACTATGCAAAGCAATCATGCAAAACTATATGGATGCAATATGAACAAATGCAGAAATAAACTACCCCCACCCCAAGCTTAAGAATTTACATTGTCCCCAATGTAAACAATCAAGTTGGAGAGAGGAGAAGAAAAATAAAATAAAACAAAAAATTGGAACGGCTTACCGAGGCGGTAGAGGGTGTTGACTTTGCTTTTTCTTATCTTCTTGCTCTTCCCTCCTTCCTTGTTACCCTGCAACACTTGGCAATTCTCAATTTATTATTTTTCCTCTTGAGCTTCTCAAATTATTCAAGAGGTTAAAAGCAGAAACAAAACCATTAAGCAAATGAAAACAACTAAAGAGAAAGGAAAGAAAAGTTGGGTTGTGACACGGACTCGGCAAGTGTACCGGTTCGTTGCAAGTAATAAAAACGGTAAGACCGGATATCGTTCTCAGGGATCGTGGACAATTACCACTTTGCAAATTTGACTACTATCTAGGCGATCGAATTTTGGATTGAAGGTTGTTCTAACATCTAGCAAACAAACAAGAAGAAAATATTTTTGTTCTTTTTGGATTTTTCTCAAACAGTTAATGTGAAAACAGAGAGATGAATAACAATGATATAAGATTGCTAGGGTTAGACTAAGCTAATCCTCCCTTGATTGTTATGAAATGATAACTAACACAATTCCTACTTCACTTATGACAATCGAATCTTTTCTAATATACTCAAGCCTAATGTCTTAGGTGCATTGAGCCTAAAATCTCAAATTAAACCCTAATGTCTTAGGTGGATTAATAAGAGAAATTGCATTAAGAACAAGATTCATAAGATTGCAAGTAGCCAACACCTATGTCTAGATTCTTGGACTACTTGGCATATAATTCATGAGCATGCTTTAACATCAACCTTTCAATTGTCTATTAAAGCAACTAATCATTCCTAAGATGATCAAGCCTAGGAAAGCATTAAGCATAGAATTATATACTCACAAAGAAGAAGGAAACTGTATTAAAATCAAATCATTTTTACAACCAAGTTCAGATAGCAATAGTCTAACCCCAACAAAAGGGGAGTTTAGCTACACATACTTGAAAGTAAAACAAAAGGAATAATTACAGAGATGAACAAAGGGGAGAGCTCCATGGAATGATGCCCACAGCCACAGCAGCAGAGGATTTTTCTTTAGGGGTTTCTCGAATGCCATTCTTCTGTTCGCCGCTCAGTTCTTTTATTAATCATGGCCGGTCACGGCCGTGACAGCCATCACGGCCAGGCCGTGATGGTTTCTGACTTGGCACCGCTTCATTTACTGATTCATCACGGCCGTGATACTCATCACGGCTAGGCCGTGATCCTTTCTAACTTTTCCAACAAACAGGTCACGGCAGTGATAGCCATCACGGCTAGGCAGTGATCGTCTCTGACTTTTCCAACTGATTCATCACGGCCGTAATATCCATCACGGCTAGGCCGTGATCGTCTCGACTTTTGGAGATCCGGCATAGCCGACACGCCACGGCCGTGATAGCCATCACGGCTAGGCCGTGACAGCCTTCCGACTTTTGGCTCAATTCTTTCTTCACTCTTTGCTCCCTCACGGTAGTGAGGGCCATCACGGCTAGGCCGTGATACTCTCTGCTTGGCTCAATTTCTTATCTTTCAAAGCTCTAAGTCATCCAAGCTTCATACTTGCTAATTCTTGGGCATTTAATCATGAATATCTGCAAAACAACACACAATACCACCTTATCCGTTCCAAAGGAAAAACTAAACAAAATAAACACTAAAATGGCCTAACTATATGCAAATGCATGCAGAAATGTACATGGAAAATGAGGTGAAATCACACTCATCAAATCACCCCAAGCTTAAGACTTTGCTTGTCCTCAAGCAAAAACCAAGGCCATAAGATGAAAACAACCAGGACAATGATAGTGAACTAAGAACCCGAATAAAATGATCCAAGCAACCGGCAGTCAATTATTTCAGCAAGAGACAATCAATTCAAGTCCAATTAGGGGCTTAGTTTCCCTAGACTCACATTCTCACTAATTCGGGCACTCTATCTCACTTGAAGCTCACCCCAAGCTTGTTCATTTGCTTGGCTCTCTTTCTTGCCTTACTCACTCAAGTGTTAAGGGAATATGACATTTCACTCCATTTTCCTCAAAGAATGATTCCTACCATAAGCTTGACTATCAACCAAATCTTCACTTTATTAATGAAAACATCTAAGAATCAAGAGGTCTTATTCTTTGGTTGTAATGAGGCCATGGGATCAATTTTCAGGTGGGAATTTCAAAAACAGGAAATTTCAAAAGGCTATACAAACAATCAAGCATTGCAAGGCACGACCTTCTAAAATACCTTTCTTTGGGTTTCAGTTTACTCTTCCACCATTCTTTTCATTTTTTTTTCTTTTTACTTCTCATTCCTTTTTGTCATCCCCTTCCCCATTTTTATTTCTTTCTCTCTCTTTTTTTTTTTTTTTTTTTTGGAGAAGGGAAGATTTTGCAATTCAAGAGAAGTAAAATTTTTTCAGATTCATTTTTTCTTTTCATCATCCCAAACTTTCAACTACATTTTCCAACCCATTTTTGCACAGTACTTTAGAAGGTCCCTCATAAGCATATTTAACACAACATTTCAGGGAACCAAGAAAAGCATGTTATTCATTCAGGCTCAAAATGGGGCAACTAAGGGTAGCATTATTCATTCAAAGCTCAGAAGGCCAGAAAAAAAAAACACCTATTGCCTCAATCATTTTCAAAAATGTTTCCAAAAATTTTCTAGTTTCGAAATGGTTTCAAGTCAAGTTCTAGAGAAAAACAATCCAAGAGGAAAACACTCTACACAAAGAACGGGGGCAGATTTAGTGAGTACCCCCTAATGGCTCAAAAGCTCACATTCATCAGTTCAAGAACCAGTGAGAACACAAATCCATAGAAACACATGCTAATCATCAACTATCCAAGAACATCTCAAGCATATTTAATGAAGCCATATCACAAGAATATAAAATCAGGGTCCAAAAATTCACTATCACAGACAAATTGGCACTTAGCTCTCACAATCAGGTGCTCAATCTAAGCAGGGGGCAATTAATTCATGTGATAATGCAAGACTAGAGCCTATATGAATGCAATATTTACAATGCAAGCTAAAAGATTACCCCTACCCCAAGTTTAAAGACTTACATTGTCCTCAATGTAAATAATTAAGTTTAGAGAGGGGAGAAAATTGGAACAACTCACCAAAGTGGTAGTGGTGCTGAATCACATGCTTTCTGGTTTTGTTTCCTTCTGCCCTTCTTCTCCTCCTTCCTTCAAAATCTGGAATCACTCAACAAACTATTAACAAACCTCTTGAGCTTCTCAAATTATTCAAGAGGGGAAATCAAAAACAAAAGAGAAAAGGAAAATAAAGATTGGGTTGCCTCCCAATAAGCGCTTCTTTAACGTCACTAGCTTGACGGATGGTTTCTAAGATGGTGCCTCAAGAGGGATGGAGACTGCCTGACGATTAAAATCTCCTCCAAGGTAGTGCTTGAGCCTGTGCCCATTGACAGTGAAAGTATTTCCTGATGATGGATTTTCCAATTCAACTGAACCAAACGGAGAAACTGACTTGACATAAAATGGGCCTGACCATCTTGATCTCAATTTGCCCGGGAAAAACTTGAGTCTTGAGTTGTACAACAAAACTGACTGGCCTTCTTCAAATTGCTTGGGAAGAATGTACTTATCATGCCAGAACTTGGTTCTTTCCTTGTATATCCTGGCACTCTCATAAGCCAAGAGTCGGAACTCATCTAACTCATTCAATTGAAGCATCCTCTTGTCCATGGCCAGCCTTGCATCAAAGTTTAGGGCCTTCACTGCCCAAAAAGCACGGTGTTGTAGCTCTACCGGAAGATGACATGATTTCCCGAACACCAATTGGTAAGGTGACATACCAATAGGCGTCTTATAGGCAGTCCGATAGGCCCAAAGTGCATCATCCACTTTCTTCGCCCAATCCTTCCTTGCATTGTTCACGCTTTTTTCCAAAATCCTCTTCAACTCCCGGTTGGACAATTCCACTTGCCCACCTTGGTTTGGGGATGGTATGGGGTGGTAACTTTGTGGTTCACCCCAAACTTGGCAAGCACTGCATTAAACTCCTTATTGCAAAAGTGGGTACCCCCATCACTAATGATAGCCCTAGGGGTCCCAAACCGGGTAAAAATATTCTTCCTCACAAAACTGATCACAGTTCTTGCATCATCTTTCAGAGTTGGCACGGCTTCCACCCACTTGCTCACATAATCAACTGCCACCAGGATGTACTTGTTGTTGTAAGATGAAGGGAAAGGACCCATGAAGTCAATCCCCCACACATCGAAGAGCTCCACCTCAAGTATACCCTTCAAGGGCATCTCATTTCTCTTAGAAATACTACCAGTCCTCTGACATTTATCACAATTCATTACCCAAGCTCGGGAGTCCTTAAAAATAGTGGGCCAAAACAGCCCGCTTTGCAAAATCTTCATGGTGGTCCTCTCACCACCAAAATGTCCTCCATAGGGTGAGTTGTGGCAGTGGGTCAACACCCCATTAATTTCTTCTTCCGGTATGCACCTCCTCAGAATTCCATCTGAACCTCTTTTGAAAAGATACGGCTCATCCCAAATATAGAACTTGGCATCATGAATGAGCTTCTTCCTCTGTTGCGCATTGAAGTCCTTAGGAATCTTATTGGCTGCCTTGTAATTTGCAATATCCGCGAACCAAGGTGCCACTTGCACCACAAACAACTGTTCATCTGGGAATTCCTCTTGAATTGGCAACTTTGCTTCTGCTTGGACCTCTGCTTGTGGAAGCCTGGACAAATGGTCGGCTACCACATTCTCCACTCCTTTCTTGTCCTTTATTTCCAAATCAAACACTTGGAGTAGCAGTATCCACCTAATAAGCCTTGGCTTAGCATCCTGTTTAGTCATAAGATATCTCAAAGCAGAATGGTCAGTGTAGACTGTAGTTTTACAACCAATCAAGTAGGATCTAAATTTATCAAAAGCAAATACCACAGCAAGCAATTCTTTTTCAGTCGTAGTGTAATTCAATTGGGCATCATTAAGCACACGACTGGCATAGTAAATGACATGCAACACTTTGTTTTTTCTCTGGCCTAAAATGGCTCCCACCGCATAGTCACTTGCATCACACATTAGCTCAAAAGGTAAACTCCAATCTGGAGGAGCAATGACTGGTGCGGTGGTGAGTTTTTCTTTCAAAATTTTGAAGGCATGCATGCAATCATCATCAAATATAAAAGGAGTATCAGCTACCAAAAGCTTGCATAAGGGTTTCACTATTTTTGAAAAATCTTTTATGAACCTTCTATAAAAACCCGCATGCCCTAGGAAGCTTCTAACACCTTTCACATTTAAGGGAGGAGGAAGTTTTTCAATCACTTCAATTTTGGCTCTATCAACCTCCATCCCCCTTGATGAAATTTTGTGCCCAAGAACTATACCCTCCCTAACCATGAAATGGCATTTTTCCCAATTTAAAACGAGGTTAGTTTCTTGGCACCTTTTTAGGACACAGGCCAGATTATTCAAACAGTTATCAAATGAATCACAAAATACAGAAAAATCGTCCATAAATACCTCAATAAACTTCTCATTCATATCAGAAAATATAGATAGCATGCACCTTTGAAAAGTGGCGGGTGCATTGCACAACCCGAAAGGCATTCTCCTGTATGCATAGACTCCATAAGGGCAGGTGAAAGCGGTCTTCTCTTGGTCCTCCGGGTCAACCACAATCTGGTTATACCCGGAGTATCCATCAAGGAAACAATAGAAAGCATGACCCGCCAACCTCTCTAGCATCTGATCAATGAAGGGTAATGGAAAGTGGTCTTTTCTAGTGGCCTCATTCAGTCTTCTGTAGTCAATGCATACCCTCCATCCCAGATACGGTCCCTGGAGGGAATAAGTTCATTCTTTTCATTCGCCACCACTTGTCATCCCCCCTTTCTTGGCACAACTTGGACCGGACTCACCCATGGACTATCGGAGATGGGATAGATAATGCCCGCATCCAACAACTTCACAATCTCCTTCCTCACAACTTCCTTCATATTCGGGTTGAGTCTTCTTTGCGGTTGCCTAACCGGCTTGAATTTTTCCTCCACACGGATTTTGTGCATGCAGAAGGAGGGGCTTATCCCTTTCAAATCGGACATAGACCATCCAATTGCAGATTTGTGCTCCCTAAGCACCCTCAACAGCTTCTCTTCTTCCAAGGAATTCAACCCTCATCGATGATAACTGGGAATGAAGAGTTCATCCCTAGGAAGGCATAACGGAGATGGGATGGCAATTCCTTCAACTCTAGCACCGGTGGGTCACCCTTATCTTCAATTCTCACATCTTCCACCACTTTGTCTTCATCAGTATTCACAACCAGACAAGCCTCCAGAGATTTAATCATGAGATCAACTTCTTCTGCACCTACTTCTTCTTCTACATCCTCTACCATTAGAGCGGCTTCTAACGAATCTTCAAACTTCTGGTGCAAACTCTTGTCAGCTAATGAATCAATGAGGTCCACTATCATGCATGTGTCCTTGTCGCTTGGGTGTTTCATCGCTTCAAACACATTAAAAGTGACCTTTTCGTCTTGTACCCAAGCACCAATTCCCCTTGATTGACATCGATCAAGGCTCTCTACTGTTGCTAGGAATGGTCTCCCAAGAATCAGGGGAGTATCACCATCTTCAGCCATATCTAACACCACAAAATCTGCTGGAAAAATGAACTTATCTACCTTCACCAACAAATCCTCCACAACACCATAGGGATATGTAATTGAGCGGTCCGCCAGTTGAAGAGAAATTCCTGTTGGTTTTACTTCACCAATCCCCAGCTTCTTGAAAATGGAGAGCGGCATCAGATTAATACTTGCCCCTAAATCGCACAATGCTCTCCCTATGTTCAGATGACCTATAGTGCATGGAATAGTGAAACTGCCCGGGTCCTTCATTTTTCTTGTGCAGCTTCCTTTGAAGTATAGCGCTGCACTCTTCGATAAGCATAAACTGTCTCCTCCTTCCACCTTCTTTTGTTCGTAAGGATTTCCTTCATGAATTTTGCGTAGGAAGGCATCTCTTTGTAGAGCTTCAGCAAACGGGATGTTTATTTTTAGCTTTTTGAATACATCCAGGAACTTAGAAAATCTGCTGATCTTTTGCTTCTTTCTTTAACCGTTGGGGGTACGAATTTCTGAAATATGGGGCAGCTCCTTGGGATTATCAACCTCTTCCAGAATCTGTCTTCTAGTCTTCTTCTTCGCAAATTCTTCATCAACCAATTTCTCCCTCTGCGGTTCTTCAGCTTCTACATCAATAGGATTAGAGGTAGTACCTTGGGAAGTTTCGGGTTCTTCATTGTTTACCTCTTCAAATTGCCCCTTGTCAATTCCAGCATCACTTGTCTTCTCTTCCTTCTCTTTTTCCTGTGGATTTAACATTCTCCCACTTCTTGTAACAATGGCCTTACAATCTTCCCTTGGGTTCTTCTCAGTATCCCCAGGCAATTGTCCTGGAGGTCTCTCTGCCATCTGCCTTGCTAGTTGGCCCATTTGATGCTCCAAGTTCTTGATTGAGGCATTCTGATTCTTTATAGTCTCTTGAGTAGCTTGCATGAACTGGCCTAGAACGTTCTCCAATTTGCTTGAACTCTCTTGAGGAGGCTTTGCTTGAGTATTTGAACTTTGTCCTTGTCTCCAACTAAAGTTGGGATGATTGCGCCACCCCGGGTTGTAGGTGTTGGAGTAGGGATCATTTCTAGGCCCTTGGTTGCCCATATAGTTTACCTCTTCTTGTCCCGAGCTTCCAACCACATTGATCTCACAGTTTCCATTTGCATGGTTGCCTCCACAGAAATCACACACTGAGGTACCTTGAACTTGAACAGCTTGTACTTGAGAGTTCTGCAGTTGAACCGACCCCAGTTGTTTGGTAAGAATAGCCATTTGTGCCTTGAGGGCACCAATTTCATCCAGCTCTAGAACACCTCTCTTGACCATTGACCGAGAACTAGGCATTTGATAGTCATTGTTAGCCATGTTCTCAATCAAGTCCTTTGCTTCTTCCGGTGTCTTTTGACTCAATGTCCCTCCTGCAGCCGCTTCAATCATACTTCTTGAATTCCTGTTGAGCCCATTAACAAAAGTTGCAACCTGCTGCCATGTCTCTAGTTCATGATTGGGACAAGCCGTGAGTAAGGACTTGAACCTCTCCCAGGCTTCATATAGTGACTCACCATCCCTCTGTGCAAAGGCATTGATCTCTGACCTCAGCTTAATCATTCTTGACGGAGGGAAGAATCGAGATAAAAACTTGCTGACTAAGTCGTTCCAGGTGATGATGCTTCCATGAGGATGAGATTGAAGCCATGCCTTGGCTCTATCCCTCAAAGAGAAAGGGAAAAGCCTTAACCGAATGGCCTCATCGGAAGCTCCATTTAACTTGATGGTGTCACACAGCTCAATGAAGGTACCAATGTGAGCATGAGGATCTTCACTCTCCAACCCTCCAAATTGGTTTTGCTGCACAAGGTGGAGAAGTGAGGCCTTGATTTCGAAATTATTGCAGGCCACTGCAGGTCTCACAATCGGAGTTCCACATCTATCAACTCTAGGGGAAGTGTAGTCCCCATTGTTCTCCTTGGTGCGTTCTCTTCGCCATGGTGACAGCTGCTATTTCAATTTGTGGTTCTTGCACACTGGGTAACTCAACTTGCTGCTCTTGTCTACTAGAAGATGCTCTTTCTCTGTTCTGTCTTGCCTTGGTTTTCTTTCTATTCCTTCTGCAGAGTCTCTCGATCTCAGGTTCGAATTGGAGTTCACCTGGGTCGATTGTACCTCGCATACACTGAACAAACGGAGTAGCACAGAACAAACAGAAAAACAGCACTTGCAGAAATTCACAGCAGAGATACAGACAATAAGAACGAAAACAACACAGTAGGAAAACAGAAAAAAAAAAGAAAGTGCCTAAATTAGGAGTCCCCTTTGGTACTCGTGATATTGGCACATCGATCCCCGGCAACGACGCCAAAATCTTGACACGGACTCGGCAAGTGTACCGGTTCGTTGCAAGTAATAAAAACGGTAAGACCGGATATCGTTCTCAGGGATCGTGGACAATTACCACTTCGCAAATTTGACTACTATCTAGGCGATCGAATTTTGGATTGAAGGTTGTTCTAACATCTAGCAAACAAACAAGAAGAAAATATTTTTGTTCTTTTTGGATTTTTCTCAAACAGTTAATGTGAAAACAGAGAGATGAATAACAATGATATAAGATTGCTAGGGTTAGACTAAGCTAATCCTCCCTTGATTGTTATGAAATGATAACTAACACAATTCCTACTTCACTTATGACAATCGAATCTTTTCTAATATACTCAAGCCTAATGTCTTAGGTGCATTGAGCCTAAAATCTCAAATTAAACCCTAATGTCTTAGGTGGATTAATAAGAGAAATTGCATTAAGAACAAGATTCATAAGATTGCAAGTAGCCAACACCTATGTCTAGATTCTTGGACTACTTGGCATATAATTCATGAGCATGCTTTAACATCAACCTTTCAATTGTCTATTAAAGCAACTAATCATTCCTAAGATGATCAAGCCTAGGAAAGCATTAAGCATAGAATTATATACTCACAAAGAAGAAGGAAATCTGTATTAAAATCAAATCATTTTTACAACCAAGTTCAGATAGCAATAGTCTAACCCCAACAAAAGGGGAGTTTAGCTACACATACTTGAAAGTAAAACAAAAGGAATAATTACAGAGATGAACAAAGGGGAGAGCTCCATGGAATGATGCCCATGACCCACAAAGAGCAGAGGATTTTTCTTTAGGGTTTTCTGAATGCCATTCTTCTCGTTTCCTTTCAGTTCTTTTATTAATCGTGGCGGTCACGGCGTGACAGCCATCACGGCCAGGCCGTGATGGTTTCGACTTGGCACCGCTTCATTTATCTGATTCATCACGGCCGTGATACTCATCCGCGCTAGGCCGTGATCCTTTTCGACTTTTCCAACAAACAGGTCACGGCGTGATGATAGCCATCACGGCTAGGCCGTGATCGTCTCTCGACTTTTCCAACCGATTCATCACGGCCGTAATATCCATCACGGCTAGGCCGTGATCGTCTCTCGACTTTTGGAGATCTGGCACGGCCGACACGTCACGGCCGTGATAGCCATCACGGCTAGGCCGTGACAGACTTCCGACTTTTGGCTCAATTCTTTCTTCACATCTTGCTCCTCACGGTCGTGAGGCCATCACAACTAGGCCGTGATACTCCCCGCTGGCTCAATTTCTTATCTTTCAAAGCTCTAAGTCATCCAAGCTTCATACTTGCTAATTCTTGGGCATTTAATCATGAATATCTGCAAAACAACACACAATACCACCTTATCCGTTCCAAAGGAAAAACTAAACAAAATAAACACTAAAATGGCCTAACTATATGCAAATGCATGCAGAAATGTACATGGAAAATGAGGTGAAATCACACTCATCAGGTTGCCTCCCAATAAGCGCTTCTTTAACGTCACTAGCTTGACGGGTAGATGACTTCAAGGATCATGAAGGCGCACAACTGAGATCAATATTTCGATGTCACCACCCAAGTAGGCCTTAAGTCTTTGGCCATTGACTTTGAAGGTCCTTTTGGAACTAGGATCCTCCACTTCCACAGCTCCATAAGGTGAAACTTCCTTGACAGTGAACGGTCCTGACCATTTAGACTTCAACTTGCCCGGAAACAATCTCAGCCGGGAATTGAACAGTAACACTTGTTGTCCCGGCCGAAATGCTTTCATCACGATCTTCTTGTCGTGGTAGGTCTTGACTCGCTGCATGTAAATGGCTGCATTCTCATATGCATGAAGGCGCATCTCCTCTAACTCATGCAGCTGATTCACTCTTTTCTCACCTGCCAGAGTGGCATCAAAATTTAAGAACTTCAGTGCCCAGAATGCTCTATGCTCTAACTCTACGGGCAGATGACATACCCTTCCATAAACCATCTGAAATGGGGATAACCCCACAGAAGTTTTCAGTGCAGTCCGGTAGGCCCACAAGGCATCATCAAGCTTCTTGGCCCAATCTTTCCTTGAAGTGGCCACAGTCTTTTCCAAAATTCTCTTAATCTCCCTTTTGGAGACCTCTGCTTGACCATTGGTTTGCGGGTGATAGGGGGATTCCACCTTATGTCTCACATCATACTTTGCCAGAACATTTCCCAGTTGGGAGTTACAGAAGTGGGATCCTCCATCACTTATAAGAACCCTTGGGACATCGAACCGGGCAAAGATATTCTTCTTGATAAACTTGACCACTGTTTGGGCATCATTCTTCTGTGTTGCTATTGCCTCCACCCATTTGGAAACGTAGTCCACCACCACCAAGATATATTGATGTGAAAATGAAGGTGGAAGTGGACCCATAAAATCAATTCCCCAACAGTCAAATACCTCCACTTCTAAAATATTCTGCAGTGGCATCTCATCCCTCCTTGAAATGTTCCCGGTCCTCTGACACTTGTCACAGCTCTTCATATGATTGAAAGAGTCTTTGAATATTGAGGGCCAAAAGAACCCAGATTGGAGGACCTTAGCAGCTGTCCTATCCCCATTGTAATGCCCACCATATGGGGAGTTATGGCAATGCCACAAAATTTTCCTTGCTTCCTCCTGGCTCACACACCTCTTCCATAAGCCATCCGGACCAACCTTGAACAGAAATGGATCATCCCACATGAAATGGTTGGCATCCCTGAAGAATTTTTTTCTTTGTTGCCAATTCAGGTGCTCTGGAATAGTGTTGGCTGCCTTGAAGTTTGCCATGTCGGCAAACCATGGTCTTTCATGTACTAGCAATAAGGTCTCATCCGGGAACTCCTCCCGGGTGTCCTTTTCCTTAGCAGCCACTTCTTCATTCACAAGCCAAGATAAATGGTCAGCCACTACATTCTCGCTGCCCTTTTTGTCCATGATGACTAAATCAAATTCCTGCAACAACAGAATCCACCTGATGAGGCGTGGTTTAGAATCTAATTTAGTCAACAGATATTTGATTGCAGCATGATCAATAAAAACAGTGACTTGTGACCCAATCAAGTAGGAATGAAACTTTTCCAAGGCAAACACTATGGCTAGCAACTCCTTCTCAGTTGTTGCATAGTTTATTTGGTTTTCATTGAGGACCTTGATAGCATAGTGAATGGCATGGAAAAACTTGTCCCTTCGCTGCCCCAAAACTGCCCCAACTGCATAGTCACTGGCATCACACATCAATTCAAATGGTGACCCCCAGTTGGGTGCAACAAGAATGGGGGCAGTGATCAACCTGTCTTTCAAAATTTGAAAAGAGTTAAGACAAGCATTATCAAACAAAAATGGGGTGTCTTTATTCAAAAGGATACACAGCGGCTTGGCTATCTTTGAAAAGTCCTTGATGAACCACCGGTAGAAACCTGCATGCCCTAGGAAACTCCTCACACCCTTGACATTCACTGGTGGAGGTAGTTTCTCAATCACCTCAATCTTGGATCTATCTACTTCGATTCCCTTTGATGAAATTTTGTGCCCAAGCACAATGCCTTCCTGCACCATAAAATGACACTTCTCCCAATTTAAAACTAAATTGGTGTCCGTGCACCTTTTTAACACAGCAGCCAGGTTAGACAAACAGTTATCATATGAGGAACCGAACACAGAGAAATCATCCATGAAAATCTCAATATACTTTTCTACCATATCAGAAAAAATAGAAAGCATACACCTTTGAAAAGTCGCAGGCGCATTGCAAAGACCGAAAGGCATCTTCCGATAGGCAAAAAATCCAAACGGGCATGTGAAAGCAGTTTTCTCTTGGTCTTCCGGGTTAACCGCAATTTGGTTATAGCCCGAATTACCATCTAGGAAACAATAGTATGCTTGCCCGGCCAACCTCTCCAACATCTGGTCCATGAATGGAAGTGGGAAGTGATCCTTCCTAGTAGCGTGATTGAGCTTCCGGTAGTCTATACACATCCGCCAGCCAGTGACCGTTCTTGTTGGAATCAACTCATTCTTCTCATTGTGCACGATGGTCATGCCACCCTTCTTTGGAACCACTTGTACCGGACTCACCCAGGCACTATCAGAGATCGGATATATCATTCCAGCTTCAAGGAGTTTCAGCACCTCCTTCTTCACCACTTCTTTCATTGTGGGATTAAGTCTCTTCTGTGGTTGGACCACCGGCTTAAATTCAGCCTCCATCATGATTTTGTGCATGCAAAACGTGGGGCTAATTCCTTTCAAATCTGAGATGGACCATCCAATAGCTGTCTTATATTCTCTAAGCACCCTTACAAGTTTCTCCTCCTCCAATTTGGATAATTCACTGCTTACTATGACAGGGTTTTCATCATTCACACCCAGGAACACATACTTCAAGTGAGGAGGCAGGGGCTTAAGTTCTAACTGGAGCTTCTCTTGGACTTCCTCCTTCTAGAGCTCTTCCTTCATAGTGTTGATAGCAAGTTGCTTAGGTTGGGCTTCCAGCTCACACAAACATTCTTCTAATTCCTCCTCTTCTATCTCATCAAAATTTTCAATAGAATTCACAAGTACCTTCTCAAGAGTGGAGTGGTGGTGCTGATGTGCACAGGCTTCCTTAGCTATTACATCCACCATGTCCATGCGGAAACAGTTTTCTTCCTCACCCGGGCAATGCATAGCTTCAAATACGTTGAAGGTAACCTCTTCATCTTGCACTCTGAGTCGAAACTGGCCTTTTTGCACATCTATCAAGGCTCGCCCAGTTGTTAGAAAAGGTTTCCCCAAAATGAGTGGAACCTCTGCATCCTCCTCCATGTCTAAGATCACAAAGTCTGCTGGGAAGATAAACCTTAACCAAGACATCTTCTAAAACACCATAAGGACGCTTGATGGATCTATCAGCTAACTGCAATGCCATCCTTGTTGGTTTTACCTCTCCACCTCCAAGCTTGTTCAAAATTGAAAGCGGCATCAAGTTGATACTCGCTCCCAAGTCACATAAGGCCTTTCCAATATCAACACTCCCAATAGTGCAAGGAATTGTGAAACTACCAGGATCTTTGAGCTTTGGAGGTAGCTTCCTTTGAAGTATTGCACTGCACTCTTCAGTTAAGGCAACAGTCTCACCTTATTTAAACTTTCTTTTCTTTGTGAGCAATTCCTTCATGAATTTTGCATAGGTTGGCATCTGCTCAAGTGCTTCAGCAAAAGGTATGTTGATCTGTAACCGCTTGAAGATATCAAGAAACTTGGCGAACTGTTCTTCTTTCTCTTTTTTCTTGCTCAGATGAGGATAAGGCAATTTCACATAAGAGGGGATCACTTGAGGATTGTCTTCGTCTTTCAAAAGCTGACTTTTGGTCTTCCTCAATATTGACTTCTCATCCACTAGCTTCTCCCTCTTGTCTTGTTCTCTGACCTTTTCTTCTTCCTCAACTATAACATCTTTACCTTTTTCTTCACTCAGTTCAGTTTGTTCTTCAGCATTCATTTCCGTTTCTTCAACTTCTCTCTGACTTTTCACCAAAGGATCATCATCCTTTTTCTCTAGACTTTTACCACTTCTCAGCACAATCACCTTGCAATGTTCTTTAGGATTTATCTGAGTGTTACCTGAAAAACTGTTGCCGGATTGTTCTGCTAGTTGCTTTGCAATCTGCCCCACTTGAACTTCCAAATTCTTGATGGATGCATCAGTGTTCTTCTGATTCGACATGGACATCTGCATGAACTGATTAAGAGTGTTTTCCAGGGTAGAAGTCCGGTCTTGAGGCGGTTGTGCAGGAGGAGGCTTGCTTGTTTGTCCTGCATCTTGCTTCCAACCAAAATTTGGTTGATTCCTCCACCCCTGATTGTAGTTGTTAGGAAACTGGTTGTTGCCTGGCCGCCCATAGTTCCCCATATAATTGGCTTCCTCATGGGAACTAGGTGGTGCCTCACATCTTCCATTCTCATGATCACCTCCACAAAAATCACATCTCAGTACCTGTTGTGGTGGCATATGTGTCCCTTGAACAGTTTGGAGTTGTTGTGGGAGTTGGGCTAGTTACTTGGTAAGAGACTCTAGTTGTTGTGTCATGAGCTTGTTCTGAGCCAACAATGCAGTTTGTGAATCTAACTCCAACACTCCCCTTCTTTGTGTGGGACCCCGATCATGATGCATCAAGTAATCATTAGAGGCCATTGCTTCTATCAAAGTCAGGGCTTCCTCTGCTGTCTTTGTATTCATGGAACCTCCAGCTGAGGCATCCAACATGTATCTGGTTGACGGCCTAAGTCCATTGCAGAATGTTTGCATCTGAGTCAGATCATCAAACCCATGATTTGGGCATCTTTGGAGTAAACCTTTGAACCTGTCCCATGTGTCATGAAGAGTCTCACCTTCTTGTTGGGAAAAACTGATGATATCACCCCTTGTCTTTACAAATCTGGAGGTGGGGAAGAATCTTGCCAGAAATTTTGCTTCTAAGTCCTCCCATGTAGTGAAGCTCCCCCTTGGTTGTGATTGGAGCCAAGACTTAGCTCTATCTCTTAGAGAAAAAGGGAACAACCTCAGGCGAATTGCATCATCAGAGGCACCATTGATCTTCACTGTATCGCACAACTCTAGGAAATTTGACACATGACTGTTAGGATCTTCCTTCTCCAACCCGGCAAACTGATTCTGTGAAACCATATTGATGAGAGTTGGCTTGATTTCAAAGTTATTGCAGTTCACTGGAGGCCTCACTATGCTAGTGACATGCCGGTTGATATTTGTATTGGCATAGTCACCAAGTGTCCTTCGTGGTGGAGTATCTTCACCATTGCCAGCCATACTGAGTTTTTCTTCTTGTTGTCCTAACAAATTCTGCTGTCTTACTTGCCTCCTATTTGCCCTAGCTGTTCTTTCAATTTCTGGGTCGTAGAGGAGTTGGTCAGCAGGGATAGTACCTCGCATACACAAACAGACTAGCAAACAGAATGTTAGTAGCAAAGGTTAGCACACATCAGTAAACACACTAAAAAAATGATAGCAAACAGTTTAAAACAAAAAAGAAAAATTTTATACAGAAAAATTTTGTGCTTAAATTAGTAACCAAAATGAATATGCTAATATTGAAATAAAGTCCCCGGCAACGGCGCCAAAAACTTGCTGACGAATCTGGGCAAGTATACCCAGTCGTGCAAGTAATACGGTGGTGAGACCGTTTTATCGTTCCCACGAGGACTGCAACAAGTACTAGCACGTACCAATTCAACTACTATCTAAGCGATTCATGGATTGAAGAGAGTTCTATGCTAACAAAAGTTAAAACCAACAACATAAGAAAAACAACTCTTTTTGTAATTTTCTCAAATACTTGGCAGACAATAAAAGAAGGTTTTCAAATATGATAAAAGGAGCTGGGGTTAGGTTCACTAAACTTCATCCTCATGCAATGAAACAACTCACAAACAGTTTCTACTTCAGTTATGACAATCAATCCACTACTTTACTCAAGACCCGATTCCTCGGATGACAAGAGCCTAAATCCCCTAATAGACCCTAATTCCTTAGGAGACCTAGATTAGTGAATTTGCAGTAAGCTTAGGGATTACACAATTGCTAATAAACCTAGTTCCATTCCTAGATACCAGATTTACTAGGTGATTGAATTCAATTCCGATTTTAACACGAATTTTCCAATTGCATATTAAAACACAAATCAAGGCATGGGGGTGCTAGCCACAACAAGCATTAAGTACAGAAATCAACCACTCAATAACAAAGCAGAAACTGTATTGAAAGATTAAATCAAATACATGAGAGTTCAGAAATAGCTACCCTAACCCCAACAATGGAGGTTTAGCTACTCATAATAATAGCCACAACAAGAGAAAAATGGATGAAGGAGAGAAGGGATTCCATGGGAGCAATCCTCCACAAGCTGCCTCTGGTTCCCAGAGCCTTTTTGGTTTCCAAACTCGTAACCTTTCCAATTCTCCCCTGGTGTCTCTTCCCCTTCTGCCTTAAACAGCTTATAACAGTGATTCTGATTTTCGCACACTCGCGGGGCGAGAGGTATCTCGCGAGGCGAATATTAAACTGTTGGTCTTCAGTGGTTGAATCTCTCGCGAGGCGAGACACTGTTCGCGTGGCGAGATAGAACAATTTGCATTTTCTGGCACAATCATCAGTCAGACTCGCGAGGCGAGGTGTGATTCGCGGGGCGAGACAGAACAGATGTCATTCTGCTGTTTCTGGCTGTCTTCAATTTCGCGGGGCGAGTAACCTCTCGCGGGGCGAGCATTCCCAGACTTGCATTCTCCACTGTTTCTCATTCCCTTGGCTCTAAATTAACCATATTTTTCAGTAATTCCTGCAAAACAACACACAAAACCACCTTCACCCGTTCCAAGGGAAAATCTAACAAAATCAACTAAATAACACCTAATCTATATGAAATATGCATGCAAAAGTGTACAGCAAACATCAAGTAAAATCACACTATCAGTAATGTGCCACTTTGCCTTGAGTTGATTGCATTGTCCAGCTGTCCCACTTGAGTCTCTAAGTTCCTCATTCCAGCCTTAGTCTCTATCATAAATGTCTTCAACAGATTCTAAGGAGGATTCCGGGGATTTCTGCTGAATTGGTGGTTTCTGTTGCCTAGGCTGCTGTTGCTGATTGTTTCCCGGGGGAGGATTCAGTGTGTTACTGTAATTGGAATATTTCAAATTAGGATGCTGTGATGGTTGCCACCTTGTATTGCAATAAGCATTGTTGCTTCTGTAATTGTTGTTTCCCACATAGTTAACAACAACAGGATTTGAAGAGCAATTTTCAAATAAATGATCTCCACCACAGTAGACACATGATACATCATCTGCCTTGTAGATCTACTCATTTACCATCTCTTCAGTCATTATAGGTGGTGCAGAGGAATTTCCTTGATTTGCCATAGTCAATCCCCTAACCATGTTAGTCAGGGAAGTCATTTGAGCTGATAGTGCAGACACTTCACTCACTTCATAAGCTCTTGCTGCAGCATTGACTTTCCCAGAAGCTTGTCGAGCTATTGGCCACTGATAGCTGTTAGTTGCTATCCCCTCTATCAGAGCATGATCCTCATTATAAGACTTGGTGAGAAGACTGCCTCCAGCTGAGGCATCCTACATCATCCTTGAGCTAGGAGAAACTCCAATATAAAAGTGTTCCATCTGAACACAGAATGGAATGCCATGGTGTGGGCACTTCTTAATTAATTGTTTAAATCTTTCCCAGCTTCAAACAAGGGCTCATCATCATGCTGCCTGAAGAAAGTGATATCAGTTCTTATCTTTGCATTCATGGTTGGTGGGAAAAACTTGACTAGGAACTTCTCTGCAAGTTTGTTCCAAGTATCAATTGAGTTTGCATCCAAGGAAGTCAACCAGTTCTTAGCCTTGCCTCCCAAGGAAAATGGGAACAATCTCAGTTTGAATGCATCATCAGTGACTCCTGGGATCTTGAAGTTGCTTGCTACATCTAAAAATTGCTTCAGATGCAGGTGAGGGTCCTCTGTTGCAGCACCATTGAATTAGCCTATTGTTTGTAACATTTGAAACATTACTGGCTTGAACTCAAACTAAGGTGCAATGATAGGAGTCCTCACTATCCTAGTATTCATTGCTTTAGGATCAAATACTGCATAGCCTCTAATAGCACAGTTTTTATCATTGGCCATAACCATGCTGACTTCTTCAGCCATCTCTGAAACAGCAGGAGATAATGCTTCAGCAGAATCTGGTGTGGAGTTGGTTAGAGTATTTAGAACCAACACAGGTAAAGGCTGAGATGATTGACCTCTTCTAAGCCTTCTGAATGTTCTTTCTATCTCTGGATCAAGTCAGTACCTCTAACTACAGAACTTATAATCTAAAAACAGAATTTTAACACCATTAACAATCCCCGGCAATGGTACCAAAAACTTGTTGCCTTAAAAACAAACATCTTTAAGCTTGTGCAAGTATATACAAATGCCTCAAGTAATATAGAACTTTAGTTCAGATATCGTTGGCACAGGGATTATACTGATGCAACAAATTCCAATTCCAATTCAAATTATAAGTTCTAAAAGTTAGGAATAGTAACCAAAACTTTGATATATGAGTGCAAGTAAAAGTAAATAAAGCTTTAGAGTAAAACTGGAATGTTCAGAAAACAAAAGATTAAGTTGTCAAATATGAATAAAAACAGTCCTAGGTATTCTGCAGCATAAATCCTGTTTAGCCTTCATCATGCTCTGACTATGCTCTAGCATGTAACTCCAGGAAATGAAAATGTCTTTTCCAACACTCAAAGGTTAGGTTCAATAATTACTTTATATTCCTAGATTTAGATTAAGTACCCCACCTTCTTAAAAAGCGCGGTCCAGCTAGTTTAGAAGCTTGAACAACTATTCCTAGTCCATTCAACATCAAATAATTTTCCAATCAAAGATTTAACCCGTATCCTTTATCAAGTTCCACTTACTTAATTTTTCCAAAACAAGCAAGTTATACATTAAATTAAGTTGATCACTCTTAATCAAACAACATTAAACATGGGATAAAGGAAGATGCAGAACACATTCATTGCATGATTTAACTAAACATTCATTACATTTGCATACCTAAAGATTAAAAGTGCCTTTAATGTGCTTACAAGAAACAAAAATAATAAATGAACTTAAAGCCATTACCGTGAAGGAAAAGGAGCACAGCAGCAGCAACTGGAAGAAAATGAGCGCAGCCTCCAAGGATAGATTAAGTGTGTAGTAAAAATTTGGGTATGTCCTTTAGGTTTCCTTAAATGCCTTTATATCACTCTACTCTCTTTCATCCTATTTTGGGCCAACACAAAAGTAATAATAAAATAACCCTAGCCCAATTCCTAAAAAGTGGATCATCAGATCCTAGGCGCATGGGATTCCTTAAAAAGGACAGTGTTAGAACCTGGAGGAGAGAGAAAGGTGTTCTTGTCTGATTTGTCTTTTAGTGCAGACCTACTGGAAGGTAGCCCTTGATGCAACTACCAAGTTCTTGTTTCCCATTGCTTCAGCTATGCTCCATCAAGCTTTCTGCATATGCAGACACATAATTATTAGACAATGATAGAGCATTTGAGAGCATTTAGCTGTTATTCACAAAACTGAACACAAATATTTACAAACTAACATTTCCTATGAAAATTGAGACTTAAAACCTTAAAGATATCAAAATGTAAGAGTCAAAAGGAGCCAAATAACTCTTCATTCAAAGAGTTATCAGTATATAATGGAATTCTGTTAGGATATTCTTAGTCGTCCAAAGGCTTTAGGGTTTACAATTCTAGAACTTTAGTAGTTGAATAAAGTATGCATGTTAAATTTGACGACAAGCAGCCTGATAAGAAATTATCAGAACTTGATGAAGCTTTTGCAGATTTGAATCTAAAGGATTCTGAAAAACCAGTAAAAATCAAGCCCGATGATCAAGTAGATGATCAACAACAACTTGAGTCAGAAATTTCACAACAAGAAAATGTTCAAAGATCATGGTACTTCAAAAATTACCATCCTCAATATCAAATCATTGGAAGTCCCAGTGATAGGCTGAGAACCAGATCAACATTCAGAGAGCAAGATGTTTCTGCTTTAGTCTGAGTTATAACTAAAGACAGTAGATGAGGGTTAGATTCTGCCAATGCAAGAGGAACTGAACCAGTTTGAGAGAAGTGAAGTTTGGACTCTTGCTCCCTTACCAAAAAACAAATCAGTGATTGGAACCAAATGGGTCTACAGAAACAAGCTTGATGAAAATGGAAAAGTGGTAAGAAACAAAGCAAGACTTGTTGCTCAAGGTTACTCTCAGGAAGAAGGTATATACCATACTGAAACTTTTGCCCCAGTTGCTAGATTAGAAGCAATTCGCTTATTACTATCCTTTGATGCACATCATAATATCATGCTATATCAAATGGATGTGAAAAGTGAATTTTTAAATGGCTTTACAAATGAGGAAGTGTATGTTATGAAACCTCCAGGTTTTGAAAGTGAAACCCATCCTGAACATGTATATAAGCTAAAGAAAGCTTTATACGACCTCAAATAGGCTTCTAGAGCTTGGTATTAATGGTTAAGTTCGTTCTTAATGGACAATGGATTCAGTAGAGGAAAGGTTGATACAACCTTGTTTAGAAAATCTATAAAGTCCAGTTTTATTATTGTACAAATATATGTTGATGACATAATCTTTGGTGCTACTAATGAATCTCTGTGCAAAGAATTTTGAGCTAATGCAGAAAGAGTTTGAAATGAGCATGATGGAAGAACTCAAGTTCTTTCTTGGACTTCAAGTTAAACAAATAGTGGGCGAGGTGTGTACATCCATCAAACCAAGTATATAAAATAACTCTTAAAGAAGTTCAAAATGGATGAATGCAAACCAATGAACACACCTATGCATCCCACGTCCATACTGAACAAAGATGACAAAGATAGAAAGGTAGACCAAAATGTATACAGAGGTATGATAGGATCTCTCTTATATCTTATTGCGTCCAGACCTGATATTATGTTCAGTGTTTGCTTGTGTGCTCGATTTCAATTTGATCCTAGAGAATCTCACTTATCAGTAGTTAAAAGAATATTTAGATATTTGAAAGGTACTACTAATCTGGGTTTGTGCTTTAAGAAAAATGATGAATACAGATTAGTTGGTTTTTGTGATGCTGACTATGCTGGAGATAGAATAGAAAGAAAGAGAACCAATGGAGGATGTCACTTCATTGGAGCTAATCTAGTCTCATGGTCAAGAAAAAGACAAAGTACCATTGCTCTGTCAACTGCAGAAGCTGACTACATATCAGCAGCAAGCTGCTGCTTACAACTTCTATGGATCAAACATCAATTGGAGGACTACAATGTGTTTGTAAGTAGTATTCCACTTATGTGTGATAACACAGTTGCAATCAATCTGCCTAAGAATCATATCTTGCATTCTAGAGCTAAGCACATAGAGATTAAACATCATTTTATTAGAGATTATGTGCAAAAAGGTGTAATTAATATACAATTTGTAGATACTGGCCATCAATGGGCAGATATCTTTACTAAACCTCTAGCTGAGGACAGGTTTATTTTTATTAAAAAGCATCTTAACATGATTTGTGTGTATTAATATGTCGTCCAGTCATGGCCGTCTATTGTATGTTAAATGTGCATCCAACGCTTATCTCATCTATTGCCTGTTTACATACTCTTATCTGACTCGTCTATGTTATTTGTTGTTATTTGCATTTATTATGTTTAAGACATATTTAATACAAAATTCTC
Organism: Sophora flavescens; assembly: GCA_030762895.1. Classification (NCBI taxonomy): domain Eukaryota; kingdom Viridiplantae; phylum Streptophyta; class Magnoliopsida; order Fabales; family Fabaceae; genus Sophora; species Sophora flavescens. Next base: position 151,076,267 of record CM061064.1, read on the forward strand.
TTTGCTGAGTCAGTTATATCCATCATTTCTTTAAATTGCTTTTTACAATTTCAAAAACCTGCGCCGTGTCAGCATTTAATGCATGTCCTATCACACGTCCCTCATTCAATTTTCTTTTAGAATTATTTTTCAGAGAGAAACTCTTCACATTTCGAAACCTTTTTAAGTGTATCTATTCCCTCTGAAAAACCTTTCATTCACTCCGAAACTAAACTCTTCTTGTGTAAGTTTCCCCTGCTTCCCAAATCCCTAACCTTCAAACCATCAACAATGCCATCTTCTTCTACTGTTTCTACCTACAATGTCAACAATCTGAACATTGGCATTGAATATCACTTTGAGTTTGGGGTTTTGAAGGAGTATAATGTTGATGTTAGTCACTACATCAACGCTGTTGGTTGGGGGAGAACTGTTCATCGAGAAGGTCTCGGTGTATCCAGACTTTATAAGAGCCTTCTGGAGGAACCCTCGAGTAACAGACACTAAGATTTCTACTACAGTGCTCGGAACTAGGGTGGTTGTGTCTGAAGAAACAATTGCTACAACGATTCACTGTGCACAGGAGGGTCTAACCCTAACTGAGAAATGGGAACAAGAATTGGGAGGACCAGAGGTCATAATTACTTTTCTGATGAGGAGTGATACGGTCAGAAATCACTCATGGAAGGTTGTGGAGATGAAGGATGAAGTTCATATTATTCATCAAATTCTAAACAAGACTGTGTTGCACAAATCTTGGTCTAAGGACAATCATTCTGCTCTTCAAAGTTCTGTCTCTGCCATCTGGTAGCTGAGACCAAAGTCAACATGCCTCACATTCTCTTTGGAAGATTTAGAGATTATGTGATTCACAGGGAGAAGGCATCTGCCATTCCCTTCTGTCATATTCTCTCCAAGATCTTCAAGTCTCAACAGATCAATGCTACTCTTGAAGCCAAGAATCATGAGGAACAAGCTGCAATCCTCAAGGAGAAGGGCATGTCTGCTTTAGTGTTTAGCAAGGTGAACTTGACCAACATGAAGCTCGGTACTGTGGCTCAAGTAGAAATGGCCAAGCAAGAGAGATGCTAAAGGTCAAAGAGGAACATATAAAGCTTAATGAAGCTGAGACTCTTGGCATGAAAAAGAAAATAGTTGGACGACGGGTCAAGACTACTCGTCTAGCTGGTGCCAAGAAGCCTGCTGCTGTTGGGGTGGTCATCAGGGAACCAAGGTCTGATGTACCACAAGCTGTTCCAAGGCAGAAAAGGACAAGGAAGGTGATCCTGTCCCACAATAAGGATGATGATGAGGACAGTCTACCTATTGGAGCCATTATGAAGAAACAAAAGACCATTGCTCAACAATCTTCTGCTGTTCCAACAAGGTCAAGACAGCAACCTTCCAGGAAATCTAAGTCCACTGTGACTTCTGAGGCAACTTTACCAGCTGATGATCCTGTACAAATAGCTGTAGATCCCTTAGTAGAAAGCATTAATGTTCCTATTACTGCACCATCACAACCAGAAACACACATCCAAACCCTTTCACAAAAACCTTTAAATGAACCACATCCCTCACCCCAACACACAGCCTCACCATAATTTTCACCTGTCCACTCACCTATTCAAACATCCCCAATCAGACCTCAATTTCGACAAATTATCCCATCTCATGATCCCTGATTTAATCAACAGGAAGATGTAGGGATCAATCCTGGTGCACCCATTCCCAAATTACCCAAAGCCATCTTCCCTTACACTGACCCTTCAATCCTGTTTGATGGCAAAGCTGAAAGCTTAGCCAAAGTTAAAAGGGAATGGAGAATCCTCTACCATACTCACCAACCTGAACCGGAATCCACCAGACCTTTCTATCCCCTACCTGGATATGAATATGAATATGAACCAACCTACTACCCATGGCATGTACCCATACCATATGAAGGAAATGGTCCCATGCCATTTGCCATGTGCAATGCCCATGGACCCCTTCTCACTCACCTGCCACAACAAAAATACCCACCAAAGAAAATCTACCCCAATCTTATCAAATTTCCTCCTTTCAAGCCCCACATGTAGACATGCACATAATTCCTGTATGGTGGACAATTCCCTACAAGGCTGCCTCACAATAAGTTGAATGCCAAAGATCCTGAACCTATGGCCGTCACAAGTTCATTCTGGACTGGAATACCAAATGGCTGCAGTTTGTGCATCCTATGGAGTACGGGAGTGTTGCTGATTTGATTGATCACATTATGTATGCACATTTGAAGGCAGAATTTGAGCCACCAAGGTATATTAGGGCTGCAAATTTCGTCCTACCAACTTGGCTATTCCACTCTTCCAGGGATACCAAGGTTGGCATGCAACCTCCTAGAATTTGTCCAAGACTGCCAATGCTTGATTTGAATAAAGACAAGGATGAAAAGAAGATAAGGAAAAAAGAAAAGATGCCTGTTGATAGCTCTTGTTTGCTGGAAGACAGCCCTGACTCTTGGGCTGATAAGCAAATGATGGAGTTCTTGCTGACAGAAGATGAAGAAAAGAGGACTAATTTTTATGCAAAAGGCTTCTGGGCATGCCACATTAAGATCTGCACTAGAGAAGCTTCTTCCTCTGGACTCAGTGAAGATGACAAGAGAACCACTCCAACTGGAAGAGGAAAGTTTGGTTTCTCCCACATCAGGTACTACATTCATGATGACACCATTGGTGTACCTTTGATAAGTCCAGTCTATGAAGAAGATGAGGTGCATAGGGCTCCAGATTTGCCTACTCCTAAACCATCATCGCAAGCATCTGCAACATCCTCTGAGCACATTGAAGAAATAGTTGTTTAAGGTCCTGACATGAACAAAGAAGCTGTTCAGACTTAGGCCATCCATGAAGAAGTTGCTGAATCTGCAAGCAGACAAGGCACTTCTGGAAAGCATTCTTCTCAACCTCTGGCTCTGGCAGTTGTTCATCCTGAAGCACAACCTCAACATTTTCAGGCTCTGAGCATTTAGCAAGGACAAGGAAACATGGCTACTACTGTTGAAAGCACTAGAACCTCCTTGCCACTTGATCTGGATGAAATTATCACAAGGAAGGTTGAAGCTCAAGTAGAGAAGCAACGGAAGCCTACCAAAGCTCTGCTCAATCAGATGCTTCATTTGCTCACCAACTTCCAATAGACTCAAGGTCAACAAGTTCCACCTCCTCCACCTCCTCAGAATCAAAACCTACCTCCTTCTCCTCCTCCACCTTCTAATCCCTAGTTTCCAATTTTTTTATTCTCTTTTGTCTTTTTTTTTCATAACTAACAATGACGGTCCACCCCTGTTTACCTTTTTGTTTTATGACAAAAAAGGGGGAGAAAGGAAAGAGAGAATTAAATTTTATGGAGAAGTCTTTTGAATGTCTAAGTCTTCATGTGCATTTATATGTTTCTCTGTGTTATGATGCATGTTTTTGTACTTGGTCTGATTATTTCTTATCTTGATATCATATGCTCTGATACTGCTTCTGAATTGCTCTATGTTTTAAAACCTGGCTCTCTATGGTTATTTGCCTGATGATTAGAATTCTTTAAGTGTCTGTATGCTTTGTCTTAGGGGAGCTCTGTAGCTCTCTTAGACTTTTCTCACTCAAATTTAATTAGTTTTTGTCATCATCAAAAAAAGGGAGATTGTTAGAACCAAAATGGTTTTGGCTAATTAAATCTCTTAAATTTTGATGTTAACAAAAAGGTTAAATTTGTATGGTAAAATTGTGCCAAAGATCTAAATTGTTTATTCTAGCTTGCAGGTTTGTTAAAGTATTGCTAGATGAGGAAACCTATATTTAGCTTCTTGGTTTTACTAAGAAACAATATCGGGTTTAAGTTCTCGATCGCTAGATGAGCTTTCAAAAACATGGTAAAATTATGAGTCTATAACGTTATCGCTAGACGAGGTATTAAAATTGGCTAAGCTAAATAACACTAGACGAGTGTCTAAATCTATGAGTAAAATAAGTAGTAGACGAGCCAATTAATAACTCTCAAGAAAACAGCAAGTCCAAAGACTTGACTCTAGATGAGAAGCTAACTAGACGCAACATCAGTAGACGACCCGGTACTCTTACTTTGTTAAAATTGTGCATCCACTGGTCACTAAAACTGAACCCGTCTAGTCAAAGTGATTTTATTTCAAATGATTGTTTATTTAATACGAAGGAATTTATGTCCTTTTCCCGTGTTGCTTCAATTGTTTACTCTTTGTTTCTTGATATTAGAAACATAGTACCATCGAGAACACAAACCTTTGTACTCTGACATCTATATGGCTGTAATGTTAAACCAAGTACAAAGAAGGAAAGTTAGAAAGCAACCTTCGAACAACAGGGATATGACAGCACTACTTCGAACATTTTTCTGATAACCAAGAGCACTTCTCCAGCTAGCATATCAAGTTATCAGTCTCTACGGATCCTAGCATTTGATGCTATGTCTAAACGGATAACAATTTGAAGACCGATGAAGAAGAACAATGCAGAAAACATTTCATCTATATATACTGGATGAACTCCAGTGAAGAAAAAGATCCAAGCTCTGATATTCAAAGTGTCAAAACTCTGCATAAAGTTCTCTTGAACAAATTCATTTGTAATCATAACTGGTCTTAAACGTTCATACTCTCACATATAGTGAGCTTGTAAGATCATTCTGTAAATCACTTTGTTAGAGTTAGTGCCTGAAGAGGCTCGGTAGAGAAAGAATACTTGTAAACCTTTAGAGGTGTTGAATACTTGTAAAGCTATTGGATTATAGTGGAGAAAAACCTTTAGGTAGAAGGGATTGGATGTAACTCTTGGTTGGAAGAGAGTGAACTAGGATAAATCAACTGTGTGAATCTTCTATCCTTATCTTTTACAGTCTTTGTTTATACTAACTGTAGGGATTTGGATCTGAGTTTGTTAACTCTTTTGAAAGGTTATTTCACGTGTGTGTATTTATCTTATCTTACTTGCAAAAAGGTTTTAAGAAATTGGTTTTTCGAAAAACTGTTAAGAAACACAATTAACCCCTTCTTGTGTTTCTCTGTGTCAACTTCATCCGCATCATTTTTTTTATTTATCACTGCAGTGATCTAAAAAGTAGAACCCTCTAATTCTCTTTTTTTTTTTCCACCGTAACGTTCCAAATCTTCAAAAGTAAGGGTCCATTTTCTTCTCATTTTTTTTATGAAGAAGATGATGAATCAAGCGATTTCGAAGATAAATCGAATGACAACATTTTTTACCTTAAAATACTCGATCTTTTTCCTCTTCATCTTTCCAATGTTCATTGTGAAACATTGAAATTGTTTATCCACTATAAATGTATGACTTATCCACTATTTGTTCTTTCACTATTTTGATTATAAAATGATTTCGTCGTGACTTTTGATCTTATTGTCATTCCATACGATTTTCTTAACGCATATTTATTTTACTAACCTATTTTCTTCATCAACTTTCGTTGAAAATCTAATTAGTTTTTTTTACATATTGAATATTCGTTACAACGTCTATTTTAATTTCGAGTAATATAGAAATTTATTATTTGTTTCATATTTTTAGACACAAATCACTAATATTGAAGAAATTCTAGCAAATTAATTCTTTTTTAAACTTTAATTCGTTTGTGTCTAAAAAATATATCAAATGAGATCCACTTTGAAAAGCATTTAAATATGTTTTTTTTTTACTTCCTATATGATGTGAGGTAATATTTTTTTATAAACAATTGAAATTGTATTGACTTAATATTTAAAAATTAAATGGAAAAATGTTTATAAATATCGTAAAAACAACTCAATTAAGTATTATAGTTTTTTTACCTAAGAAACAAAAAATCTTGATTGTATATTAAAACGATATGTTTTAAATTATATTTAATTTTTGAAAAATGTAAACATCTTTTAAATTAATTTTATATAAATATTTATTGTCTAGCATCTTTTTATAATGATATATTTATTTGTTTTGATTAGTATTTCAAAAATCAGACTGGTCGGTTCAATCGGGAATCGGTTGTGTCAACGGTTTGGTTCGCTGAGAAGAACCGATGGTCTCAAGGAACCGGAGAAAAACCGCCGGATCCATCAGAACCAGAGCAAAACCGGATGAACCAGGGAACCGGACCCGGTTATGGAAAGTCGGCCGGTTGCTGCATACCCAGCAAAGAGCAAGAACCCCAAACGACCAACCTCCTCCTCCATCCACACTGGACCCACCACAATCCTCTACACTACCATGACATCAGCGATTGTCAAAAGAATCGAGGCCAAGAATAAACCGAACAACACCCGGACAAACCCATTCAGTTTGTCCGCAAAAAACGATGACCTCTATGGCTCTGTTGTTGAGCTCAAAAATCTATTTTCTATCTGCCAGCCACTTGAGAGATATAGAGGGAGAGGAAAAGAAGAAGCAGATTGTTTCCGACCTGCCAGCGATTGAAGAGGGTGAGAGGGTGGAGAGGAAGAGAGGATGCGGTAGAAAGAAGAGGGAGGGGTAAAAAACTGTAAAAAGAAACCAAGGGAGGGGTGGTTTATTGGTTTAGTGGTTTACTTTGTCTTTTTTTTTACTGAAATATGTCTTGTTACTCTTTAATTTTTAGTTTATTAAAAGTTATAGTAAAATTTGAAAAGTCAACCTATTATTTGTTTATGCCTTATGATCTCCTTACTCCTTAGGTTTCCTTAAAAAGTTATAGTACCCGAGCGTGGCACAATGCTTTTATTTGCAAATGGGTTTCATCACTCAGTTGATTTTTTTTTTATCATACGGAAAGCAAGAAAAAGAAAAAGACAACTACTATCTAGTAAACAATATCTCCATTGAAATAAGCAATGTTAACATAAGAAGGGGGTTGAATTATGTTTACCAACTTTTAAGAAAACTTTAAAAAATATTTTCTCAGGCACAACAAGCAAAAATAAGATAATAAAAAATTAGACGGGTGACTTGTCTAATTTTGAGACAGAACACACGCGCACATAGAGAAGGTCAAAAACAGATTGATATTCACAATATTAACTCCCCAAGTTAAAAGCTTAAAAAAATAACACTTACGCAAATTAAAGAGAAAAGGGAAGAGGAATATCACTCAAGAGTTTTATACTGGTTCACCCCAAACTTCACAAGGCTACGTCCAGTTTCTTGACAGCATCAAGTTTCCACTATAACTGATCAGATTATCGTACAAGTATTCTTTTCACACCTAGCCTCTCCAGGCTCAACACTAAAACAAGTATTCTTTTCTCAGGTAGCCTCTTCAGGCTCAACACAGTAAGGAGTAAAGGTTTTGTGTATTTAATACAACTTACAAATCTTTCGGATAACACTCAGAGAGTGAAATAAATATGAAGTGTGAAAGATTGCTAGTAAAAATCAAATGATTGAAGAAGTATTCAATGAAAGAATGAAGAAGTTAAGGAAGTGAGTAAATGCTTCTTGCACAGTGTTCTTAATAATATTCAACTTCTTGTCTTCATCTTCAGGGTTTGATCTATATAAAGACTTCAATCAATTTATCCGTTAGGCACAGCTTTAGAAAGTGTGTTCTTTGACTTGAGCTTCTGGAACGCCATTAATGCCAAAGAGTCGTTCTGTGTGGGCATTAAATGTTTAGGGACGTTGAGTTTTAACAAGGCATTCCAAGAGTACACTTTTGTTCTCAGCAGCTGTTATATCAGAGTTGCAGCAGCAGGCTTCTTGTACTTGTAGCGGAGAGCTTTCCTCTTTCAGTGCAGCACTCAGTTCACTTTCTGCAAAGCACTTTTACTTTGTACTAAAACAACTAAAAGGTTACTACTGTGGTATAGAGGTTGCATGTTTATTCATTAAATCCTTGAAACAAAAGTTCTTTATTCATTATTGTTGGTGCTATTGTCCAGAGGTCTTCGAAATCCTTAAGGAAGGCATCTTATTTGAATAAGGTTGACTTAGACTTCATTCTAATAGACTGACACTTTATCAAGTGTAGCAGTGTTTGAAATTTAGATAGCTGCTTGTGCAATCCAGATTTAGACGGGTGATAATGAGGCAAAACTTAGACGAGAGATCGAGTCATTTTAGACGAGTGATCCACTGAGGCTTCTTCAGACTTATGATTCTTGCCACGTCATCAAGTAGACCAGAACCTTGATTGAGAGTTGACTTAGTCTTTGTCTGAGTTGACTATATTTTAGACGGGTGAGTTTTTAGACATGTCTAAAAATGTGTTGTACCAAAAAGTAGACCGGTCAAAATTTAGACGACTGACCTTAAGTCTATTTTCCGGAACACTTATTGAACATATCAGTAATTTCATATGGTTCAATATTACCATACTTAATCTATTTGGAATCATCAAAACTTATAGAATTTACACATTCAATGTGTCTCAGACTTATGAGGTCTCAACATTCCCCCTTTTTGATGATGATAAATAATTTTTCTGATTTTATTGAACATTAAAAAGTAACAATAGAAATTTTAAAACAGATATAATTAATCAGAGTATGGCGTGCTCCCCCTTAGTTTATGCATTAGATAAAAACAAGTATCAGAGCAAAAACAGGGTATCAGATCTAATATCATATTCAAACAGAGCAATAAGTATGCAATGCCAATTATATCAAAGCAAAAGCAAAATTTTCAAACAGAAGGCATAAATTACAGGATTAAGTTGTAATTTTTGTTATTTTTATTTCATCTTATTTCCTCCCCCTTTTGCCATCAATCAAAAAGAATATAAAACAAATATATAATAGTGAGCTAAAAGAAATGTCAAAACTTCATCTCATTTTATTAAGAGTAAAAAAGGATTACAAATGATAGGGACATCACTAGCTTGTACATTGCATGACTCAAAACAAAAAGAAATCTAAGTCCTAAGACCTAAGAACTAAGACCCCCTTGGCTTTTAAAGAAAACTTCCATCATTCTTTGCATTGCTTCTTGCTGAGCCAGCATCTGAGCTTGAAAAGCAGCTTGCTATTCTATGGCAACATCCTGACTTTGGATGACAGTTTGCAAACATGAAGCCAATTCATCAAGCCTCTGATGGGCAGCAGGATCGTAAGCAACCACTGGAGCAGAAGAGTCTGTTGTAGCAGAGTAGTTGCAGATGCAGATGGAGGAGATGTAGAAGGCAACTCTTCAACTTGAATATTGTTCTCAGGCTAAGGATCTAAAAATACATTTGTAGAAAGAGCAGATATAAAGTCATTATTAGGATAGAATTCTTCAAGAAATCCATGAATTCTTTCATGGTGAAGAGGGGAATCAACAACAGAAAGAAGAAATTCATAAGATCTCCTAATGAGATTTATGGGAGTGATTGAGGTAGTTGGAGGAAAATTTAAAATAACGAAAGGGAAAACCATAAAGAAAGGAGGTAAAGTGTAACTTGAAGGTGAGAAGGGATAAAGAACAAAAGCTGGGCTACCTCTGGTTGGGATGGTTTTCTTCTCTTCTTCTAACAACCCAGAACTGGATCCACATCTCCAGTAGATGTCTCTGACCTTGAGGAACTCATGATAAGTCTCAGTTGAGAACAACCTCTTTCTATACTTGTACTTGTTGTCATTCAACTTGATGAGTGAAATTTTTTGATCAAGTGGCAAGTTGATGACTTTTTGCTGTCCTTTAAAAGTTATAGAGTCAGGCATCACCCTGATCTTTGTTGAGGGCTTCATGAAGATATGTGGATTAGGCATCCGGCTTCCTGCATTCTTCTACTTTCTGGCCAGCTTCACAAGCTGCCTTTCAGCTTCTAGGGAGGCAATGACATCTAGATCTTTGCCATTCAGAAAATTAGAACAAGATTCTTCTGAGACAGAAATGAGTGGTTCTGGAAGATAGGTGATAGGGAGATAGAGTGGCTATTGGGAGAGGGTTGTGCCTGGTTTTAGAAAATAAGTCTGGGAAGACTATTCTCATAGGGACTTGACACTGGAGTAGGATTGTCAAAATATTCAAAGTCATTGACATCCTCAGTGTGAAGTGTCTCAGTATGATGAGATGATTGTGGTGTGGAAGGCTTGGATAGTTGGGGTTCTGTTTCAGATACTTGAGGTACTGAAGTAGTGGGGTTTGGTTCAGATATGTGAGGTTCAGTATTTTGTGGTTCAGAAACAAGTTTCATGGGTAGGTGATGGTTGTCTAATAGGTGATGTATGTGGTGGAGTTGGGATTTTTGGTGAAGCGGGTGGAAGAGTAGGGTTTTCTGTTTTGGTTGTGGTGATGGTGATGGTGTTTTCTGTGGTGGTGAAAGTTGTGGAATAGGAGTTGTTGTGGCTGTTGGCTGTCTTGTTGGTGAGGGTGAAGGAAGTAGAACCAATCTCCTCTTTGACACAGTGGATCTCATATTCTTAGGGATCACAGTCTCTTCAGGTTGAGACTCCCCCTCAGCTTGCATTGCTCTCTTCCTTTTGAACACCTTTGTAACACTAGGTGCATTAGGGGCATAGACTGATCCAGCAGGGTTACGCAACCTTAGCGAGGTTCAGTAGGAGGGTTTATAGCAGGTTCACCAACCTAAGAAGGAACTACAGCAGCATTCTGAAAATCAGAAGGTTCAGCAGATTGCTGATCAGAGGACTCAGTAACTCTCTTCCTCTTTCTCAGTAACTGAGGCCTTTCCTCTTCAACAGGCTCCAAAAAGGGTTCAGCCTTGACAACAGGAATAGTGAGTCTTTCTTCCACTTTAGTAGATTCAGCAGGTGCTGATGTTGAGGCTTCAGCAACAGGCTCAGTGGTAGGAGTCAGGTTGATCCTCATCAAAGACAGAGTCTTTGTTGTGATTTATGTGCAAAGATCAGCATGACAAGCTTGCCTTAAATCCTTAAGCTTGTTTGCCTTGAAGATCCTAGTCATGATCATTCCATAAGGATAGTCCTTATCCTTTCCCTTGACAACTTTCTTCATATGTCTAAAATTTAAATCAGTAATGTCTACTTTGATCTGTAGAATCAGGTGGTAGATAGCAAAATTTTCTATCTTGCTCACATGATTCTAGGGGTGGCAAATGGATGGATTGGATAAATTTTTATGCGGATTGTAATGGATGGATTGAAAACGATCCATTAATCCATTATGATCCATTAAAAATTCATTAAAAAAAATCCAATCCATCCATATCCATTTAATAAAATCCATCCAATCCATCCATTAACAACTTTTTTATGGATGGATATCCAATCCATCAATAAAAATTATTTTAAAGAATAAAATTTTTTTACAATTAAATAATTTTATTAGTTTTAAAATATCCTCTCCTAATAATTTTTTTTGTACAATTAAATAATTTTATTAATTTTAAAATATCCTCTCCTAATAAATTTTTTTTGTACAATTAAATAATTTTATTGGTTTTAAAATATCCTCTCCTCCTCTCTCTCTTTCCCCTCTCTCTCCTCTATCTCTCTCTCTTTCCCATCTCTACCGTCTCTCTCCTACTTGCGAAATTATTTCCATTTAACTCAGTATAAAATGAGTTAGCCACTAAAATATATAATTCATTGCTGCGTTTAGTTACATATTAAAATAGGAAAATGTTCTTTTGAAATGAACTTGTATTTAAATTAAGTGATAGTCTATTTACCATTAATTTGATAAAATGCATTAAGATCTCAACTCTACTAAATAATTTCTAGATACATACATCTTTAACTACTCATTTTAAAACATTAATGAAAACAACTACATCTTATCAAAGATATTCAATTCCAATTCCAATTCCAAAAATTCCCATTACAGACAAGTCCATAGATACAAAGAATATGTGAATTGGTGATTGGTGAATGCTCTTTTCTCATCGGGTCTCTCCATCATGAAAGTGAACAAGCTTCACAAAATTTGCATAAAAAACGCTTGACCTGCAAAGCATGTGGTTCATCACAATGATTTTCAAGGTCTCTCAAAACAAACTAAACAGACACACTTTAGTGAAAAACTTACAATCATTCATTTCTGGATATAAGTAAGGGTGAAAGGTCCTCAACAAGTTCTTCAGCATCAAGATCCAACATAGCTACAAATGAGAATCAAAGTAGAAAATAATTAAACATACAATAATTTAAAAAGACTTAAATTAAATAAAAAGATTAAAAATAGTAAGCTAGTAGATACCAACCTGGAGTTCCACAAAGCCAATCATTTGTACACAATAATGCTTCAACATTTTCAGGCAAAAGAGAACTCCGATACTTGTCAAGTATACACCCACCAATGCTAAATGCCGATTCTGATGCAACTGTAGTAATCGGTATACTCAAGACATCCCGTGCCATCAAAGAAAGTTCTGGATATTCACCTTCAATTGATTTCCAATACTCTAGAACATCTAAGTTAGCATGCAACTTATGATCAATTCTATCTTCATGCAAATACGCTTCCAAATCTGATTCTTTCTTTGACGATTCACACAACTTACTTTGATAATTTCCAAAATCCTCTAAATCACTTGAAGAGGGAATACTTGGGCTACCTCTAACGGATCTTTGTGAAGAAGAAGGATTTGCCTCATTTAGGGAGGACTTCAGATATTCTTGAAAAAAAACTTTCAGTTTATCATGAATCTCCTTTGCCAATCTCACACCCTCATCATCACCATACAATTTCACATAACTATATTCAACAAATTGCAACTTATATCTAGGATCCAAGATGACAGCAAATGATAGGATAACACTGTAGGAGTTCCAATACTTTTCAAATTTCTTCTTCATTTTTCTAGCCATGCAACAAAGTTGATTTTCATTATCAAATTCATCATGGAAAAAGCATGAAACATCCTTAATCTTAAGCTGAATTCTCCACACACCATAAAAATAGAGGTTGGCGGTTGGATAAGTGCTGCCTGAGAAAAAAGTGGTGATATCATAAAATGGCCTAAAAAATTCTGCTATTTTTCCTACGTCAATCCACTCCTCTTCTGATAACAATTATCAAAATATGGATCAATATTTTTTAGGTGGGTAAAAGCTTCCCGAAAGCCCATAGCACTCTCAAGCATGAGATATGTGGAATTCCATCTTGTGGGCACATCTTGACGAATTTGCTTAGATGTCACATGTGAGAGTTGCTCTAAACATAATGCGAACTTTGACTTTCGTGCATCTGAACCCCTAATATATTTCACACACTCTCGAATTTTAATCAAGGATCCATCTATCACCTTCAGACCCTCCTGAACAATCAAATTTAAGATGTGTGCCCCACACTTAATATGAAAATATTGTCCATTAGCTACCAATCCTACTCCAAATGATGGATGTTTTTTCAATATATTCACCATTACGTTATTGTAAGCCGCATTATCTAAAGTAATGGTGAATATTTTTTATCAATACCCCACTCCTTTAACAAACTTAATAACTTCTCTGCCAAATTCGCACCGGTATGAGGTGGTGGAAAATGAAGGAAAGCTAACACTTTTTTCTGTAAATCCCAACTCTTAGTAATGTTGTGTGCAGTCAATACCATATACTGGTCAGTAGTTATTGATGACCACAAATCAGAAGTTAAACAGATTTTTCCAGGAATGGACCGTAAGTAGCATTTGAGATTTTCTTTTTCTTTCCTATACAACTTCAGAACATCTAACTTTGCAGTGTTTCTAGATATGGTTTTAGCATGTGGGTTTAAAAAACAATGCAAATCCGTAATTCCTTCATGTTCAACAAAAGAAAAAGGATAACCATATTTGATGATTACCTCAGAAATCTTCTGCCTGAACATTTCTTGATCCAATGGCGGATAAGAAGATATTTCCCCTCCTACAGCACATTTCTTCACATGATTTCTCAAATTTGAAGTCCCACCACCTTCTCTTGCCATGTAGACTTTACCAGTGTTTACATTTTGCTTTTGGAAGCCCATTATGATCTACAAACTTCTCAAAATAATCCCAAGCCAAAGATGTTTTAGTTCTTTTTGAACTAGGGGTTGAACTTTCTTCAACTTCATCCTCAACTTGATACTCTTCATTAGACATATTACCTGTAATGACATCAATGTAGAAAACCACATGTTAGCTAGTCATGAACAAAATCTGTATTGCTTGGTGATTTTATACTCAACTCATACAACATTTACATACATATATACTCCATATACAGACCTGAGTTAGAACTTAGAAACAAAAAACCTTAATTGCATTTGTTTGAATATACAAAAAAACCTCAAACAAAAAACTCCATATACAAGAGGGCTCATGACAGAACCATATGAGTTCCCTGTATGGTGGAAATATTTCACTTCTTGTGTTCTTTGTTGATAATCAAGTGTCTTAAACTCATCCCACTCATAAGCATCGCTCACAACATTAACCTGTTTCACAGTATCAGAACTAATGGGCTGAAGGTGTATTGGATGGTCCCATTCAGCATTATTCATTAACAAATCTTTTTGAATCTGGTCCTCACTAACCCGAGGATCATATATGCTCAAACAAGCATTATCACCCAAAAGGCCTTTGCAAACAACACTAGCATTCAGGAACTTGGGACCAAGTTTGGTGTTTTTGCTGAGAGCATGAGAAACCTGTGAAACTTCTGCTCCAGTGATCTCACAGAGAGCTGACATAGCATTGATAGATGAAATCCTTTGAGCCAAGAAAGCATTGTCAGCTAACTTTGACAATTCTGCTGACCACAGATTGGTTGTTATGATTCTGTCTTCAGGCACCCAATTGGCATATATACCCTTTAGTTTTTGGATTGCCTCTTGGCTTTTAGGGCCTTCCCTCCCTCCAATCAGAACCCTATCAGGATTCAGAAGGTCTTGAATGGCAGTTCCCTCAGAAAGAAACTCAGGAATTGAGAGAATATGAAACTTGACACCCTTGCTGCTATTATGGATTAGAATTTTCTCAATTGCCTCAGCTGTTCCCACTAGGACAGTGGATTTCTCAACAACAATCTTATTTGATTTTGAAACATCAGCTACCATCCTAGCTGCACTTTCCCAATAAGTCAAGCCTGCAGCTTTGCCAGCTCCAAGGCCTCTACTTTTTGTTGGGGTGTTCACTGAAACAAAGATTATGTCTGCCTCATAAACATGCTTTTCCACATCAGTGCTGAAGAGAAGGTTCTTTCCTCTACATTGCTTCACCACTTGTTCTAGGCCAGGTTCATAAATGGGGAGTTTGCCACTGTTCCAAGCTGATATGCGAGAGTGAGAGATGTCAACCACAGCCACTTCAATTGAGGGACACTCGAGAGCAATAACTTAAGATTAAGCTGCTGCCAAAACTGCCTAGGCACTTGATCAAAAGTAATAAATGGTTCAGCTAAAAAAACAGCAAGTCAGGCTTATGGTCAAGATAGAATTTTTTCAATAACAATCTAGTATCTAGATTGCCTAAACCTCTAACATTTCAATAAAGGATTTTCATATTAAAAAGTAGGAGAAGAGTCAGCCTTATAGTGGTTATTTGACTTAGCAGCTTGCAACCTTATGCTTTTCCTCAATTTCTTTTTCTGTGATTTTGAAAGAGACTTGGTGAAACCATCATTATCAGTAGGATGATCCTCAAACTCAGTCTCATTCCAGAATTTGCCAACAATATTCAAATCTCTTATAACCACTTCATTGTGATCCAAGGAATTAAGGGCAGATGCAGAATCAGAATCAGAATCATAAACATAAGATTGCTGCACAGATATATATAGTTGGGGAAACATGCTCCAAGGAGTCTATAGAATTGAATCTGTCAGCACTTTTCTGATTATCAACCAAAGGATTCAAGTCTTTTGCATTAGGCACCAAATTTCCTTCCAAAGTGGGAGTATCAATCTCAACATTGACAATTAGATTGTCCTCAGCATAAATAGTCTCCACATCATCATCACTATCATCAATATGCAGATGTTGAGGAATGTTCTGAGCAACATTTTGTGATCTGCATTGTCACCAGGAGCATAAATAATTCTGTCCAACTCTGATATTTGCTCCACAACATAAGGAACATCCTTTTGAAGGAATTTAGATCCACCTCCTTCTCAATTGGGGCATCTCCAACAGGAACCTCATCAATGGCAAAAAACATTCATGGTGGAGATGTATGCTAACTATGATTGTGACATAACTTGCAGTAATGTCTTTGAAGACATTGCTAATTTGTTGTCCAAAAGTGCATTTCCTGTGAACAATCCATTGTCTTCCATGCATATTCTTGCTTTGGATGGTCTTATTGCTGTAGATACTGCCTATTCAGAACATATGCAGCTGTAGATACTGCCTCTCCCCAGTAGCAATGAGGCATACCCTTTCCTTTTAACATGCATCTGGCCATGTCAAGCAAGGTTTGTTTCTTCTTTCTGCTAGGCCATTGTTTCTCCACCACCATCAGTTCTAAAGATCTTTATTTCCTTACCACTCTGTCTTTCAACAAGTGCACAAAACTTTTGAAAGATATGTTCTGACAAGCTTCTCTAATCGACCCAAAAAGCAACCTCATCAACCTTTCAAACTCCAAATCAACCCAAAAAGCAAATTCAACACAAAACAATGACTAGATGCAGAAACACCAATCAATGAAGCAATCAATCATAAACAGAAGTATGAAGAATAAATGAATACAAATCTAAACATGAAACTATGCAAAAAATCAAATCTAAGAAGATGCCAGATGAGTACAACATAATCGAAGCAAAACTAATTTGCGATTGAAAGACACACCTCTGTTTTGTGATGGCAACAATCACCGAAGCTTCGAGACACACAAGAAATTCACTGAAGCTTTGCGATTTCGAGCTTCACCGAAGAAAGAGAAGAAACACGTTGTGTCGATGTTGGAGTAGAGTAGTGAACCTGAAGCAAGCCCGAATGCAAATGAGCGAACACGGACGAAAATGGATTCAAGGTTTAGAAGAGTGGTGATATCTTTGAAGGAACTGAGCGAGTAGGGAGCGAGAAAGTGAAGGAAAATTGAAGGAAGGTGCGAGAAAACGAACGAAAATGGAGGAAAACGAACGAAAATGGATTTAAGGTTCAGAAGAGTGATGATATCTTTGAAGGAACTGAGCGAGAAAGTGAAGGAAAATTGAAGGAAGGTGTGAGAAAACGAACGAAAATGGAGGAAAATGAACGAAAATTTTGGGGTCAGAACTCAGAACTTTGTTTCGAAGAATTAGGGATTTTGTTTTTGTTTTTAACTCAAAAATGGATCAGTAGTGGATTTTGTAAATTTTGTTTTATTTTTCAATTTTATCCAATGGATTTGTTTTTAATTTCAGAATATCATCCAATGGATTTAGTAACATAGTGGATGGATAGTGATCCATCCTTAATATGAAATGATCCAACTTGATCCAATCAATTAATTTTTTTTTTTTGTAATGGATGGATTAGATGGATAACTCTTTGGATGGATTGGATGGATGATGGATAAACGGATACTTTTGCCACCTCTACATGATTCCTAGATCCAGTCCTAGGCATTACACAGTTAATTAGAAGAACATGGAGGAATCTTGCCTTGGGAGTCAAATACATGGCGTCTGGAATTCTAGGTTTTGGAACTCCATACAGAACCAAGTTTACTTTTGCTTCTCCCACAGACTTCAGCCATTCCTTGTAATACCCAGCACCTTCACGTGGGCATCCAGTCACTTCAGTAACTGATTCATGGGTGATGATGACATGGTCATCACCCACACCTACAGTGATCATGGAGGTTGTGTCATCCTTTGTGATCTTTGCGGTTCTCCAGAACTCCCTAACTAGAGCAAGGAAGACAGGTTCTTGAAGCTGGAAGAAGGGTAACCATCCAGCATGAGCGAGTTCAAGTTGAACGTCTAAACCCTTAGTCCTGAGCTCATCAAAATTAGGGACCCTTCCAGGGTGCACCTTTTTTAGTTCAGATACAGAGACTTTAGTCTTCTCGGTCAGAGTTTCCAGAAGGCTCTTGGGTGCCATTGATTCTGAGAAGAAGATTTTAGGGTTTTGGAGATGAAAGGTTTCGAGATGTTGAAGACGAAGAGAAAACAGAGAGAGATTGTGAGCAAAGATTGTGAGTGGGAAATTTTGAAACGACACGGGTTGCTTTTGTTAAAACGCTTGAGTGTTTTTTTTTTTTTTTTGCTTTGGGAACAAGGAGAGAGATTGTTGTCATAAACAACAATAACTTTTGAAAAGATAACTGTAAAAAAATGAAACGTTTTTAAGAAAAAGGAAGGAAATTTTGTAATGTACACGTGTTTCGATCAGGGTTAGCACAGAGTGCTTTTAGCCACGTCATCAGACGCTTGGCTAAAGTAGACGAGTGAAGCATGAAGAAAATAGACGAGTCAAGCATATAAAATTAGTCAAGTAAATTTTTAGACATATCAGCATACACTCATTCAGACACATTATGCATATTAAGGTTCCTTTTAATAAAAACAAATTTATCTTCATTTAAAGGTTTAGTAAAGTTGTCTGCCCACTGATACTCAGTGTTTACAAACTTAATTTCAAAAACACCTTTTTGTACATAATCTCTAATAAAATGATGCTTTATTTCTATAAGCTTTGCTCTAGAATGTTGTATGGGATTTTTAGACAAGTTAATAGCACTAGAGGTATGTTATGCTCAAACATTGAATAATTCTCAAGTTGATATTTTTCCCAAAGCAGTTGTGAACAACAAGTAGTTGCAGATATGTACTCAGCTTTAGCAGTTGAGAGAGCAATGGTGCTTTGCCTTTTGCTTGACCAAGAGATCATATTTGCTCCAATGAAGTGGCATCCTCCACTAGTACTTTTTCTATTAATTCTATCTCCAGCAAAATAAGCATCATATAATCCAACTAACCTGAAATCTTCAGATTTCTTATATAATAGACCAAGGTTAGTGGTTCCAATTAAATATCTGAAAATTCTTTTAACAGCCTTATGATGAGATTCTTTAGGATCTGATTGAAATCTAGCACATAGACAAACACTGAATTGAATACCAGGTCTGCTGGTAGTTAAGTATAGAAGAGATCCAATCATACCTCGGTAGATAGTTTGATCTACCTATTTACCTTTCTCATCCTTGTTTAGAATAACTGATGGATGCATAGGAGTACTCATAGGCTTTGAATTTTCCATCTTATACTTTTTCAGAAGCTCCTTGGTGTACTTTTGTTGATGGATATAGATTCCATCACTTGTCTGTTTTATTTGAAGACCAAGGAAGAACTTTTAATTCTCCCATCAAGCTCATCTCAAACTCATTCTGCATCAACTCAGATAACTCTTTGCAGAGCTTTTCATTAGTAGCACCAAATATAATATCATCAACATAAATCTGTACTGCTATGAAATTCTCCCATGGTCATTTCTGATAGCAGAGATACAAAAACCTTGCTCATTCTATACTCTTTTACTGAATACTGTAAAGACCTTATAGGACTCATCCTTATGGGTTAATAAGAGTACCCATGTAAATCTAGAATAGTCATCAACTATGACAAAACCATATTTCTTTCCACCTAGGCTAGCTACACTGACTGGTCCAAACAGATCCATGTGTAATAGTTGCAAAGGTCTAGAGGAAATGACTTTTTTCTTAGATTTGAAACTTGATTTTACTATTTTACCTCTCTGACATGCATCACACAAAACATCTTTCTTAAAAGAAATATCAGGAAATCCTCTCACTAGATTATGTTTTTTCAATTTAGAAATTTGTTTCATACTAACATGTCCTAGTTTCTTATGCCATAGCCACTTTTCATCCTTTTTAGACATATAGCATATTACACTTTGTTCTGAAAGTTCAGACAGGTCAATCTTATACAGATTGTGTTACCTTTTAGCAGAAAAGAGGGTCTTTCCGCTATTGTCATTGACTATGCATGCATCCTTAGAAAAAGATACATAAAATCTATTATCGCATAATTGACTATGCTAAGCAGATTATGTTTCAGCCCTTTCACATATAAAACATCACAGATAATAGGCAAGGGAGGTTTACAACCTATTTTCCCTACACCAACAACTTTTCCTTTCTGGTTGCCACCAAAGGTTATATGTCCACCTTTCTTAGGTTGGAGGTCTAGGAACATAGACCTTTCTCCTGTCATATGTCACGAGCATCCACTATCCAGGTACCATGATAGGTGTTTGCTTTGTCCTGTTAAGCATGTCTGCAACAGGAATGATCATGGACTTTAGGTACCCATATTTTCTTCGGTCCTTTTCTGTTAGTGTGAGGAGTCTGTGAAGACTTCTATCTCTTTTTGTGAATACACTTAGACGTGATATGTCCAGCTTTTCCACAGTAGGTACACATAGGTTTATTTAAACTATCTGACACAGATTTGACAGTTATTTTTGAGAACTTTGTTGATCCTTTATGATATTCTTGACTGGAATAACCTATACCTTCTTTGTTAAAGGAGTGCCTCTGACTTCCCAAAAGTGTAGTCAGATTATCTCTACCATTAACAAACTTGGCAAGATCTGAGGTGAGCTCTTCTACTTTTTGTTGAAGTTTAATCACTTCTTCAGATGGTAGAGTTTCAACTGAGATCTTAGCTTTAGACTTTTCAGTCTTAAGCCTGATGTTCTCTTCAGCTAACTTCTCACACTCTTGAGATTTCTGTGTATTCTCATTTGAGAGTTTAACATACTGTCTCTTGAGGGATTTGAAAGCTTTAGATATACAGTTGGATTCTTCCAATAGTTTATCATAGGTATCACTCAATTTCTCAAGTTCGAGTTGTACCTCAGTTTCTGATTCTGAATCAGTATCCACCATAAGACAGAGATTTGCTTCAAGCTCCTCTCCTTTACTTTCAGTGGAGCTTTCGTCAAGATCTTCCCAAGTGGCCATTATTCCCTTTTTCTTTTTGTTGAAAAACTTCTTGGGAGGTTGCTTCTTGAGTTGAGGACATTCTGCCTTGATGTGACCATGCTTTTTACATATATAACACACAATGACATTTCTGTCATTTGATCCACCATCCTTGTTGTATTTTTCTTTGTTGAAACGCCTGAAAGGTTTGTCCTTTCTGAAGTTTCTTTTCTTCCAGAGCTTCTTCATTTTTATGGTAAGAAGAGAAAGTTCATCATCTTCATCAATAGAGTCATCCTCATTTGATTCCACAGATTCATCTGACGATTCGTCAAATTTGAGAGCTTTTGATGCAGATCCCTTAGATGATTTCTTGTCACCCTTGAGAGCAATGGATTTGCTCTTATTTCCATTATTTTCTTCAATCAGCACTTGTTCATGGATATGAAGAGTGCCAAGAAGCTCATCTAGCTTCATTGTTGATAGATCTTTGGCTTGAGACACTACAGTTACAAGAGGTCTCCATTGTTTTGGAAGACTTCTGAGAATCTTTTGAATATGTTCCTCAGTCTTGTAAACATTTCCCAGAGATTTCAATCCATTGATTATAGTTTGAAATCTCCCATACATTGGGCCAATAGTTTCTCCTTCTTCCACTTTGAACAGTTCATACTTTCTGACCAACTGACTTTGGTCTCCTTTACTTTGTTAGTTCCTTCAAGAGCAATATCCAGTGAATTCCACATTTCTTTAGCAGATTCACAAGCACGGACTTTTTCAAACTCTTATTTACTCAAATCACACATGATTGCATATCTAGCTTTGGCATTAAATTGCCATTTTGTTCTTTGATCAGCAGTCATGCTGGCTTTAGGAACTTCTGCTCCTTTGTCATCTTTAGGAACATAGGGACCTTCTTCAATGATATCCCAAAGATCAGAGTTAATGGATTGTAAAAACCACTTCATCTTCTCTTTCCAGTAGATGTAGTCCTCTCCATTGAAGTATGGAGGTCTCGACATTGAGGATCCTTCTCCTGCATGATTCTCGCTTGTGCTAGCTTCTCCTGCTATTTCCAAGATCTTTTCCTCTACACTGTTAAGTGCTCAACCCAGAGGCTGAGCTTTGATTCCAACTGAAATAACCAAAGTTAACACAAGAAGGGGGGTTGAACTATGTTTACCAACTTTTTAGGAAACTTTGAAAAATATTTTCGCAGGCACAAAAAGTAAAAATAAGATAACAGAAAATTAGACGGGTGACTTGTCTAATTTTGAGACAGAACACGCGTGCACATAGAGAAGGTTAAAAACAGAGATTGATATTCACAATATTAACTCCCCAAGTTAAAAGCATAAACAAATAATACTTAAGTAAATTAAAGAGATAAGGGAAGAGGAATATCACTCAAGTGTTTTATACTGGTTCACCCCAAACTCCATAGGGCTACGTCTAGTTTCTTGGCAGCACCAAGTTTCCACTATAACTGATCATATTATAGTACGAGTATTCTTTTCACACATAGCCTCTCCAGGCTCAACACTTAAACAAGTATTCTTTTCTCACCTAGCCTCTTCAGGCTCAACACAATAAGGAGTAAAGGTTTTGTTTAATTAATACAACTTGCAAATCTTTCATATAACACTCAAAGAGTGAAATAAATATGAAGTGTGAAAGACTGCTAATAAATATCAAATGATTGAAGAAGTATTCAATGAAAGAATGAAGAAGTTAATGGAATGAGTAAATTCTTCTTGCGCAGTATTCTTAATGATATTCAACTTCTTGTCTTCATCTTCATGTTTGATCTATATAAAGACTTCAATCAATTTATCCGTTAGCCAAAGCTTTAGAAAGTGTGTTCTTTGATTTGAGATTCTGGAACGCCATTAATGCCAAAGAGTCGTTCTGTGTAGGCATTAAATGTTTAGGGACGTTGAGTTTTAACAAGGCTTTCCAAGAGTACACTTTTGTTCTAATCAGCTGTTGTATCAGAGTTGCAGCAGCAAGATTTTTGTACTTAAAGCAGAGAGCTTTCCTCTTTCAGTGCAACATTCAGCAAAGCACCTTTACTTGTACTAAAACAACTAAAAGATTACTGCTGTGGTACAAAGGTTGCGTGTTTATTCCATAAATCCTTGAAACAAAAGTTATGTATTTTTTATCCTTGGTGCTGTTGTCTAGAGGTCTTCGAGATCCTTAAGGAAGGCATCTTATTTGAATAAGGTTGACTTGGACTTCATTCCGACAGACACTTTATAAAGTGTAATAGTATTTGAAATTTAGACGGGTGCTTGTGCAGTCCAGATTTAGACGGGTGATAATGAGCCAAAACTTAGACAAGTGATCAAGTCATTTTAGACGAGTGATCCACTAAGGCTTCTTCTGACTTATGATTCTTGCCACATCATCAAGTAGATCAGAACCTTGATTGATAGTTGACTTAGTCTTTGTCTGAGTTGATTATATTTTAGATGAG
Organism: Sophora flavescens; assembly: GCA_030762895.1. Taxonomy (NCBI): domain Eukaryota; kingdom Viridiplantae; phylum Streptophyta; class Magnoliopsida; order Fabales; family Fabaceae; genus Sophora; species Sophora flavescens. The sequence continues at coordinate 151,099,494 of CM061064.1, forward strand.
CGAGTTTTTAGACAAGTCTAAAAAATGTGTTGTACCAAAAAGTAGACGGGTCAAAATTTAGACGAGTGACCTTAAGTCTATTTTCCTTCACACTTATCAGACATATTAGTAATTTCATATGGTTCAATATTATCATACTTAATCTATTTGGACTCATCAAAACTTATAGAATTTACACATTGGATGTGTCTCAGACTTATGAGGTCTCAACACCCATAGCATCAGCTAACAGGGTGCTGGATAGCTGATGAGGACAAGTGTTCCAAGTCATAAAACCATGCTCCATACTTGCACCATATTTAGCAAGCCAATCAGCTGCAACATTTCCTTCGCGCAAGGTATGATGAAAAGAAAGCTCCCATGTAAACTCCTTATATCTTCTGATATGATTGATAATTGGGGCAAGAGGATGAGAATTAGGAACCCCTTGTTCAACTAAAGACAGAACCACCATTGAGTCAGATTCACAAATGAGTTTATGACGACCAGCTTCCCAAGCCATTCTGAGACCATAATCTATTGCTAGGAGCTCAACTTTGATGTTAGTAGTAATTCCACAAAAACCAGAAAAACCACCTAGGCACTGACCATGAGTATCACGCAATAAACCTCTAAAACCAGATCTCGCAGGGTTGCTAAAAGAGCTACCATCTACATTCAGCTTCACCACATTATTTGGGTTTTGATGTTAAATTTATACTATGAAAAATTGTATTGAATATGTATTTTTACAATTTTTATATGTATATATATTTTTATATACACATGTATTTATTTATTATATTATATTATTTATTTATTTATTTATTAGTTATCTGGTTCAATCATTGGTTGAACCAGTTGAACCAATTGAACCATGACCCGGAGGTCTCGCCAATTCGATCTCCGGTTCGGTTTTTAAAACATTGATTTTGATTAGAAATTAAATACCAAGTTTGAAATAAAATTTTCATCATATTACTGGAGGTAATTATAAATATAATTAATTATTATGATAACATTAAAATGATAATTATAATTATAAGAATTTTACAATCAATGTCATTAAGTAAATGACTATCATTCTAGATTTAAATATATATATATAATTTAGAATGGAGAATAGAATGAAATGTTACGAATTGATTAACATTTATATGAATTTAATGATATATCTAGCATTAATATCAAGTTGTGACGGGATTTAGGTATTTCTTCTTTTACATATCAATTATCGAATTGTAATTGCTAAATTGGAGAATGAGAGCCTTGATATAGCTTTCCTTAATTTGGAGTTCAGTGTTACCCTTTTTAAATTATGAGACCGTGTTCTTTTTCCAAATGTCATTATTTAGCCATATTTGGAATTAGATCAATTAAATTTAAATGTTTGATTAGTCAATTTTAAATAAGAATATTTTAGTTTATTAAATTATTATTATTATTATTTAGTGTACTAAAAATAAGTCTATTTATTCTCTTTAATACTATATATTAAATTTATAATTTGTTCTCTTTAAAATAATTTTATTTCGATGAAATAATTTTCTTTCACGAGAGCAATTTTTTGTTCCCATTCCTTATTGAGATAGAAACAAATCATTTTTATGAGGCAAATTTTCCTCTCACACCACATTTGATATTGGATTATACTCCTCTAAAGTAAGTAAAATTGTAAAGTGAGGAAGCAAGGGTACATTCACCATTAATTAGTTAAGGTAGGTTGAAAATATTAAAAATAATATGATAGCTAAATGTATTTTTTGAAAATGGTAAACTTGCACGGAAAAGAAGAGAAATAAATCAAGTATATATTTAAGAAAGGATAAAAATATGATAGATAAATATATTTTCTAAATATGGTATCTTGCACCTGGAAAAGATGAGAAATAAATCGAATAAATATTCAAAAGAGAATAAAAAAATAATATGATAGATGAATATATTTTCTAAAAGTGTTTAACTTGCACGAGAAAAAAAGAGGTGAAATAAATCAAATTCATTTTCCAGAGAAAATAAAAATTATAATACGATAGATAATTATTATTTCTTAAAAAATGACTAACTTTCATGTGAAAAAGATGAGAACAAATCAAATAGACTTTCAAGAGAGAAGAAAAAAATAATATGATAAATAAATATGTTTTCTAAAAATTGTTAAATTGGATGAGGAAAGGGGAGAAATAAATTAAATATATATTTTTAAGAAAAAAAGAAAAAAATTAATATGATAGATAAATAAATTTTCTAAAAATGGTTAACTTGATCAGGGAAAAGAGAAGAAACAAATCAAATAGATTTTTTGAGAGAATAAAAAACAATATGATAGATAAATATATTTTATAAAAAGGATAACTTACACTGGAAAATATCAAAATATTTTCCATAAAGATTTTTTTTCATATGATAGATAAATATATTTTCTAAAAATATGTAACCTGCATGGTGAAAAAGTATATATAAATCAAATAAATTTTCAAGAGAGAAGAAAAAAATTTAATATCATAGGTAAATATATTTTCTAAAAAATGTTAAGTTTCTCAGGAAAAAGAGGAAAAATAAATAAAACAAATTTTCAAGTGAAGAAAAAATTTCATATGATTACCAAGATATTATGAAGATTTTACTACTAATATTTAAATAAATTACATCGAGAAATGATTAATTATCTTGATATGTAGTTGTAGCTTTGAAAACATAAATATAATATTAAATGTTCAAAGAATTATCATACCAAGGTAGTGAAAGAAGAAATAATTAATGTTAATTGATAAATTTTCTTTGGAAAAAAAAAAAACAAATTCACTATAGTATTGATATTTGATGTTGAGAGATATAGCTAGAATATCAAAGTATTGGAACAAATGTCAAATACTAAAAATAATATGATAGAGAAATATATTTTCTAAAAGTGATTAACTTTGACAGGAAAATAGGAGTAATAAAGTAAACAGATTTTCAAGAAAGAAGAAAAAAGTAGATAAATATATTTTCTAAAAATGGTTAACAAACATCGGACAAAGAGAAGAAATAAATCAAATAGATTTTAGAGAGAAAATAAAAAATAATTTGACAGATGATTATATTTTCTAAAAATGTTTAACTAATAAAGGGAAAAGAATAAAAACTAACCAAATAGATTTTCAGCAGAGAATAAAAATAATAATATGATAGTTAATTATTTTTTAAAAAAGATTAACTTGCACGAGAAGTGAGGAGAAATAAATAAAATAGATTTGATGAGAAAAAAATAATATGATAAATAAATATATTTTCTGAAAGTGGTTAATTGCACAGGGAAAGGGTGGAAATAAATCAAATAGGTTTTAAAGAGATAAAAAAATAACTAATCATTATGATGATTATTATGTTTTTTTTTTGTTGATGAATTGAAGATCATTACGTTTAGTGTTAGTGCTTAAATAAATTACATTGAGAAATGATTAATCAGCTAGAAATGTAATTGTTGCTTTGGAAATATATATTTACTGTTAAATGTTCAGAGAAGTATGATACTAAGGTAGTGGAAGAAGGAGACAACATATTTTTGATTAATCAAAATATTTTTTATGATGTTCATATACATAATGTAACATCTGTGTTTTAGAACTTTAGATTATATGCCTGTCATGTATGTTTAAGTGCTTGATAGTATGTTTAAGGGTTATGTGACCGATCGACTTTAAATCGGAAGTACACCCGAGTTAGGTCTTGCTGTTTGGACAAGCACGCTGGGACGTCCTGAGACTTCACACTCAAACATGGGAAAGCTTTTGCTTGGAAGTCTTGGACGCTAGAGTGTTGGCTCTGGTCCTTGATGTGTCCAACATGTGTCAAATGGTGGCAGCTGGTCCAAGACACGTGGCGAGATTTCTTCTTGATGAAGCAGTTGACCCAAGGTCCACGCCATAGCGCTAGAGCACTTGAGCATGGGGACTTCCCACATTATAGCATGGACAACAGAAAAAGTAAAAAATAAAAGTTTGAAAAGTTTAAAACATGGGGGCTTCATTTTCACCATCTCAGAACTAGAGAGCACGAGAGGGAGAGACTAAAGATCTTGGGAAAAGTTCTGAAGGTTGCAGCGATCATATTGGGTCGTGTTACGTGAAACCGACTATGCTGTTGAGTTCGTGGAAACGTCTACTTGTTATCCCTACCTTTCCTTTCCTGCTAAGGTTGAGATAAGCCTATGCTCGTATCAGGAAGACATACCGACGATGTCGGTATTATTGTTTTCTGTTTGTTTATCTACCCGTTTGAAGTTCTGTTTACATATTACAATTACCAATGTCGTCTGCTTCGTGTATCTGTGTTCAAGATGATTTTGGAGCATCGAGGACCCCTATATGGCACGAGGCAACAACTAGACGAGAAGGAGGAGTACTGTTTCGGGAGCCGATGGATAACTGAACATAGCTCAGGTGGGAGAAAGAAGCATCCTATCCTCAGAAATGGTGAAATAGCGTAATGTGCGATAATGGTTGTAGAGGAACCTAAACCCTACTAGTGGGCGAATAATCGACAATGAAAAAATCACATTGGCGACTACCCCGTAGTACCAATGATGATTTGGGGATTGCATGTTTATTGCTATTAGGTAATTGATTTTGCGAATATTGAGGATGTCTGATTTTATTGTTGAACTGTTTACTATGTGCAGATTGATTTGACATGTTTATGCTACATGTTCTCTCCTATGATAACATTATTATTTGATTATTATTTTATATTATTGAGACGTGCAACTATTCCCTAACGGGGATAGGGGGATAGTGTCATTCCTAACGGGAATGGGGAATGGGTATCCCTAACGGGAATGGGGGAAGTGCACTTATGACCATGACTACGTTGTGGCAGCGTAGCATATAGGGAGTGCCTTCTTGGACTATTGACTAACATCCCTAACGGGAATGAGGGAAGTGTGACATGATTATAGATGGCCACGTCAGTATACAGGCTTAGTTGCATGAGTGCTTAAGGGTATATGACAATACAGTAACTCGAGGATGGTTGTTTTTTACATGTATTGCATTTCTTTGTACTATTATTGTATTTTATGCTATGTACCCTTTTCCATTGCATGATGATAGCATTGTTTCTTATCTCCCTATACCTATATCTATATGTTTCGCTATTGATCAGTGGAGCAGATACAGTTGAGCAGGATGCCACACTTCAATCACCCATGGATGACCGAGCCAACGAGGGTCCCGATCATGGGACCTTTGAGTTAGAATTTCATGATGATAGAGGTTGGTGGATAAACCGATCACATTCATCTCTGTATATACATGGCCAGTGTCTATTTTTATGCGTTTTGGGGATGCTCCGTATTCTTTCTTTATCGAGGTCTTCAGGTTGGGACAGTGCCTACCTTTCCATCACTTTTTGCATCCACCTGGACCACAGCCACACCCATGGGATTTATCGCACAGCTTTGAGATGGTGGGACCCATTGGAGAGGTTTCTAGAGGACGTGCACGACACGACTTGCATTATCAGGGCATGCACCAACGTCTTCAGGTGATCATTTCTAACAGTAGCGAGGAACCCGCATACGCACTACCGCAGCGACCACCTTGGAGGGTCTACAGACGTAGATTTCGGTAGAGTCAGGGTAGTACCCGGTACCGACGCCAATGGTAATGGGGAGGCTAGAGCGTCTGTATGTATATAGGTTTGGGCAATGAGCCATTTTGTTGTATTTTGAGAGTGGGTCGGCGCAGTGAAGTGTCGATAAGTTGTTTCTGTTCCCGATCTTTTTATGTACTTTGTTTATGTCAGCTTTATGTCAGTTGCATGATGACAGCGCCCTACTGATGGGGCATCCAAGACATGTTTTGTGTGGGTGGGGGTGAGTGGGGGTGTTGTTACTTTTTATATGTTTTATGTTTCAAGTTTTTAATATCAACACTTTTCTGTGATACGTTTTAATTGTTAATATCACGATTAAGGCGTAGTTAATTATGTTTTTAATTATACACGAGAACCACATCCAATATCTAGTACCCATGACGCAGAAGTAGATAAATTGACTTCTATAATAAACATACCTGAGTTGGAAGTCCCACTTCCATTCTTCTTGCACTCTTCCAGGTATTTTGGGCAGTTCCTCTTCCGGTGTCTGGTCTTACCACAGTGGAAGCATGTACCCTCCTTAGCCACTCCGCCCACAGGCTTCAAGCCAGAAGTGCTGGGTTTGAACTTGTTGTTGCCCTTACCCTTGCCCTTCTGCTTGTTCTTATGCCTCTTGGGTTGCTTCTTGCCCTTTCCAGGATGGACCATCAAAATGACCTTCCCTTTTCCCTTATTGATGTTGGTTTTAGCAGTTCCCAACATGCCCAACAACTTTGGCAGTGGTTTGTCAAGATCATTCATATTGAAGTTCATGACAAACTGATTGTAACTCTCCGGCAACGATTGCAGGATCAAGTCAGTGGCCAACACTTGGCCCAAAGCGTAACCCAGCCTCTCAAGATTCTTAATGTACACCAATCACCTGAAGTACATGAGGACCCACAGGGCTTCCTTCTGCCAGCTTGCTTTGGAAAAGAGCTCTGGAAACTTCATACCACTTATGCCTTACTTTCTCTTGGTAGAGCATCTGGAGGTGTTCGATCATATCAAATGCCTCCATGTTCTCATGTTGCTTCTGAAGCTCAGATTTCATGGTAGACGCATAAGACAACCGACATCCTAGTCAACCTTGGGTGCACTCGCAGCTGATGGCACATAAAGCACAGGATCTTTAAGAACATATAACTTTTTCTCTTGCTTGAGGACAATCCTCAAGTTTATGTACCAGTCCAGAAAGTTTGTTCCGAATAGTTTGTCCTTCTCAAGGATAGATCGCAATGACAAGTTACTTGATGTTTTTATATGTTGTATATAGTTGTATGTTGTGCTAGATTATTAAAAAGTGCTTTAGGAAATTTAAAATGGGATTAAGTTAGATTTTCTGGTCAAAAATCCCTTTCTAACGCATATGTTTCTTTCTCCCAGAGCTTGACACAGCTGTATCTCCCGATAGACACAGCCGTGTCTAACTCTCTAAAATTATGTTCTGTCCCGGGACATAGTTGTGACATAGTTGTGTCTCCTAATAGACACAGCTGTGTCTAATTCTCATAAACATTATTTTGGCCGGGACACAGCTGTGTCTAATTCCAAACGTTGTTAGCCGAGAGACACAGTTGTGTCTCCTAATAGACACAGCTGTGTCGAAATCCCAAAATCGTTGTTCTGGTCAGGGACATAGCTGTGTCTCCTGATAGACACAGCTGTGTCTAGTTCTCAAAAACACAAATCTGACCAGGGACACAACTGGGTCTCCTGATAGACACAGCTGTGTCTAATTCCCAAAGACAATTTTTCCTGACAATATAAATAAGTGAGTTAGGAGGGTTACAAGATACAACTCTCAAATTGGCACTTAGGGCAATCCTAGTGCGACAGAAACCTTTCCCATTTCCCTTCCTTTGAACCCAACCAAGTTTTTGGTGTTCTTGCTCTAGTTTAGGGAGAAAAGTCACGTGCTAGTGTCATCAAAAGGTAATGTAGTCTTCCCTCATTAATCTCCTTTCTCTTTAAGTTAATTGGAGATTAGCTAAGGAGAGAAAAGTCACACGCTAGTTTAGGGAGAAAAGTCACGCGCTAGTTTCGTTTATGCTTAGCTAAGGGGTTTGATCTTAATACTAGGTATGGTGAGAAGGAATAGTATTAACATGTTGGCGTTGGGGGTAGCGTAAGATGAAAGGTTAACCCATGACCCTGTCTTATGTTGTTTGTCTCTTTGATGTCAATTGATATATGTATGATGTAATTCCAATGTTAATGACATGCTTTAATTATTGTACCGTTTGATGTTAATATTGATGATGTATCAGTGAATGTTATTGGTATTCCTAATTACGTATGATGTTTAATGATGCCATGAATGTTCATGATGTTTAATGATGTTGTTATGATAATGATGATGATGTTATGATGATGATGAATGATGTTATGATGATGATGTTGTGCTCTGAATGAGTGTTGATTGTTGAGGATGTTAATGCCAACAGTGATGTTAATAAGACTCTAACTAACCGGTAGGGCATATTAATGATGTTAAAACGTTAAAAGGTGTTATCAATGATGAAATAGAATTAAGGGATGTTTTCCCAGTTTGTTCATAAGACATGAACGTAGCATGAGAGGTAAGGTTATGTTCATAGGGCTTAGTTAAAGACCCTAGGATTGATTAGTGAGTGTTTTAGGGACATTAGTAATGAAGCTGGAAGTAAAAGACATGAGAACAATTAAAGATAATGAAAATTATGATTGTTGGTGTAGTTTTAACCAATAGGTTTTTGATCTTTGAATGTCCTAGAAAACTTATTAAGGGTTGTTCAACTCTTCTGCCCAGAATTAGTAAGGCCATGCTCCATTGAGCACGATCATGCTCAACAGTCAGCACAACCGTGCTTGACCTAACAGTCAGCACGCCCATGCTTGACTCAACAGTCAGCATGCCCGTGTTGGGGGAAGCACGGCCGTGCTTCCCTGTGCAGATCTGAACGTAGAACAGTAACAAGGGGTGTTTTACCCCAGACGCTTAAAATAATAAAGAAGACACCAAACCAAGTAACGGCAAGTTAGATAACTTAAAGATAATAATGTACCTTGGTAGCCGAGTGGCCAAGGGGGCCTTGATGCTTAATGGTCAAGGTGTTGAGCTCTGGTGCCTATAGGCCAGAGTGTTAATAACTAAAGTGAAAAGATGTTGTTCTGTACCTTGGTAGCCGAGTAGCCAAGGGGGCCTTGATAGCCGAGTGGTCGAGGTGTTGAGCTCTGGTCCTTATTGGCTAGAGTGTTGTTGTTCTATACCTTGGTAGTCGAGTAGCCAAGGGGGCCTTAATGCATAATGTCAAGGTGTTGTTAAAAGATATTGAACCTTGGTAGCCGAGTGGCTAGGGGGCCTTGATGCTTAATGGTAAAGGTGTTGAGCTCTGGTGCTTTTTGAACAGAGTGTAAGTGAAAAGATTATGTGATAAAAGATTAAAGACTAAAGATGAAAGATAACGTTGATGATGATGACGATGAACTTGGGTAGCCGAGTGGCCCAAGCGGAGGTGGTGATTGTTGAGACACCCCGTTGTGCCCCGGTGTTTTATTAGGTTAATTACCTTCTTAAATCAATTCTTAATCGCGTTCTTATCGTGAAAATACGTAAAAATTAAAAACTTATTTAATTATCATATAACTTCTACAAATTTAAAACACAATAACTTTAACATATGTAAATACACACTTAGTTGTTCATTACAATACCAAAACACTATTGAGGGTATCCTCTAAGTAGGATCCCTCACAGGCATAAACTTAATAACAAACATACTTAGCGAAAATATAAAAATGATCCTTAGGCACACTGGCCATAATGTCTATACTCTAATCGCCATGGTCACAGCTCGACCGCCAGCGTCGGGTTCGTAAGGAGTTCCATCCAACTCCTCAGCAATCTCCGTTTCATACAGAGTTCTGGCACCCTACTCAGCGTCATAACCCTCCACCGGGTCTTCTAACGTAAACCAAAGTAACCCACAAAAATACAGAAACATAGGGAATAAGAAACAGTTTTATCATCAAAAAGCGGAAAAGAGTCATAGTAAATCATACAGTAATTGTCACAGACAAACAACTCACATAACTAACAGATCACCCTCAAGTTAATATATCATCCTCTACCCCCAATCTCATGCTACTCAAAGACACCATAGTTGCACACCTATTTCCTAAGGTGGAAGTGGTCTCGCGAGAACTCTTGATTTTACGTGTATTATATTACCAATACACGGTGTATTATATTACCAATACACGGTGTATTATATTACCAATACACAGAAGTGTTTTACATGTATTATATTACCAATACACGGTGTATTATATTACCAATACACATAAATGTTTTACGTGTATTATATTACCAATACACGGTGTATTATATTACCAATACACAGATGTCCTTGCGTATTATATTACCAATACACTTTGTCTTTGTGTATTATATTACCAATACACTTTTGTCCTTGTCATTATATTACCAATACACGGTTGTGGACAACAACACCTATACTTGAATCTCACCAACCCGTTTTAACAACATCCAAGTGCCTTAACCTTCCATTAGAACTTGACACATATTCTATGCCATAACACCTCTTTAACATACATCATCTAGGTTAGTCACTTCTGAATCATCATTATCCTCACACCAAAAACATTCATCTCTTAGACAACATATATATCTTTGCTTAAAAACCACCAAGCATAATAATACAAACCAGGCAGATCATGCATAACACAATATCAATCAAAATATTCCCATATCAGAAACATAGCACAAAATCAATTCAATAAAGGTAATAAAATCAAATCAACCATCAACAATATAAAATCATCCTAATATCGATAAACCTACAATCCCTGAATCGCCATTGGTTTTTCAAAAAAGGCTTCCAACGTGATTTTGGTCTTATCTATTACTCGACTACTAGTAGGGTTTAGGTCGCCCTACACAATTATTATATAATCTACTACTTATCCATTCCGACGATAGGTTGGTTCTTTCCCCCACCTAGGTTATCACCGGACTCCCGAACTCGAAGCTCCTCGTTGTCACACCACTAAGTACTAACTCCACCTTCTGTGAAGGTAAGGAGATTAGATGCTCGAAGAGGTATACCACGAACATCCTCGTTTCCTCCGCGATGGAAGTCTAAGGTTATGAACACAAAATCACAAGTTAAAATCAAACAAGAACACTAAACCACAAGGTATAGGTTCGGCCAAGACTAGTTCTTAAGGTTAGAGAGATTCCCAAAAATTATACAACTCATGGATTTATGATCCTTAAGTGTTAGGAGTTCATAAACAATGATCACTTAACAAAGTTGAATTAAAATCCCACTAAGTTATAAACTTAGGGTATTCGGCCAAGGCTAGTAAAATAGGCTAGCATTCACTAAACTTTCCAATCTCTTAGGTTTAGCATCCATATGTATTAAGGAGCTCAAAATCATGATCGTTTTGGAAAAATAAGAACAAAGTATACTAGGTCCATAACCTTCTAGGTTCGGCCTTCATAGGATTTTTAGGTTAGAAATCTTTAAACATTCCAATCTCTTAGACTTAGCATCCAAATATCTTATGGAGCTCAAGTCCATGATCATTTTGGAAAATAATGGAAACTTAAACATTCCGATCTCTTAGACTTAGCATCCAAATATCTTATGGAGTTCAAGTCCATGATCATTTTTGAAAACAATGGAAACTTAGACATTTCGATCTCTTAGACTTTGCATCCAAATATCTTATGGAGCTCAAGTCCATGATCATATTGGAAAAATGAAAGTAATACATCCTCGCTTTAATAACATAGAATAAACAAGTTAGAAATCCTTAAACTTTCTAATCTCTTAGACTTAGCATCCAAATATCTTATGGAGCTCAAGTCCATGATCATTTTGGAAAACAATGGAAACTTAAACATTCCAATCTCTTAGACTTAGCATCCAAATATCTTATGGAGCTCAAGTCCATGATCATTTTGGAAAATAATGGAAACTTAAACATTCCGATCTCTTAGACTTAGCATCCAAATATCTTATGGAGTTCAAGTCCATGATCATTTTTGAAAACAATGGAAACTTAGACATTTCGATCTCTTAGACTTTGCATCCAAATATCTTATGGAGCTCAAGTCCATGATCATATTGGAAAAATGAAAGTAATACATCCTCGCTTTAATAACATAGAATAAACAAGTTAGAAATCCTTAAACTTTCTAATCTCTTAGACTTAGCATCCAAATATCTTATGGAGCTCAAGTCCATGATCATTTTGGAAAACAATGGAAACTTAAACATTCCAATCTCTTAGACTTAGCATCCAAATATCTTATGGAGCTCAAGTCCATGATCATTTTGGAAAACAATGGAAACTTAAACATTCCAATCTCTTAGACTTAGCATCCAAATATCTTATGGAGCTCAAGTCCATGATCATTTTGTAAAACAATGGAAACTTAGACATTTCAATCTCTTAGACTTTGCATCCAAATATCTTATGGAGCTCAAGTCCATGATCATCTTGGAAAAATGAAAGTAATACATCCTCGCTTTAATAACATAGAATAAACAAGTTAGAAATCATTAAACTTTTCAATCTCTTAGACTTAGCATCCAAATATCTTATGGAGCTTAAGTCCATGATCATTTTGGAAAAATAAAAACTCACACATCCTAGCACCAAAACACTAAGTTTCGGTCATCATAGGATGATGAGGAAAATATTCTTTGTTTAACAATAACTGTTAGGTTTAGAATCACAAGTTATTAAGAGTTTTAAATCCATGATCATACTTGGAAAGTTGAAACATAGTATCCTAGGCTTACTTATTCATATTTTCAGCCATCATAGGAACAAGCTATCAAAACTTCCAAAATTTATATATTTAAGATCAATGGATAGTTAGAAACCCAAACACATGATCATATTCCAAAAGTTGAAACAAAAACTTCCTAGGGGTCAAATGAAAGCAATATGCCTTCATTGGAAGAGATAGGTAGAGATTTTTGTTTTACACAACCTCTTAGTATATGAAAATATAAGTTAATACAAGACTATAGAAAGTGGTTTCACCTCAAAAGGAGTTTTCTACCATTTTAGAGAGATTTTAGAAGTTTAAAGCATATAAAGAACACATAAATTAAACTAAGAAATAAAAGATGAAACTTGCAAAAAGATTCATATGAGAGCATTACCCTTAGTATAAGGAAGAACTTTAATGAAGAACTTAAGTAGAAAAGATGAATAAAAACTAAAGCTTTAAGAGCGAGCACACTTCGTCAACCTATCAATGATAACCCAAATCGCATCATGATTCTTAGGAGTTCGTGGTAATCCAACCACAAAATCCATAGTTATACTATCCCATTTCCACTATGGGATATCTAAAGATTGTAGTAATCATGCTGGCTTCTGAAGTTCAATCTTAGCTTTCTGACACACCAGACAAGATAAAACATACTCCGCTACTTCTTTCTTCATCCTTGTCCACTGATCATCCTCTGGCTCATCTAGTTTTATGGCTAGTATGACCAGGGTTTTGTGTTAATTATATCCCATTTTTTCCCGAATTAGATTAGATTGTCCTCAAGCAATGTTTTGAGTCTCTAAAGTAGTTTTAGGTTAATTTAGCCAGTTTTGAGTCAAATAAAGCACTTATGGCTATTTTATTGTTTTCAGGTTAAGTTAGAAGTCAAGGGAATAAAGAAGCAGAGGGAATTTCAAGTCTGGAGGTGCTCGCCTCGCGAGAGTCTTCTCGCCACGCGAAACCAGCATGAGCAGCAGAATTATCATCTTTTCTGGTTCGCCCCGCGACTCCTCTTCTCGCCTCGCGAGTCTGAACGATGATTGTTCCTGAAAATGTAAAACACTCTGTCTCACCCCGTGACTCCTCTTCTAGCCTCGCGAGTAATCCAACCCTGGAAGACCAGAGGCCATCACAGCTTAACCAGGTTAAAGGTCACGGGCGTTACAGTTTGGAATTTGAAGAGTTTCGCCCCGCGAGCAGTACTTCGCCTCGCGAGAATGCCAAAGGTTGCAGACTGTTCACAATATTCGCCTCGCGAGAGCATGTTCGCCTCGCGAGAGGACAAAATTTCTGAATGTTATAAATAGCTGTCTGGGCAGATTATGAACAACTTTTGCTTCTCCATTGTTTTTATATTTCTGTGTGTTTTCATTTTTCCATGGAGAACTGAATTTCTTAGATTAATCTACTGTGATTGAATTCCACCGTACTTGAGGTTTTGTAATTCCTATTTTAATTGCTTTTCCCTTTTCAATACCATATTATACATTTCTATTTGTTACTTCAGGAGTGTATAGTGTTGTGTTGATTCATTTCAGTGATGTTATGTTCCTATACTTAATCGCGTTTGTTAATTCGCGTGTGTTCATTCATGTTCGTTTGTTCATGAGGGCTTGACCCCGTTTGTTAATTCGGGAATAGGAACATATATCCGTAGTAGCGATTTCGTTTGTAATTGTTGCTACAACTGAAAGGGGATTAGAATCTGCTTAGGGCTTGGGATTACATGAATCAATGATAGTTGGGAATTCGAGAACAATAGATTAATCGTTTCTATCTCTTTGATAATCTTTTCAACTGCTCTGTTTTATTGCTCTGTTATTACTTTGTTTTCTTAATTGCATTCAATCCAAAACCCCCCCAAAAAACTAATTTTTGTGGTAAATAACACTTCAAGAGTCCTTGTGAGACGACATCCGAGTTGTCGCCCTAAACTACACTTTTGTAAACCGCTCGTTCTTTTTGGCGCGTGCGCGACAACGCGTTCAAAAATTGGCGCCGTTGCTGGGGACTCTTGTTTTGTTATTTTCGTATTTTTATTTTCTGTTTTTCTCTTTAATTTTTGCTTTTATTTTGAATTAGTCTGGCTACTAGATCTAATTTCCCTGAGCTGTGTGATTTTGATCCTGAAATTGAAAGAACATTGCACACACGCCGTAGAGAAATTCGGGCTAGTACTAGTAGTGATTCTAATTCTAAAATTGTTTTTGCTAACATGGGAGACCAAAGGACATTAAGACAGCTTGCTGCCCCTGATGTTAATTATAATGGCTTGTGTATTGCATATTCTGGTGCTGATACCCCCTTTGAATTAAAATCTGGTTTCATTCACTTGTTGCCAAAGTTTAATGGTCTTGCAGGTGAGGATCCACACAAGCACTTGAAGGAATTCCAGGTTGTCTGCTCCATAACCTCGAGATCAGAGGGAGTAACTGAGGATAGCATCAAGCTGAAAGCCTTTCCGTTCTCACTCCAGGGAGCTGCAAAGGATTGGCTGTTGTATCTTGAGCCAAACTCTATCACCACCTGGAATGATTTGAAGAGGGTTTTCTTAGAGAGATACTTTCTTGCTTCCAGATCCGCGTCAATAAGGAAGGAAATATGTGGCATCAGACAAGGAAATGAGTCGTTAGCTGAATATTGGGAGAGATTCAAGCATTTGGTATCCAGTTGCCCCTAGCATCAGATTTCTGAACAACTTCTTATCCAGTACTTTTATGAGGGGTTACTGCCGATGGATAGGAACATTTTGGATGCTGCTAGTGGGGGAGCACTTGTTGATAAGACCCCAGCTGCTGCCAAGCAACTCATTGAAAATATGTCACTGAATTCCCAGCAGTTTACTACCAGGAAAAATTCTGTTGAGACAAGGGGTGTGCATGAGGTCCATAGCTCTTCGTCCAACCAGGCCCTTGAAAATAGAATGGATGAGCTCACTTCTTTTGTAAGGCAATTGGCAATAGATAGGGTTCAGCCTGCAAGGTTGTGTGGCATGTGCAACTCTCCTGAGCACCCGTATGATGCATGCCCCATTCCGAAGGAAGAGTTCGTCACTGATCTATCTCAGGCCTATGCAGTCCATCCCTATAATCAAGGCAATAATCAGAACCGGTACAACACTCCAGACCTCTCCACAAATAGGTACCATCCCAATTGGAGGAATCATCCTAATCTTCGGTATGGGAACTCATCCCAACAACAACCGATGGCAGCACCTCAGAATCCTCCTCAAGGGACCACTTCTGCACCTTCTGGACCTTCAGTAGAGGACATGTTCAAGCGAATGACTGAACAGAACCTACAGTTGCAGCAGCAAATTGGACAGTTCCAGGCACAGTTCCAGGCCTCACAGGCACAGTATCAGCAGCGAACGGATGCTAGCATTCAAAATTTAGAGACACAGGTTGGCCAGCTTGCCACCTCCATAAACAACATACAGCAACCTCAAAGATCCAGTCAACTGCCGGCACAACCAGTGATAAATCCAAATGTCTCCAATCCTAATGTGAGTGACATCTCTGAGATCTGGAAGAGTTGTTGAGGCAACCTCTGAAAAAAATGAAGAAACTGTTGAGGTAACTCCTGAACCTACAGTTGATGTTGAAGCTGAGAAAGTGTACATACCACCAATCCCCTTCCCACACAGAGTACAGAAAAACAAGAAGATTGGTGGTGAAGATAAGGAGAGGGAGATTCTTGATGTGTTCAGAAAGGTGGCTGTAAATATTCCTCTTCTAGATGTGATCAAGCAGGTGCCTAAGTATGCCAAATTTCTGAAGGATTTATGCACTAACAAGAGGAAGCTGAAGAGTAATGATAGAGTTGATTTGGGAAGAAATGTTTCAGCTCTTATCCAGTCTAAGCCTGCACCATAAAGAGTTGTTGTTTTAGCCCCTACTCAGGCACTACCACAGAAGTGCAAGGACCCAGGCACTTTTATTATTCCATGCACTATTGGGGATAGAAGATTTGAAAATTGCATGTTGGATTTGGGAGCCTCCATAAATGTCATGCCCACTTCCATTTTCAATAATCTTGATCTTGGTCCCTTGCAGTATCTGAGTCTAACCATCCGGTTGGCCAACAGGACAATGCTTGCCCCATGGGAATGGTAGAAGATGTCTTTGTACAGGTTGATGAGCTGATTTTCCATGCCGACTTCTACATCCTGGACATGGCGGGAGAGACACATTCCAGTAGATCACCTATAATCCTGGGCAGACCATTCATGAAGACAGCTAAGACTAAGATTGATGTTAATGATGGGACTATGTCTATGGAGTTTGGTGATATTGTGGCAAAGTTCAATATCTTTGATGCTATGAAGCACCCCCTGGAGGAGCACTCTGTTTTCCAATTAGAGTTGCTTTCTGAGATTATTGATGATACCCATGAAGACTTTGTTTCTGATTTTCCATTCATTTCTGGTTTTGATGATTTATATTCATGTACTAACTGTACCGACACTAACCCATGTGCTGTTTGTTCTGAGTTTCTTGATTCAACCTTGCAGGGTGATAGTGATAGTGAGAGTGAAGCTGTCTGTGCAGCAGAAGTTCTTGACATCATGGCTACTCCCAATGTACCATCCATTGAGCAGCCACCCTCCTTAGAGCTCAAGCCACTTCCTGGGAATTTGAAGTATGCCTACTTGGAAAGGGATGAAAAACTGCCAGTCATTATTTCATCCAGCCTTGACTCTGACCAGGAAGCAAAACTATTGGAGGTTCTGAAGAAGCACAAGAAGGCGATTGGGTGGACCTTGGCTGACATCCCATGAATTAGCCCCTCCAGATGTATGCACAGAATTCTATTGGAGGATGGGGCTAAACCAATAAGGCAGGCCTAAAGGCGGCTAAACCCATTGATTCTGGATGTGGTGAAGAAAGAGGTGACTAAACTTCTGCAAGCATGTATCATATACCCCATCTCTGATAGTACTTGGGTAAGTCCAGTGCAAGTGGTACCCAATAAGTCTGGCCTCACTGTGGTAAGAAATGATAATAATGAGCTTGTACCCACTAGAGTCCAAAATAGCTGGCGGGTTTGTATAGATTATAGAAAGTTGAACCAGGCCACCAGAAAGGATCACTTTCCTTTGCCGTTCATAGATTAGATGCTGGAACGGCTGGCTGGTAAGTCTCATTACTGTTTTCTTGATGGCTTTTCCGGGTATTTCCAGATCCATATTGCCCCTGAGGATCAGGAAAAAACCACTTTCACGTGCCCCTTCGGCACGTTTGCTTATAGGAGGATGCCATTTGGCCTTTGTAATGCTCCTGGCACCTTCCAAAGATGCATGCTTAGCATTTTTTCTGAATTTATTGAAAATTGCATGGAGGTGTTCATGGATGACTTCACTGTATATGGCTCCTCATTTGATGCATGTTTGCATAGTCTGAGTTTAGTTCTAAAAAGATGCATTGAGATTGATCTGATTTTGAATTATGAAAAATGTCACTTCATGGTAGAACAGGGGATAGTTTTGGGTCATGTTATTTCTAAAGAGGGTATTTCAGTAGATCCTGTGAAAATTGATGTGATTTCTTTATTGCCTTACCCATCTTGCGTACGCGAGATCCGTTATTTTCTTGGCCATGCAAGTTTCTACAGGCGCTTTATTAAGGACTTCAGCAAGATAGCTCTGCCATTGTCAAACCTGCTGAAGAATGATGCCATGTTTCATTTTGATGACAAATGTAAGAAGGCATTTGACTACTTGAAAAAGGCATTGACCTCGACCCCTGTCATCCAGCCCCCTGACTGGACCCTCCCTTTTGAACTGATGTGTGATGCTTCTAATTTTGCTGTGGGAGCGGTTCTGGCACAAAGGGTGGGCAAGGCTGCCCATGTGATTCATTATGCTTCTAGGACATTAGATGCTGCACAATCAAATTACACCACCACTGAAAAAGAACTGCTAGTTGTTGTATTTGCACTTGATAAATTTAGGTCATATTTTCTAGGTTCTAGGGTTATTGTTTTTTCTTGACCATGCAGCTCTGAAGTACCTATTGAAGAAACCAGAAGCTAAGCCAAGATTGATTAGGTGGATGCTTTTGCTCCAAGAGTTCAATGTGGAGATAAAAGACAAGAGTGGAGCTGAGAATTTGGTAGCCGATCACTTGAGCCGAATAGCAAGGGATGTGGATTCTTCTCCCATCCAAGATGATTTTCCTGATGAGCGACTTCTACATCTATATGGGATAACCCCCTGGTTTGCTGACATAGTTAACTTTCTTGTTGCTGGTGTTGTTCCTGCAGGTGCAAGTAGATCCAAGATCCACAAACTTAAGAGTGATTGCAAGTACTATGTGTGGGATGATTCGTACCTCTGGAAGTTTTGCAGTGATCAGGTGATTCGGAGGTGTGTCCCCGATCATGAGACAGTGTCCATATTGCATTTTTCTCATGCCTCTCATGTTGGAGGACACTTTAGACCACAGAGGACGGCAAGAAAAGTCCTAGATTCTGGGTTCTACTGGCCCACAATTTTTAGAGATGCCTATGAGGTCTACAGGAATTGTAAGGAATGTCAAACTGCAGGCCCTGCCATCACTCGTAGGAGTGAGATGCCTCAGCAGCCCATGCTCTTTTGTGAGGTTTTTGATGTGTGGGGAATCGACTTTATGGGTCCTTTCCCTGCATCTTTTGGTTTTGTATATATTCTTTTGGCTGTTAACTATGTTTCAAAGTGGGTGGAAGCAATCCCCACTAGGACTAACGATGCTAAAGTTGTTTCAAAATTTGTTAGGTCCAACATTTTTTGCAGGTTTGGCATACCAAGGGCTATTATCAGTGACCAGGGCACTCACTTCTGCAACCGCACCATGGAGGCCTTACTTAGGAAATATGGAGTTGTGCATAGAGTTTCCATTGCTTATCATCCCCAGACCAATGGCCAAGCTGAGATATCAAACAGGGAGATCAAGCAGGTTTTAGAGAAAATGGTGAAGCCGAATAGGAAGGACTGGAGCCGCCGTCTGGAAGACGCACTGTGGGGTCAGAGGACCGCTTTCAAGACCCCAATAGGGATGTCTCCCTTTAGGCTGGTATTTGGTAAGGCATGTCACCTCTCGGTGGAAGTTGAGCACCGTGCATACTGGGCAGTCAAGAGCTGTAACTTGGAAATGAAGAAAGCTGGTATTGAAAGGAAACTACAGTTGCAGCAGCTTGAGGAGCTTAGGCTAGAGGCCTATGAAAGCTCCCGGATTTATAAAGAGAAAACAAAACATTTTCATGATAGGATGATTACTAGAAAAATTTTTGTTGTGGGCCAGCAAGTATTACTGTTTAACTCCCGCCTGAAAATGATGGCTGGGAAACTTAGGTCCAAGTGGACTGGACCATTTGTTGTTACTAATGTGTTTCCTTATGGTGCAATAGAGATTAAAGATGCAGGTAGCAACAAGCCCTTCAAGGTTAACGGGCAGAGACTGAAGCCATTCCATGGTGTGGTTGATGGTGTTCCTGACGATGCTATTGTTGAGGAGCTCTCCTTGGAAGCTCCCACTTACCTGAACACACGATCGGGAGTATCCTTTCCTTTCCCTCACTCTGATTTTATAGTTATGTCGTTCATTGGGGACAATGTATGTTTTAAGTGGGGGGAGGAACTAGTTGTAGTTTGTTTTGTCTTTCTTTTAGGTTTTGAATAAATTGTGTCAGTCTTTGGTCGGTGAGCTTGATTGATTTTGATTGATGGTGCACAGATTGAGTGCATGATTGATGTGATGATTTCCCCCAGGTTGGAAAAAAAAATTTTGATTTTGAAAAGTGATCCCTATGTGATTGAAAACTGAACTTTGAGATTTTATTGTGATGGCATGATTTATGATAAGTTTGGGGTGAAGGGAAGCACACACTAGGGATAGAATCTCTGTCAAACAATTTGCATGAATGTCCAGGTGAGGTTTTGAGCCTCCAACATGTTTTTGACTGTGAGAATCACTTTTGAGTTGCACTTTCCTGAATTTGCTTGAATCTCCTCTTGGTTTGCATGTTTATGTGTTTGCTTCAAATGATTTAGGCATTTTCTTTGTAAATAGCTACTTAGCCTAAAATAACCATCCCTAATGCATGTTCCTTTGTTGGCCCCTTTGAGCCTAATTAGCCTATTGTTTCTGGTTGACCGTATGTTATAAGCTGAAATCTGGAAAACCATGTTAACCCGATCTTAGGATTAGGAGAGCATGTAATCTTAGCAAAGATAATTGTTGCAAGAAACTAAGTTTGGGGTGGCTACAAGGGTGATGTGTTGTTTGGGATTGAAAAAAAAAAAAGAAGAAGAAGAGAAGAAGAAAAAAAATACAAAAATACAAAAATTTCAAGAAGGGTATTAGAATAAAAAGGCTGTAGTCACCCAAAGCATAAGGAAAATGGAAAAAGGAACTTGAGTGGAATTTCAATGTTTGAAGTGTTTCATGCTCTCTTAGTTCCTAGGGACTTAAGCCTAGTACCTTTGTATATCCTACCCTTAGCCAGGCCCCATTACAACCATAAAAGACCTTTTGATGTTGCATGCATATTTTATGTGGGAATCATTTGGAGATGAAAATCAAATTTATGGGAAGTGTTTCTGAAAGGTGAATTGAGTGAATTGTTGATTGCCTGACAAAAACTGAGCGATTGAGTGAACACTAAATTCCCTTGTGAGGAAGGCGATTGTTTGAATTTGGTGATCTCCCTCTTGTTTGTAACTTGGATCCCTTGCTTAGATTAATGATTGTTTGAATGATGAAATTCTCAAATGTTCAAAGTAGATGAATGTGGGGATTACATTGTTGAAAGGGGGAAACATTGAAGGAAAAATTGTTTTGATGAAATTGCTTGAAATTTGTGCAAAGTTGATTGAATCCTTAAGCTTGCCATGTCTTGAGTCTTTTTGATTTTTGAGTTGTAGTTTGCTTGGGGACAAGCAAAGTTTAAGTTTGGGGTATTTTGATCAGCCTCTGGATCATCTAGTTTTATGGCTAGTATGACCAGGGTTTTGTGTTAATTATATCCCGTTTTTGTCCGAATTAGATTAGATTGTCCTCAAGCAATGTTTTGAGTCTCTAAAGTAGTTTTAGGTTAATTTAGCCAGTTTTGAGTCAAATAAAGCACTTATGGCTATTTTATTGTTTTCAGGTTAAGTTAGAAGTCAAGGGAATAAAGAAGCAGAGGGAATTTCAAGTCTGGAGGTGCTCGCCTCGCGAGAGTCTTCTCGCCACGCGAAACCAGCATGAGCAGCAGAATTATCATCTTCTCTGGTTCGCCCCGCGACTCCTCTTCTCGCCTCGCGAGTCTGAACGATGATTGTTCCTGAAAATGTAAAACACTCTGTCTCGCCCCGCGACTCCTCTTCTCGCCTCGCGAGTAATCCAACCCTGGAAGACCAGAGGCCATCATGGCTTAACCAGGTTAAAGGTCACGGGCGTTACAGTTTGGAATTTGAAGAGTTTCGCCCCACGAGCAGTACTTCGCCTCGCGAGAATGCCAACGGTTGCAGACTGTTCACAATATTCGCCTCGCGAGAGCATGTTCGCCTCGCGAGAGGACAAAATTTCTGAATGTTATAAATAGCTGTCTGGGCAGATTATGAACAACTTTTGCTTCTCCATTGTTTTTATATTTCTCTGTGTGTTTTCATTTTTCCATGGAGAACTGAATTTCTTAGATTAATCTACTGTGATTGAATTCCACCGCACTTGAGGTTTTGTAATTCCTATTTTAATTGCTTTTCCCTTTTTCAATACCATATTATACATTTCTGTTTGTTACTTCAGGAGTGTATAGTGTTGTGTTGATTCATTTCAGTGATGTTATGTTCCTATACTTAATCGCGTTTGTTAATTCGCGTGTGTTCATTCATGTTCGTTTGTTCATGAGGGCTTGACCCCGTTTGTTAATTCGGGAATAGGAACATATATCCGTAGTAGCGATTTCGTTTGTAATTGTTGCTACAACTGAAAGGGGATTAGAATCTGCTTAGGGCTTGGGATTACATGAATCAATGATAGTTGGGAATTCGAGAACAGTAGATTAATCGTTTCTAGCTCTTTGATAATATTTTCAACTGCTCTGTTTTATTGCTCTGTTATTACTTTGTTTTCTTAATTGCATCCAATCCAATACCCCCCCCCCCCCCCCCCCAAAAAAAATTTGATTTTTGTGGTAAATAACACTTCAAGAGTCCTTGTGAGACGACATCCGAGTTGTCGCCCTAAACTACACTTTTGTAAACGGCTCGTTCTTTTTGGCGCATGAGCGACAGCGCGTTCATCCACCAAAACATTTTCTTCAAATCCTAATACATTTTTGTGGATCCAGGATGGAAACTCCACTTACTCTTATGTGCTTCCTCTAAAATCATCTTCCTAAGTTCTGCATCCTCTGGCACACAGATTCTATCTCTAAACCTTAACACACCATCCGTTCCTCTATTAAACTCAGAAATTTTACCTTCATCGATTCCTCTACTTACTTCCTGGAGGAATAGATCCTGAACTTGTTTATCTTTAAGATCTTTCATAAAATCACTACTAATAGTGATCATACATAAGAAAATCTTATTCTCAACCAATTCCATTCTAAGTTCAAATCCCTAAACTGTTCAAGCAATTCTAACTCCTTAACCATCATCGCAGACACGTGCAAGGATTTCCTGCTTAAAGCATCCGCTACCACATTGGCCTTCCCAGGATGGTACAGTAATTCAAAATCATAACCTTTGATAAACTCCATCCATCTTCGCTGCCTCATATTCAATTCTTTTTGATTGAATAGATACTTCAGGCTCTTGTGGTCACTGAAGACATTAAACTTTGCTCCATACAAAAAGTGTCGTCATATCTTTAATGCGAACACTATTGCTGCTAACTCCAAATCATGAGTCAGATAATTTCTCTCATGAATTCTCAACTGTCAGGAAGCATAAGCCATGACTCTTCCCTCTTGCATCAGGACACAGCCTAAACCTTGGTATGATGCATCACAATATACGTCAAATTGTCCTAGTGGATCTGGTAAGATCAACACAGGTGATGTAGTCAACATGTCCTTCAGCTTTTGAAAATTTTGTTCACACTTGTCCGTCCATACAAAAGCTATATTTTTCCTTGTTAACTGCATCATAGGCATCGCAATCTTCGAGAATCCCTTTATGAACCTCCGATAATATCCAGCTAGTCCTAGGAAACTCCGTACTTCACTTACTGACTTAGGCCGTTCCCACTTAAGAACTGACTCAACCTTAGCTGGATCTACGGCTATTCCTTCTTTATTAATCACATGACCTAGGAATTGTACTTCTTCTAGCCAAAACTCACACTTGGAAAGTTTGGCATAAAGCTGCCTATCCTTCAAAACTTGCAACACCAATCTCAAATGTTCCTCATGCTCTTCCCGCATACGAGAATAAATAAGAATATCGTCGATGAACACATCAACAAACTTATCGAGGAACGGTCTGAAAATTCTGTTCATATAATCCATGAATATGGCTGGCGCATTAGTTACACCGAAAGGCATAACTAAATACTCATAGTGCCCATATCTCGTCCTAAAAGCCTTCTTGGGTATATCTTCCTTTCTTACTCTGATCTGATGGTACCCAGATCTTAAATCAATCTTAGATAACACTACTGCTCCTTTCAACTGATCCATCAAATCATCTATCCTAGGCAATAGATACTTATTCTTAATCGTTACCTTATTCAACTGCCTGTAATCCATGCACAATCTCGTACTTCCATCCTTTTTCTTAACAAATAACACTGGTGCTCTCCATGGTGAAACACTCGGTCTGATAAACTCTTTTCTTAACATGTCATCCAATTGTTCCTTCAACTCTGCCAACTCAACCGGTGACATCCGATAAGGAGCTATAGATATAGGCCCTGTCCCTGGTACGAGATCTATAGTGAATTCCACTTCTCTTTCCGGTGGCAAACCTGGAACATCTGGAGGGAAAACTTCAGGAAACTCTCTCACAATAGGCATGGAATCTATGTTGGGAGTCTCATTAGCCTTCTCTGCAAAAAGAATCACAAACTGTTGAGAGTTGTCACTCCTCGTAGAAACTCTTTCATTGGCAGATGCTACACTAAAAGGTTCAAGAAATGATAAAGTCTTGATAGAACAATCTAGCACTACATGGTTAGCCGAAAGCCAATCCATGCCAAGAATAACATCTATCTGTTGCATAGGTAAACAAATAAGATCTACAATGAATGTCCTATTCTCAACAACGATAGGACACTGTAAACAAACAGACATAGTAGTCCAGGATTACTGGTTGGAGTAGACACTGTGAGGGAATAAGGTAATTTGGAAACAGTTAAGTTCAAATGACCCACACACTCATGGGAAATAAAAGAATGTGTAGCACCTGAGTCAAACAACACATATGAGAGTCTACTAGCTATCAAACACATACCTTGTATAAGATTAGCAGATTGAGAGGATTCAGCTCCCCTCATGGTAAACACTCTTCCAGTGGCTTGAGGTTTGGCCACTTGTGGTCTTGCTGCTGGGACTCGTCTTCTAGCTCCACCTCTATTGTCTCCAGTTCCTCTTCCGGCAACTTTCGGTTGTTGCATAACCCTTTGTCTGCAATCTCGTGCCACATGACCTAGTTTCCCACAGATGAAACAGCTAGGCCTATTTGTATAGTCTCTAGCATAATGAGATCCTCCACATCTGAAGTAAACTAAGCCATGTGGTTGCTGACCCATTCTAGGCACTGGTGCTGGTGTCGGTGTTTGCCCGGGTCGAGCATATGGTCTCTGTCTCCACTGAGAACCACTTTCTCCGTGCCTCTGGAAACTTGATCGGTTAGGACATCCACTCCTCGGTTGTTTCTGTTCATTGTCCATCCTTAGGTCTATACTTTCAATGGCACTGCATTTCTCGACTAGTTCTGGGAAATACTGTATGTCAAGAGACACTATAGCCCTCTACAGCTCATCTCTGAGTCCTTCCTCAAATCTTCTACATTGCTAGTCCTCATTTGGAAATCTCTGATAGAATTCTGAAAACTTGATCAAAGCTTCAAAACGTGATGCATACTCACCTACAGACATGTTGCCTTGTTTGAGGTTTGTGAATTCCTTTTCCTTCTCCCATCGAACTAGACGCGGAAAATATTTTTCGAAAAAGCAATCAGTGAATAACTTCCAGTTAATGTTCCTATCCTCAGCTTCCAACAGTCTTTTCTTTCCCTTCCACCAGAATTCTGCTCCTTCGGTTAACATGAAGGCAGCATAGCTCACTTTCTTCTCCTCGCTGCAGTACATAGTAGCAAATATCTTTTCGATCTCTTATATCCACCATTCTGCTTTCTCTGGGTCATACTCTCCTTGGAATTGAGGTGGTTTTCCGTTCATAAAATTAGCCAATCTGGCATCTTTAGCTGCTATTGCCCTTCTCTGATTCTTAATTTCTAGCTGTTCTTTGTTCATCTGCAGCATCTCAGCATTCTGCTGGGTTTGCAGTAGCATAGCAGCAGCTAGGGTTTCCATTGCACTTGGAGTCAAAGATGATCCTCCTCCATTCTCAGTATTGTCGGCATTACCATTGACAGCTCCAATAATCCTTTCTGGAGTCGTCACCACTGTTAGTTGGACGTCCTCTTTCGCGAGCCATGGTTCTATTAAAAGAAATCATCCGCTCTTATTAGTATGACATATAATACTACATAGGAAAGTATATAAATACCATATGCCAGACTAATGTTAACCTCTAACATTAGATTCTGACACACTACCCAACTTCTAAGCATAGTCCACATCTGATGTGGATTCAACTATACACGGCCAGTAACAACATCCTAAACCTCGCAGTCCTTGATTCTGATCGAACATAACCCACAGTCCGTTTTAGAACCAAACTGCTCTGATACCAAAATGAGACACCACGTTGTGCCCCAGTATTTTATTAGATTAATTACCTTCTTAAATCAATTCTTAATCGCGTAATTATCGTGAAAATACGTAAAAATTTAAAACTTATTTAATTATCATATAACTTCTACAAATTTAAAACACAACAACTTTAACATATGTAAATACACACTTAGTTGTTCATTACAATACCAAAACACTGTTGAGGGTATCCTCTCAGTAGGATCCCTCACAGGCATAAACTTAATAACAGACATACTTAGCGGAAATATAAAAATGCTCCTTAGACACACTGGCCATAATGTCTATACTCTAATCGCCATGGATCACAGCTCGACCCCCAGCGTCGGGTTCGTATGAAGTTCCATCCAACTCCTCAGTAATCTCCATTTCATACAGAGTTCCGTCCAGCTCCTCAGCAACATAACCCTCCATCGGGTTTTCTAACGTAAACCAAAGTAACCCCGAAAAATACAGAAACATAGGGAATAAGAAACAGTTCTATCATCAAAAAGCGGAAAAGAGTCATAGTAAATCATACAGTAATTGTCACAGACAAACAACGCACATAACTAACAGATCACCCTCAAGTTAATATATCATCCTCTACCCCCCAATCTCATGCTACTCAAAGACACCATAGTTGCACACCTATTTCCTAAGGTGGAAGTGGTCTCGCGAGAACTCTTGATTTTACGTGTATTATATTACCAATACACAGTGTATTATATTACCAATACACAGAAGTGTTTTACGTGTATTATATTACCAATACACGGTGTATTATATTACCAATACACATAAATGTTTTACGTGTATTATATTACCAATACACGGTGTATTATATTACCAATACATAGAAGTGTTTTACGTGTATTAAATTACCAATACACGGTGTATTATATTACCAATACACAGATGTCCTTGCGTATTATATTACCAATACACTTATGTCTTTGTGTATTATATTACCAATACACTTTTGTCCTTGTGCATTATATTACCAATACACGGTTGTGGACAACAACACCTATACTTGAATCTCACTAACCCGTTTTAACAACATCCTAGTGCCTTAACCTTCCATTAGAACTTGACACATATTCTATGCCATAACACCTCTTTAACATACATCATCTAGGTTAGTCACTTCTAAATCATCATTATCCTCACACCCAAAACATTCATCTCTTAGACAACATATATATCTTTGCTTAAAAACCACCAAGCATAATAATACAAACCAGGCAGATCATGCATAACACAATATCAATCAAAATATTCCCATATCAGAAACATAGCACAAAATCAATTCAATAAAGGTAATAAAATCAAATCAACCATCAACAATATAAAATCATCCTAATATCGATAAACCTACAATCCCCGAATCACCATTGGTTTTTCAAAAAAGGCTTCCAACGTGATTTTGGTCTTATCGATTACTCGACTACTAGTAGGGTTTAGGTCGCCCTACACAATTATTATATAATCTACTACTTATCCATTCCGACGATAGGTTGGTTATTTCCCCCACCTGGGTTATCACCGGACTCCTGAACTCGAAGCTCCTCGTTGTCACACCAGTAAGTACAAACTCCACCTTCTGTGAAGGTAAGGAGATTAGGTGCTCGAAGAGGTATACCACGAACGTCCTCGTTTCCTCCGTGATGGAAGTCTAAGGTTATGAACACAAAATCACAAGTTAAAATCAAACAAGAACCCTAAACCACAAGGTATAGGTTCGGCCAAGACTAGTTCTTAAGGTTAGAGATTCCCAAAAATTATACAACTCATGGATTTATGATCCTTAAGTGTTAGGAGTTCATAAACAATGATCACTTAACAAAGTTGAATTAAAATCCCACTAAGTTATAAACTTAGGGTATTCGGCCAAGGCTGGTAAAATAGGCTAGCATTCACTAAACTTTCCAATCTCTTATGTTTAGCATCCATATGTATTAAGGAGCTCCAAACCATGATCACTTTGGAAAAATAAGAACAAAGTATCCTAGGTCCATAACCTTCTAGGTTCGGCCTTCATAGGATTTATAGGTTAGAAATCTTTAAACTATCCAATCTCTTAGACTTAGCATCCAAATATCTTATGGAGCTCAAGTCCATGATCATTTTGGAAAACAATAAAAACTTAGACATTTTGATCTCTTAGACTTTGCATCCAAATATCTTATGGAGCTCAAGTCCATGATCATCTTGGAAAAATGAAAGTAATACATCCTCGCTTTAATAACATAGAATAAACAAGTTAGAAATCCTTAAACTTTCCAATCTCTTAGACTTAGCATCCAAATATCTTATGGAGCTTAAGTCCATTATCATTTTGGAAAAATAAAAACTCACACATCCTAGTACCAAAACACTAAGTTTCGGCCATCATAGGATGATGAGGAAAATATTTTTTGTTTAACAATAACTGTTAGGTTTAGAATCACAAGGTATTAAGAGTTCTAAATCCATGATCATACTTGGAAAGTTGAAACATAGTATCCTAGGCTTATTTATTCATATTTTCAGCCATCATAGGAACAAGCTGTCAAAACTTCCAAGATTTATAGATTTAAGATCAATGGATAGTTAGAAACTCAAACACATGATCATATTCCAAAAGTTGAAACAAAAACTTCCTAGGTCACAAATGCAAGCATTCTGCCTTCATTGGAAGCGATAGGTAGAGATTTTTCTTTTAAACAAACTCTTAGTATGTGAAAATATAAGTTAATACAAGACTATAGAAAGTGGTTTCAACTCAAAAGGAGTTTTCTACCATTTTAGAGAGATTTTAGAAGTTTAAAGCAAGAACACATAAAGTAAACTAAGAAATAAAAGATGAAACTTGCAAAAAGATTCATATGAGAGCATTACCCTTAGTATAAGGAAGAACTTTAATGAAGAACTTAAGTAGAAAAGATGAATAAAAACTAAAGCTTTAAGAGCTTGAACTTTTAGAAGAAAGAAGAAGATGAAGGTTTAATGGAGGTTGAAGGAGGAAGATGATGAAGTGAAAATGAAAGGGGTAGATATAGAGAGTGGAGAGAGTGGCACGAAATTGAGGAGAGAGGAATGAGCTTGGAGATCAAGTTTTGACCTTGTGCCTTGTTTGGTTGAAGAGGAAAGAAAAAAATAGGTTTTTAGAATATAATATGATATATTTCAAAAAGTCCATCATGACCACTTTTTAGGAGGTAGCTTAGGCCATACCTCTAGTGAGTCACCTCACTCCCTCATCTAACCTCAAGCCTTTTATGTCTCCAATTCTGCTCCATTTCGTACCTGGTTGCATTTCCGATCGTAATTCTTCCGACGTTTTCGGCCGAATAAAATATTTTATTTTATTTTTGAACGAAAATTTTCAAAATAACCAAAGTTGAAGGAAACATAATAAAAGCACTAACTATCTCGTTCACGGGTCAAAATTAGGTTTTCTACACAGTAAACTTGTACCGGCAGTGAAAACGCAGACCGGCTTTCGTTTGAATTTTCAACCGAAAATTTTACCATAACCCTCTACCATAAATTAGACTATGAATATGATTTTATTTTAATCAAAAACACTTTCTAACTCTCAAATTTAAAATATAATTTAATTATATTTTAACCGGTTAAACAGCATCAATAAAATCAGGCTGTTACAATTGTTGGTTGTGCACTGTGTTGCTCATTCATGCATTGGAATAGTGGAGTAGCGTTGCATCGCATAACATACCTTGTTTGGGATGATATATATATATATATATATATATACACACACACACACACACACACACACACTACAAAAAAAAAGCCGGATTACCGACAGCCAGAGTCCGTCAGAAATGCCAAAAATCCGTCGGTAAAGCGCATTTTCGATGGACTTTCCGACGGACACCTTTCCATCAGTACCTGACTCGTAGGAAACGGTGTCCGACGGACGAACCAGATCCGTCGGAAAGTTACCGACGGACAAAACCGTCGGAAAGTTACCGACGGACAAAGCCGTCGGTAATTCGATATTTTTTTAAAGTTATTAATTTTTTTTATTTAATCTGAAGTTCTAAACCGATCTACATTCTAGAACCGAAGAATCGCATCAATTTTTGTTTAAGATCAGGGGATCTGTCTATTTTTGTCACCACCAAACGAGTCTGTTATCAGATCGCAGGATCTATCGGTTTTGATTAAAAAAAATTTCTTGTAGAAGTAGAAAGAACCCAAAATAACCCAGAAAGATAAATCATCACATTTCAACAAACTCTCGAAAAAAAAATTCAACGTTAACATCAATAAAAAATAGATCTGAAGAAAAAATCAAAAAGGTTTAAACTTGAAAACATCAACACACATAACCAAAGTCTCAGATCGGTGGTAGACCACCGTGAGCTGCCTTGGAGCTATATATGACGGGACGAAAGACGAACACAGAAGGTGATACGCCGGTTGCGATGGTGGGGACCAGCTGGTTGCTTCGTCTGAGATGGGCATGTCGTTGCCGGAGACAGAGATGGGAGGGGAAGACTTGAGTGTGACATTGAAAGACTGAGACTGAGAAGTGAGAAGAGAATAAGTAGAAAGGTTTTTTACTTTTACGACGGTCTCCCAAGATTTCCGACGGCTTTAGCCGTCGGTAATTCAAAAAAACGATTACCGACGGAAAATTCCATCGGTAACTGAGATCCGATTTTTCGACGGAAAATCCATCGGTAAAATGTAATCGGCATTTTCGACGGCTTTTGCTGTCGGTAATTCAAAAAAACGATTACCGATAGAAAATTCCGTCGGTAACTGAGATATAATTTTCCGACGGAAAATCTGTTGGTAACACGTAATCGGCATTTCTGATGGAAATTCCGTCGGTACAGGCACGTGCCAAAAAAATCTCATTTCCCGCCATCGATACCGACGGTATTACCGACGGAAAAGTCGTCGGTAACCTTATGGACGGCTTTTCCGTCGGTAATTCTTGTGTCTTTTGCTTTCCAAGCTTTCCGACGGAGGATTCCATCGGTAAGTCGTTAGTTTCCGACGGAAATCGCGGCCGTCGTAACAATCCGTCGGAAATCCTGATTTTTCTTGTAGTGATATATGTCTATGATATTGATATGACGAGATGGTTATGTTTGATATGCTATGTTTTTATGATGCATGTTCAGCTTGCTAACTGCTTCCATGTCGTTATGTTGATATATATGTTTCTCCCCGTCTTTTGTTGTCTGCTTGCATGTATCGTTTTGGATATACAGAGGACGGTGAGCAGCTTGCTAAGGAGTGACTCTGAGGAGCCGCTACTCGTAGTTTAGTTGTTTCAGTTTCAGTTTGTTATCTGAGTTGTTTTATCAGATTGGTTATACCATCTCTGTAATGTGACATCGGGGTTGGGTTTCCTTTATATTTTAGATATGTTTACGTTTTCTTAGATAAACATTTTTAAGTTTTCCGAGTTGAAGTTATGTTACAATGCGGCAGCCTCTGCCCTGTTTTTATTATTATTATGATATAATATGCATGTGTTCTCTTTTCCTTTTATATCTTTTACGCTTTATGAATACATGCGGGGTAGAGGGTGTCACAATAACGATTTAGTAACTCTTACAATATGGAGAAGTGTAACTTCTCTCCCTACCTATGCTTGGAATTCAATATAAGGATATCATTTTCTGGAAGAAGGAATAAGAAGAATCGGTGGTATGCCTAGTTCTAAAAAACTAGACTCTTTTGTGTTCTTATTTTCTTTGTACTAATATCTTCTCTTTTTAAGTAATGTTGTAACATGTACAAAAAGATCATGAATAATATCTGTTATGTGTTAAAATTCTACAAATATTAACAAGTGAGTTTGAATCAAGGTAAAGATAATTATTTTGTTTCCTAAATCATAATGATTGTAAGCTACGGGTTCATATTCAAATTTTCCTTATGAATTTATTCATTTGATCCTGTTCTTACAAATAATATGAATTTGGGTATATATATTTTGTTAAATATTTTGGAGAAAAATTTTATTTGATTGATGATCTATTCACTACAAAAAAAGGTCATTTAGCGACCGAAAATAGTGACCGAATTTTTTGGTTGCTATTTGCGACCAAAATAGCGGCCGATTGTAGGATCTACATGGAACACTGGTTAGAGTTGAGTCTGCGACCGAAATAGCGACCGAAATAGAGCGTAGCAGAGATATCGGTCGCTATGTCGGTCGCTAAACAAAGGAAAGTAAAAGTCAGAAATTTATGAATTTTTAGCTACCGAAATGGCGACCGAATTAAATGCAACGGTCAAACTTTATTTATATTAGCGACCGATTTCGAAATCCGTTGCTAAATTTATGAATTCATAATCTAAACTTTATTTATATTTGCGACCGATATTAATTCGGTCGCTAAACGGTGCATATAAAAAATAAAATAGTGCGTGTTAGCGACCGAAATTTAAATCGGTCGCTAAAATTATAAATTCAAATTCAAACTAACCATATTAGCGACCGGTTTAGCGACCGAATTATTTCGGTCGCTAAAACTGAAATCCCTAAATCGCGAAATCTCCCATTTCCTTCCTCACTTCTTCATTTTTCCTCTCTCAGCTCTGCTCCCTACCTCCACCACCGCGCCAGTCCGTCGTCCGTCTCCACAATCGCCACCACCGCACCAGTACGGCCACCACCGTATCACAGTACGTAAGTCTTCTTACCTCTCATCTCTTCCTTTCTTATCTTCCTTTTCCTCCCTCTCATCTTTGGTCTTTCCCTCCGCAAAAATAGTGCCACCATCGTAGAGCTCCGGCCACCACAGGGACAACCGCAAGGACCACTGCAAAGGTATCTCCTCCTTCCTTCTATGTATCCCCTGCGCCCTTCATTCTGTTGAGGCTTGTTGAGTTTTGCTAGGCTTGGTCATTGTATTCTGTTAGTTGGTTAAATCTGTTAGTTAGTTGTTTTTGTGTTTCTGTTTTTTCTTTTAGTCTAGCATCTCTTAGTTGGTTGTGTTAGTTTCCTTTTATTTTGTACTTTCTATATAAAGAGCTTTGGTCTCTCAATTCAATAACAAGAAAGTTCACTCATTCCATTAAAGAAGTTGATCCAAGCTTAACACATTCTCCATTTATTGTTATTTCACAGTCTCTGAAATTCTTTTTGCGACAATGATGGTTACTGTTTTGGTTGCTTTGTGAGTGTGTCCAAAAATTCTGGTCTGGTGGTATGTCTAAGAGGGTCCAAAAATTTTCTGAGGGTTCATCTTTTTCTCTCTGAATTTCAGAAGCAAGAGAGGAGGGAACTTTGAAATTTTCCTTTTTTTTTGTGTTGCTATTGGTGGTCATTATATTCAAAGGAGGGGGTACTCTAAATTTGGCATGTAGTATCAACATAAAGTGGAAATTGTTGTCACTCTTTTTGTGTTGCTGTTGGTGGTCATTATTTTCATGTTTGTGTTTGCAGAAATCATAAAGGAAATGAATCAACAATATGAGAACATAAATTTTCTTCTCTTCCTTTATAAGTGTTGTGTGAGTTTGAGAGTTAAAAGTGAGAGAGAACAATTATCCTGGGTGAGTTTTATGTGTTTGTATAAACACCAGAGTAGAGTCCAGGGCTGGATGATTTCATGAATCATGACACTTGCTTTGCCCGTCCAAAAAGCATTTGAAACATTCTTTTTTTTTTTAGTTTAGTTTATTATAGTTACGTTTTTGTCACTGATTAAAGCTTAAATTTTGTGTTTTGCATTTTGTTTTGAGTTCTCAGACATGCAAATATGACAACCACAAACAAATGGAATTTGTAATTTAAGATTTAAACCCTTACCTCATCTTCCAAGAGTTAGGTTTTGGGAGAGAAAAGGTTCCTTAGTACTTTTCTCCCTTTGTTTCCTCTTCTTCTGAAATAAAGGAGATGGGGAGGAGAGTATAAGGAAGAAGGGAAGTTGCAAGTTGTTCTAAATTTGTAACCGTATATTGTTGATTCTATTTTATATTAATTTATGTGTTTCTAGTCTTATAAATAGTTGTACTGGATTCTGTATATATAGAATAATGATTTGATTTGAAATGACTAATTTCATTTATGCACGATAGGTCCTTGTTGTCATATTCTTCTACTCTCTGTTGGCTCCGGCTTCTCCCCTTATCCTTGCTCGGTTGTGTTTTCTCTCTCAGGTAAGTTCTCTGAACACTCAGTGTAATGTATTATGTGAATTATCATGTTGTTTGGTAGTGGAGAGCTGAGCTCAATAGGATGTGATCTTGTCTGATTGTATGCTGATAATTTAATGTTTATGCATGTGTTTGTCAATATGTGTTGTTTGTTAGTGGAGAGCGGAGCTCAATAGGATGTGATCCTGTCCGAAAGGCGGGATGCTGGTTGTGTGCTGATAATTTAGAAATTATGCATGTGTTTGACAATTAACTGCTACTTGTTAGTGGAGAGCGGAGCTCAATAGGATGTTTGCTATAATATTTAATCTAAGTTTGTATTGATTTACGCTGCAATTTATCTAAGCTCAACAATGTTGCAATATTTATAGGTTAATGGTTTTATTTTCTGTTAGAGATAATAATTAATTTACGAAAGACTTTGTTTCCTATTTGAGATTCAATATTAATGAGCATGCGTAACTTATCAAGGTATGCCTGCTCATTGTATTGAATCTTGAATTGTCCAAGTGGGACAGTTTGGGAAAAAACCTTTTTCACACTCGTACAATAGTCATTTCAATGTTCAAATGCCTTATATACTTGTTGAAATCTCGGTCTGATGCATTTTCTTTTGTTCTCCTGGTGCATACTTGATCGCG
The DNA here is from genome assembly GCA_030762895.1 of Sophora flavescens. Taxonomy (NCBI): domain Eukaryota; kingdom Viridiplantae; phylum Streptophyta; class Magnoliopsida; order Fabales; family Fabaceae; genus Sophora; species Sophora flavescens. Next base: position 151,134,557 of record CM061064.1, read on the forward strand.
GTGATTCTGACCGTGCTCGAGTCTTGTAACTTGGAGACCGATGGGAAATGCTGCCAAAATTTTGTCAAGTATAAGGTATTTGAATATGGGAATAACTATTAGTAGCCGAGTGTGGCAAAGGTTTATTCTCGAATGGGATAGGTTCATACCTTGTCATAAGAACGAGATTGATGGAGTTATTGGAATGCACCGTAATATATAAGTGTTATTGTAGGATTGTTCAGGCTATTTAATTGCCAGCAATGGATATTCCGGAGAATCGGAAATGGATGTATCGTAGGTTGGATCGGAATAAACGTCTTAGGGAAGAGTATAGAGTTGGAGTGGGTGAGTTTATAGAGTTTGTTGTTAGCCAGGAGAGATTTATACGACTGGGCGGTGATCAATTGAGGTGTCCTTGCAAAAGATGCAAGTGTCAATATTTCAAAAGCGTGGATGGAGTTGTAACCGATCTTTATGAGAAGGGCTTCATGCCTGATTACTATTGGTGGAGTAACCATGGTGAGACGTTGCCTGACTTAAACCCGATTGTGGTTGAAGGTTCGTACTATGGAAGTGGTGACCGGAGGGAAGAATTGAATCCATACGAGCAGATGATAATGGATCATGCTGAACCATCGGTTGGTGTTGTACTAGAAGAAGATGGGGGAGAAGATGGTGGAATGGGTTCCCAATACATAGAGGAGAATCCGAATCCCGAAGCTCAAAGATTCTATGATATGCTGAGTGCTGCACGATCTCCATTGTGGGAAGGATGTCGGGAGTACACGGAGTTGTCGATGTGCATGGAATGGTTGAGTATCAAATCTGACTACAATATGAAAGAAGGTTGTTTTAATCGCCTCACCGGGTCAGTGTCCAAGGCGTTGTCAGAAGACAATCGGATGCCTACTAGTTTTTATCATGCTAAGAAGTCTGTGGAAAATTTGGGTCTGGGGTGTTTGAAAATTGATTGTTTCCCGAATGGATGTATGTTGTACTATAAGGATGATTCTGCGGAAAGAATAACATGTTGTCGATTTTGTGGTGCGGATCGGTATAAGACAACCACTAGGATGGGCATTGAGAAGAAGAGGTTGCTAAAAAAGATGTGGTACTTTCCGCTCGTGCCAAGACTTACAAGATTGTACTCTTCGATGGCCACTGCAGCTCACATGAGGTGGCATATTGAGCATGAGAGGGAGCAAGATATCTTGTGTCGTCCATCTGATGGAGAAGCCTGGAAGCATTTTGATAGGGTTCATATGGCATTTTCGTAGGACCCTCGCAATGTCCGATTGGGGTTATCTACTGATGGATTTAATCCTTTTGGGCAGTCTGGAAAAGCATACTCTTGTTGGCCGGTTATCCTGACTCCGTACAATCTTCCCCCGGGGATGTGCATGAAGTGGGAGTTTATGTTCCTAACAGTCATAATTCCGGGTCCGTCTAATCCAAAAGGTAAGATTGATGTGTACTTGCAGCCGCTAATAGATGAGTTGACAATGCTGTGGAATGATGGTGTGTTGACATATGACGTATCTTTGAGGAAGAATTTCATCATGAAAGCAGCTTTAATGTGGACGATCAACGACTTTCCTGCTTATGGGATGATGTCGGGTTGGATGACCGCGGGGAAGCTTGGATGCCTAATATGTATGGAGCGATCGAAGGCATTCACGCTTAAAAATAGTCGAAAGATCTCATATTTTGATTGTCATCATCAATTCCTTCCAGAAGATCATCCTTATAGGCGGAACAAGAATGCATTCAAGAAGCGTTGTGCGGAGACAACACCGCCTCCACCACGTTTGACTGGTCCTAATGTATGGCGCAGAGTACAGTACTTAACGTTCGTCCATGAAACCCAAGGAGAACATATTCCTGATTATGGCGTCAACCATAATTGGACAAAACAAAGTATATTTTGGAGGTTGCCGTATTGGAGGGCGCAGCTACTCCGTCACAACATTGATGTCATGCATACTGAGAGCAATGTGTTTTTGAATGTGTTTGACACTGTGATGGACATCAAGGGGAGGACAAAGGATACAAATAAAGCCCGATTGGACCTGGCTGACATTTGTAATCGGAAGGAGCTTTAGTTGCAGGACGGTGGTCGTGGCAGACTTATCAAACCAAAGGCAAGTTATACACTAAGCAAAGCACAGAAAGTGGTTGTCTGTAAGTGGGTTAAAGAACTAAAGTTACCATATGGGTATGCTTCCAATCTGGGTAGATGTGTTGACATTAAGGAAGCAAAGTTACATGGAATGAAGAGTCATGATTGCCACGTGTTCATGCAACGGTTGCTTCCAATTGCGTTCGACGCATTACCGAAGCAAATTTGGAACCCACTTGTTGAGCTTAGCCACTTTTTCAGGGAGCTTACATCGACAACACTAAATGTGAATCAATTAAAGGATATGGAAGTCAAGATACCCGTTTTGTTATGTAAGTTGGAGCAAATCTTCCCGCCGAGTTTCTTTGATTCCATGGAACACCTGCCAGTTCATCTACCGTACGAAGCAAGAGTTGGTGGCCCAGTCCAATACCGCTGGATGTATCCATTTGAGAGGTAAACAACATCAACTATTTTACTTAATACATATGAAATTCACGAACACGAGAGCGTAGTTTAGCTTTCCCTAAAACTAGTAATTATTTGTATGTATCCCTCTGTAATAGGTTCCTGCACTCCCTTAAACACAAAGTCAAGAACAAGGCACGAGTGGAGGGTTCCATTTGTGAAGCATACTTAGTAGAGGAGACTTCCACTTTTGCCTCTTATTTCTATCCGGACGAAGTTAACACGAGAAGGACAAGGATGCCTAGAAACGTTGATTCGGGCGAAGGAAGTTCAACTAGTCCTCCTATATCAATATTCAACTATCCGGGCAGATTTAGTGGCAAATCAAAAGAATATTTCTTGGAGCAGCATGACATTAATGCTGCTCATCTGTATATCCTTCAAAATTGTGAAGAGGTCGCGCCATATTTAGAGTAAGTTTCTACAATGTCTTTTATAATTAAGTTCAGTTGACATTTATGATTATTAATCGTCCTGCTGTTAATCTCCCATATTTAGGATGTACGGTAATTTTCTAAGGGATCTCCAACCTGACATTTCAAACGATCAGGTTGATCGAGAAATTACTTCTCACTTTGCTACGTGGTTCAGTAAATATGTAGGTTAAGCACCTTCGTTTGTTGAAATACATTTTATCTTCTTAAATATATAGCATGTATAAGAATAATATAATATTTGATTTTTTAGGTACTAGATCCAGAAAACAATGTTCAAAATCCATTGTTGACAAATTTGGCATGGGGGCCTAACAGATGGGTTACATCATGGAATACTTATTTTGTAAATGGATATAAATTTAACACAAAAACATGGAATGAAGGAATGCAGACATGTAACTATGGTGTTTGTGTGCGAGCCACTGATGGCAATGTAGAGGATGATTTCTATGGGGTTCTAACTGACATCCTTGAACTCGATTATACCGGTATCCCCGTGATGAAGTTAGTTATCTTCAAGTGTGATTGGTTTGATCCTACTCTTGACGTAGGGACAAAAATAGATAAAAATTATGGTATTGTTCAAGTGTGATTGGTTTGATCCTACTCTTGACGTACGACCCATTCATTTTTTCACAATAGACTGAGCAGGTTTATTACTCGCCATATCCCGAAGGACATCATGGCTGGTTGGGTGTTATTAAGATAAAGGCTCGCAGTATAATTACTGATAATGTAATCAACCAGCCTGAAAAAGATGCTCTGTACCAAGATGATGAGTTTTCAAGACCCCACGTACCGTTGCAAATTACCCCGGATATTATTGTTAATTCTCTGGCGGACATTTCCGGAAATGGGGAAGAAGTTGAAAGAGAGTTAATGGATCAATCCGAGTTGGACACATCTAGTGAAGGTACATTCCAATCAAGTGATACTGATGAGAGTGAGGGTGAATTTAGTGACGGAGATTCTACTTAGGTAATTTATTTATGTCATAATTCATTGTGTAAATGTCATTCTACTTATTAGGTAATTTATTTTTGTATTATTTACACTGTTGTGTAATCATCTTTTCATTTTTTTCACAGATGGCAGATTCCTCTAGAGGTAGGGGTCGTCGTGGAGGTCATGCTGCGAGAGTCCCTTACCCGGCCGACCCACAGCCTTAAGATCGAGACCACCTTACCAGCACCTCTGTGGATGGGACACCTCAGGGTGATGGAGTTGCACCCCCCACCCAGCCTCATGTGGTCGGGACACAGGCTGCACCCTCATCATCCACACCTACGACGACAGGACCATCATCATCATCGGGACAGGAGAGTCGTGGTCCATCCGACAGGAGGATTCTTCTTATCCCCAGGGGGGATAACGAGTATGCTAATTTAATTTTTTAATATATATAAAGTATCGTTAATTTCTATTTACTTGTTTTTTTAATTTATTTAGAACATTTATTAATGCTCTAATTTTGCTGCAGCTTTCTGCCCGCGAAGGGCCCTTCTGATTCGATATCGAAGATCCTACGACGCAAGTTTGATGGTCCATGGCCTACATGGAAGGCCATCCCACTGGGCCATAGGGATCAGTTGTTTCTAGAGTTTAAGGTAACAATTTATTAAGTTATTTAAATTAAATTTACATTATATATATGTACACACGAATTTCCTAACAACTGTAAGTTGCAGAAAGAGTATAGGTGCGACTTAGCTTTAGAGGCTCTCGTCAGGGACATATTTGAGCATAAAGGCTCACTGGTCATGAAGAATCTGACGAACAAGCTGAGGAAGGGTCGGAATAAGGGGAGGTGGGTGGATCCTGAGATCAGGAGGCAGCTGGACTAGTACTGGGCTACTGAGAAGTTCCAGGAGATCCAGGCCATAGCTCGGCGTAATCGAGCTTCTGATGGTGGCGCATGTGCTTGGACCGGTGGGTCAAAATCAGCCGCCGCCCACTACGACGAGCTGGTAATACATTAAACTTTTGACTTAATATACTATTTAATTAATTAGTTTTCATTTTTAATTATTCTTATGAATTTAATATTATATTTTTCTGTGCAGAAAGCACAGAAACAACGGGCCCCGACTGCTATGGAGTTGGTGGAGAGGACGAAGAAGTTGAAGTCGGGGACATGGGTCAACGACAAGGCCCGTAACTATGCTGTAAGCAAAAAAATAATTTAGTGTTTACTTGTAATTTATTATAAATGATTTGTTAATATTAGATATAATTTTAACTAAATCTCTTCAACTATACTTTGTAGGTGGGCTTCAACGAGAAGAAGGACGATGCCATATCATGTGCCTCACAGTCACAAGATGAGGCTTTGACTGGTGATGGGCCCTGCTCTCTTGTCTCCGTCGATGATAATGCCATTTATTTGGAGGTCGTCGGGGGCAGGAACAAGAAGGGGCACGTGTATGGCCTCGGACACCTGGGAGGCGAGTTTATCGCTTCATCGTTCGGCACGCCTTCTCCTTCCTGCGCCGATACCGTCCCTCAGGAGCAGTTCCACCAAATGCAGGACACCATCACGCAGCTGAACGCGGAGCTTCGGGAGAAGAGCGAGAGAGAGCAGCAGATGGCGAACCAGATTGCACGATTGACTCGAGGCACACCAGAATGATGCGGCGAGCATCGAGCGAGGCGGACACTACGGCTGGTGTTGGAGCAGAGATGACGATCCAGACTCCGATTGCTCGGAGATGATGCTCGACGATTGTGCGCGCTTCGCTGCCGCTCCTCGATTCGCCGCCGCCACGATCGATGCTACTGCAGAGGACGATCAGCTAGCAGACGTCGGTGGTACGGACGCTGAGGATGATTGGATTCCTCCATCTCCCCCTCATCATGACTGATTTTTTTTCCATATTTTTGACTTTAAACGATTCTTGTACGACATTTTGGATTATTATTTATATATATATTTATTATTTTTTATGATTGTATATTTCATAAGTTATTTGGCGTGTTTTATTAGTAATTTTTCTAACGTTTAAAGTAAATCAGAAAAAAAAAATTATTTTAAAAATTAAAATTAAAAAAAATTACTAATAACCAGTTTAGCGACCGAATTAGAAACCAATAATTCGGTCTCTAAACTTTATTTAACATTTATAGATGAGGTATAGCGATCGAAAATCCATCGCTAATATAGGTTAACAGTAACCAAAATTAGCGACCGAACTAGCAACCGATTATCGGTCGCTAGAAATGGTTACCCAAAAAATGCGACCAACCTAATAGAGACCATTTATTATTATTTAGAGACTGAAAATTCGGTCGCCAATTAGCGACCGAAATATTAATTCGGTCTCTAAAACCTTAGCGACCAGGTATTCAGCCACCACCCTTAATCGGTCGCTAATTCGGTCGCTAAATTAAATAGCGACCGATTTACACTGTTTAGCGACCGAATATTACGGTCGCTAAACAATTGTTTTTTTGTAGTGATTTTGTACACGTTTTCTCCTATTTCATTAATTAGTTATAAGTATTTAAATAAAATATATATGATATGGTTTCTAGAGTTTTATTCATTGAAGAAAATTGTAATATGTTCCCAAATATTTTTATATAAATGGTAAACTTTGGTATATGGTAATACTAAAGGTATCATTGGTTATTGGCTATACTTTTAGTATACTTTATTCTCTTGTAACTATTGCACTTATTTTGTAACCATTGTACATGATTGTGTATTATATTGAAAATTGTAACCACTCTCCTTATTGATGTTTGGAGTCCTATATAAGGAGATGACATTCCATGAAGAAATCGGAGAAAGTTATAATTAACTTGGTTCTAAGCTTCTTTTCTTCTCTTCATCTCTCTGTTTCCTCTGTATTAGAAAAGGTAAATCAGTCTCTAAAATATCTACTATATTATTTTATTTGGATAGCAAATTTTTATAAATTATGTTTATTGATTATATCAACTCAAATAGATTCAAGTACGATTGAAAGATGTGTTAATTGTAAACTAGAAGTTTGCAATGCACATGTAAACCAAAGTTCATTATACGATTGTAAACCAGAAGTTTACAAATCATAATAAGTTTGTTGTTTGGCATGACCGGTTAGGCCATCCCGGGTCTATTATGATGCGAAAAATATTTTAAAAATCATGTCCATTGAAGATCTTGAAGATTCTTCAATCCAATATGTACTACTTGTTCCCAAGGGAAGTTGATAATCAGACATCACCAACAAAAATTGAGATGAATCCCTCACATTTTAAGAACGTATACAAGATGATATTGGTGGACCAATACACCCACCATATGGACTATTTAGATATTTTATGATTTTAATTGATGCATCAACTAGATGGTCACATGTTTGTCACTTGTAACCAGAAGTTTGCAAGATAGGTTGCTCAACTAATTTGATTAAGAGCTCAATTTCTCGATCATCAGATTAAGTAAAAATGTCTTGATAATGTTGGTGAATTTACATCTCAGGTCTTTAATGAGTATTGTATGTCTATTGGGGTTGATATTGAACATCCTGTAGCATATGTTCATACACAAAATGAGCTTGCAGATTTATACTTGGGGACATGTCGCATCAGCCAACAAGTTATTATAAGTCCTCCCCATTACAATTAGTTTCTGATAAGGAACCTAATATTTCCCGTATCATAATTTTTGGATGTGCTTGATAAGCCTCTGGCTTATCTAGTTTTATGACTAGATGAACTAGGGTTTATGTGCCAATTTATTCGAGTTCACTCTCGTTTTCGCCCAAAATTGCCTTGTTTCGTTCCTGAGTTGGACTTTGACTCGTTTTGCGTCTTTTGTGTAGTTTTTAGCTTATTTTGGATAGAATTACGCTTGTGGGTGCTTTTGTGTTTTCAGGTAAATAAAGTGAAGCTCCGGGAGTCAAGGAAAGCAAAGAAATAGTGGAAATTGAAATTCTGAGACACTCGCCCCGCGAGTGTACTCTCGCCACGCGAGAGTCTGAAGACCAAAGAAGACAGAGACTATCACGGCATAGTCGTGATTAAGGTCACGGCTGTGACAAATCGAGGTTTGAAGACTCGCCCCGCGAGAGATAGCTCGCCCTGCGAGAGAATGAAGACTTGGAAATCAGAGACCATCACGGCCTAGCCATGATGAAGGTCACAGCCCAGAATTGAAGACTCGCCCCGCGAAAGGTGTCTCGCCTCGCGAGTCCTTGAGGACCATGGAAGACAGAGGCAATCACGGCTTAGCCGTGATGGATATCACGGTTGTGACAGATTAGGGTTTGAAGACTCGCCCCGCGAATACAAGCTCGCCTCGCGAAAATACAAAATTTGAAGCGCGCCAATGCTTAATTTCGCGTCGCGAGAGTACGCTCGCCCCGCGAGCTGGCGAGAAACAGAATCCTTATTTAAAGGCCATATCAGATCAGAATTGGAGGAGGTCGTTAGCCACTTGTGTAGATCAGAGTAGTGCGAATCCTTGTCTTTGGAGCTGCGTCTCCGTCTTCTTTTCTTTTCTTCTTTTAGTTTGTTATTATGGAGATTATTGCCGATTGTTTGTGCGTCGTCACGGGCATGAGGAACTAATCCCCTCGTCCGAGGGATCGATGAAGCCACCCATGGCTGTGTAGTGTGCATATGATGTATGTGTTCTCCTCTCTTTTTAATTGATGATTTCCGATTCTGATTTGAATGTTTGATCATATGTATTGCGTGATTAATAAGTTAAACGTGTTTGAGGCCGAAAGGCGATTCGCGTTTTAGAACTTGAATCGGGATCATAAATGTTTTCCAATTCTGAATTGATTGTGTTGATCATATGTGTGCGTGATTAACTTGTTAACGTGTTTGAGGCCAAACGGCGAGAAGCGTTTTAGAACTTGAATTGGAATCATTAATCGAATAATGAGCACGACCGTGGATTTATTTGATTAGTGCAACCATATAGGGAACAAGGTTTAATAGAATTCGAGATTAGGGATTATGAGACCGAACAAGTGATTAATCCAATCATCGAATACGTTCTATTGAGCACGACAGTGGATATAGGAGAATTTAGGGGGTCCCGGTTGACATTGCAATTGAACTTAGGGAAGGAATACATCATCACTTGGGTACTTAACATGATTGGGTAGGTGGATTTGAGACCTTGGATGCATTTAATTTCTGATTTTAATCACCGTAGCGTTATTTGAATTGATTCTTGAATTGCAATCTCAATCTCTTTTTCTCAACCACCCTCTATTGCTTAACCAACGTATCGGATTTCTTGACAATTTAGTTGAATTGGTAGCCCAATCCTTGTGTTCGACCTCGGTAATATCTTACCGTGTTTTTATTACTTGCGACGACCCGGTACACTTGCCGGAGTCACAACAAGTTTTTGGCGCCGTTGCCGGGGATTGGCACAACCAATTTTTCTGATTTTAGGGGAGTTTGATTATTTGGTTAAGTTATTTTTGTTCTTATTTTATTTTTATTTTTATTATTTTCTTTGTTATTATCTCTCTACTTCTTTGATTCCACTTGGTCTTGCCGTGTTTTTGTATGCGAGGTACCTTTCTACAAGAGGACTTGCTATTCGAATCAGAGATCACCAGGACCGAGAGGCAATTAAGAAAAGAGGCCAGAGAAAGGAAGAGGTTGGAAGCATTTAAAATAGAGGACATGGCTGAAGAAAATCCTCCTCCTCTTCCTCGTTACAAGCCTCTCTTTGAGTACGATCTACCAAGCTTGGGAGATTGTGACTCTTCTATTGTGAGGGGCAACCTGAACACAGACTCTTTCAGAGTGGAAGCATGTGTCACATACCAGATCCGGGAGAATCAGTTTGATGGGAGTGGCAAACAGGACCCGCATAGACATATCACTCGCTTCCTGGAAGCTTGTGACTTGCGAAGACCGGGAGTCTCTCGGGATGAGTTTCGCATGCGGCTTTTCCCTCTTTCTCTTAGGGATGTCGCTCGCGATTGGGTTGACAGATTTGGATAGGAACAAGATCGAGCTTGGGAGCAAATGGCACAGAAGTTCCTAACCAAATATTTTCCTCCTCAGAAAGCGGCACAAGCAAGAATAGCCGTTACATCTTTCAGGCAGACAGAGGATGAAACATATAATGAAGCTTGGGAGAGGTACAATGGCTTATTGAGAAGATGCCCTTCAGCGTTCTTTGACCCCGTCTCAAAAGTTCAGCACTTCTTTAATGGGTTAAGGGGACGCTATCAGATGAACTGTGATGCCGCAGCTGGCGGTTCTTTCTCATATTTATCAACTGAGGATGGATGGGCATTGTTAGAGAAAATGTCATATAATGATTACAACTGTGGAAGGGAAACCTCAAATGGAATCAGTTCTGGGGCAATGGAGGCCATTCTTGAGCAAAACAGATTGTTGAAGATGCAAGTGGCGGCTTTGTCAGAGAACAAGAAGGCTAATGTGATACACGAGGGAATGCCTCCAGGTTGTGGTAATTGTAATGGAGATCATTGGAGAAAAAAAAAACTGTTTTGTAAAGTTGCATTAAATTTGTGCGAAATCGATTGATTCCTTTAGGCTTGCCAAGTCTTGAGTCGTTTTTGAGTTTTAAGCTTGCTTGGGGACAAGCAAGGTTTAAGTTTGGGGTATTTTGATAAGCCTCTGGCTTATCTAGTTTTATGACTAGATGAACTAGGGTTTTTGTGCAAATTATTCGAGTTCACTCTCGTTTTCGCCCAAATTTGCCTTGTTTTGTTCCTAAGTTGGACTTTGACTCGTTTTGCGTCTTTTGTGTAGTTTTTAGGTTATTTTGAATAGAATTACGCTTGTGGGTGCTTTTGTTGTTTCAGGTTAAATAAGTGAAGCTCCGGGAGTCAAGGAAAGTCGAAAAGAAGTGGAAATTGCAAGTCTGGAGACACTCGCCTCGCGAGTGTATGCTCGCCCCGCGAGCCTGAAAGTCAACAAAGCAACAAAAGTCAGCACTTCAGTCTCGCCACGCGAGAGGTGTCTCGCCTCGCGAGATCATGAGGACCTGCAAGACAGAGACCATCACGGCTTGGCCGTGATGAATACCACGCCCGTGGCAGTTTAAGGTTTGAAGACTCGCCCCGCGAACACACTTTCGCCTCGCGAGAGTTTAAATTGAAAGCGCGCCAATTTTAATTCTCGCCTCGCGAGAGGCTGCTCGCCTTGCGAACGAGCGCAGATCAGGAATCCTATTTAAAGGCTGTTGCAGATCAGAATTAGGGGATCCAACTTTAGGAGGCTGTAGGGCTTTTGGAGGGCCGCGAATCGAGTAGTTTTCCACTGTTTAGAGTAGCGTTTAGGGTAGTTTCTTTTCTCTTTGGAGCTGCGTCTCCCTTTTTCTCATGGAGGTTATGTCCGATCGCTTGTCTATGAGCATGAGGAACTAATCCCCTCGTCCGAGGGAACGATGAAGCCACCCATGGCAGTGTAGATTCTATATGATGTATGTCTTTCTCCTTTAATTCAATTCTTGTTTTCTAATTCTGACTTGATTGTGTTGATCATATGTGTTGTGTGATTGACTTGTTAACATTGATGAGGCTTAGTCAGCGATTCACGTTTAGAACTTGAATTAGGATCATCGGTCGAGTATTGCACGAGAGTGAATAGGAGATCGGTGCAACCATATAGGGAACAAGAATTAACCAAATTCGAGATTAGGATTATGAGACCTGGTAAGTAATTAATCCAATCGTCGAATACATCCTAATGAGCACGAGAGTGGATTTAGGAGAATTTAGGGGTCCCGGTTGACATTGTAATTGAACTTAGGGAGGAATTCATCATCACTTGGGTATACATATTGGGTAGGTGGATTTGTGACCTTGGACATTTTAGTTTTCTGATTTTTAGTTAATTAGTTTATTTAGATTGTTAATTGAATTTAGATATTAATCTCTCTCTCAACCACCTTCTGTAACTTGACCGAGGTATCTGATTTCTCGCGAAATTAGTCGAATTGGTAACCCAATCCCTGAGTTCGACCTCGGTAATTACTTACCGTGTTTATTTTTATTACTTGCGACGACCCGGTACACTTGCCGGAGTCACAACAGTGCTATATATGTTCTAATTGCTCCACCGCAACACACTAAGATGAGTCCTCGAAGAAGGTTGCGAATATATGTTGTATATGAATATCCATCTATGGTAAAAAAATATCTTGAACAATTAATAGGAGATTTATTTACGGCTTAGTTTGTCGATTGATATTTTAATGAACCAATTTTCCCAATATTAGGGGGAAGGAATAAGCAGCTGGAAAAAGGAGATTAGTTAGGATGAATTATCATTATCTAATCTTGATCCTCATATGAAACAATATGAATTGGAAGTTCAAAAGATAATTCATTGACCAAATCATATGTGAAATAGACAACTATAAACACGAGAAGGGGGGGTTGAATTGTGTTTATCAGAAAATAAAACAAAGTTAAAAACTTTTCGCACATAGAAGCTAGGTTCAAACAAGTGTGAAACACACTGCACAGACAAGTGACCTGTCTGGTGTGATTTTAATAGAAAAACACACAAGCACGCAACTTGAAAGCAAGTTTGATATTCACACTTTAACCCTTTTAGTTAGATAGTAGATAATATAATCAAAGAAACTAAAGTGTATAAGGGAAGAGAGATAAACATAGCTATTTATCCTGATTCACCCTTTAACACTATGCGTACGTCCAATCCTTCGAAGCACCAAGTTTTCTCCACTATAACTGATCAGGTTACAGACTCCAAGTACTATTTGCACACCTAGCCTCTCCAGGCTCCAAGACAAGTATTCTTTCCTCACCTAGCCTCTTCAGGCTCACTCAGGTTTGTTTGAGAGAAGATTGTAATTAATACAATTTACAAGTCTTTCACTAACACTCAGAAGAGTGAATTAAATGTAAGCTTAGAAAGACTGCGTAATAACTTCAAATGATTGAAGAATACAGATTGAAAGAATGATGAAATGAATGCGCGGAGTAGTGGCTCTTTAATGATGTGTGTTCTATATCTTCATCATCAATGATTTATGTATTTATAGCCTTCAAGCATTTAAGATCCGTTAGAGACATTCCTTCAAATGTTAGCTTCAAGAAGAGCTCCAGTAAATGCAATAGAGTCGTTATGGGCAGCCATTAATGCAATAGGTACGTTGGTTGTACTCTAACAAGGAAGATCAGGGCTTTATGCATCATTCAGTAGCCATATCAGAGTTGTGTAGAATGCTTTTGTACTTTGCAGAGCACATTTCCCTTTTCGTGTAATAACCAGGAGTACTAGGGAATAAAGCATGTTGGAAACATTCTTTAAATGGACTTCGTTTCTGATCTCCTAGGTTGCTTGTGAGAATGACCTTCTGATTTTCTTGATAAGCGTGAGAGAGAAAGCTTCAGAGTCTTCTGCATGAGGGGACAGCTTCCAAAAGCTCTTTGTACTTGTGTTCCTCATAGAAGAACCATAGACGAGTGTGAGAGCTTAGCAGAGACAAGTTGAAACTTCAATGCAGATAGTCAACAATCTAGTCATTAGACAGGTTGACTTTTGCTTCTCCAGACATGTGGTCTTTTAAGTGGGCAGACAGGTGAGAAAAGTGAATTTCTTACTATTGTGATATGCACACTAGATAGATAGGTTAACAACCAATATGAAGGTTAATTAAATCATTAACAAGTGTTTAGTCATCAAAACTTAGGGTAAATGTACATCAAACATTTTAGAGGCTTAACAATATCCCCCTCTTTGATGATGACAAACATTCAGATGATTTAATGAACCTTGGAAAATATCAACAGATAAAACATACAGGATTCACACAGGTTGAAATATTCTTAACCAGATAGGTTGTGCAGACAGGTGCACTTAGGTTCAATTCATATTAGGAGTTCTTTAAGCAAAGAGCATACAGCACATTATCATAGTTAAATATCAATTCAAAGCGCATTTAAATTTTTAACTTGGACTTAAAATTATGCAGCTCAGACAGGTCAAACTTTAATCTTCTTAATCTTTATTTTCTCCCCCTCTTGTCAACAACAAAAAGGAAACAATTATAATGTAGAAAAACATAAGACAGTAAAGATAGAAGACAAAAACAGTATTTTATTCATCATAAGCTTTGTACATGGTAGATCCTAAAGACAGAAACTACTAAGGCTGACTAAAAAGTAAAAACAGATATTCAACTCTCTTTTCTAACAACAGCCTAGCATGCCTTTCTTCATCCAACTGTCTTCTAGTTTCTTCTAGCTGAGCTTGATGGAGATTGAAGCTATGTAGATCCACCATCTGAGTAGTGGGGGCTCCTATGGTCAAGCTAGTTTATGCAGAAGACTGGTCTGAGTGCCAGGGCAGGGTCAAAACTCGGGGTGCTTTAGGCACAGAGAATGGTTAAGAGATACGGGGAAAGACACACTGATGAAGGGTTCTATAATAAAAGAAAGGATGAAAATAAATTTTAAACAAAGCTCTGATTCTGACATAGTCAGTATCAGGAGATGAAAAGACAGAAGACAATCTTTCAGATAGAGACAGATGAGTGACTCTTATTTGAATAGGAGGGGGAAAAGGTTTTTCAGCTAGTATAGAAGGAGGTAGGGCTAATAAAGAATCTATGTAACAAAAGAAAGAGTTGGAACCTGTGACTAACAAAACTAAATACCTAGACACGGAAGGTAACATTACAATAGAGGCAGGGTAGTGAGTTCCTTCCAGTGTTCTAATGAAGATGACTATAGGAGGATAAAAGAAAATCTCCCTACAAGGGTTAAGAATATGAGGTGGAGGTGAAGGAATGATAGATATGTTTGAGAAGCTTGTAGTCATTAGAGATTACAAGTCTGACACAAAAAGACTTGATGATATGCCAACTTGTTCTTTGGGAGTTGCATCCCTGTGAACTACTGTGTACTGGCATATATCAGACACTACATCATAAGATGATGTTTGGGTTTGATGAGGGGATACAGGTGAAGGAGGTGGAGCATATGTGATAGGGGTTGGACAGACAAGGGAGGTGGAGAGGAGACAGGTAGATTAAGGAAACCTTGTTGGGAGGGAGAAGATGGTGCAGGAGAGGTGGATAGAAGGACCACTTGGTTTTCTGACATTCTTAGCTTTTTCCTTGGCAGAGGAGGGTTAAGGGGGTCAGTCTCAGGATAGACAATTGTCTGTGTCCCAACAGACAGGTCTTCAGTAGTTGCAGTAGCAACTTCAACCTCTGTAGCTTGAGCTTCTGCAGGCACTTCTACCCTTTCAGCAGTTACCACAATAGTGGGCACTGGGTATCTAGACCTTCTCTTTCTGGGAATAGGTCCCAAAATGAGAGTCTTCTTCTCCTTGGGCTCCTCCAAGGGACTTGTCTTCTGCTCCACCTGTAACATCCCGATTTTCGTATAAGGGTATATGTTACTATGGATGCCTAGTTGTTGTTGTTGTTGTTGTTGTTGTTGTTGTTGTTGTTGTTGTTGTTGTTGTTGTTGATATTAATATTAATGAAGTTAGTATTGTTATTGATATAATTGATACTGTAATTGTTATTAGTGTTGTAGTATTTTTATGCATATATATATTATTACATATGATAATATGTATATTACTATATTATTATTTGCATTAATATGAGATTGTGTCCCTTAATGTGTGATCTTATATGGATATATGATTTTGTATGTGATTTTATATGTTAATATATAATATGTGATTTTATTAATAATAAGTGATTAAGAAAGATATTATGAGATATCGTGTGATTTAGTATTTAAACCGAGATAGTGTAACTCTTTGGTTTTAATCCCTCAATCAATCAGATTCGAGTCCTTATTAATATAGGATAATCCTCTTTTTGGTTATCTCTTAAGAATCTTATCATAATCTCCTAAGGATCCTATCTAGAAATAACTACCAAATCTGTCTCTAAACTTTCATCTCACTTTTGACCATCTTAGAGTCCGATTTAGGATTCGATCTTTAGATATGAATTTGAATATATTTCTCTAAGATTTATAACGACAGCAAGAACGCCTCAATCGAACACTTGTAGCTCACGATATGGTCAAAATACCGATCTGTACACAGTTTGGGCTGAAATAGGAGCCTGCTATGCCCTAACTTGTTTTTATACAATAAGATTCAACCTAAAACCTATTTCCCATGACTCAAGACTCAAAAACTGCCTCTCTTCATCTCTTAGGTTTTCCTTTAGTTTATCTTAAGAATTCTTGTAGGAAATTACCCCGTTCATCGTTCTTCGCTGTTTTTGGCCATAAGGACATCGCTGACGATACGCGCTTCTTTTAGTGTAGACTTTATCCCTTTGTTTCTGAATTTTGGGCTGCAAACAAGGTAAAATTTTGTGTGCCTTGTTCTTCTTATTTTTCCCATTAAGTTTCTTGATTTAGAAGCTTGATCCTTGTGTTTCGTTGTCGTTCTAGAGGAAGTGATCAAGCGTTTGTGAGACGAGACTCAAACGGACCTTTTATCCTCTTCTTATTTATGTTCTTTAGAGTTTAATCTCAAGGTAAGCCATACCTCTTGTTCCCTTTTCGATTCTCTCATTGGTTTTGGAGTTTTGGTCCTCTTTAAGAACTCTTCGTATTTTATAATGGTTGGAACCGGTGAAGGAGACTTGGATTCAACACTCTCATCCATTCGAGGCTTGAGAATTTGATTGAGGTATGGGGAGAAGGTACAGTATTAACATGTAGGCGTTGGGGGTAGCGTAAGATGAAGGGTTAACCCATGACCCTTTGTATGTTGTTTGCCTATTGGATGTTAATTGATATATTTATAATATTATTCTAATATCGTTGGCATGCTTTAATTATTGTATTGTTTGATGTTAATTATTTATGATGCTATTACTATGATGATGATGTTGTTATGGTGATGAGAATACTGTTAATATTTTTGAGGATGTTAATGTCAACAATGATGTTAATAAGACTCTAACCAATTAATAAGGCTTATTAATGATGTTAAAACCTTAGAAGAGATGTTAATAAAGATGAATGCATTTAAAGGATGTTTCCCAGTTTGTTCATAAGACATGAATATAGTATAAGAAGCAAGATTATGTTTAAAAGGCTTAGTTAAAGACCCTAGGATTGATTAGTGAGTGTTTTTGGGACGTTAGTAATGAAGCTGGAAGTAAAAGACGTGGGAACAATTTAAGATAATGAAACTTATGATTGATAGGTATTCTCACGAGACTTTAAAGATGTGTGCCATGTTATTTTGCGCCATCAATGACTCTCCAACATACGGGAACTTGTTCGGGTACAGTGTTAAGGGGCATAAAGCATGCCCTATATGTGAAGAAGGCACATGCTTCACTCAATTGCATCATGAAAGGAAGACGGTTTACCTTGCGCATTGGAGATTTCTTAGACGTGATCACCCATATCGTAAATTGAAAAAACCTTTTAACGGATGCCAAAAGAGTGAAAATGCTCTGACGGCCTTAAATGGAGAGCCAGTTTATCAACGGGTAAAGCACATCAATGTTACCTTGGGCAAGGCCAAAAATAAGGCTAAGGCTATTGAGAAAAACATATGGAAGAAGAGGTCGATATTCTTTGATCTTCCATACTGGTGCAAGCTTGATGTCAGACACTATATTGATGTGACGCGTGTGGAGAAAAATGCATGTGATAGTGTAATCAGAACGCTTCTCAACATTCAGGGCAAGACAAAGGACGATGTGAGTGCTCGTCTTGATCTCGTTACGATGGGTATATGAGAGAAGTTAGCTCCAGTTATTGAGGATGGTAAGCGGACACATTTGCCTCCAAAGATGTCATACTTTGTCCGAAAAAAAGAGAAAAAGTTTTTGTGAGTGTCTTCAGGGCATCAACGTTCCACATGGTTACACTTCAAATGTCAAGAGGCTTATCTCAAGTTATCTCAAATTAGTTGCCTTAAAGTCTCATGATTGCCACGTTTTGATGCAGCAACTACTACCTGTGGCTATTCGTGGTATTGCTCCTAAAAATGTTAGACATGTCATAACTAGGTTGTTTTCATTCTTTAATGCTACATGTAGCAAAGTCATTGACCTCCATAAGTTGGATGAGTTGGAAGTTGAGGCTGCTGTAATCTTGTGTCAATTGGAGATATATTTTCCTCCTTCATTTTTCGACATCATGGTTCACTTAATTGTTCATTTAGTGAGAGAGATTAGAATATGTGGCCCCTTTTTTTGCGGTGGATGTACCCAGTTGAGCGATACATGAAGATCTTGAAAGGGTATGTGAAGAATCCACACCGTCCCGAAG
This sequence comes from Sophora flavescens, assembly GCA_030762895.1. Classification (NCBI taxonomy): domain Eukaryota; kingdom Viridiplantae; phylum Streptophyta; class Magnoliopsida; order Fabales; family Fabaceae; genus Sophora; species Sophora flavescens. The sequence continues at coordinate 151,152,796 of CM061064.1, forward strand.
CATCTATTGTTCAAAGGTACATTGCAGAAGAAGCTATTGAGTTTTGTTTAGACTACCTTCCTAAAACGGATCCTATAGGGTTCTAAAGCCTCGTCATAATGAGAGAAGATGTGAAGGTAATGGTACACATGGTGTAATGGTTAAGAGCAAGGGTCGAGAGGAAGTGCTTCAAGTACATTTGTATATATTGAATAATATTGATGAAGTTCAAACTTACTTTTGTGATCACAAAAGAAAAGTCAAGGAAGAAAACCCTCGATTGAACGAAAAGCGGTTGTTGAACAAGCATAACAAGATTTTCTTACAATGGTTTAAAGAATAAATTCTGAAGGATGGTAGTACTGCTTCTGATACATTAAAATGGTTAGCACGTTGGCCTAGCTTTAATGTCAGATGTTGGAGCGGATACGACATCAATAACTTTTCCTTGTATACAAAGGAACAAGATAAAAAGAGTACCATGAAAAATAGTGGGGTTATGATCGTTGCTGAATCCATGCACTTTTGTAGTTCAAAAGATACAAACCCCGTTATGGCACCGATACCTTACTTTGGAGTCATTGAAGAGATTTGGGTGGTCGATTACACTAAGCTTACGGTGTCGGTTTTTAAATGTACGTGGATTGACAGTAAAAGTGGTGTACAAACCGACGAATGGGGATTTACATTGGTAGACCTTGGCAAGGTAGGTCATACGAAAGAGCCTTTCATCATGCCTTCCCAAGTAAAACAAGTGTTTTATATCAATGATCCTTCTAACAAAAGGTTGTCTGTGGTTCTCCAAGGAAAAAGCATGCATAATGGTAGTGATGAAAATCAAGATTCAACTCTTGATATTCCTAAGACTCCTTCTTTCTCAACACACATGCCTACTTTCATTGAGGAAAATGAGGTGGACGATGTGCATGCCACTCGTGATGATCATCACGAAGGGATATTGATCTAGATAAATTAAACTTGACCATAGTGTAAGTTATGTTTTTCCATAGTGTGAGTTTTGTTCTTTTAGGGTAAGTGTTTTATTTATCCATGTTAATTTAGATTTATTTTTATTTATCCATGTTAATTTAGATTTATTTATATTTATCCATGTTAAAATAACCTAATTTATTAATTTTTTTTTTGTCTAAACAGCCATACACATGGCTAATTCAGCAGACATCCCTCATTCACGTGACGGGTCGGTGGCGACTACGCCAGCTGATAGTGTAAGTTTTATTTATACATATAATGTTAATTAAGTAGGCTTATATTTTTATTTATCCATGTTAAACTAACCTAATTTATTATTTTTTTTTTGTCCAAACAGGCATCACAGAGGGTTGTTTCAGCAGGGTTAGCTAGTAGGTCATCCAAAAAAAAGGGTAGAACATCCACTACTTTGAAAAGTTTGTCCAGGTCTAGGCTTAATGGTCAGAGGCATGAGGTCCAGTTTGATAGTAAACTGGATCCCAAGGGACCACTTGCTAAGAAATTCACCAGTTTTGTGGCTGTGGAAGCTAAAGAGCACACTAGCATTCTGTTTGATGATTGGGAACAAGTACCACAGAATGTGAAGGATCAGATTTCGGAGTCAATCACGGTATTTTAAATTTACACTCTTTTGATGTGCATTATTTAAGCAAATTATGATTCAGTTCTAATTCCTCATTTTTGTTATGTAATTAATGTAGACCGCGTGGCCCGTGCTGAATACTCCTTAATAATTAAAGTGGAAAGATCTTGTTTTGTACCTTGGTAGCCAAGTGGCCATGGGGGCCTCGATAGCCGAGTGGTCGAGGTATTGAGCTCTGGTGCTTATTGGCCACAGTGTTGTTGTTTTGTACCTTGGTAGCCTAGTATCCAAGGGGGTCTTGATGCATAATGTCAAGATGTTGTTAATTAAAAGATATTGGACCTTGGTATGGAAGGATCTATGTGCTTGTTTGGGGTCGAGACAAGCTAATATTAATCTTCAACCTTGGGTGAATGTATCATGACTAAGAAAACTTCAACTGTACTATTCAACACTTTTATTGGTCATACTTTCACTTTCCACCCTGAGTAAGAATGTTGAACATCTCTATTTCTGTAATTCTCATACAAGTTAATTCATTTATATCCTTCAGAGTTAATTTCTACTGCTTTATTCCATTTATAGCATTCTCTATGGACTTGTATATTGACAATTGTTTTTCTAATCCCCGTGGTTGTATTGGATAATCAGAGTGACCAATTTTATGCTTATGTGTGGAATTGACTATTCTGACTCTGATTCGAAATTTATTATGACCTATTGATTGATCATGCTAGTCTTAACTTAAAATTTACTTCGATGGATTTTTGTATGTAACACCCTTCTCGGGCGCTACATTGTCCATAACGTTTTAAGGCCGAAAATAAGGTAATTTAAAATTTGTTGTAATAGAATGGGGAAATTTCTCGCTTTCGCAAGACATAAATGTAAATATCTGGAAATAGGTAATGGGTAATAAAACATTTCTTAATGCATTTCAGGTCATAGGTTCAAAAATAGACTTACATAAAAAACCCAACCCGACTCGTCGAACAAAACATATACACATACAGTCCCAACATAAAGATATGGAGATACATCTCCTAAAAACATAAGGTACTTGGAGACACACCTCCATAAAGTCTAAAATCACACACATACATCCTACGCTGGCCCAACTATACATAAAAGACAATCTTTTCTCATACATTACGAGAAACTAACCGACGAAATCTAGTGAAAACTCTATTTGAGCCTACTACCGACGTCGCCACAAAAGACACTACTAGAGCCACTACAAAGTAACTCTCTTACTTGGCCTTCTCCCCTTCCAAGGGAAAATTTATGGCCTACGAACCAACGACAGTCATGCCTATAGGAAGAAAAGGAAGATCAGGCACGACAGGAAACACAGACACCCTCTTCTTGAACCATCTGAAAGCTGGAAGTGACGTCCTTTAGTGACTTCCCCATGTCGTCCTCATGCTCGAACCTCAACACCTCTGGCCGGTCAGCTGAGCGACATCTTGACATCCCATCCTTCTTAGAAGAACACAAAAGGCACATAGCCAAACCAAACACAGCAATATAAAACAAAGGATGTGAGATTCCCAACATCACACAACATATGACATATATGAAAACAATACGACACAACATGGCCCATACGTATATCCATACGCTTACTAACATATCCCATGTTATCATCCAATTGCAGATCAAAAATTCAATCATTATACCAACAACATACAATATATACATATCATCAAAAGCATACAACATCAAAGCATTACAGGGCACGACTTATACACAAATATGACCCAGTGAAACTGCATAGTCCCATACCTACATAGCCTCACAAGAACCGAGAGATGACTGATTAAAACTGTATAGTGACATACCTACACAGCCTCAAGGAAGATCTGACTCTACTCTGGAGTTAAGAGAATGTTCGGAAGGAGTGGTTAGAACACATGTTTCACAACTGCCAACATTAGGCATACTTGTGCATCAATAATAATAACCCCATTGATTGTGAAACGCCATCGATAACCAGGATTGTACAGCAGCAAGTAGAAGATGTCGATGTTTTGTAAAGGACTCCACGACCCATCACCCTGAATGGCCATCCATGGTTATCCCAACCCCGACATTCCCAAGATCGTTGAAGAATCGTCACCCTACAATCCACATGCGCATTGAACATGTAGGCCCACTTCCTAGGCACAAAGGCCTTACTGACAATATTCATGGGGTCAAGTCGATCACGGCATGTGCGTTCGTATTTATCCACCGGATAAATTTCGGGATTCCTTTTATGAAATCAAGAGCCATTCTAGAGGCAAGATAGTACCAACTCGTGAATCCTTGCACAAGTTTAGGATCCCTCATTGACCAATCCATGTTTCAACGCTTAACTGCATTATGGATATTGGTCATTCCCCAATCCATTATATTTCTTCTGGTTCTTCCCAAACGAGATTACTTACTCGACAAGTAATCTTAGAATACTATTGGTTATTAAGTATTATGGATCCTTGGATGATAAAATCATCTAGGGTATGAAGACATGGTCTTGGTCCACTATATCTCATACTTTAAACATTTCATTTCTTTTAATCGCTAAGTCCTACTCCTTGACTTAGGTTTAGGAATACACGGTTACTTTGGTTTTAGAATCCTTTTGATGGTAAATCCAAATGTTTAAATCCTTTCTTTTATAAACACACCCTTAAATACCTTGGTCTTATGGCCTTAAGTACCTCAGCATTAAAGGTTGGAAATCAAAATAAAAGAAGAGTTCTAAAGGCTTAACTTCCTTTTTCGTCACTCTTAAAACTCCAAATGATAGAACTCTTATGGCCCAAAAACTGTCAATCAATTGAATGTCATGTGGAAACTTTATAAAAGTCCCTCATTTAAGTGAAACCATTCAAGGCCTAAACCATGGTTCCATCTTTCTTCATCTTTGTCCACCAAAACATTTTCTTTAAATCCTGATACATCTTAGTGGATACAGGATGAAAACTCAACTTACTCTTATGGGCTTCCTCCAAAATTATCTTCCTAAGTTCTGCATCCTCTGGCACACATATTCTATCTCTAAACCTTAACACACCATCTGTCCCTCTACTAAACTCAAACTTTGCCCTCATCTATCCCTTTACTTAATTCCTGAAGGTATAGATCCTGGACTTGTTTATCCTCAAGATCTTTCATAAAATCACTACTAATAGTGATCATACCTAAACAGATTTTGTCATCAACCAACTCCATTCCTAAGTTCAAATCTATGAACTGTTCCAGTAATTCTAACTCCTTAACCATCATTGCAGATACATGCAATGATTTCCTACTCAAGGCATCTGCTACAACATTAGCCTTCCCAGGATGGTACAGTAAATCAAACTCATATTCTTTGATAAACTCCATCCATCTCCTCTGTCTCATATTCAACTCTTTTTGGTCAAACAGATACTTCAGACTTTTATGATCACTGTAAACATTAAACTTTGCTCCATACAGAAAGTGTCGCCATATCTTCAATGCGAACACTATGGCTGCTAACTCCAAATCATGAGTCGGATAATTCCTCTCATGAATTCTTAACTGTCGGGAAGCATACGCCATAATAACTCTTCCTCCTCGCATTAAAACACAACCTAAACCCTGGTATGATGCATCACAGTATACGTCAAATTGTCCTAGAGGATCGGGTAAAGTCAACACAGGTGATGTAGTTAACCTATCCCTCAACTTTTGGAAACTTTGATCACACTTATCTGTCCGTACAAAAACTGTATCTTTCATCATCAACTACATCATAGGCAACACAATCTTCGAGAATCCCTCTATAAACCTTCGATAGTATCCAGCTAATCCTAAAAAGCTTTAAGAACTGCCTTCACCTTAGCTGGATCTACTGCTATTCCTTCTTTATTGATCACATGACCTAAAAACTGAACTTCTTCCATCCAAAACTCACACTTAGAAAGTTTGGCATAAAGTTGCCTATCCTTCAACACTTGAAGTACCACTCTCAAATGCTCCTCATGATCTTCCCGCGTACGAGAATACATAAGAATATCGTCGATGAACACAATGATAAACTTATTGAGGAATAGTCTAAAGATTCGGTTCATATAATCCATGAACACTGCTGGAGCATTAGTCACACCAAAAAGGCATAACTAAATACTTGTATTGTCCATACCTCGTCCTAAAAGCTGTTTTAAGTATATCTTCCTTTCTTACTCTAATCTGATGGTATCCAGACCTCAAATCAATCTTAGAAAACACTACTGCTCCTTTCAACTGATCCATCAAATCATCTATCCTAGGCAACGTATACTTGTTTTCAATTGTCACTTTATTTAACTGCTTGTAATCAGTGCACAACCTAGTACTTCCATCAGTCTTTTTAACAAACAACACTGGTGCTCCCCAAGGCGAAACACTCAGTCTGATGAACTCTTTTCCTAACATGTCATCCAATTGTTTCTTCAACTCAGCCAACTCGACCGGTGACATCCGATAGGGTGCTATAGATATAGGTCCTATCCCCGGTACAAGATCTATGGTGAATTCCACTTTCCATTCCGGTGGCAAACATGGAACGTCTAGAGGGAAAACTTTAGGAAACTCTCTCACAATAGGCATAGAATCTATACTAGGAGTTTCATTAGCTTTCACTGCAAAAAGTATCACGAACTACTGAGAGTTGTCACTCCTCATAGATACTCCTTCATTGGCAGATACTATACTAGAAGGTTCGAGAAATGATAAAGTATTGCTAGAACTATCTAGCACCACATGGTTAGCCGAAAGCCAATCCATGCCAAGAATAACATCTATCTGTTGCCTAAGCAAACATACAAGGTCTACAATAAATGTCCTATTCTCAACAACAATAGGACACTGTAAACAAACAGACATAGTAGTCAAAGTATTACTAGTTGGAGTAGATACTATAAGGGTATAAGGTAATTTGGAAACAATTAAGTTCAAATGGTCCACACACTCAAGAAATAAAAGAATGCATAGCGCCTGAGTCAAACAACACATACGAGAGCCTACCAGCTATCAAACACATACCTTGTATAACATCAACAGATTGAGATGATTCATCTCCCCTCACGGTAAAGACTCTTCCAGTGGCTTGAGGTCTAGCCACTTGGGGTCCTGCTGCCGGAACTCCTCTTCTAGCCCGACCTCTATTATTTCCAGCTCCTCTTCCCGTAGCTGCCGGTTGTTGCACTAACCGCTGTCTGCAGTCTCGTGTCATATGACCTGGTTTCCCACAGTTGAAACAACTAGGCCTATTCATACAGTCTTTAGCATAATACGGTCATCCACATCTAAAACAAACTAATTCTTGTGGTTGATGACCCGCTCTAGCCACTAGTGCTGATGCAGGTGCTTGCACTGGTCTAGCATATGGTCTGTCTCCACTGAGAACCACTTCCTTCGCGCCTCTGAAAATTTGATCGGCTAGGACCTCCACTTATTAATTGCTTCTGCTCATTGGCCATCCTCAGATCGATACTTTCAATAGCATTGCATCTCTCCACCAGTTGCGGGAAATACTGAATGTCGAGAGACACCACAGCCCTATACAGCTCATTCCTAAGTCCTTCTTCAAACCTCCTACATTTCCAGTCTTTACTCGGAAACCTCTGATAGTACTCTGAAAACTTGATCAACGCCTCAAAACGTGATGCGTAATCACCTACAGACATGTTGCCTTGTTTGAGGTTTGTGAATTCTTTTTCTTTCTCACGTCGAACTAGACGCGAAAAATATTTTTCGAAGAAGCGGTCGGTGAATAATTTCCAGTTGATCAGTCTGACCTCGGCCTCCAATAGTCGTTTCTTTCCCTTCCACCAGAACTCTGCTCCTTCAGTTAGCATGAAGGCAGCATAAGTCACTTTCCTCTCCTCGTTACAACACACAGTTTCAAATATCTTCTCAATTTCTTGTATCCACCATTCAGCCTTCTCTGGGTCATACTCTCCTCGGAATTGAGGTGGATTCCCTTTCATAAAAGTAGCCAATCCTGCATCCTCAACTACTGCAGCCCTCCTCTGATTCTCTAGTTCCAGCTGATCTCTGTTCATCTGCAGCATCTCAGCATTCTGCTGGGTTTGTAACAGCATAGTAGCAGCGATCGTTTCCAAGGTATTGGGAGTCGCAAATGACCCTCCTCCATTGGTGTCATTGTTGACAGCTCCTGTAATTCTTTCCGGAGTTCTATCACCACTGTTGGTTGGACGACCTCTTCCTCGAGCCATGATTTTTGTAAAAGAAATCATCCGCTCTCATTAGTATGACATATAATACTACATAGGCAAGTATATACATACCATATGCCATATCAATCTTAATTTTAGCATCGGTTTCAGACACACTACCCAACTTCTAAGAATAGTCAAAATCCGATGTGGATTCAACTAGACACGGCCAGTAACAACATCCTAAATCTTGCAGTCCTTGATTCTGATCGGACATAACCCCACAGTCCGTTTTAGAAACAAACTGCTCTAATAACAAAATGAGACACCCCGTTGTGCGCTGGTGTTTTGTTAGATTAATTTCCTCTTAAATCATTTCTTAATCACGTGCTTAGCGTGAAAAATACGTAAAAATTAAAACTTATTTAATAACAATGTAACTTCTGCAAATTATACACACCGACATTGTAATATATAAATACACACATGTTTATTTATTACATTACCAAAACATTGTTGAGGGTATCCTCTCAGTAGGATCCCTCACAGGCATAAACTTAAAAAAAAGTCATACTAAGCTGAAACATATAAAAATACTCCTTAGACACGTGGCCATAATGTCTATACTATAATCACCATAGACCACAGCTCGACCTCCAGCGCCTGGTTCGTAAGGAGTTCCATCCAACTCCTCAGAAACCTCAGTTTCATACAGAGTTCCGTCCAGCTCCTCAGCAACATAACCCTCCAACAGGTCTTCTAACATAAACCAAAGTAACCTAAAAAAATACATAAATATAGGGGATAAGAAGCAATTCTATCATCAAAAAGCGGAAAAGAATCATGGCATTTTATACAGTAATTGTCACAGACAAACCATCATTCAACACCTAACTAACAAAACATCCTCAAATTCAAGTATCATCATCTCCCCCAAGTACAACTAGACTTTCATATTGATGTGGCCACTACTGATTTCTTTCACACATTCCTCTTGGGGAATGCCAGTCAGATGTTCAAGCGATAGGTTCCAAATTCCCGGTGCACATTCTCTTCCATGGTGAGAATGCTCACGCTATGCATGACACTATAGCTGCACGATGCTCCTGGTGCACACCCCTTCCACTCCCGGGGGTGCTCAATGAAATTCAATGACACTATAGTTGCACAACCTATTTCTAAGGTGGAACGGTCTAGCGAGAACTCTTGACCTCGTGTATTATATTACCAGTACACGGTTGTGAACAACAACACCGACCTCGTGTATTATATTACCAATACACGTGAATCTCACCAACCCATTTTAACAACATCCTAATGCCTTAACCTTCCACTAGAACTCAACACATATTCTAAGTCACCACACCTCATAACATTACATCATCTAGGTTAGGCACCTCTAAGTCACCATTATTCTCACACCCAAAACAAACAACTATCTCTCGAACAACATATATATCTTTGCTTAAAATCCACTAAGCACAATATTAAAAACCGGCCAGATCATGCATAACATCAAGAAATATTCAAGTATCATATTATCACATAAATTAATTTATCACAAAAATCAAATCAACAAGTCAGACTCTGTCACGGCCTGGCCGTGATAGCCATCATGGTCGTGACAGACATCAAACATCATTAAATATCATATAAAGCAAATTATCGCAACCTGCATATCAAAATCAAATCAAATAAGTAATAAAGCCAAACATCCTCAGCATCATAAAATCAACCTTAATGTCAATAAACCTAAAATCCCCGAATCTCCATTGGTTTCACAGAAAAGGTTTCGAATGTGATTTTGGTCTTGTCGATTACTCGACTACTAGTAGGGTTTAGGTCGCCCTACATAATTATTATATAATATACTACTTATAGATTCCGGTGGCAGAGTGATCCTTTCCCACACCTGGTTATCACTGGAATTCTAAAATTGATGTCCCTCGTTATCACGACACGCGTTATCAAATTCACCTTCATCCAGACAGGCCAACAACAAGTTAATCAACAAACCCTCCCTTAACTACTTTCAGTTAGGTTCGGCCAAGTAATTCAAATTAGGGTTAGGGTTATGTTCTCATTCTAATATTTTGGATTCTAGGTGCTTAGGTCTTGGATAACTAGGATAGATTGTTAGAAGTTGAAAATACGAAACAAAATCCTCTAACCTCCAAGGTTAGGGTTTCGGTCATGAGCACAAAAATAAGTGAGAAAATTCTTTTGATTTCAAGCTTTTGGATTTATATAACATACATACTAGATATCTTAGTTCAAGTATTAGATTTCACAATAGAAGCAAAAATACCAAACCTATTTTTCATGACAGTTTCGTCCTAGAATAGTTTTTAGGGATGGAAAATGGTTTTGATTACATGCTCTTGGATAATGAAAGTAGTGATCATAACTAGATCATAGAAATTGGTTTCAAATAAATATCTAGATATTTATCTTACTAAATATCTAGATTTTTTTTTGTTATATGCTCCCGGCTCCGTCGATTACCTGATTAACAACCAAAACGCCCGAGAATCGTCTAATATCTTATTTTTTTACAAAATTTTTAAAATATCCTATCTCATTGGAAAAGTGATAAAAACCTACATTGTTTCATTCATGAGTCAAAATTAGTTTTTCTGATCATTAAAATCTTACTGTCAGTGAAAACAATGATTGTTTTCCGTTCGAACTTCTGCCAAAAGTCGTTCGAATACAAATAATATTTTATTTCTTATCAGAAATTTGGAAAGTAGACTTCCTCACGGACAAAATATAAAAAGTCTACAAATTTCAGTTTTCGGGTCAAATTAGGGTTTTCTATCAATATAAAATTATACTGTTAGTTAAAAACACAGACCGGTTTGCATCTGAGTTTTAAACCCAAATTTTAACCAGAGCTTCCTACCATAGAGTAGGTTCTAGGTATGATTTTGTTTTCTCCAAAATCATTTCCTAAGTCTCAAATAAAAATATAAATAAATATATTTTTACTGTTAAACAACGTAATTAAAAACAGGTTGTTACTGCGCTAGTATAAACATGTAGGCTATGGGATAGCATAAGATGAAGGGTTAACCCATGACCCTGGTGTTTGATTAAATGCCTATATGACTGTTTGCTTGATAACATGTTTATATATGCCTATTTGATACCTTGATGTTTAATTGTATATGTTTGGCATGTTTAGACTTGTTACTATGATGATGATATTGATATTTTTTATGAATGCCATGAGTGAATGTTCATGATGATGAATGTTATTATGATGATGTTGTGCTCTGAATGAGTGTTGATTGTTGAGGATGTTAATGCCAACAATGATGTTAATAAGTCTCTAATTAATTAATAGGTCTTGTTAATGATGTTAAGACGTTAAAATACGTTAACAATGATAAATGAATTTAAGGGATGTTGTCCCAGTTGTTCATAAGACAGGAATATAGTATGAGAGGCAAGATTATGTTCATCGAGCTTAGTTAAAGACCCTATGATTGATTAGTGAGTGTTCTAGGGACATTAATAACGAAGCTGTTATTAAAGGATTAATTCTCCATAATGATAAGACATGAAGATCAGTTAAGAATAATGAAGCTGATGTTCAATGGATTAGTAAAAGCCAATAGGATTGAATCTATGAACTGTCCCAATAATTTGGTAAAAGGGTCTGTGACACTTCTGCCCAGATGAGTACGGCCACGCTCCATTGAGCACGGCTGTGCTTAATAAGGAGCACGCCCGTGCTGAAGGGTGAGCACGCCCGTGCTCAACTGTGCAGACCAGAATGCTGAAACAGTGCTGAAACAGGGGTTTCACCCCAAACACCTTAAAAGATTTAATAAGATACCAAATGAACATGAATACCAAAGACAAGTGATAAGATGATGCTGTACCTTGGTAGCCGAGTGGCCAAGGGGGCCTTGATGCTTAATGGTCAAGGTGTTGAGCTCTGATGCTTTTTGGCCAGAGTGTTGTTTAACGTTTAAAGTTAAAAGATTAAAGATGATGTTATCTTTAGTGCTTGTTGTCCAAAGACGTTAAGCCATAATAAATGGTGTTGATGGAGGTGGTGGATAAACAGTTGGTTGTTTGTGTGCATGCATCATGCATGAAGTTATTAAGGGGGGGGGGGGTCGTCCGAGATTAAGGCGATCTGACCATCGGTGGTGATTCATACGAGAGTTAGGTGAATTGTGGCCCCCCGTGGTGGCGTATCCTAGAGTATGGTGCGTCAGTTTTCCAAGGGGTCCACCCATGGTAAGGTGAACTACCCCGGCGTTGGTGCTTATTGGCCAATGTGGAAATGTAACTCCGAAGTCATATGCCCGGTGTAGATGGATCCATATGCATTCGGAGTAGTGAGTCGCATTGCATTATATGATTGATGAATGTGATATGTGATATACTTATTATTGTTGATATGATGTGTATGTTGTTGCTTGGTTGTATGTTCATCTTGCTAACTATCCTGTTGTCGTTATGTTTTTATTTATGGTTTACTCCCCGTATTTTGTTATTTGCTTTGCATGTATCTTTTTGGTTATACCATCTCTGTAATGTGACATCGGGGTTGGGTTTCGTTTATATCTTTAGTTATGCTTATGTTATGTCTTCTTTTTAAAAACTTTTGTTTTGTTTTATTTTCCACGTTGAGACCTTGTTACAATGTGGTATCCTTTACCCGTTGGTTTTCATTTCTAATAAATGATATGCATGTGTTTATCTTATTTGAAAAATTAAATTATTTCCTTCTATGTTATCACCTTATAATTACGTGCGGGGTAGAAGGTTTCACAAATGTGGTGGTGGATAGTTTCGAGGATAAACAGAACGAAGGTAAGTAAGAATTACGTTATGAAGTTACCAATGTCACTTAAGGGCAAGGAAGCGAAGAGAAATTCAATGTAGGATCTTGGGGTCAAGATACGATTATGAGATCATGTCTAGTTTAGAGTCATGAAATTTCGAGGATTAAATTTTTTAAGTGGGGTAGTAATGTAACACCCTGCTTTTTATCTATGTTGTATTACCGGTAATTATATATCTTTTTTATATTTTTACCAGTGACCCAGAAAAATGATTTTGGAGAAAACAAAATCATATCTAGAACCAACTATTTTCACCTCCAAGCCCAGCTGATCCTGGTTGATTGAAGGGGGTATGGTCCAGCTTACGACAAAAAGTAAGTGCTTCTTAGGAGGCAACCCAAGCTTTCTTTCGTTGTTATTTTTGTTCTAGTTTTTGTTTTTGAATAAATAAAGTAGCACGGTTCTCGACTTCATTGGAAATCGCGACTTGATTGTTTACATTGGTGACAATGTAAGTTTTTAAGCTTGGGGTGTGGTATTATTTTTTCATCTTGAATTTTTCATGATCATACCATTAGATTGTCCCTTGTCTTCAGTTTGCATCCAATTGTGAGAACTTTGTGCCAAATGGATTGAGAGAGTGAATTTTGAACCCAATTTTTGTTATTCTTATGATAGGCAAAAATTGTTAGAGATGATCTCTTGATGGTTGATAATTAGCAAATGGTTCCTTAAATTTGTGTTTAACATTGATTTTAAACTTCTAATGTGAGATTTTGAGCCTTAAGGGGTATTAACTATGATTTTGCCCAAATCATTGTGATTGAGTGTTACTTCCTCTTGAATTATACCCTCTAGAACTTGACTTGAAACCATGTTGAAACTTGAAATTTTTGTAAACACTGTTGAAAACGATTGAGGCAATAGGTTTTCTTTTGGCCTTGAGTTTTGAATGATTTCATGCTACCCCTTAGTTACCCAATTTTGAGCCTGTTAAAAATTAAATTCTTTTCTTGTTGGTGCCTTGTTTAATTTTTTATAAATGATGCATGGTATGACACCTTTTAAAGTAGTGAAATAGGGCAAGATGGTAGTTTGGAAAATTATGGGAAGATAAAGAAAGAAATAAAAATTCTCTTAAGCTAAAAATTCGTCCTTCTCCTAGTTCTTGAAAAAGTTGAAAAAAAAAGTTAAAAAAATGGAGAAAGGGATGAGAAAAAGGAAACGAGAAATAAAATGAATAGAGAAAAGAAAAGTGGAAATGAGGTTAGAAAAGCCCAAAAGGTATTTTAGAAGGTTGTCATGCTTATACTTGTTTGACATGTTGTTTAGCCTTCTTGAATTTCCTTTCCTTGGTTTCCCCACTTAATGATTAATCACATGACCCCATTACAACCCAAATGAAAGAACTCATGATTCTTATGTGTTTTCATTAATAAATTAGAGATTTTGGTTTATAGTTAAGCTTATGGTAGGGTACTTTCTTTGAGGAAGTTGAGTTGTAACACCCTGTTTTCTGGATTAAGGAACTGGGCAAGGATTAAGCGTGCGTGAGAGCTTAATCTTGTTTGTTAGGTGTTAATGAATCTGTGTATCAAGTTTGAGGTCAATCGAACTTAAATCGGACTTAGAATGCATTGAAACGCATGAACATGTGGCTGATCAGCATGCAACACTCAAGCTTGGAGGAGCCAGCGCTCCCACGCTCCAGCGTGGGGTGGAGCACGCTCGAGCGTGATGTGCTGAGCCAACCAACCCCACTTTCTTTTCTTCTTCAACCATGCATGCAAAATCATAACTTCACCTCGACCATTTTTCATCCTAGAGAGAAGGCAGAGAATTCTAGAGAGATAAAGTGAGGTTTGAGCTTCGTTCGTCCGTCTGTTTTCGTTTCCGACTTCAAATAAGCATCCAGGGCAATGATTACATCCTATACCTACCTTCGATTCGTCGAATTGTTAAGGTAATTCTAGAATCTCTAACCCATCGACACGTTGACGTTTTCATTTTCCTTCTTTTGTAAATCTTGCTTCGATTCTGGCTCTGTTTGTAAATATGTTGCAAGATTACGATTTATGACATTGTTGGGACTTTGTCCATGTGTTAGGGCAAATTTCGGAGCACCAGGAAGTTATTTTGTGAACGAGGCAGCGGCTGTACTTATGAAGGGGCGCTGATTTCAAGACATCGGCAAGTGGGATGCAACTGTCTAAGGTGGAGAAAGTATCTGACACGCTGGGGAAGCAAGCATAGTATTGTATATTAAGTTGTATGCGTAGGGTGCCCCAGACCCTACTAGTTGTCAAATAGCCTGATTAAATCCTTAATGAAAATGATTTTTGAAACTATATATGGGGATTTAGTTACGGTACGCCTATCGACGTTAGGTTAATTTATCATTTTACGTGAATCTGTTGAGGTTGCATGTTTTACTGCTTTATACTATTCGTGGATATGATGATGCTTGATGTCTGTTGTTTGCTATATCTTTTATGATGCCTGATATGATGTTAGTGTTGATGATGAATTATGACATGATGAGATTATGTATGATAATGATGTTGCTGAGGTTGTCTGGTTGTCTGTTGTGCAGGTAGAACCCTAGTTGACACCTGAGGGTATGCTGTTGAAAAAGTGATGTGAAAGCGATGTATGGGCACCGAGGTGATGTTGTGGATTCCTATTGGTACCAGTGTCAACTTTGGTTTGTGTTGCATTGAATATTGCCAAAGTGGTGAGCAGTATGAATGGGAGTCATGCGAGGATGGTGTACCCGAGTGCGGGTGCGGATGCGGAATGCAAGTGGGACGGTTCAGGGAACCTTGGGGATGTAGTCGGGTTTGGATTGACTAACAGTGACTAATGGTTTGCACCCATTGTGTCATGGTCTCCGCTGGTGGATCTTCCGAGGAGACCAAGATACTCCTATTGGAGTTGAGCTCATAGGGGGAATCACCCTTATTGGTCACGACGAGCGGAACTGTTACCAGGAAAAACCAAACTGACATTCTCTGGGCGACGGATAGGCCCAAGAGAGAAAGAGAATGTCTGAGGGATCAGTATCACTAGGGTGAGAGATCGGTCGACATGCACAAGAGTGTGACTCCTTAGAGGATTGAACCTAGTTGGATAATCGAGGTTGATTGTGAAAGTATGATTCGAGAGATGTTTACTGTATATGTTAATTGTTGTTTGATAATATGCCTTATTGTGTTCCCCATTTTATGGTGGTCTTGATATTCTTATATCCCTTCTTTCCCTTTTTCTTCGGTGTATGTATCAGTTCGCCAGATGAGCAGCAGCCATATCGGGACGGCATACGTTCACCTAGGAGGAGGACCTTTCTTTACTTTGCTTGGCTCTTACTGGATCTCTCAGCAGATGCCTTTTTCAGAGCTTTGGATTCCACCCCGCCGGTAGGAGTTTCCAGAGAGAGGCCACGAGAGAAGGTGCGGACAGACGATGTATCACTATCGACATAGAAGGGTTGTTATCAGCAGTGATGAGTCCATCGAGACTAGAGTTTATAGGTGCCGCTACGACAAGGGTGATGGTAGTTTCAAACACCCATATCGCCTATGATATGGCCTGTAACACCCTGCTTTTGCATAAGGGTATATGTTATTATGGATGCCTAGCTGTTACTGTTATTATTATTTAATAAGATTATTATTATTTTTGTTGTCCTTTTTATTATTATTATTATTATTAACAATAATATAATTGATAAGTAATTGTTTCTATTGTTACAGTATTTTTAATACAATTATATTTTTATTAATTAAAGAGTGACCATGAGTTTTATTTTGTAATTACCTATTAATTTTCAATTATATATATATATATTAAGGATCCCAAATATATATATATATTATTAATATATGATTATGTGTATTAATATGAGATTGTGTTTATTAATGTGTGACCTTGTATGAATATATGCTTTTTTATGTGATTCTATATGTTAATATATAATAAGTGATTATATTAATAATATATGATCTTATAATTGATTCTGAATGATAGTATGAGATATTGTAGGATTTAGTATTTAAATCGAGGTAGTGTAACTCTTAAACCTAAATCAATCAGATTTAATAAAGGCCTTATTGAGAAAGGAGAACCATTTCTTTACTTATCCCTTAAGATCTTATTATAATCTTCTAGGGATTCTATCTAGAAATAACTACCAAATCTATCTCTAAACATCTATCGCACTTTTTACCATGTTAGAGTCTGATTTAGAATTTGATCGTGAAACATTAAATTGTAGATATTTCTCTAAGCTTTCTAATGACACCAAGAGCACCTCAATCGGACACTCGTATATTAATATATATACAAAATACCGACCTATACACAGTTTGGACTGAAATAGAATCCCATTACGCCTTAACTCGTTTTTATACCATAAGACTTGACCTACACCCTATTTTCCCACAAATCAAGACTCAGAAAAGATGCCTCTCTTCATTTCTTAGTTTTTCCCTTAGTTTCTCTGAAGAATTCTTGAAGGAAATTGCTCACGTTCATCGTTCTTCACCTTTTTGGCCAGAAGGACATCGTTGTCGATACACGTTTCTTTTAGTGTCAATTTTATCTTTGTGTTTCTAAATTTTGGACTGCAAACATGGTAAAATCTCGTGTGTCATGTTCTCCTTATTTTTCCCATGAGTTTCTTGATTTAGAAGCTTAACCATGTGTTTTCGTTGTCATTCTCGAGGAAGTGATCAACCATTTGTGAGACGATACCCAAACGGACCTTTTCTCCTCTTCTCGTTTTTGTTATTTAGAGTTTAATCACAAGGTAAGCCACACCTCTTGTTCCCTTTTCGATTCTCTCTTGGGTTTGGGGAGTTGTGGTCCTCTTTGTGAACTTTTCGTATTTGTAATGGTAGGAACAAGTGAAGGAGGCTTTAATTCGACTCTCATCCCTTCGAGGCTTGTGAATTTGATTGGGGTATGGGGAGAAGGAATTAGTATGAACATATAGGTTTTGAGGTAGCGAGATGAGGGTTAACCCATGACCCTTTTGTATGCTATGTGTTTAATAGATTTTTGACTGTTTAATTGCTATTGTCAATATGTGAATGAATATGTTTATCAACATGATTTGTATAACGTATGTGTAATGTTGATGATGATGATGATTGAACGACATGATTAAATGTGTTATTGCTTCCATGCCTTGATACGATGAACTGTTATGATGAGCTATTTTGACGAGTTGCTATGATGAGTCGTTATTGTGATTAAAACATGATAATTAAAAACATAGGAATGATAGTGTTGAGCCTATGATTGAAAATCAATTATTAATATTCATAAGACATGAAGATAGCAAAGAGGGGTGAGGTTAATGCCCAATGGAATAGTAAAGGACATTTAGGGATGATCTCGATCGCTTTAGGAGAACTTGTGAGGTTCCCTATAACAAATAGAGATAAAAACAAGAGTGATAGTCCAATATTCGATTAGTTTTATAAACCTTAATGAAGACATTTAATGATGAAAAGCTGTTGTTGGTTAAGATGATAACGATGAGTTATTGCACGTTAATACTGTTAGACTTTGATGCTTATTGGTCAAAGTTGTTTAATCATGGTCAATGATGTTGTTAAACTTTGATGCTTACTGGTCAAAGTTGACTTTGATGCTTATTGGTCAAAGTTGTTAAGCCATAATTAATGGTGTTGATATAGGTGGTGGTTAATTTTTTACTGTGTGTTAGCATACATGCATTCATGCATGAAGTTGTTAGGGGAAGTTACAATAACAGGGGAGTTCACCCCGAGAGTATGGTAAACTGGCCGTCCGCGGTGATGCATCTGAGAGTAAGGTGCATCGACTATCCAAGGGGTTCATCCATAGTTTGGTGGACTGTCGGGGTTGGTGCTTATTGGTCAATGTGGATATTTAACTCTGAAGTCGTCTTACTGAGTTAGTTATGGATCCACATGCATATGGAGTAGTGGAGTAGCACTGTATCACATAGCATAAATTATTTGATATGCTGTAATGAATGATGTTATGTTATAAACTGTTATATTGTGATATGATACTCATTGTTGTTGTTCCTTTGCATGTACCTTGTTTCCGATGTATTATCGGTGATGGTTACCAGCTCAGATATGACATCAGTTCAGGGGATTAATTTTCTATCATTATGTTTCCATAAAAACTTCATGATTGTTTACAATGTTTTTATTTACTTCTTTAGTTAAATTTGAGTTTTATGATGTATTGCACTCAAGAAAAAGGTTTTCAACAATCCAAGTTATTATTCTGCAAAAACATAATCTTTTTTATCTACTATTTAAGTAATACACGTTTCGGGGTAGAGGGTAACACATTTAGTGGTATAAGAGCAGTTCGGTCCTAACTGGACTGTGTGGTTGCATTTGTTGTGTTTTTTCGTGCATTCTTTTGTGTGCTCTTGTGTTATTGTCTAAACTTATTATAGATGACGATATGGGATGGTAGCAGCTCAGACTAGTCTCTTGACGACGTCTTCGGTGTTAAGTGATTTTTTCAGCTTTGTCTAGACAAGAAGTTATGGCAAGTGGGAGCTATCGCACGCTTATAAAAGATTGACTACTGTAATGGAGCGGAACTAGAGTCGACATGTGGAGGTAGTTGAACTTCAGAATTCTGTCGGGCTTCGGAGAAGTAACCTGCTACCCTTCTGAGAAACTTATAATCGCGTTGGTGCTAAGGCTTAGGAATCAAAGCACACGTCTCACCGAAGGAACCTCTTTCGTTTTATGCTTGTTTTATGTTTTTGTGAGTAGAGACACATGGTCACCTCTTAGATGAGTTGGAGGGTTTTTAAACCCTTAGTTTCTACCTTAGAGATAGGGAGTTTTTCTAGCAATGCTTGATGAGAACCTTTGAGTAGGGAAGTACAGTTATAAGTTTAGGGGAGATTGTTAAGTTAACATATATCTTTACATGGGCAGTTGTACCTAGTAAGGGGTAGAGTAGAGTAAGGATTAATTAGATGATTAGTTGCTAATAGGAAGGATGTCGAAGATAAATAGATGAGTGGGTCGGTGATTATGTTGTAAGGAGTATCTTTAATAGAGTCGGGAGAGTAATTATATTGCACAGACATAATTATGCTGTAAAAAGGATCTTTAATTGTATCCCTTAGTTTCCTTAGGATACCCCACAAATAAGCACTTATCCTATTTGGGATCAAGCTCAGTAGAAACCTGACGTTTTACATATGCTTCACAACCCTAAATCTTCATAAAAGACATACTGGGTCTTTCACCAGTCCATATCACATATGGTGTCTTTTCTACCATCTTGGATGGAACACGGTTAAGTGTAAAAGATGCTATTAATAGAGCATGTCCCCATAAGGAATTTGGAAGATTTGCATGACTCATCGTAGACTGAACCGTATCCAATAATGTTTGGTTCCTCCTTTCAGAAACACCCTTCCATTGTGGTGTTCCCGGTGGAGTGAGTTAAGATAAAATCCCACCCTCTCTCAGATGATCATCAACTTTAGCTCAAATATTCACTGCCTCGATCTGATCAAAAGATTTTAGTACTTTTACCTAGTTGGTTTTGTACTTCATTATGTATGAGGCCTAAAAGATCACTAGCCCTTTCACCTTTTCCTGTGAATAGAGTTTTAGTCATCTTTCCCAATAAACAAGACTCACATATATCATATGATTCAAAATCAAATGAGTCCAAAAATCTATCTTTATGGAGTCTAGAAATGCGTTTCTCATTTATATGGCCCAAACGACAATGCCAAAGATAAGTCGGGTTCACCTCATTTGGTTTGAACCTCTTAGTATCAATGTTATAGATGGACATCTAAAGATCAAGGACATAAAGCCCATTACTCAAATGTGCACTAGCATAGAAAATATCATCCAAAAAAATAGAACAACATTTGTTCTTTATTATAAAATTAAAACTACTCTTGTCCAAGCAAGAAACAGAAATGATATTCATGCTAATTGCAAGCACAAAATAAAAGTTCTCTAACTGAATAATAAGCCCAGTGGGCAAAGTCAATACATAATTTCCTATAGCTAAAGCATCAACTTTTGCTCCATTGCCAACTCGTAGATCGACTTCGCTTTTCTCCAATGGTCTACTCCCTTTAAAATCCTACACATTTGTACAAATGTGAGAAACACATCCAGTATCTAATACCCATGATGAAGAAGTAGATAAATTGACTTCTATAATAAACATACCTGAGTTGGAAGTCCCACTTCCATTCTTCTTGCACCCTTCCATGTATTTTGGGTAGTTATTCTTCCAATGTCCGGTCTTACCACAGTGGAAGCACGTACCCTCCTTAGCCACTCCGCCCACAGGCTTCAAGGCAGAAGTGCTGGGTTTGAAATTGTTATTGTCCTTGCCCTTCTGGTTGTTCATAGGTTTTGGGCTGCTTCTTGTCCTTTCCAGGATGGACTATCAAAATGGTCTTCCCTTTTCCCTTATTGATGTTGGTTTCAGCAATTCTCAACATGCCCAACAACTCTGGCAGTGATTTGTCAAGATCATTCATATTGGAAAAAAGCTTTGGAAACTTCGTACCGCTCATGCCTTGCTTGCTCTTGGCAGAGCATCATGAGGTGTTCGATCATATCAAACGCCTCCATGTTATCAAGTTGCTTCTGAAGCTCAAAGTTCATGGTGGCAAGCATAAGATAGCCGACACTCAAGGAATCATCTTGATGCTTCTTATAAGCATCCTTGTCAGTCTTGGGTGCACTCCCAGCTAGTGGCACCCGAAGCATAGGCTCTTTGTAACACCCCATCGGCGCTACATGGTTAACTCCTTGCGGAACTTAAAATAAAAATAGGCTGGTTGCTTTCGGAAAATAATTTACATAATTTTCTAAGCGTCAGAAAAACAAGTATAAATTTTTTCTCCGTGGGATGCTCTAAAACCTAAACATACATTAAAGTAGTAAAACCGAATTTAACATATCACTATACCGATCCTGGACATGTACATAAAAGTCTGTCGTAGCGTATAAGTTTTCTGAAAATATTTACGTAATCAAATATCCATAACCAAAAGGAAAAGTTTTAGATTACCATCCAAAAGAAAGGCTCTCGGAGCCATATATACATACTATCGTCGAAAACAAAAACACCTCAAGAGTCTAAGCTGGTCACTTAACAAGACATTCATTGAGAATAACCTCTATGGTCATCTCATCTACACAAGGCCTCTTCAAAGATCAGGTCCAATGTCTCCGAATGTAGCAGGGGACTCCTCAGCAATTTCTATATCCGCATACCAAGTTAAAACAACAGAACCAAAACCGATATATTGCAAGAGTGAGATACTCATAATAGGAGTTTATCATAATAGTCACATACTCGACACAACCAAAAAAAGACAACAAGTATTTACAGTAGCAGATACATATCAACTTGAAAAGATATAAAATTTCTATATAACAAGTTAATCCTTTCAAGGGATTTTCATTCCATCAATCAATAAGTTTTTCCAAGAATGCATGATACTTAGTATATTTCATTCTATTTTCTTAATCTCCAGAGATCCTAACTTCCTTCGTCAAGCAGTATAGGCCGCAATATCACCATAACACAATTGTTCTCATGAGGTTGGCCTCTCAATTTAGGTCCGAGCTCCAATTGTTCAAGGGTATCACATCAAAACCTAAATAAGATTGAGCAGTCCATGATTGAGCACATCAATGTTTGGCAGTCGATTACCACGCTCAAGGTTTCGAGGCCTCAGCATTCTGTGGCATTCAAACCCAAATGTCCTTATAGACCCGTTGGTCCAAACTTACCCAATTTGTCAGTCCAATTATGGAACGGTATGCTCGTAAAATCATGGCACGTCTGCCACTTCATGCATGTAGAATAGTTGGTTTTTCTGTTTTCTTTTTCGCATCGTTCTTTCGTTGTCAAGGCATAAGCCTTACGTCTACAATTTTCTTGAAGGCATCAAGCTCATTCATACTTAACATAGGACATGCAGTCTGAGTGTTCAATCATGATTCACTAGGCCGATACACCGGTCCTAGGTTCTCCGATATTAGACACGAAGTCAAGTGTGCCAACAGGGACTTGAACCCGCGACACATAGGACATAAAGTCCAAGTACTTACTCATAGGAACTCTAGCCCGACGTTGAGACACCCCGTTGTGCCCCGGTGTTTTATTAGATTAATTGCCTTCTTAAATCAATTCTTAATCACGCGCTTATCGTGAAAATACGTAAAAATTAAAAACTTATTTAATTATCATATAACTTCTGCAAATTTAAAACACAATAACTTTAACATATGTAAATACACACTTAGTTGTTCATTACAATACCAAAACACTATTGAGGGTATCCTCTCAGTAGGATCCCTCACAGGCATAAACTTAATAACAAACATACTTAGAGGAAATATAAAAATGCTCCTTAGACACAGTGGCCATAATGCCTATACTCTAATCGTCATGGATCACAGCTCGACCCCCAGCGTCGGGTTCGTAAGGAGTTCCATCCAACTCCTTAGCAATCTCCATTTCATATAGAGTTCCGTCCAGCTCCTCAGCAACATAACCCTCCATTGGGTCTTCTAACGTAAACCAAAGTAACCCACAAAAATACAGAAACATGGGGAATAAGAAACAGCTCTATCATCAAAAAGCGGAAAAAAGTCATAGTAAATCATACAGTAATTGTCACAGACAAACAACGCGCATAACTAACAGATCACCCTCAAGTTAATATATCATCCTCTACCCCCAATCTCATGCTACTCAAAGACACCATAGTTGCACACCTATTTCTTAAGGTGGAAGTGGTCTCGCGAGAACTCTTGATTTTACGTGTCTTATATTACCAATACACGGTGTATTATATTACCAATACACAAAAGTGTTTTACGTGTATTAGAAAATATTCTTTGAATCCAGTTAATTCGAATTATTCCAACTTTCTCTATTTCTTACGCAAAAAACTTTTTGAATTCCCCGTAGAAATATATTGTGCTAATGAAAAAGATTTCAATGCTGTCCATACGTGTATATTACCAATACACGGTGTATTATATTACCAATACACAGTGTATTATATTACCAATACACAGAAGTGTTTTACTTGTATTATATTACCAATACACTGTGTATTATATTACCAATACACAGATGTCCTTGCGTATTATATTACCAATACACTTTTATCTTTGTGTATTATATTACCAATACACTTTTGTCCTTGTGTATTATATTACCAATACACGGTTGTGGATAACAACACCTATACTTGAATCTTATCAACCCGTTTTAACAACATCCTAGTGCCTTAACCTTTCATTAGAACTTGACACATATTCTATACCATAACACCTCTTTAACATACATCATCTAGGTTAGGCACTTATAAATCATTATTATCCTTACGCCCAAAATAATCATCTCTTAGACAACATATATATCTTTACTTAAAAACCACTAAGCATAATAATACAAACCAGGCAGATCATGCATAACACAATATCAACCAAAATATTCCCATATCACCAACATAGCACAAAATCAATTCAATAAAGGTAATAAAATCAAATCAACCATCAACAATATAAAATCAACCTAATATCGATAAACCTACAATCCCCGAATCGCCATTGGTTTTTTAGAAAAGGTTTCCAATGTGATTTTGGTCTTGTCGATTACTCGACTACTAGTAGGGTTTAGGTTGCCCTACACAATTATTATATAATATACTACTTATCGATTACGATGATAGGTTGATTCTTTCCCCCACCTGGGTTATCACTGGACTCCCGAACTCGAAGCTCCTCGTTGTCACACCACAAAGTACTAACTCCACCTTGTGTGAAGGTAAGGAGATTAGATGCTCAAAGAGGTATACCACGAACGTCCTCGTTTCCTCCGTGATGGAAGTCTAAGGTTATGAACACAAAATCACAAGTTAAAATCAAACAAGAACACTAAACCACAAGGTATAGGTTCGGTCAAGACTAGTAAAATAGGCTAGCATTCACTAAACTTTCCAAACTCTTAGGTTTAGCATCCATATGTATTAAGGAGCTCAAAACCATGATCATTTTGGAAAAATAAGAACAAAGTATCCTAGGTCCATAACCTTCTAGGTTCAGCCTTCATAGGATTTATAGGTTAGAAATCTTTAAATTTTCCAATCTCTTAGTCTTAGCATCCAAATATCTTATGGAACTCAAGTTCATGATCATTTTGGAAAACAATGGAAACTTAAACATTCCAATCTCTTAGACTTAGCATCCAAATATCTTATGGAGCTCAAGTCCATGATCATCTTGGAAAAATGAAAGTAATACATCCTAGCTTTAATAACATAGAATAAACAAGTTAGAAATCCTTAAAATTTTCAATCTCTTAGACTTAGCATCCAAATATCTTATGTAGCTCAAGTCCATGATCATTTTGGAAAACAATGAAAACTTAAAAATTCCAATCTCTTAGACTTAGCATCCAAATATCTTATGGAGTTCAAGTCCATGACCATCTTGGAAAATAATGGAAACTTAACCATTCCAATCTCTTAGACTTAGCATCCAAATATCTTATGGAGCTCAAGTCCATGATCATCTTGGAAAAATGAAAGTAATACATCCTAACTTTAATAACATAGAATAAACAAGTTAGAAATCCTTAAACTTTCCAATCTCTTAGAGTTAGCATCCAAATATCTTATGGAGCTTAAGTCCATGATCATTTTGGAAAAATAAAAACTCAAACATCCTAGCACCTAAACACTAAGTTTCGGCCATCATAGGATGATGAGGAAAATATTCTTTGTTTAACAATAACTCTTAGGTTTAGAATCACAAGGTATTAAGAGTTCTAAATCCATGATCATACTTGGAAAGTTGAAACATAATATCCTAGGCTTACTTATTCATATTTTCAGCCATCATAGGAACAAGCTATCAAAATTTCCAAGATTTATAGATTTAAGATCAATGGATAGTTAGAAACTCAAACACATGATCATATTCCAAAAGTTGAAACAAAAACTTCCTAGGTCACAAATGCAAGCATTCTGCCTTCATTGGAAGAGATAGGTAGAGATTTTTGTTTTACACAACCTCTTAGTATGTGAAAATATAAGTTAATACAAGACTATAGAAAGTGGTTTCAACTCAAAAGGAATTTTCTACCATTTTAGAAAGATTTTAGAAGTTTAAAGCATATAAAGAACACATAAAGTAAACTAAGAAATAAAAGATGAAACTTCCAAAAAGATTCATATGAGAGCATTACCCTTAGTATAAGGAAAAACTTTAATGAAGAATTTAAGTAGAAAAGATGAATAAAAACTAAAGCTTTAAGAGCTTGAACTTTTATAAGAAAGGAAGAAGATGAATGTTTAATGGAGTTTGAAGAAGGAAGATGATGAAGTGAAAATGAGATGTGTATATATAGAGAAGGCAGAGAGTGACACGAAATTGAGGAGAGAGGAATGAGCTTGGAGAGCAAGTTTTGACGTTGTGCCTTGTTTGGTTGAAGAGGAAAGAGAAAATTAGGTTTTTAGAATATAATATGATATATTTCAAAAAGTCTATCATGACCACTTTTTAGGAGGTAGCTTAGGCCATACCTCTAGTGAGTCACCTCACTCCCTCATCTCACCTCAAGCCTTTTATGTCTCCTATTCTGCTCCATTTCGTACCCGGTTGCATTTCCGATCGTAATTCTTCCGGCGTTTTCGCCCGAATAAAATACTATATTTTATTTTTGAACGAAAATTTTCAAAATAACCAAAGTTGAAGGAAACATAATAAAAACACTAACTATCTCGTTCATGGGTCAAAATTAGGTTTTCTGCACAGTAAACTTGTACCGGCAGTGAAAACGCAGATCGACTTTCGTCTGAATTTTCAACCGAAAATTTTACCGTAACCCTCTACTATAAAGTAGACTATGAATATGATTTTATTTTAATCAAAAACACTTTCTAACTCTCAAATTTAAAATATAATTTAATTATATTTTAACTGGTTGAACAACATAATTAAAATCAGGCTGTTACAGACGTCTCGGCTGCTAGGTCCTCATAAGTTTTTCATTTTCAAAACAATTTTCGTTCTGTAAAAATAAATACCAAAACAAACATCTGAAACTTATTAAAGTTCATCGGAATTATTTTCACTCTTTTAAAACATGTTATAGAAAATCTTTTCCGTTGAAATTCATTTTTAAAACGTTATATCATGAAAAACTATTTTAAAATCCTTTGGTTCTGAAGCAATCGTAACAAAATTTCTGCCACAATAGCATTTTTCAAAGATTTTTCTTTTGAATCAAATTTTTTTGTAAAACAAAGGACTTTTTATTTCAAATACAATTTTTCCTTGATAACATTAAAATATTTTAGAGACTTCTCTTTTTATTTTTGAAATATTTAAGAAAATAAAGGTAATGCGACATTAGTGCTAAGTGAAAAATGATAAGCTTAAAAAAAACATCTATGCTAGGGTTTTGGTTTGCATGAGGGTTTAGGGTTTTGCATGCACCATGGCCATGGCTCCATGGCAGTGCTTGTTCCCGGAATCCTGGTCCCTCCTCCTCCTCATCCTCCTTCTTCTCCTTCTCATCTCCCGAAAATTCTTTCTATTTCTGCTCCTGCTTCTTCTTCCACCTTGTTGTCTTCTCCTAAGAAATCCTTCGTACATGCATTAAAAAATTCTTGTGATGTTCCTTTTAGTAAATTGTCAAAACCTTGTTTTAAAGGTGATGCTCTCTCCACTAAAATTCCAGAAGATCAATATAAGGCTGGTTTGGAAGAGTGTAAAAAACATCTTCATGGTAGGTTAATTCTTGCAAAGGGTGATGCACCGATCAAGAATCAAGACTTGCGTGACAAGTTATGTTCCCTTTGGAAGCCGATTGGACAATGGTGTATGATTTCTCTTGGTGGAGTTTTTTTTTTTTTTTTGAATTTTCATTCTCCTCTATGGAGGATCTGCACAGTGTTCAATCAATTGGTGTGTGGAATTTGAAGCCAGGAAATCTCAGGTTGTTTCCATGGTCAAAAGATTTCAAGCCAGAAGATCAAAGAAATTCGAATACTCAGGTTTGGATAAGGATTATGGGGCTTCCTCAAGAATATTGGAGGCTTCGAACTATTTTTGCTATAGCAGGGAGTCTTGGTGTTCCTATATGCCTTGATGATGCAACTAGCAAAAAGATCTTTCGGCATTTTGCTAGAGTTCTTGTGGATGTTGATTTAAAAGGTAATTGTCGTGATAACAAAAAGCCAATGTCAAAGCAAAAAGCCAATGTCGAAGGATTCAATAACAAATCTGTGGTGCAGAAAGCTAAACCAGTTTCAGATTTGAAAAAATCAATTGCAGTTTATGTGCCTAAGCAAAAATCGGATGATACTGTAATTGGTTTGGTGGATGCAGGTGAAGGAACTTCAGGGAATAAAGATGCAAATCATATGGATAATCCTTATTTTCTTGCTAGAGATAGATCAGTGATTGAGATTCAGGATATCCATATTTCAAATAAGATGGGAGAGCCATCTATGGAAATTAATCCTATTCTAGGATTTGTTAATAATGATAAGAATGGAAAGCAAATTTCTAATGCTGAGGGGAATTTGGATCAGGATGCTGCTCAGAAAGATCCTATGGAAATCTTGATTCGCCCTGTTGTTAATGAGGTTTTGGTTCAGGATGAGAGTCATCAGTGTGGCCAAAATTCAATTTCTCAGGTCTCTGATACGCAAGATAATAAGTGATGGTGGTAGTTATGGCAATGTTGCAGGGTATCATGGATCATCATCTAAGGATGTTTCTCCAGGGCATTCAATAAATGGTAGTTCAGCTTCCAAAGGCAAGGCTGTGGATCCTAATTTTATTAATGTAAGACAGCAGATTCAGCTGGTCTCTAATGAGGATATACCTGCAGAGGTTAGGAAGGACATTAGGATAATTTCTAAGTTCTAGGGGGGTAGGGAGGATGATAAGGTTGATGAAAATCAAAACAAGCAAGTTGAAGAACCAGAATTTGAGATGGTTTTGAGCAAATCTCAAAAGAAGAAATTTAAACAAAGAAGCAAGAAAGGTGGAAAACCTGCAGCTATAAATGCCCGACAAAGGGCTGGTCCTAAGAATTTTTCTTGATGAAGTGCCTCTATTGGAACATTAGAGGGATAGCTAATTCCCCTTCTAGGTTGGTTATCAAAAAGCTTTGTGCTATGCATAAACCTGACTTTTTGTTCATTTCTGAGCCTTGGATTCTTTCTGAGCAATTATCTGCAAGTTTTTGGAAAGGCTTAAATATGAAATTGTTTGCTGTAAATAATATGGACTCCCTTAATCCGAATCTCTGGTTTGGTTGTGTTGATTCTATCAGTCCAACTGTTATAGAATGTTTTGATCAGCATGTTTCTTTTTCAATAGTTCATGAAGATCAGGTTGTTTGTTTATCTGCAATCTATGCTTCAACCTCTTACTTAAATAGAAGGAAGTTATGGCAAGATCTTAGTAGTTTGCATCACAGGTTTCAGCATCCATGGTGTTATATTGGTGATTATAATGTTGTTTTGGGGTCTCATGAATATAGAGGCAGTGGAAGACCTTTGCAAATAGCTAGTGAGGATTCTAGAAACTGGACAATTGGTAATAATTTGACACTATTGTTGACCAGAGGAGCACAATTCACTTGGTCGAATGGTAGAAGAGGTCTTGCTTTAACCGAAAAGAGGCTTGTTAGGGTAGTTTGTAATGATGCTTGTCTTAGCTTTTGGAACAGTGTAACTTGCTGCACTCTCACTAGATGCAGGTCTGATCATTTTCCTATTTTGTTAGATTTTCAAAAAGATAACAAAATGCATAGCTCCTCTTTTAAATTCATGAGAATGTGGTCTTCAAATTCTGATTGCCAAAAAGATCATTGCGGATGTGTGGAAAGAAAGTGTTGTTGGCTGTCCTATGTTGGTCTTATCTCAAAAACTTACAGCTGTTAAGCTTAAACTCAAGGATTGAAATAGGAATGTGTTTGGTGATGTCAATGAGAATGTGAATGAAGCAATGAGGAAGGTTGATCTCATTCAAGAACAGATTAGTGCTGGTGGTTATACTGATTTATTAATTAAGCATGAGAAGAATCCACAAATAAATCTTGACAAAACTCTAAATGATCAAGAAATGTTTTGGCAGGAGAAGGCTTGAGTGAAGTGGCATACTCAGGGTGATAGAAACACAAGGTTCTTCCACAAAATAAATAAACTGAAAAATGTTACAAAACAGATCAATTTACTAAAGCATAATGATACTGTTATGAGTAATGCTGCAGAGATAGAAAACCATGTGGTTGATTACTATGAAAAACTTTTCACTTCAGGAAATGAGTATGTTAACAATGGTTTAATTGAGGAAGTTATTCCTAGGATTGTGACTGATGCTGATAACACTATGTTAACCATTTTGCCTACTAGAGAGGAAGTCAAGTAGGCTGTTTTTTCAATGAATTCGGATTCAGCTGCTCCCGGACTTGATGGTTTTGGAGCTTTTTTCTTCCAGAATTATTAGGACATAGTTGAAGATGATGTTTACCAAGCTGTTGTTCAGTTCTTTAAACATGGATGGCTTCTTCCTAATTTTAACTCAAACTTGTTTGTTTGGATCCTAAAAGTTCCAGAGCCTGACAGAATTGAGCAGTACAGACCCATTACTCTTGCAAACTTCAAGTTCAAAATCATTTCTAAAGTTTTGGCAGACAGATTAGCCAAAATTGCTCCTAATCTGGTTTCTGAAAATCAGAGAGGATTCACTAAAGGTAGGGTAGACATATTGGGGATTGCATATGCCTTACTTCTGAAGCCATTAATCTTCTTGATAAAAAGACTTTTGGAGGCAGCCTTGCAATGAAGATTGACATAAGAAAAGCTTTTGACACCTTAGATTGGGGTTTTTTGTATTAAAATTGCTGCACACATTTGGATTTAATCCTAGGTTTTGTAATTGGTTGAATGCTATCTTACAATCTGCTAAGTTATCGATTTTAGTAAATGGCAAGGCAGTAGGCTACTTCTCTTGTAGTAGAGGTGTTAGGCAAGGTGATCCTTTGTCTCCTCTCTTGTTTTGCCTTGCAGAGGAAGTTTTGAGTAGAGGTCTCTCAAAGTTGGTCAGGGAAGATAAACTCCAATTGATGTCAGGTTCTAGGGGAATGCAGGTTCCATCCCATGTTTTGTATGCAGATGATGTCATGATATTTTGCAGGGCCTCTAAGCAAAATATGCTGAATTTGAAGAAGCTTTTTTCTAGATATGGAGAAATTTCTGGCCAGGTTATTAATCCAAGTAAATCCACATTCTATTATGGTGTCACCGCTTTAAGAAGGCTGCAGATCATCACTGAGGTGCTTGGGTTTTCTTTTGGTTAAACTCCATTTACTTACTTAGGAATTCCTATTTTTAAAGGTTAGCCAAAGAGAGTGCACCTTATGCCTATTGCTGACAGAATTCGACTGAAACTGTCTTCTTGGAAAGCCTCACTTTTGTCAATCTCTGGAAGAGTTCAATTATTTAATTCAGTCATTCAAGGAATGCTTGTCCATAGCTTCATGGTTTATGCTTGGCCAGTGAATCTCATTAAAACCATTGATAAATGGGCTAGGAATTTTATTTGGGCAGGAGATATCAACACCAAAAAGGTTGTAAATGTGGCTTGGCACAAAGTGTGCATGCCTATTATGGAGGGTGGTTTGGGAATTAGATCTTTCAGGGATGTTAATAGAGCTGGTATGCTGGAACTTTGCTGGGAGCTTATGGCTACTGATTCTCAATGGTCCATTCTGTTGAAAGCTAGACTTTTCAAAAGCAATGCTCATGTTTCTTATCTTGTTTCCTCGTCTATTTGGGCTGGTATCAAACCTTATGTGTCTACTGTTATGCAGAAATCTACTTGGCTTATTGGAAATGGTCAAAGAGTGAACTTTTGGAAGGATAATTGGCTTTCTCCTCCAATTGTTGAAAGATTGAACATTCCTGATAGTGTGCTTTGTCAGCTGAACTCAAAAGTTAAGGATTTTATTCGAGATGGTTGCTGGTGTATTCCGGATAACTTGTTAAACAAAATTCTCAATCTATCTTCTTATTTACAGCAGATTATTATTCCAAAATTCAGCAATGAAGATCAGTTCTTGTAAGAACATTCCTCCCTCAAAATCTTTTTTATTCCGGAGAGCCATGCATAACAAGATGCCTTCTGATGAGAATATAAGGTTGAGAGGTTGTATTATTGTGTCTATATGTTGTCTTTGTTATGGTACAACCGAATCTTCTAAGCATCTTTTCTGCAATTGTCTTTTTGCAGTTGAGATCTGGAATTGGATAAGTGTTGTTTTAAATTATAGAATTGATCATTCTTCCTTCCATGGTTTGATATCAGTATGTAACAGGAGTTGGTCCTCTCAGGTAAAGGAAGTGGTTATTGCCTTTGTCATTAATTCTGTTTGGATGATTTGGCATTGTAGGAACAAAATTCGTTTTGATAATAGACATATTTCTCTTCAAGCTGCAAAAAATATGATTGTCGCTAATGTCTCTTTAGTTGGCAATCTGAGTTCTGGTTCTATGGCTTCGAATATGCAAGAGTTCACTTTGTTAAAGAGTTTTGGCATTAGAGGAAATCCAGCAAAGGCTCCTTTGGTTAAAGAGATTGTTTGGCAGCCTCCTCCTTGCAATTGGGTCAGGTGTAACACTGATGGGCTGCCAAAGGTTCTCCAGGTCCAGCAGCTTGTGGTGGCTTTTTTAAAGGATATAGGGAAGCTGCCATGGGATGTTTTGCATCTAATATTAGCATTAGCTATGCTTTAAAAGCTGAATAATTAGGAGCTATGACAGCCATTGAAATTTCCTTCAAGAAAGGTTGGCATAATTTTTGACTAGAATGTGACTATCAATTAGTCATTCAAGCTTTTAAATCCTTGAAGGTGGTTCCTTCGGAGCTTAGGAACAGGTGGAGCAATTGCATTCTTTTAACTCAAAGGATGAATTTTGTTTATTCTCATATTTATAAGGAAGTCAATAGTTGTGCAGATAAAATTGCTTCCCATGGGTTTTTAGTTCTTGATTTTCATTGGTGGGATATTATTCCTAGTTTTGTTAGTGAGAAATTTTTGCATAATAGGAATGGTCTTCCTTCCTACATATTCAAATAATGTTTATCGTGGGTTTTGGTTTATGTCCCCCCATATTCTTTGTACTATTTTTTATTTATTTCTTGGAATAAAATTGTGGGTGAGCTACAGATGATTGGTGTCTGCTGAGGTACCAACCTAGTTGGGATGTCAGTAGTCATTGTGATGCTTTTGCATGCCCATTCTTTGTGGTTAAAAAAAAAGGTCAAGTGATTTTTCACTACTTGTCATCACTAACACTCGTTATTTAAAAATTATTCCAAAATAGTATGTAATTTTCCTCTGAATTCTTAACATGTCTAATGACAGGGTCCTTAACTTATTCTTTCATAACCTCTTCCTCTTGAGAAAACTCTGATTAAAGTTTTCAATAACTTGATTCGTCATTATCAAGCTATGATCAGTGTCATGTGTTGACAAGTGACTCCAAACACAAGAGGGGGGTGAATTGTGTTTTTCAAAACTTTGATAAAATAAAAACTTTTCCTTTTTAATATAATCAGAAAAAAACTGTTTGTAAAACGCGTGCAACTAAAAAAATCGTTTTGAAGCGGTAAAGCTAAAATAAAAAGAGTATGGTTTTCGAAGATGAACACAAGTGAAATATCCTGGTTCGGCCACAAACTACCCATGTGGCCTAGGTCCAGTCCCTAAGGCAATACGACCAAAGATTTCCAATCAACTCTAGCTTTTAACAGGATCAACGAGAACCCTTACAAAACAGAGAACTCTTAACACAAATCTCAGGACGTATTATTCCTTGTGCAAGAGCCTCAAAAGTGTTTATGTGAGATTACACTCCCAAAAATTCAGAAACGAGTTTACAATTAGAAAGCACTCACAAGTGCAGATAATGAAACAAATTGAAGCACTACAACAACACCTATATGGTGTGTATGTCTCTCAAGCTTTTGTTATGCAAGTGTAAGAGAAATGAGAGTGATATAGAATAGTTCAAGAGAGGAGAAATTCATAAAAAGATAGCTCAGTTCGTGTGTGTTCTATGTCTGATTTCTCACAAAAGGCCTTTTAAATAAACCATGTGAAATTTGGTCAAAAGCTCTTGAAAACTGATTTTTCTCGCGTAGTAATCGATTATTGAAAAAGCATAATCGATTATTTTAAGCATTTTCACAAAGCGCATTTTAAAACAGTAAGGTCATAATTGATTACACTAATCGATTACTTGGTCTTTGTTTGAAAGCTCAGACTGAATCAAATAAGCATAATTGATTATCGTAATCGATTATGAACTCTCTGACTTTTGGTTAAAAAGCAATAATCGATTTTTGAAACCCATAATCAATTGTATTATTTTGAATTCAAACTCAACGGCTTAATGGATGATTAATACCATTCTAATGCACATTAAAGCCTTTTAAAACTGAGTTTAAAATGTGTTCCAATAGGCATAATCGATTACCATAATCGATTATTTTCTTTGAATTTTGAATTTCAAAAACCTAACAGCTCTGATATTTAAAGACTCATTTAAGCATAATTAAGAGCTACATAATCGATTATAATAATCGATTATTCCACGTATAAAAGGGTTTTTGAAAAACTTTAAAGGTCAAAAGATATTATAATAAATTCCACTTTAAAGACCTTTTAAGTTTCTTTTTCAAGTCAGATTTTAAGTGTGTGTGTGATTGATTTTAACTTTGAGAGGCACACTACCATTTACATAATTTCTAAAACAAGCAATACAGCAAAAGAAAATTTTCCTTAACCCATTGTATTTACTTGTTGGTCCTTTTCACCCTTTTTGCAAATAAGTCCTTTAGACTTCAATTCCTTTTGTTCATCATCAAAACATATGCACCTGTGAAGACATATATCCACAAACTCCCCCTTTTTGATGATGACAAACATCTCAGGAAGGATTTTCTAAAAAGACAGAGTTAGAGAAAAAATTATGTAAATTATATATATCATAGTTTTAAACTGTTGCTCTACTTCCCCTCACTATATGCACTATTTAAAATCCTCTCCCCCTTAAGCATGCAATCATATATTTCTCCCCCTTTTGGCATTATCAAAAAGCAGGAAAAGCAATGAAACTTATTAGGGCATATATCCACTAATAATTAAATCATTCAAGCATAGATATAATTACCATGGCATGCAAACAGAAAATTATCCAAACACAAAAGTCATAGAAAATCAAAATGTACGTGCAGAAGCAAAAAGTGACAGGAAAATTATACACTCATCCAAAAAAAATGTCATAAATATTTTGAAAATAGTACTAAACATAGTACTCATCATCTCTAATATCTCCACCCATCTCAGCATCTCCACCATCCTCATCACCACCACCATCATCATCCGTGCTTTTGCTGTCAAAGTCATCTTGAGTTTGTGGGGCCGCTCTAAGTGGACTGACCTCAGCTGCAGTAACTCTATGCTCTAATGATTTGACTTCCAATGAAATTTCACCAATAGCGGTAAAGTTAGCTCGGATCTCTATGGTGTTGCCCCGAACCTCAGCAAGAATACTCTGAAGTAAAGCCATCATCTCTAAGGAGCCGGGAGCTGGAAGTGCCTGTGAAGAAGATGATGCTCCATCGGTGCGAGGTGTCAGGTATCATACCTTTTCAAGCTCTTGGGTTTGTAAACCCAAGCATTACCATAATACTCAACACCCATCTGATTAATAGTGCCCTCCTTCATCATGGCATGAAATTTCTTGTAGTCTAGTTTAACCTCTCCGGTGAGGTTAACCCTAACACGTTGAAGGATACGGGTCACCACGTGACCATAGGGCAACTCAGCACTCCCCCTGTTGTCATACATATGCTGCATGACCAAGCCAGCCCAGTTCACTTTCTTTTTCTTCTCAAGCAACCACATCACTACAACATCCAGCCTTAGCAGTTGTGAAAAATTATGGCGTCTAGGAAATAAAAGTCTAGCTACCACATAGTGCAACGGCCTACTTTGCACTTTCATCTGACCAA
The DNA here is from genome assembly GCA_030762895.1 of Sophora flavescens. Taxonomy (NCBI): domain Eukaryota; kingdom Viridiplantae; phylum Streptophyta; class Magnoliopsida; order Fabales; family Fabaceae; genus Sophora; species Sophora flavescens. The sequence goes on from CM061064.1 coordinate 151,188,458, forward strand.
TGGTTATTTCTTTGTCATTTACATCCCTAGGGTCAGTTAATATATCCTTAATGGCCTGAAGCCTAGCAAATTCATTTACTAAGGGTTCTGCAGCAGGACCCTCGGTAGTGGCATAGGTGCCTTCAGAAGGCAAGCCAACAATCCTACAAAACGCCTCATCAGTGAGACAGATGAGTTTCCTACAGACCTTAGAAATCATAAAACCATCAACCAGTTTCAGATTACAGTAAAATACCTTCACCAAGTCAGGATAGATATCCTCTGATTAACATAGAAAGTCAGTGATCTCGGCAAAATCCAGAAACTCCAGAAATTTGAAGTTGTTCTTCCTCATCCACTCAATATCCAGAAAACGTGGCTTCTAAATCTCCTTGCTGATATAGGTAGCCTTGTAGTTAGCAATCTGGTCTCCGTTTGAGAAATATGTCTCAATTTGCTATTGAGTGAGATGTCTGATAAGCCTCTGGCTGATCTAGTTTTATGGCTAGTATGACCAGGGTTTTGTGCAAATTATATCCTATTTTCACCCAAATTAGATTAGATTGTCCTCAAGCAAGGTTTTGAGTCTCTAGTGTAGTTTTAGGTTAAATTATCCAAATTTGAGTTAAATAATACACTTATAGTTATTTCTTTGTTTTCAGGTTAAGTGAAAGTCAAGAGAATAAGGAAACAGGGGATTCGCCTCGCGAACCTCTCTTCGCCTCGCGACCCCGAAGCTGACTGTTCCAAGAAAATGCAAGGTCTCTGGTTCGCCCCGCGAAGAAGATCTCGCCCCGCGAGTCACCCAAGCCTGAAAAGTCAGAGACGATCACGGCTTGCCCGTGTTGAAGGTCACGACTGTGGCAGTTTTGAAGTTGAAGAGATTCACCTCGCGAGCATACATTCGCCTAGCGAGTCTGGAAGTCAGAAAGCATCACGGTTGGCCCCTGATATTCATAACGGGCGTAATAAGAAGACTCTTCAGTTTCTCGCCTCGCGAAGGTGTGTTCGCCTCGCGAGAATACCAAAGGTTGCAGACTGTTCGCAAGATTCGCGTCGCGAGAGAGGCTTCGCCTCGCGAGTAGACTTAATTTCTAATTAGTATAAATAGTTGTTCTGAACAGTTTGGAAGGACTTTTGCTTCTCCATTGTTCTGTTTTACATTTTTCTCTGTGTGTTTTCGTTTTTGTTATGGAGAACTAAGTTTCTAGGATTGATCTATTGTAATTGATTTCCATATACTTGAGGTTCTTGTATTTTCCTGTTTTGTATGCTTTTCCCTCTTCAATGCCATGCTTTATATTTCTGTTTGCTTAATTCAGGAGTATATTGTATTGTGTTGATTTATTTCCGGTGATATCATGTTCCTATAATTAATCGCATCTGCTTAATTTGCGTGTGTACGTTTCGTGTTCGCTTAGTTCACGAAGGGCTTAACCCCGTTTGCTTAATTCGGGAATAGGGACATGTATCTGTAGTAGTGGTTTCGCTTGTAAATTGTTGCTACAACCGGGAGGGGATTAGAATCTGCTTAGGGCTTGGAAATTGCATGAACCTATGATAGTTGGGAAATCGAGAACAATAGATTAATCTGTTTTTAGCTATTTGACAATCTTTTTAAACGGCCTTGTTTTTAACTGCTCTGTTTTGTTTATTTGCTTCCCAATCCAAACCCCAAAAAAAAAAAAACTGATTTTTGTGGAAAATAACACTTTAAGAGTCCTTGAGAGACGACATCCGAGTTGTCGCCCTAAACTACAGTTTTAAAACCCGCTCGTTCTTTTTGGCGCGTGCGCGACAGCGCGACCAAAAATTGGCGTCGTTGCCGCGGACTCTGAATTGTTATTTTTCGCATTTTATTTTATTTTATATTTTTTTTTCTTTTCTTTCTTTTATTTTCTGTTTTTGTTTTGAATTGGTCTGGCTACTAGGTCTAATTGCCCCGAACTGTGTGATTTTGACCCGGAAATTGAAAGAACACTGCACACACTCCGTAGAGAATTTCGGGCCAGCACTAGTAGTGATTCCAATTTCAAAACTGTTTTTGAAAACATGGGAGACCAGAGGACATTAAGACAGCTTACTGCCCCTGATGTCAACTATAATGGATTGTGTATTTCATATCCTGGTGCTGATACTCCTTTTGAACTGAAATCTGGTTTTATTCACTTGTTGCCCAAGTTTAATGGTCTTGCAGGTGAGGATCCACACAAGCACTTGAAGGAATTCCAAGTTGTATGCTCCACAACCTCGAGATCAGAGGGAGTCACTGAGGATAGTATCAAGCTGAAGGCTTTTCCGTTTTCACTCCAGGGAGCTGCAAAGGATTGGCTATTGTATCTTGAGCCTAACTCCATCACCACTTGGAATGATTTGAAGAGGGTGTTCCTAGAAAGATATTTTCCTGCTTCAAGAGCTGCTTCAATAAGAAAAGAAATATGTGGCATCAGGCAAGGGAATGAATCGCTAGCTGAATATTGGGAAAGGTTCAAGCATTTGGTATCCAGTTGCCCCCAGCATCAGATATCTGAACAACTCCTGATCCAATACTTTTATGAAGGATTACTGCCTATGGATAGGAATCTTTTGGATGCTGCTAGTGGGGGAGCATTAGTTGATAAGACCCCAGCTGCTGCCAAGCAACTCATTGAGAATATGTCATTGAATTCCCAGCAGTTTACTACCAGAAGAAATTCAGTTGAAACAAGAGGTGTGCATGAGATTCATAGGTCATCTTCCAACCAGGCCGCCATTGAAAATAGATTGGATGAGCTGACTTCTTTTGTAAGGCAATTGGCAATAGACAGAGTTCAGCCTGCAAAGTTATGTAGCATCTGCAATTCACCTGAGCACCCACATGATCCATGCCCCATCCAGAGGGAAGAGTTTGTCAGTGAAGTATCTCAAGCTTATGCAGTTAATCCATATAGTCAAGGAAACAGTCAGAATCGGTACAGCACTCCAGACCTCTCTACCAATAGGTACCATCCAAACTGGGGGAATCATCCTAATCTGCGGTATGGGAACTCATCCCAACAACAACCGATGGCACCTCAGAATCCTCCTCAAGTGACCACTTCTGCACCTTCTGGACCTTCATTGGAGGACATGTTCAAGCAATTGACTTCACAAATGAATGCACAAATGACTACACTTTTCCAGCAGCAAATGGGATAGTTCCAGGCACAAACAAGTGCTAGCATTCAAGATTTGAGGACACAGATTGGACAGATGGCCACAGACATAAATAACATAAAGCAAGCTCAAAGAACAACCCAGCTGCCAGCACAACCAGTGATAAATCCTAATGCCTCCAACCCTAATGTGAGTGCCATATCTCTGAGATCTGGAAAAGTTGTTGAGGCCACCTCTGAAAAAGATGAAGCAACTGTTGGGGTAACTCCTGAGCCTATTGTTGAGGTTGAAGTTGAGAAGGTATACAGACCACCAATCCCATTCCCACACAGATTACAGAAAAATTTGAAGAGTGGTGGTGAAGACAAGGAGAAGGAAATTCTTGATGTTTTAAGAAAGGTAGGTGTTAATATCCCACTGTTGGATGTGATCAAGCAAGTGCCCAAGTATGCCAAATTCCTGAAGGATCTATGCACCAACAAGAGGAAGATGAAGAATAATGAGAGGGTTGATTTGGGAAGAAATGTCTCAGCTCTTATCCAGTCTAGGCCTGCACCAGAAAGAGTTGCTGTTATAGCCCCTACTCAGGCATTACCACAGAAGTGCAAGGATCCAGGAGTATTTACTATTCCATGCACTATTGGGGACAGGAAGTTTGAAAATTGCATGCTGGATTTGGGAGCCTCTATCAATGTCATGCCTACCTCCATCTTTAACAACCTTGATCTTGGTCCCTTGAAATATACAGGTCTCACCATTCAGTTGGCCAACAGGACCAGTGCCCGCCCCATGGGAATGGTGGAAGATGTGCTAGTGCAAGTTGATGATCTGATCTTCCCAGCTGACTTCTACATCCTGGACATGGCAGGAGAGACACATTCCAGTAAATCACCAATCATCCTGGGCCGACCATTCATGAAGACAGCTAAGACTAACATTGATGTTGATGATGGGACCATGTCTATGAAGTTTGGGGATATAGTTGCAAAGTTTAACATATTTGATGCTATGAAACATCCAATGGAAGAGCACTCTGTATTCCACATAGAGCTGCTTTCTGAGACTATTGAGGACACCCATGAGGACTTGTTTTCTAATTTTCCATTTATTCTTGGCTTTGATGATATTTCTGCATGTCCTGATTGTACTAACGCTAACCATTGTGTGGTTTGTGCTAAGATTGCTGCATGTTTAGCAGGTGATAAATTTGTCAGTGCAGTGGGTGAGAAACGTGCAGAAGATGAAGCAGCACCGGAGGCCCTCCCTACCTATCTGCCACCTCCCCCTGCGAAACCACCAGAGGAAATAGATTTTGCACCATGGATAGTTCAAGGGATTGAAGCCAAATTCTATTGGGAGGACTTTGTTGATGAAGCGGTCGTCTTTGACCCAAGAGGAGGTGATGAGTCCGCCGCATTGAGCAAGGTCGCAATCATTGTCAAGTGTTTACTCATATATCAAGGATGCAAGTTATGGGACCATGGAATGAACTCTACCTCTTTGACCTTAGACTACAAGAAATGGGATCCAGGTGGAAGTTTCCGCATACACTGCACTTGATCAGGGAGTACTCTTTTCCTTTCCCTCACTCTGATTGTATAGTTCTGTTGTTCATTGGGGACAATGCATGTTTTAAGTGTGGGGGAGGGAACTAGTTGTAGTTTTTCCTTTTCTTTGAATAAAACTCCTGAATAATTTGAGAAGCTCAGGAGTATTTGTGTGTTGAGTCTTTTGTGAATAATTTGAGAAGCTCAGGAGTATTTGTGTGTTGAGTCTTTTGTTGGCAAGTTTGATGGATTTTGATTGATGTTGCACAGATTGCTTGCATGATTGATATGTGATGATTCCCCCTAGGCTGGAAAAAAAAAATTGAGTTTTTGAAAAGTGATTCCCATGTGATTGAAAACTGAACTTTGAGATTTTGTTATGATGGCATGATTTATGATAAGTTTGGGGTGATAGGAAGCACACACTAGGGATAGAATCTCTGTCAAACAATTTGCATGAATGTCCAGGTGAGGTTTTGAGCCTCCAACATGTTTTAAACTGTGTGAAATCACTTTCAAGTTGCATTTCCCTGAATTTGCTTGAATCTCTTTATGATTTGCATGATTATGTGTTTGCTTCAAATGATTTAGGCATTTTCTTTGTAAATAGCTACTTAGCCTAAAAATAACCAACTCCTAATGCATGTTCCCTAGTTAGCCCCATTGAGCCTATTAACCTGTTAATTCTTGATAACCTAATGTTATAAGCCCAAAAATCTGGAAAACCATGTTAACCCGATCTTAGGATTAGGAGAGCATGTAATCTTAGAATGGGTGCAAGAAACTAAGTTTGGGGTGGCTGCAAGGTGTAATATGTTGTTGGGATTGAGAAAAAATATATATATACAATAAAAAAGTTGGAGCCAAAGGCTTGTAGAAAAAAAAATGATGAATGTAAAAAAAAAATGATAAAAATAAAAGAGGCTGGAGTCACCCAAAGCATAAAGGAAAATGAAGAAAGGAACTTGAGTAGAATTTCAAAGTGTAAACAATGTTCATGCTCTCTTAGTTCCTAGGGTCTTCAGCCTAGTTCCTTTGTATATCCTACCCTTAACCAGGCCCCATTACAAGCCATAAAAGACCTTTTGATGTTGCATGCATGTTTTCTGTGGGAACCATTTTTGAGATGAAAATCAAATTTTTGGGAAGTGTTCTTGAAAGTGAAATTGAGTGCAATGTTAATAGCCTGACACAAACTGAGTGATTGAGTGAACAAATAATGCCCTTGTGAGGAAGGCAGTTGTTTGGATTTGGTGATCTCCCTCTTGTGTGTGACTTAGATCCCTTGCTTAGATTTCTGATTGCCTGAATGATGAAATTCTCAATTGTTTGGAATGAATGAATGTGGGGATTGCTTTGCTTGAAAAAGGGGGGGACATTAAAGAAAACTGTTTTGATGTATTGCTTGAATTCGTGCAAGGTTGATTGAATCTTTTAAGCTTGCCAGGTTTTGAGTCTTTTTGATTTTTGAGTCTTAGTTTGCTTGGGGACAAGCAAAGTTTAAGTTTGGGGTATTTTGATAAGCCTCTGGCTCATCTAGTTTTATGGCTAGTATGACCAGGGTTTTGTGCAAATTATATCCTATTTTCACCCAAATTAGATTAGATTGTCCTCAAGCAAGGTTTTGAGTCTCTAGAGTAGTTTTAGGTTAAATTATCCAGATTTGAGTTAAATAATACACTTATAGTTATTTCTTTGTTTTCAGGTTAAGTGAAAGTCAAGAGAATAAGGAAACAGGGGATTCGCCTCGCGAACCTCTCTTCGCCTCGCGACCCCGAAGCTGACTGTTCCAAGAAAATGCAAGGTCTCTGGTTCGCCCTGCGAAGAAGATCTCGCCCCGCGAGTCACCCAAGCCTGAAAAGTCAGAGACGATCACGGCTTGCCCGTGTTGAAGGTCACGGCTGTGGCAGTTTTGAAGTTGAAGAGATTCGCCTCGCGAGCATACATTCGCCTAGCGAGTCTGGAAGTCAGAAAGCATCACGGTTGGCCCCTGATATTCATAACGGGCGTAATAAGAAGACTCTTCAGTTTCTCGCCTCGCGAAGGTGTGTTCGCCTCGCGAGAATACCAAAGGTTGCAGACTGTTCGCAAGATTCGCGTCGCGAGAGAGGCTTCGCCTCGCGAGTAGACTTAATTTCTAATTAGTATAAATAGCTGTTCTGAACAGTTTGGAAGGACTTTTGCTTCTCCATTGTTCTGTTTTACATTTTTCTCTGTGCGTTTTCGTTTTTGTTATGGAGAACTAAGTTTCTAGGATTGATCTATTGTAAATGATTTCCATATACTTGAGGTTCTTGTATTTTCCTGTTTTGTATGCTTTTCCCTCTTCAATGCCATGCTTTATATTTCTGTTTGCTTAATTCAGGAGTATATTGTATTGTGTTGATTTATTTCCGGTGATATCATGTTCCTATAATTAATCGCATCTGCTTAATTTGCGTGTGTACGTTTCGTGTTCGCTTAGTTCACGAAGGGCTTAACCCCGTTTGCTTAATTCGGGAATAGGGACATGTATCTGTAGTAGTGGTTTCGCTTGTAAATTGTTGCTACAACCGGGAGGGGATTAGAATCTGCTTAGGGCTTGGAAATTGCATGAACCTATGATAGTTGGGAAATCGAGAACAATAGATTAATCTGTTTTTAGCTATTTGACAATCTTTTTAAACGGCCTTGTTTTTAACTGCTCTGTTTTGTTTATTTGGTTCCCAATCCAAACCCCCCCCCCCCCCCCCCCCCAAAAACAACTGATTTTTGTGGAAAATAACACTTTAAGAGTCCTTGAGAGACGACATCCGAGTTGTCGCCCTAAACTACAGTTTTAAAACCCGCTCGTTCTTTTTGGCGCGTGCGCGACAGCGCGACCAATGTCCAGGGGAGATAATAGTTTTTCTTTGACGTTTTGGAGGCGTGAAGATGATTGGAGTTGAGTAGAGATGAAGAGTTATCGAAATAGAGGAATTTTTGAATGAAAAACCAGAGGAAATAAAAAAGTAGGAGGCCCACAAACAGTGATATACATGCAAAATGAGTGCTTAGGGTTTTAGATTACCTTATAAAGTCGCGCAATAATCGATTATTCTACATCAATAATCGATTATTTTGATGACGTGGTGAGCCACCCCGTTGTGCCCCATTGTATTATTAAATTAAAACCTTATTAATTATTTACTTAATCGCATGCTTATCATTTAAAAATACGTAAAATTAAAAACTTAATTAATGATCATATAACTTCTGCAAATTAAACACACTCATAGTTATAATAAATAAAAACATACATGGTTATCCGTTACATTACCAAAACATTATTTATGGTATCATATTAGTAGGATCCCTCACGTGTACTTACTTATACAAAATGCTTATAACTAGTGGAAAATAAAATGTTTTATATGACTCACTGGCCCTAAACTTACTACACTATATCATTAGGATCTGTTGCTTGTCCTCCCGTGTCCCCTTCATACGGAGTTCCATCCAATTCCTCAGCAACATCCGTTTCATATAGAGTTCCATCCAACTCCTCAGCAACGTATTCCCCCATCGGGTGTTTTAATGTAATAAAGTAGACATACATAAAAATACAGAAATAAGGAGATAAGAAACAGTTCTATCATCATAAGCGGAAAAGACTCATAGCATATAATATAATAGCGGTCACACACAACCAACACTCATCATTAACAATCATCTTCATTTCATAATACTTTCCTCTACCCTCAATCTCATGCAACTAAACTTTTATGCTGATGTGGCCACCACCAATCCTATCACACATCCTTTACCCACCGAGGGATGTTAGTCAGCCGTCCAAACGGAGCATCCCCTCTAAAACCGGTGCACATACTCATCCATGGTGAGAATGCTCACAGTCGGTGCACACCCTGATTCTATCTCAAGGGTGCTCATGCAAAGCAATGATACTATAGCTGCATAATCTAAACTAAATTGGGACCACCACACAAGAACTTCGGACCACGTGTGTTCCCAATACACAGTTGTGAACAACAATACACAAGAACCTCACTGACCCATATCAATAACAACCTAGTGCCTTAAGCTTTCCTCAAAGCCTCCACTTACATTCTATATCACATAACTTCTATACAATAATGGCTGGGAACCTCTAATTCATATTCAAGCTCTCACCCAAACAAAATACATCCGAGTAATATATATCTTTACTTAAAATCAACTAAGCAATTTATCAAACCAGACAGATCATGCATAACACAATAATCAATAAAATATTCAAAACACCAAAATAAACGTCACATGCAATAGAATACCTTAACCAGGGTATCACAAACAGTCAATAATAATAATTCAGACATCCTCAAATATTATAAAATTAACCTAAAGCGATAAGCCTACAATTCCTAAATCATCATTGGAATTACAGAAAAGTTTCCAATGTGATTTTGGTATTGTCGATTACTCGACCACTAGTAGGGTTTAGGTCACCCTACACCATTATTATAAATTATATACTACTTATCAGTTCCAACGATGGATGGTTCTTTCTCCCACCTAAATTAACACCGGAAACACACAGTCGAAGATCCTCGTTATCAAGCCACAAGTTACCAAATCCACCTTCAACCAAATCAACATACAAATATATTAATCAAACAAATCCAACTATGGACATATGATGCTAGATTCGGGCAACTAATCAAAATGAGGCTAGGGTTATTTTCTGAATCCAATCTTTTAGAAACTAGCTCTTAGAGTATTAACTAACCTGAATCAAGTGTTACTAGTTAAAAATATGAAACAAAATCTTCTAACCAACTAGGTTAGGGTTTCGGTCATAAGGGTTAAAATCGGCTAGAAATTCCTTTTGAGTTCAAACCCTTGGATCTAAAACCTACATACCTTAGATAGTTCATATAAATCATGATCTAGTTAGAGATTGAAGAAAACTTATTTTATTCACATGAACCCAAATTCGGTCAAGACTAGAAAATAGGGTTATGTGTTTCTTTTGATTTCAAGCTTCTAGATCTAACTACTATAGGTATTAGAGTGTTCAGATCAAGTTTCATATTTTAAAAATTGAACAAAACTTCATTTGCCTAAAACCACATAGGTCCCTCAATAAGAAAAATAGGAAGGAAAATGATTTTGATTACATGCTCTTAGATGATGATAGTATGAGACATATCAAGATCATAGAAATTGGTTTCACATTAAAATGATATTTCAACAATTTTCTAGAATTATTTGAAGTTCTAGATCTAGAAATGGAAATTTGTGAAAAGTTAATGGAAATGAAGATTTGATGCATGATAAATGAAGCTAAGATGATTAGGAATAGGTTCCTCACCATAGAATGAAGAATTTTGATGAGGAACTTGAAGAGGAAATGAAGAACTATGAAGAACTTAGTAAGAACACTATGATGTTCTTAGTGTTTTATGAAGAACAAGTGTAATAGGAAGAAAGAAATGTGTTTAAGAGTGGGAATGGGGAGGCAGCCACGAAAATGAGAGTGTGACGGAGTGAAATAGCTTTGTTTACTTGTTTAAATTGAACCATGGTTGAATTAGTTGACATAGGTTAAGTTAGAATATAATATAATAACTTAACTAGGGTTATAATAACCTAACTAGAGTTAATTTGTAATCATGGTTAGGTTAGAATACTTGGTGGAGAATGAAGGGAGGTGTGTTTGATTTTGGGCCACAAATAAGGAGGAAGAAGCCAAATTGGCTTTGTCTTGCCTTAACCATGGTTAAAAACTAACTAGGATAGGTTAGGTTAAGGTTAAGGGCATTTTGGTCATTTCACCTAAAACTCATAATTCCTAACATCAATGACTTCATAAATTCTTGGTGAGTCATCCCAAAGCTCAGCTCCTCCGGTGTCCTATTCTATCTCTGCCATTCCGTTTCCGATTCTGTCGGTTTCCCGATTAAGGGTTTTACGCCCGAATAAAAGCATATTTCGTTTTCGGTTGAAAATTTTCAAAATAACCAAACTCGTTGGAAATATGATTTAAATACAAACCATTTCGTTCATAAGTCAAAATTAGGTTTTCTGATTATTAAAATCTTACTGTCAGTGAAAACACCGATCGTTTTCCGTCCGAACTTTTACCAAAATTCGTCCGAATAAACATAATATTTTATTTTTGATTAAAATTTTGGAATGTAGAATTCCTCACGGGCATAATATAAAAAATCTAAAAAATTTTCAGTTTCGGGTCAAATTAGGGTTTTTTGCCGGTATAAAATTATACTGTCAGTAAAAATGCAGACCGATTTTTGTCTGAGTTTTAAACCCAAATTTTAACCAGAGCTTCCTACCATAGAGTAGGTTCTAGATATGATTTTGTTTTCTTCAAAATCGTTTCCTAAGTCTCAGATAAAAATATAAATAAATAGATCTTTACCGTTAATACAACTTATCCAAAAATCGGGTTGTTACATTACTACCCCACTTAGAAAAAAAATTCTTTCCTCGAAATTTCGTGATTCAAATCTAGACAACATCATGTAATCGTATCTTAATCTAAAAATGCTTCATTGTATTTCCTGTCACCGTCTTCCCTTAAGTGACAGCGGTAATCATAACAGACTTCATTCTTATATCTTTCTATTTATCCTCGAAACAATCCATCAATACATTATGTTCATTATCTTTAACATTTCGCCTTAATCTATCATCCTTGAAGAACATCATCAAAACTTAATCATTTTCTCTTCTTAATACTGGTCCCCTAGAAAACCTTATTTCAAACATCTAACTCCCACAATTAACACCACAATCAATACTACCTTAACTTCCTACTCAATGTATCCAATCACAGTCTTAGTTCCTTTGAGCGTATTCTACTATTCTAGATTATATCAAAATTACACTTTTCAAGTCTCCAAGTAAAACAACTCTATACTAAAATTAACAAAAGCCATGTCGGTTAAAATTATCTAACTCCGTAACTTTGAACTACTCTAGAAAACTTAGTTTTTACTCAAGAAATCATCATTTTCTTTCACATCCAACTTAGGTGAAAATACACTTCCCTTTTTGAACTTCCAAATTCCTACATTCAATCCTAACCACAAGCATTTGATCATTACCCTAAATTTCCTTAACTATACTCTGCCTCAATCAACATTGGATATTTCGATCTATAGTAATTTGTCTTACTTGCTGATATTGATCTTAATCTTACTAGTCATATCTATACCTCAACAAAACTCATCTCGGCTCTTATTTATCCTACTATAAGGGACACAATAATTAGGTACTACACTTACTCCCTGTCATCCATATAAGAATTAACTTATTTTCTTTCTTGTCCATTGAATTGAGGGTGATAAACTAAACTTAGATTATATGTTGTCCAATCAAGTCTTTATTCCAATCCATACCCATCAGAGCTTAAAGTGAAGTCCTAAACGCATCATAAAAAAAAAAATTAACATGCCTAATTATAACCATTATCCTCAAATCTGATTTTAACATATCTAACAACTATTCCACATCACTCTAAACTTAACACGATCCTTCCTTAACTCTATTTCTCACCACAAAAAAACTTTGCAACAATCTAACAACACTTACTTAAGACCCTCAGATCTTACTAAATTCAACTTATACACCTAAATTCCCAATCAAATCCACAACTATAACCATCATCTCAACCATAAAAGGCTACAAGGCTTCAACCGATTCAATCTTATACTAGTTAAGGCCCAAATTAATTTTGGTTGTCTCTTTATCATTTTCAACAACTACTCACATTATCCAAATATATCAAGTACTTAAAATAAATTTCCTTAATAACAACTTCTTTCAACAACTAATTGCTCACTACACCTTATCAACAAAAACTAATTCTTCCAGTAAGCTTCTTGTCTCACACTTGACGCGGCTATGCTCCTCGTGACTCTTAGAGTAAACGAGAACATCATCGATGAAGATGACTAAGTCTTGCTAAAACAATCTAACACCACATGGTTAGCCAAAAGTCAAATCATACCAAAGATAACGTCTATTTGCTACCTAGACAAACAAACAAGGTCTACCATCTATCAAATACATACCTTTCACAAGATCCGCATGTTGAGAGGATTTAGATCCCCTTACGAAAAACACTCCCCCGGTGGCCTGAGGTCTGGCCATATGCTGTCCCGTTGTTGGAACTCCACTACCAGTTCTACCTCTATAACCTTCAGCTCTTCTATTCCTAGCTATCGGCTACTGCATACCTCTCCGTCTACAATCACGAGCATAATGACCTGGTCTCCCACAATTAAAACAACCAGATCCCTCCCTGCAATTTCGTTGATAATGCGGTCCTCCACATTTGTAACAAATTGGGCCTTGCTGCTGCTGGCCCGTTCCAACCACTGGTGTTGTAGAAACTGGTGCTAATGCAGGGGTCTGCACTGGTCCGGTATATGGTCCTTGTCTCTCTTGAGAACTATTACTTTCTCTCCTTTGGATACCTGATCGAATAGGACCTCCACTGTTATGTTGCCTCTGCTCAGCAGCCTGCCTCTGGTCTATGCTCTCTATAACCCTACAACTCTCAACCAACTCCAGAAAATTCTGAATATCTAAATACACTACAGCTCTTCGTAGCTCATGTCGCAATCCCTCTTCAAACTTTCAACACCGCCAATTCTCATATGGGAATCTCTGATAGAATTCTGAAAACTTAATCAAAGCCTCAAAGCGTGATGCATAATCACCAACAGTCATGTTTCCCTGTCGAAGACTAGTAAACTCCCTTTCCTTCGCACGTCGGACAAAATGCGGAAAATACTTCTCAAAGAAGCATTCAGGAAACAACTGCCAACAGATAATCCTGCCCTCTGACTCCAGTAATCTTATCTTATCTCTCCACCGAGACTCTTCTTCTCCAGTTAACATGAAGGCATCATAAGTCACTTTCCTATCTTCTCTACAACGCATGATGTCGAATATCTTCTCTATCTCTTCTACCCACCATTCTGCCTTATCTGGGTCATAGTCCCCTCGAAACTGTGGTGGCTTCCCTTTTAGGAATGTAATCAATCCTACATCTTCAGCTTCAGCAACTGTTCTTTGATTCTGCAGTTCCTGCTGCTCTTTGTTCATTTGCACTATCTCCGCATTCTGCTGTTCTTGTAGTAACAAAGCAGTAGCTATGTCCTTCATGGCATTACGAGTCTCAGATAACTTTCCTCCACTTCCAGAAGGATTATTCTCAACATTTCCAGCTCTGACAATTCTTTCGGGAGTTCTATCACCACAATTGGTCGGACGTCCTCTTCCTCGAGCCATGGTCCTATTTAAAGAAATCATCAGCTCCCCTCCTCATGACATATAGCACTACATAAACAAGTATATAAATACTATATGTCATACTAAAGTTAGTTATCGCATCGAGTTCGGACACACTACCCAACTTCTAAGCATTGTCAATATCCGATGTGGATTCAACTAGACACGACCAGTAACAACATCCTAAACCTCACAGTCTGATTAGAATCGAACTGCTCTGATACCACCAAATGAGACACCTCATTGTGCCCCATTGTATTATTAAATTTAAACCTTATTAATTATTTACTTAACCGCATGGTTATCGTTTAAAAATACGTAAAATTAAAAACTTAATTAATGATCATATAACTTCTGCAAATTAAACACACTCATAGTTATAATAAATAAAAACATACATGGTTATCCATTACATTACCAAAACACTGTTTCGGGTATCCTATCAGTAGGATCACTCAAAGGTACTTATTTATACAAAATGCTTATAACTAGCGGAAAATAAAATGTTTTATATGACTCACTGGCCCTAAACTTGCTACACTATATTATTAGGATCTGTAGCTTGTCCTCCCTTGTCCTCTTCATACGGAGTTCCATCCAACTCCTCAGCAACATCCGTTTCATACAGAGTTCCATTCAACTCCTCGGCAATGTATTCCTCCATCGGGTCTTTTAACGTAATAAAGTAGACATACACAAAAATACAGAAATAGGGAGATAAAACAGTTATATCATCATAAGCGGAAAAGACTCATAGCATATAATATAATAGCGGTCACAGAAAAACAACACTCATCATTAACAATCATCTATAATTCATAATACTTTCCTCTACCCTCAATCTCATGCAACTAAACTTTTATGCTGACATGGCCACCACCAATCCTATCACACATCCGTTTCCCACCGAGGGATGTTAGTCAGTCATCCAAGCGACTCATCCCCTCTAAAACCGATGCACATACTCATCCATGGTGAGAATTCTCATGCAAAGCAATGACACTATAGCTGTATAGCACAGTCGGTGCATATCGTGATTCTATCTCAAGGGTGCTCATGCAAAGCAATGACACTATAGCTGCACAATCTAAACTAAATCGGGACCGCCCCACAAGAACTTCGGACCTCGTGTGTTCCTAATACACGTTTGTGAAAAACAATACACATGAACCTCACTGAACCATATCAATAACAACCTAGTGCCTTAAGCTTTCCTCAAAGCCTCCACTTACTTTCTATATCACATCACTTCTATACAATAATGGCTAGGCACCTCTAATTCATATTCAAGCTCTCACCCAAACAAAATACCTCTGAGCAATATATATCTTTACTTAAAATCAACTAAGCAATTTATCAAACCAGGCAGATCATGCATAACACAATAATCAATAAAATATTCAAAACACCAAAATAAATGTCACATGCAATAGAATACCTCAACCAGCGTATCACAAACAGTCAATAAATAATAATTCAGACATCCTCAAATATTATAAAATTAACCTAAGACGATAGACCTACAATTCCCAAATCATCATTGGTATTACGGAAAAGTTTCCAATGTGATTTTGGTATTGTCGATTACTCGTCCACTAGTAGGGTTTAGGTCACCCAACACCATTATTATAAATTATATACTACTTATCAGTTCCGACGATGGAATGGTTCTTTCTCCCACCTAAGTTAACATGGGAAACACGCAGTCGAAGATCCTCGTTATCAAGCCACAAGTTACCAAATCCACCTTCAACCAAATCAACATACAAATATATTAATCAAACAAATCCAACTATGGACATATGATGCTAGATTCGTCCAACTAATCAAAAAGAGGCTAGGGTTATTTTCGGAATTCAATCTTTTAGATACTAGTTCCTAGAGTATTAACTAACCTGAATCAAGTGATACTAGTTAAAAATATGGAACAAAATCTTTTAACCAACTAGGTTAGGATTTGGGCCATAAGGGTTAAAATAGGCTAGAAATTCCTTTTGAGTTCAAACCCTTGAATCTAAAACCTACATACCTTAGATAGTTCATATAAATCATGATCTAGTTAAAGATTGAAGAAAACTTATTTTGTTCACATGAACCCAAATTCGGTCAAGACTAGATGATCAGCCGCTGGCTCATCTAGTTTTATGACTAGTATGACCGTGGTTTTGTGCTAATTATATATCATTTTCGCCCAAATTAGACTTGATTGTCTTCAAGCAGCATTTTGAGTCGTTTTAGTATTTTTAGGTTAATTTAGTTGATTTAGATTCAAATAAAGTACTTATGCTATTTACTGTTTTCAGGTTAATAAAGAGAAGCAGTCCTGGAGTTCTTCGCCCCGCGAAAGTCCATTCGCCCCGCGAACCTGAAGCGTGACTGTTCCAGAAATTGCAAACCTCTCTGTCTCGCCCCGCGAAACATGACTCGCCTCGCGAGTAATCCATCCCTGGAAGACCAGAAGCCATCACGTTTTACCCGTGTTGAAGGCCACGACTGTGACAGTTTGGAATTTGAAGAGTCTCGCCTCGCTCATGATAAGCTCGCCTCGCGAGCTAGCTGAATCCAGAAACTGTATTTAAGTCTTTTAGGCAGAACTGATCGGGGAGCTTTTTATCTTTTGTTTTCTTTTTAGTTTAGATAGCTGCGAAATTAGGAATGGAGAGCTAGTCTCCTAGGATTAGTCTACTGTAATTGATTTCCATTATCACTTGAGGTTCTGTAATTCCTGTTTTGTTTGCTATTCTCTTTTCAATACTATGCTATATATTTCTGTTTGTTTAATTCAGGAGTGTATAGTGTTGTGTTGATTTATTTCGGTGATGTTATGTTCCTATATTGAATCGCGTTTGTTTAATTCGCGTGTGTTCGTTCATGTTCGTTTAGTTCATGAGGGCTTAACCCCGTTTGTTTAATTCGGGAATAGGAGCATATATTTGTAGTAGTGATTTCGTTTGTTAATTGTTGCTACAACCGAAAGGGGATTAGAATCTGCTTAGGGCTTGGAATTATATAAACCGATGATAGTTGGGAAATCGAGAACAGTAGGTTAATCGCTTTAGTTTATTTGATAATCTCTTAAACTGCTTTGTTTTTATTGCTCTGTTTCTGTTTTGTTTCTTTATTTTATTTCAATCCAAAAACCCCCCAAAAACTGATTTTGTGTTAATAACAACAACCCAAGAGTCCTTGTGAGACGATATCCGAGTTGTCGCTCCCTAAACTACATTTTTACAAACCGCTCGCTTTTTGGCGCGTGCGCGACAGCGCGATAAAAAATTGGCGCCGTTGCCGGGGACTCTTGTTGTTATTAACAGTAAATAAAATTAAAAAAAAAACTCTTTGCTGAATTAGTTTTGTCTGCGTTGTCTGGTTATAGATCTTAGTACTGCTATGAATAATCTCCTGTTTGGTGATATGCCTAATGTTGATTATAAGCCACCACCATGCATATATTATACTGATTTTAGTAAACCAACACCATGCATAAATTATCCTAATTTTGCTGGAAGTTATGAGTATAACAGTGGTTTTGACATGATTGATGTGAATGAGGTCCATAGCTCTTCTTCCAACCAGACCCTTGAGAATAGAATTGATAGGCTCACTTCTTCGGTGAAGCAATTGTTTCAGCAGGCAAGGTTTTGTGGCATGTGCGGCTCTCCGGAGCACCTGTTTGAGGCATGCCCCATTCTGACAGGAGTTACTGATTTGCCTCGAGCTTATGCAGTCCATCCTTGCAATCAAGGCAATAAGCTTGAGGATAATGAAGAACCTTTGGAAGTAGATGATTCAATTAATTCAAATGCATGTGTTGAAAGTGATGGGATGGATGAAATGTGTGCTGAATTTCCAGACATTCAGACCTTTACTGATTCAGTTTCTTGTACTATATGTACTGACTGTACTGACACTAACCCGTGTGCTGTTTGTGCTGAGTTTCTTGATTCTATTTTGCAGGGTGATAGTGTGAGTGAAGCTGTCTGTTCAGCCGAAGTTCTTGACATCATGGCTACTCCGAATGTACCATCCATTGAGCAGCCACCTCCCCCTGTGGAACCACCAGCAACGGAGTTCAAGCCTCTGGATTTTGCTCCCTTGGATATGAAGACACTGTGGCCAGTCCAAGAGGTAGAACCCCGATTTTATTGGGAGGACTTTATTGACAAGGTTGAAAAAGAGGTCAACTGTGATCTGAGAGGGAGTGAGAAGTCCACCGCACTTGGCGGAGTTACCATGATTATCAGGCGCCCGCTCTCATACTTATGCTGTACGCCATGGGATCCGGGAGGATCATATTGCAATTTGAGTATTATGTGGCCGCTGTATCACAGACAGTGGGATCCTGGTGGAACCACTTTCATGAGTTTTCTCTGAACCCTTTCCTTTTTAATTATGCTTGATTTATTTTTGTTTTGTTTTCTTTTAGCTCCTGAATAATTTGAGAAGATCAGGAGTATGTGTGTTGAGTCTTGTGTCGGCAAGTTTTATTGGATTTTGATTAAATTTGCATAGATGGATTGCATGTTATGTGTTGACTGTTTTCCCCCTAGGTTGAAATTTTTTTTTTTGAAAAGTGATCCCCATGGAAAAAATTTTGAGAACTAAACTTTGAGATATTTTGTTGTGATGGCATGATTTATGATAAGTTTGGGGTGATAGGAAGCACACACTAGGGATAGAATCTCTGTCAAACAATTTGCAAAAATGTCCAGGTGAGGATTTGAGCCTCCAACATGTTTTTAATTGTGTGAATCACTTTCAAGTTGCACTTTCCCGAATTTGCTTGAATCTCTTTTTGGTTTGCATGTTTATGTGTTTGCATCAAATGATTTAGGCATTTTCTTTGTAAATAACCACTTGGCCTAAAATAACCAATTCCTAATGCATGTTCCCTAGTTAGCCCCTTTGAGCCTAATTAGCTTGTTAATTCTTGATGACCTTATGTAATAAGCTAAAATTTGGAAAACCATGTTAACCCGATCTTAGGATTAGGAGAGCATGGAATCTTGACAAGAGAATGGTTGCAAGAAACTAAGTTTGGGGTGGCTACAAAGGTGTGATGTGTTGTTTGGGATTGAGAAAAAAAAAGAAAAATATAATAAAAAGGTTGGAGCCAAAGGCAAGAAAAAAAAAAGAAAAAAAGAAAAATAAATAAAAAGTAAAAAAAAAATTCAAAAAGGATATTGAAAGAAAAGGGGATGTAGTCACCCAAAGTAAAAAGAAGAATGAGAAAAGGAACTTGAGTGGAATTTCAATGTTTTGAAGTGTTTCATGCTCTCTTAGTCCCTAGGGACTTAAGCCTATTACCTTTGTATATCCTACCCTTAGCCAGGCCCCACTACAACCTTAAAAATACCTTTTGATGTTGCATGCATGTTTTCTGTGGGAATCATTTGGAGATGAAAATCAAATTTATGGGAAGTGCTTCTGAAAGGTGAATTGAGTGAATTGTTGATAGCCTAGACAAACTGAGCGATTGAGTGAAACACTAAATGCCCTTGTGAGGAAGGCGGTTGTTTGAATTTGGTGATCTCCCTCTTGTGTGTAACTTGGATCCCTTGCTTAGATTAATGATTGTTTGAATGATGAAATTCTCAATTGTTTAGAATAAATGATTGTGGGGATTGCTTTGTTTAAAGGGGGGAACATTGAAGAAAACTGTTTGTTAAATTGCTTGAAATTTGTGCAAAGTTGATTGAATTCTTAAGCTTGCCATGTCTTGAGTCTTTTTAAGTTTTTGAGTTTTAGTTTGCGTGGGGACAAGCAAAGTTTAAGTTTGGGGTATTTTGATCAGCCGCTGGCTCATCTAGTTTTATGACTAGTATGACCGTGGTTTTGTGCTAATTATATATCATTTTCGCCCAAATTAGACTTGATTGTCTTTAAGCAGTATTTTGAGTCGTTTAAGTATTTTTAGGTTAATTTAGTTGATTTAGAGTGAAATAAAGTACTTATGCTATTTACTGTTTTCAGGTTAATAAAGAGAAGCAGTCCTGGAGTTCTTCGCCCCGCGAAAGTCCATTCGCCCCGCGAACCTGAAGCGTGACTGTTCCAGAAATTGCAAACCTCTCTGTCTCGCCCCGCGAAACATGACTCGCCTCGCGAGTAATCCAACCCTGGAAGACCAGAAGCCATCACGTTTTACCCGTGTTGAAGGCCACGGCTGTAACACCCTAGTTTTTACACCTATGATTTATTTATTTTATTTGGATGTTTAAATTTATTATGTTATGTGGTTTAGTTTGAGTAATTAAATTACTCTCTTCAATTTTTTTTATTGGGTGCGTTAGCACTGACTCAATTCAGTGAATGCACGCTTACTAGACAATAATTACGTTATTGTCACTAATATACCAAAGATTAAAAATATTTTCAAATACTATGATTAAGAGAAAAGCATTTTCATATTTTCATTATATTTAATTTTAGAGTTAAAAATATTTTGGTTTGACCTTAATCGGAGATTAAATTTTGGACTGAGTATTTTCTTAGTGGATCAGTTCAATTATTAATCTTTACTCTAATTTGAATTTCGAAAACATATCCTTATCAATCTTTATTTTTAGATTCTAAAAAGTAAAAACATGTTTATTTTAGGCCTAATATTTATCACTCATTTTGTACCTATCACTAAGTAATTTGTTTAAAAACTCATTTTCTCTCTTTTGTCTCTCTCTTTCTCGACGCTCTCTCTCTCTTTTTCACTTTTCTTCTCTGCTTCTTCTTCTCTCTTTCTTCTTCTTTCTTTTTCTCTTCTTCCTCCTAACTCCATCTCCTTCTTCCTCCTCCCTCCAGCCAGCGTCACCCTCCAACTGCGGCCACCGTCCAGCCACGCACCAACCACCATGGAGAGCCATCGTCGCTCATCGCCTGGACCAATGAAGATGCCGCGCGGTTGTTGGGTTCGGTCCTCCTCCGTGTCACGCAGAAGCCGCGAGCTCCGCTGCAACTCGCCGTCGGTCGTCGTCCGGCCATGCAGGTGGGGAGGAGACGAACACACGACCTTCAGAACGTCACCACGAGTGCGGATCCATGTTGGGTCGTGCTTGGTCGCCGTCGCCGCACCGGACCACCTTCAGCCACCATGACAGTTTCTCTCTTTTTCTTCCTTGTATGGGTAAGTGAAAACCCCATCTATTTTGCTTATATTCAAAAAGCCCCAAATTGATTTTGAAACCCTAACCCTAACCCTTTGATTTCAGATTTTAATCTTGAAATTTAAGGTTGTTTTATGAGATTGGGACTGTGAATTTGTGTTTCCCTAAACCAATTTCATTATTCTGAGTTTTCCCTAAATTTTAATAAGGAGCCCTAAACCCCCAATTTGATTTTATTTGAATTTGGGTATGTTTTTGTGAAATTAATTATGATTTAGTGAAATTAGGACTCTTAATAGATGATTTCCAAAGTTCTTTTTCACGATCTTTTAATCAAAACAAAGTTTCCTTAAAGGGTATTGGGAAGCGTGAGCTTCAAACATGATTTTCTTTAAAAATAACCTTGTTTGGTAATTAGATTAAGTGTTTAGATAAAGTTAGAATGTGTGTTTGATCATGTGAAATTGATTTCTTGATTTTTGGTTGTTGCGCATTGTTGGATTCCCTCTCTGAGATGTTTGACACGGCTATGCTTGCTTGATGGAGTAGATAGTTATACTCTTGGAGCTAACGTGAGCATTAAGACGAGGATCCATTACTTGTCTTCAAAGGTAAGGGGAGTTTGCCTAGGGATATTCAATAACTGTATGCATGTGTGTATGTGTTTGATTGGATATTTACATGTTGATTGAGCTTACTTGATTATCTAATGTACTTGAACTGTTATGCTATTATCTGATGTTGAACTGTACTTGTTCTAAATGATATAATGCATATATGTGATGAACTGCTTTCAATTGTGATATTAGCATTGAACTGATGATATATACTGTTGTTGTTTGAGAGTTTGCCTGCCGCACGCGTGCCTCGTGCTCAACCGTTATAAGGATTAAAAACCTTAATAAGCTTTGAAGATGAAGGGATTGGTGTTCTTTTCCAAAAGTTCTCTAAACTTAAAGTACTTGTTTTAAATGTTGAAATAGTTTTGGTGTACTATTGTTATACAAGAGAAAAATCCTTTTCGAACTATGTGTCTTCAAGTGAAAACTTTCAAGATTATTTGGCAATATCCTATTGGGGGAAATATTTCAAAGATAAAAGAATTTCAAAGATGCTTTATAAAAAGATTTTCAAAGAAAAGGTTTTTCCTAAATATTTTAGAAACTTTCCGATAACCTGGATAGGTTATCAAGGATTCGGTTTTGAATTTGTTTTTCACTGAAAAAATAAGTACTTAAGAAAGAGAATCTAGTACGCGTGACGTCGCCTCTAGTATTCAGTGATGTGCACGTGATCTCGAATCAGTGTGAATTCGGGACTACGAGTCCTGGTTATGATGTTATGGACTTAGGTCCTAATCGCGTTGTGTTGGACTTTGTATTCTAACCGCGTGTGATGAACATGATTAAAGGTGAAGGTTGTTTTCTACGACCACAACCCTTGACTGCGGCCACGGTCTTGGGCATTGTGATTGAGCATTCGGACTATGAGTCCTATGCTTCTGAGTTTTCAAGTGATGGGGAAATGATGATTTAAGTCGTTAGCTTTGAGCAGCGACAGTGAAAAGAATGAACACAAAGAAATCCTTTTAAATAAAATATTTTCTTATGTGCATTTCCCCAGGCAGACGTCCCTTATTTTCGTTGTTCTTAAATTGGGCAATGAGACGGTGTACGTGTATCGTAGTGCCTAAATGGACAATGAAACGACGTGCATAATCGTTGTGCCTAAATGGCCAATGAGACGGTGTATTATCGTTGTGCTTAGCTAGCCAATGAGACGGTGTATTATCGTTGTTCTTAAATTGGACAATGAGACGGTGTACGTGTATCGTTGTGCCTAAATGGACAATGAAACGACGTGCATAATCGTTGTGCCTAAATGGCCAATGAGACGGTGTATTGTCGTTGTGCTTAGCTAGCCAATGAGACGGTGTATTATCGTTGTGCTTAGCTAGCCAATGAGACGGTGTATCGAGCCTGATCAACTCATTTTGAGGATGTTGGGATCTCCGGAGATTAAGTTAGAGCCTGATATTGAAGTGCCATGCATATTTTCAAAAGATTGACTGTGCGGGTTTGAGACCCTTTGATATAACACTGTTATGTTATGTATATGCATGATTTAACTGCTTATATGATTATGTGATGTATGTATCATGTATATGGTTGTTGTGTGATATATCCATTTGTCGGTATCTCACCCTTACAAACATATCAGGTTTCTTCTGGTTTGCTATTGTACCCTGGGTATTTTAGTACAGATGTGCAGAGGAGTCTTCCTAAGTCACTCAAAGACTTAGATCTAGTTGCTTGATGAAGTATTTGATTGTGGAACGATCACGTGAGTTCTTCTCAGGAATAACTTTTAGAATGACCAGCTTAGGGTTTGAGACTTGGATTTTTGATAAGTATGTATGAGTATGACTCAGAGAGTCTATATTTTAAAACGGAATGTTTATGGCTCGGAGAGCGTCTCTTTTGAATGAAAACTTAAACTTTCCCTTTTGGTCATGTATAGCTAATTGATATAACTATCTTTAGCATATTAATGCCTGGTTGTATTTGGTGTAACTGGAATTTTGGAATGAAAATGTAATTATTTTAGCAGGTGTTCTTTTACCTGGGATGTCCGAATTACAGAGGAGACTCTGTCGAAATTTTCGTAAAATACTAGCTTTTATTCAAGTATATTCTTTAAATTAAATAGGCTTGCCGTACTATGATAATAAGTCTGTGTGCCAATCAAGGCTTAGGAGTCGTGACAAAATTTTTATACCCAATTTCAGACACTTGTATACTTATATAAATTATTTTCCAAAAGCACCAGCAAATTATCTTTTAATTTAAATTCCGCACGTGTTACTTAAGTAATGCCCTCAAGGGGGGGCGTTACAAGGTGGTATCAGAGCTGGTCGAGTCTTTCGGGATCTTTGGGGAATAGGTCTGTTAAGTTTTGTTGTGTGATCTCTGGTTGGCTCTTGTTTGAATTGTTTCTTGTTGAAGCAATGTGTGTTGACGCACAAGTATATGTTTCTTGGTGGTTTTCCAAAGGCTTTATGTCCTGGGAGACCTTAGATCTTGAATGTTACTTGGGTTCGAATATGACATTCAATTATCCTTGCGAATCGTGTCTGACATTTGAAACAAGGTGCTTGTGTAAAGGGTTTTTCCGGGAGTGTTCCCTGGAAATATTCTAGGTTTATGGTTAGCAAAGGACATTGATTTTTGATTAATCTAGTTTCTGGATTCGGTCAGATCTCTGTCGCTTTGTGTAGGATGTTGCCTACGAAGTTAAAACGAGTTAGATGACTCATTCAACTGAAAGATCGGTGGTCTGAACCGTTTGTTAGACCGAGTGTTTTCCTTGTGAAGCACCAATGTTGTGTGAAGGCTCGTGTCACCGTCTGGATTCCTGACAACTAAGTAAAGGACGAATTATGAACAAGTATTTTCTGACTTTAATTTGAAATCTGTCAGGACTCCTGAATTAGTTATGCTAGTTCGTTAATTTCCAGTTATTCATTTCCTTGTTTGTGAGAAGTCGTACTCACACTTCTAAATAATCATCGATGTATTAGACATTTGAGTGAATTGATTTATCGGAATTCATTGGTCTGGATACTTTCACATTTTGTGGAGAGAAGTGGTTATGACTATTTCTTGAGTTATAACACAGATAATTTCGTGATAGCAGAAGTTTCTTGGTGAAACTTAGTTTCGTCACTTCTATTTTTGGTAGAGGTGAAAGTCATCATTTTGTAAATTCCTGGTACTAAGAATAAGAATTAATCCTCTTTGGATTAGAAGTTATTCACCCTTTGATTCCTTAAAATCATTTGGAAGATTCTTGTGGAAGAATGAACTTTATTAGATTCATGTTTGTAAATGTGTATTGATCATGCATTTTTACACCCACGAACCTGATGTAATGATCTTTTTCCATATTGGATGTTCCTGTGTCCTTCTATTAATGAAATTCTTTCTATGCTTATGTGAAAGTGAAATCAAGAAAAAATTTTCTTTTCTTGAGAAATTCTTTTATGATCACGAAGGTCTTGTCTTATTGCGGTTCGAAAGTACTTGTCGTCGTTGATCATCTTAGTTCTACGTATTCTCCAAATGTCGTCGATGTGTGACCTATCTCATCAGTCATGACTCATGAGTTGGATATCTCCGCATTAAGATGTACAATTGAAACCTTCCTCGTTAAGATGTTGACATTCCTTCAATTCTTGTTATGAGTTTGCTGAAGACTTACACGAGTTTTGTTTGAATTCAAGTGATCGTTGATCGACTGGTGAAGTCTACACCCTTCTTACGAGTTAAGATCCACTATGCAGTGTTAGTGAACCGAATAATGTATCAGAGGATTGTTTATACTTCATGGAGTATCTTCAAGTGTTGTTTCAGATGAAAAACAGAAGTTTATCAATCTGTGTCGGTTAAGTTTACTTTAAGTGCTGAGGACTAAGTTGAGGCTAAGCCCAACTGATCGTCCTCAGTGGGATGGATGAGTAATGAGATTACCTATCCTTAGCAGGTTAGCTGGGTGATAGTGTGGTACCTAAATGTTTTGTCATCTCTATGGTAGGATAAACCAGAATTGATAGGAGCTTTGTTAATGTATAGATGTGAATGGTATTATGAGAACCCTTAAGTTCAACATTATTGAGTGAGATGAGTACAATGGATCTTATCGTGATCGAGGCAGATATATCATTAAAGGAATTTAGAGTAGTGATCAATGTTTATGGTTAATGTTGACTTCGTGAGTCCGAGGATTAACGGAAAAATATATATGGTAGTTTTCCTTAAGCTGAACGGAAATAGTAAAGAGGAGTTCTTGAGTGAAACTAAGTTGTTAGAAAAGTTTAAGAATTATGATTTTGGATAATTTAAACCGAAGTGATTCCTTTTGGTTGTAGTTGCATGGAGGAATGTAATCGTATTCTTTAAGATTGAAATAAATGACTAATATAATTGGGAGTGGTGAAATATGTCCAACACTATAATTGTATACTTTGGGTTGAAAGTTGATATACATGGTTAAGTTAGTGTTGAACTTGATGTTAATTGTGAGGATAAGGTGTTAGAAAAAGTTTTGCTAGCAGACCAATTTTGAGGCAAAAAGTGATTAAGTTTTGATTGTGTCTTTCGAGTGTGATAAGCTATGGTGAAATGTTTATAATCTTTGAAGTCTTATTTTGGTAAAAATGTGGTTGATGATCCATAGTGGAAACTAGATATTTTAAATCCAAGATTGCCATTGGGGAGTGTCCACCTGGATTTCTTGGCTTTGCTTTGGTGCAGCTCCTAGGGGTAATGGCCTTAGAGAAACTCTGTTTTATAATCTCTTTTCTCGGCTGTGAATATATAAGATTAGCGTTTGTGAAAATTCAGTTTATGAAGAAGTTCGAAGTTGATGAGTTAGATAATCCTAGCAGCTTACCTTCAGGAATGTTATGATGTTTTGATTGGAGACTTGAAAAGTGTGAATTCGATATGACTAGAAGAGTAGACTAAGCCCAAATGGACTAAGACTATGATTGCATCTCTTGAGTAGAAGGTTAATTGATGTTGTGGTAAAGTTAGTGTTGGTTTTGATGGTAGCTGTGCAAGTTAGATATTGAAGAAAGTTTTCTAATGGATCTATATTGAGAAGTGAAGAGATTAAGCGTTGACTTTGTTCTTTAAAGTGTAATGGACTAAGGTGAAATATCGAAGGTAGTGGGGATAATGCGGTAGTGAAAGGTCTCGAGGATAAATAGAATGGCATAAGAACCGATCCTGTTATAGAGTTATCGTTGAGAGGAATGAAGTGATGAGAATACAAAGTAAGATTTTAGGGTTAAGGTGTGATTACAAAATCCTGTTTAGTTTTGAGCCACGAAATTTCGAGGACGAAATTGTTTTTAGAGGGGTAGTAATGTAACACCCTAGTTTTTACACCTATGATTTATTTATTTTATTTGGATGTTTAAATTTAGTATGTTATGTGGTTTAGTTTGAGTAATTAAATTACTCTCTTCAATTTTTTTTTTTTATTGGGTGCGTTAGCACTGACTCAATTCAGTGAATGCACGCTTACTAGACAATAATTACGTTATTGTCACTAATATACCAGTACAGAAAAATATTTTCAAATAATATGATTAAGAGAAAAGCATTTTCATATTTTCATTATATTTAATTTTAGAGTTAAAAATATTTTGGTTTGACCTTAATCGGAGATTAAATTTTGGACTGAGTATTTTCTTAGTGGATCAGTTCAACTATTAATCTTTACTCTAATTTGAATTTCGAAAACATATCCTTATCAATCTTTATTTTTAGATTCTAAAAAGTAAAAACATGTTTATTTTAGGCCTAATATTTATCACTCATTTTGTACCTATCACTAAGTAATTTGTTTAAAAACTCATTTTCTCTCTTTTCTCTCTCTCTTTCTCGACGCTATCTCTCTCTTTTTCACTTTTCTTCTCTGCTTCTTCTTCTCTCTTTCTTCTTATTTCTTTTTCTCTTCTTCCTCCTAACTCCATCTCCTTCTTCCTCCTCCCTCCAGCCAGCGTCACCCTCCAACTGCGGCCACCGTCCAGCCACGCACCAACCACCATGGAGAGCCATCGTCGCTCATCGCTTGGACCAGTGAAGACGCCGCGCGGTTGTTGGGTTCGGTCCTCCTCCGTGTCACGCAGAAGCCGCGAGCTCCGCTGCAACTCTCCGTCGGTCGTCGTCCGGCCATGCAGGTGGGGAGGAGACGAACACACGACCTTCAGAACGTCACCACGAGTGCGGATCCATGTTGGGTCGTGCTTGGTCGCCGCCGCCGCACCGGACCACCTTCAGCCACCATGACAGTTTCTCTCTTCTTCTTCCTTGTATGGGTAAGTGAAAACCCCATCTATTTTGCTTATATTCAAAAAGCCCCAAATTGATTTTGAAACCCTAACCCTAACCCTTTGATTTCAGATTTTAATCTTGAAATTTAAGGTTGTTTTATGAGATTGGGACTGTGAATTTGTGTTTCCCTAAACCAATTTCATTATTCTGAGTTTTCCCTAAATTTTAATAAGGAGCCCTAAACCCCCAATTTGATTTTATTTGAATTTGGGTATGTTTTTGTGAAATTAATTATGATTTAGTGCAATTAGGACTCTTAATGGATGATTTACAAAGTTCTTTTTCACGATCTTTTAATCAAAACAAAGTTTCCTTAAAGGGTATTGGGAAGCGTGAGCTTCAAACATGATTTTCTTTAAAAATAACCTTGTTTGGTAATTAGATTAAGTGTTTAGATAAAGTTAGAATGTGTGTTTGATCATGTGAAATTGATTTCTTGATTTTTGGTTGTTGCGCGTTGTTGGATTCCCTCTCTGAGACGTTTGACACGGCTATGCTTGCTTGATGGAGTAGATAGTTATACTCTTGGAGCTAACGTGAGCATTAAGACGAGGATCCATTACTTGTCTTCAAAGGTAAGGGGAGTTTGCCTAGGGATATTCAATAACTGTATGCATGTGTGTATGTGTTTGATTGGATATTTACATGTTGATTGAGCTTACTTGATTATCTAATGTACTTGAACTGTTATGCTATTACTCGATGTTGAACTGTACTTGTTCTAAATGATATAATGCATATATGTGATGAATCGCTTTCAATCTGTGATATTAGCATTGAACCGATGATATATCTTGTTGTTGTTTGAGAGTTTGCTAAGCCGGACGTGCGTCTGTGCTCAACCGTTATAAGGATTAAAAACCTTAATAAGCTTTGAAGATGAAGGGATTGGTGTTCTTTTCCAAAAGTTCTCTAAACTTAAAGTACTTGTTTTAAATGTTGAAATAGTTTTGGTGTACTATTGTCATACAAGAGAAAAATCCTTTTCGAACTATGTGTCTTCAAGTGAAAACTTTCAAGATTATTTGGCAATATCCTATTGGGGGAAATATTTCAAAGATAAAAGAATTTCAAAGATGCTTTATAAAAAGATTTTCAAAGAAAAGGTTTTTCCTAAATATTTTAGAAACTTTCCAATAACCTGGATAGGTTATCAAGGATTCGGTTTTGAATTTGTTTTTCACTGAAAAAAATAAGTACTTAAGAAAGAGAATCTAGTACGCGAGACGTCGCCTCTAGTATTCAGTGATGTGCACGTGATCTCGAATCAGTGTGAATTCGGGACTACGAGTCCTGGTTATGATGTTATGGACTTAGGTCCTAATCGCGTTGTGTTGGACTGTGTATTCTAACCGCGTGTGATGAACATGATTAAAGGTGAAGGTTGTTTTCTACGACCACAACCCTTGACTGCGGCCACGGTCTTGGGCATTGTGATTGAGCATTCGGACTATGAGTCCTATGCTTCTGAGTTTTCAAGTGATGGGGAAATGATGATTTAAGTCGTTAGCTTTGAGCAGCGACAGTGAAAAGAATGAACACAAAGAAATCCTTTTAAATAAAATATTTTCTCATGTGCATTTCCCCAGGCAGACGTGCCTTATTATCGTTGTTCTTAAATTGGGCAATGAGACGGTGTACGTGTATCGTTGTGCCTAAATGGACAATGAAACGACGTGCATAATCGTTGTGCCTAAATGGCCAATGAGACGGTGTATTATCGTTGTGCTTAGCTAGCCAATGAGACGGTGTATTATCGTTGTGCTTAGCTAGCCAATGAGACGGTGTATCGAGCCTGATCAACTCATTTTGAGGATGTTGGGATCTCCGGAGATTAAGTTAGAGCCTGATATTGAAGTGCCATGCATATTTTCAAAAGATTGACTGTGCGGGTTTGAGACCCTTTGATATAACACTGTTATGTTATGTATATGCATGATTTAACTGCTTATATGATTATGTGATGTATGTATCATGTATATGGTTGTTGTGTGATATATCCATTTGTCGGTATCTCACCCTTACAAACATATCAGGTTTCTTCTGGTTGCTATTGTACCCTGGGTATTTTAGTACAGATGTGCAGAGGAGTCTTCCTAAGTCACTCAGAGACTTAGATCTAGTTGCTTGATGAAGTATGTGATTGTGGAACGATCACGTGAGTTCTTCTCAGGAATAACTTTTAGAATGACCAGCTTAGGGTTTGAGACTTGGATTTTTGATAAGTATGTATGAGTATGACTCAGAGAGTCTATATTTTAAAATGGAATGTTTATGGCTCGGAGAGCGTCTCTTTTGAATGAAAACTTAAACTTTTCCTTTTGGTCATGTATAGCTAATTGATATAACTATCTTTAGCATATTAATGCCTGGTTGTATTTGGTGTAACTGGAATTCTGGAATGAAAATGTAATTATTTTAGCAGGTGTTCTTTTACCTGGGATGTCCGAATTACAGAGGAGACTCTGTCGAAATTTTCGTAAAATACTAGCTTTTATTCAAGTATATTCTTTAAATTAAATAGGCTTGCCATACTATGATAGTAAGTCTGTGTGCCAATCAAGGCTTAGGAGTCGTGACAAAATTTTTTTACCCAATTTCAGACACTTGTATACTTATATAAATTATTTTCCGAAAACACCAGTAAATTATCTTTTAATTTAAATTCCGCACATGTTACTTAAGTAATGCCCTCAAGGGGGGGCGTTACAACGGCTGTGACAGTTTGGAATTTGAAGAGTCTCGCCTCGCTCATGATAAGCTCGCCTCGCGAGCTAGCTGAATCCAGAAACTGTATTTAAGTCTTTTAGGCAGAACTGATCGGGGAGCTTTTTATCTTTTGTTTTCTTCTTAGTTTAGATAGCTGCGAAATTAGGAATGGAGAGCTAGTCTCCTAGGATTAGTCTACTGTAATTGATTTCCATTATCACTTGAGGTTCTGTAATTCCTGTTTTGTTTGCTATTCTCTTTTCAATACTATGCTATATATTTCTGTTTGTTTAATTCAGGAGTGTATAGTGTTGTGTTGATTTATTTCGGTGATGTTATGTTCCTATATTGAATCGCGTTTGTTTAATTCGCGTGTGTTCGTTCATGTTCGTTTAGTTCATGAGGGCTTAACCCCGTTTGTTTAATTCGGGAATAGGAGCATATATCTGTAGTAGTGATTTCGTTTGTTAATTGTTGCTACAACCGAAAGGGGATTAGAATCTGCTTAGGGCTTGGAATTATATAAACCGATGATAGTTGGGAAATCGAGAACAGTAGGTTAATCGCTTTAGTTTATTTGATAATCTCTTAAACTGCTTTGTTTTTATTGCTTTGTTTCTGTTTTGTTTCTTTATTTTATTTCAATCCAAAAACCCCCCAAAAAACTGATTTTGTGTTAATAACAACAACCCAAGAGTCGTTGTGAGACGATATCCGAGTTGTCGCTCCCTAAACTACATTTTTACAAACCGCTCGCTTTTTGGCGCGTGCGCGACAGCGCGATCACTAGAAAATAGGGTTATGGGTTTCTTTTGATTTCAAGCTTCTAGATCTAACTACAATAGGTATTAGAGAGTTCAAATCAAGTATCATATTTTAAAAATTGAACAAAACTTCATTTGCCTAAAACCACATAGGTTCGGCCTCAGTAAGAAAATTAGGAAGGAAAATTATTTTTATTACATGCTCTTAGATGATGATAGTAGGAGATATATCAAGATCATAGAAATTGATTTCACATTAAAATGATTTTTCTATAATTTTCTAGAATTATTCAAAGTTCTAGATCTGGAAATGAAAATTTGTGAGAGATTTATGGAAATGAAGATTTGATGCATGATAAATGAAGCTAAGATGATTAGGAATAGGTTCCTCACCCTAGAATGAAGAAGTTTGATGAGGAACTTGAAGAGTAAATGAAGAACTATGAAGAACTTAGTAAGAACACTATGATGTTCTTAGTGTTTTATGAAGAACAAGTGTAATAGGAAGAAAGAAATGTGTTAAGTGTGGGAATGGGGAGGCAGCCACGAAAATGAGAGTGTGAGGGAGTGAAATACCTTTGTTTACTTGTTTAAAATGAACCATAATTGAATTAGTTGACATAGGTTAAGTTAGAAAATAATATAATAACTTAACTATGGTTATAATAACCTAACTAGCGTTAATTTCTAATCATGGTTAGGTTAGAATACTTGGTGGAGAATGAAGGGAGGTGTGGCTGATTTTGGGCCACAAATAAGGAGGAAGAAGCCAAATTGGCTTTGTCTTGCCTTAACCATGGTTAAAAACTAACTAGGATAGGTTAGGTTAAGCTTAAGGGCATTTTGGTCATTTCACCTAAAACTCATAATTCCTAACATCAATGACTTCATAAATTCTTGGTCAGTCATCCCATAGCTCAGCTCCTCTGGTGTCCCGTTCTATCTCTGCCGTTCCGTTTCCGATTCCGTCGGTTTCCCGATTAAAGGTTTTACTCCCGAATAAAAGCATAATATTTCGTTTTCGGTTGAAAATTTTCAAAATAACCAAACTTGTTGGAAATATGATTTAAATATAAACCATTTCATTTATGAGTCAAAATTAGGTTTTATAATCATTAAAATCTTATTGTCAGTGAAAACACCGACCGTTTTCTGTCCGAACTTTAACCAAAATTCGTCCGAATAAACATAATATTTTATTTCTGATCAAAAATTTGCAAAGTGGAATTCCTCACAGACATAATATAAAAAATTTACAAATTTTCAGTTTCGAGTCAAATTAGGATTTTTTGCCGGTATAAAATTATACTGTCAGTAAAAATGCAGACCGGTTTCCGTCTGAGTTTTAAACCCAAATTTTAACCAGAGCTTCCTACCATAGAGTAGGTTCTAGATATGATTTTGTTTTCTCCAAAATCATTTCCTAAGTCTCTGATAAAAATATAAATAAATATATCTTTACCATTAATACAACGTATCTGAAAATCGGGCTGTTACACGTGGCAACTCCTGATTGACTGGTTTCTGCTCGTGTGGTTTTGGCGCCAACTCTTCATCTTCATATAATCAATTATCTAATCGATTATTTTCTGGGTTCATCCTCAAAAATCGATTATTGATTAACACTGATAAACACATAATCGACTATGTAATTGATTATTTACTTCATGGAAATTTTCAATTAATTGAATTATCGATTTCTACGATCGATTATTGCTCATCTGTCCACGCTACCTAAAAGTAAGTATAGTCATAATGGATTATTGTAATCGATTATGGACTCTCTATTTGCTTAACTGAAAATTTTATTTTGGCATAATCGATTATCCTAATCGATTATAGCCTCTTTACCTGCACACTTAATAAATCTATCAGCAAATAACAAGATGTAATATACAGAATTTAATAAATGCATGACTGATTTAAAATCCCTAATTCAGTTCTTATGAAAAAGAAGTTTTCTTTAGGTAGGGTTTTGTAAAAATGTGTGCGAGTTGTTTAGATGTTTCAACAAATTCAATCATGCAATCACCCTTTTGAACATGATCCCTAATGAAATGATGCCTAATTTCAATGTGTTTAGTCCTTGAGTGGTACACGGGATTCTCTGTGAGGTTTATGGCACTTGTGTTGTCACATTTTATAGGAACGGTGTAAAGATTAATTCCATAATCATTTAATTGTTGTTTCATCCAAATTATTTGTGCACAACAGCTATCAGTCACAACGTATTCCGCTTCGATGGTGGATAAGGCCACACTTGCTTGTTTCTTGCTATGCCAAGAAACTAAAGCATTTCCTAAAAAGTGGCAAGTTCCACTAGTGCTCTTTCGGTCTAATTTACAACCCGCAAAATCAGAATCAGAATATCCAATTAGGGTGCAATTAGCCCCTTTAGGGTACCATAAGCCCATGCTTTGTGTGCCAATGAGGTATCTCATAATGCGTTTTACCATGGCGAGATGTGATTCCTTTGGGTTTGATTGAAACCGTGAACACATGCAAACACTAAACATGATATCAGGGCGATTAGCAGTAAGATAAAGGAGCAAGCCTATCATACCTCTATACTTACTTATGTCGACGGATTTACCATTTTCATCCTTGTCAAGGTAACAGGATGTGTTCATGGGAGTGGAAAACTCCTTTGAATTATTCATCCCAAATTTCTTGAGAAGCTCTTTACAATATTTGGATTGGTTGATGAAAACTCCTTCCTTTGATTGCTTGATTTGTAACCCAAGAAAGTAGTTGAGCTCCCCCATCATTGACATTTAAAATTCGCTTTGCATAATTTTTGAAAAGTCCTTGTACAAAGCTTCGTTAGTGGCACCAAAAATTATATCGTCCACATAGATTTGCACAAGTAAAATGTCATGCTTTTTGTTTTTAATAAATAGTGTGGTATCAACTTTTCCTCTTTGAAAACCATTTTCAAGTAGGAATTTACTTTCGTACCAAGCCCTAGGGGCATGCTTTAAACCATACAAAGTCTTTTTCAATTTGAAAACAAGGTTTGGAAATTCAAAATTTGTAAAACCAGGAGGTTGATCCACATAAACCTCTTCTTGAATAAAACAGTTTAAGAAGGCGCTTTTGACATCCATTTGAAAAAGTTTGAAATCCATGATGCAAGCAAAAGCAAGAAGCATACGGATAGCCTCTAGTCTAGCTACGGGAGCATAGGTTTCATCAAAGTCTATACCCTCTTATTGGTTATATCCCTTAGCAACAAGCCTAGCTTTGTTTCTAGTTATTATTCCATTTTCATCTAGCTTGTTACGGAAAACCCACTTATTTCCAATTACCAAATGGTTTTTAGGTTTAGGGACTAATTCCCAAACATCATTTCTTTCAAATTGGTTTAATTCTTCTTGCATAGCAAGAGTCCAATGTTCATCTACTATGGCCTCATCAACATTCTTATGTTCAATTTGAGAAACGAAAGCCATGTAATGACATATATGATTAAGAGAGTTTCGAGTTGTTACCCCCTTTGATATATCACCTATGATGTTGTCAAGAGGACGGTGTCTAGATGTTCTCCATTCTCTTGGAAGATCGGAATGGGGTGTCTCTTCTTCTTGTGGAGGTGGTTGATCAATAATGTCCTTCTCTTGAGTGCTTTTCTCCTCAAGATAGGTGTTTCCCAAAATTTATGTAACATCATCAACACTTTCCTCTACTACAACTTTAGGGTTAGTTTCATCAAAAGACACATGCACAGATTCTTCGATGGTCATAGTTCTTTTATTATAGATTCAAAAAGCTTTACTAGAATTGGAATATCTAAGAAATATACCTTCATCAGCTTTAGCATCGAACTTACCAAGGTTTTCCTTACCATTATTTAAAGTAAAGCACTTCATCCGAATACGTGAAAGTGGGAGATGTTGGGCTTCCTTCCCTTGTAAATTTTATAGGGCGTCTGTTTGATAATAGGTCTTATGAGGACTCTATTCATCACATAGCATGCGATGCTTACCGCGTCTGCCCAGAAATACTTAGGAAGGTTGGTCTCATTGAGCATCATCCTCGCTAGCTCTACTAGAGACTGATTTTTCCTTTCCACCACCCCATTTTGTTGGGGAGTCCTAGGTGAGGAAAAATTATGTCCGATTCCATTTTCAGTACAAAAGGCCTCAAATGCCTCATTTTATAACTCACAACCATGATCACTTCGGATAGTTACAATGTTTAATCCCATCTCGTTTTGAATAACCTTGGCAAGTTTACGAAAGGCACCGAAAGCATCATTTTTTATGAGGAATAAACAATGTCCATGTATAACGAGAATAGTTATCCACAATGACAAGCGCATAGTAATTACCACCAAAGCTCATTGTTCTAGATGGACCAAATAAATCCATATGTAAAATCTGTAAAGGCCGGTTTGTAAAAATAACATTTTTAGTTTTAAAAGAGGCATTTACTTGTTTTCCTTTTTGACAAGCATCACACATTTTATCTTTATCAAAATGGAGCTTTGGTAACCCAATTACTAGGTCCTTGAGAATCAATTATTAAGATGGTCCATGTGAATGAGCTATCCTCCTTTGCCATAACCAAGTTTCATCATCTTTACTTATTAGACAGCATACATCATTTGAAGGTAGGTCATCCAAGCAAACCATATAGATATTTCCAATTCTTTGAGCAATTAATTTAGTTTGATTGTTAGAATTCATGACCATGCATTTAGAGTTATCAAGCACAACATTAAACCCTTTATCAGACAGTTGGCTTATACTTAACAAGTTGTGTTTCAAACCTTCAACATATAGCACATTTTCTATGGTGGGGTTATGACTCTTACCAATAGTTCCAATTCCCGATATTCTACCTTTATTGTTGTCACCATAGAAGACGAAACCACCCTTTTTGGGTGTGAGGGAGGAGAACTTGTTTTTGTCTCCCGTCATGTGCTTGGAGCATCCGCTATCAAGATACCAGTTTGAGTTCTTTGCTTTCAAGCACACCTACAAAACAGATTTAGGTTTTAACTTTTGGTACCAAAATCATGTTGGGTCCATGAGAGTTAGTCTTGGCCGCATTGTCCTTTTGTACCCATACTTTCTTGCCATTCAAATTATTATTTTTTCTAGCATTGCAAATAGAGGCAGTGTGTCCTTTTCCACCACAATAAAATCACTTTGCAAAAGGACTACTAGATTTGTTTGTTGGGCTAAAGAACCTCTTAAAAGATTTTTCATGTAATTTAGGGTGATAACCCAAACCAGCTTTATCGTAGGTTCCCTTTTGATTGCCTAACAAAATATTTAGATTATCCCTTCCACCGGTGAACTTGGCAAGTGTATCACATAGATCTTCAATTTTAACTTTTAAAAACTTGCATTCACTACAGTTTGAAACTTTGTTTTCATGAGATAGGCATGATGAAGTTTTCAACAAAGCTTGTTTTACTTTTATTTCTTCCATTTCTTTATTTAAGGAATCAATTTTTAGTTCAAGACTAGAAATGGTTTTCTTAGAAGCATGATTTGTTTTTCTAAGACGCATGTTTCATCATTCAATTCTTCACATGCAACAAGTAATTCATCATAAGATAATTCAACAGTTTCATAATCTATTACCTCACCATCAATCTCCTCGTGATTGGCCATGAGGCAAATGTTGGCTTCTTCGTTGTCGGATTCATCCGAGGAGTCCATGTCGTTGTCTTCCCATGCAATGTAAGCCTTTCTTCCCCTTTTATCCTTTGGTGGCCTCTTTTCCATGTTATCATTTTTTCTTTTGGACTTGAGGACACTCAGGACGAATATGGCCCTTCTTTTTGCAATTGAAGCAAGTAGGTACATAGGAAGTTGTTTCTTCTTCAACCTTCTTTTGAGGAGTGAAGTTTTGACGAGCTTTCATTTTGTTTCTTAGAAAACTTTTGAACTTACGAACCATTAAGCTTAAGTTTTCATATCCGTCATCGAGTCCTTCAAACTCATCAAATTCACTGTCTTCTTCCACTATCTCATTCATACTAGCCTGAAGACCAGGGCCTTTCTTTTTCTTGTCGCTTTCCTCACTTTCAATGAGGCGGTTTAGCTCAAGTTCATGTTCCTGCAATTTACCAAATAAAGTAGCCAAAGACATAGTAGATAAATCTCTTGATTCAGATATAGCAATTACTTTTGGTTACCAACTTCTATTTAAGCATCTAAGAACTTTATTAATTAAATCTTCGTTTGAAAATGTTTTCCCAAGAGACCTAAGATGATTAATTATATGAGTGAAACATTTTTGCATATCTTGTATGCTTTCATCCTGTTTCATCCTAAATAGCTCATACTCAAGGGTCAATGTGTTCATCCTAGCCATTTTGACCTCGGTAGTAACTTCATGGGTAAATTGAAGGGTGTCCCACATTTCTTTCGCGATCCTGCAATTTGAGACCCTATAGAACTCATTGTAGCTTAAAGCTGAGGTGATGATGTTCCTAGATTTCAAATTGTATTGGACCCTTTTCTTTTCCTCGTTGGTCCAAAGGGTTTTTGGTTTATCCACCGAAGCACCATCAACTTCGTGCTTGGGGACAAATGGACCATTTTCCATAGTATCCCAAATATCAATATCAGAAGCTTCTAAAAATATTTGCATTATTTCTTTCCAATATCCATACCCTTCACCATTGAACGATGGGGGTCTATTTACAGAACTGCCCTCGTTACAAAAATTATTTGAAGTCATATTTCCTCTTGAGACGATTTCGTCCTTTATATCCAAGAGTCAAGCTCTGATGCCACTTGTTGACAAGTGACTCCAAACACAAGAGGGGGGTGAATTGTGTTTTTCAAAACTTTGATAAAATAAAAACTTTTCCTTTTTAATATAATCAGAAAAAAAACTGTTTGTAAAACGCGTGCAACTAAAAAAACATTTTGAAGCGGTAAAGCTAAAATATAAATAGTAAGTTTTAGAAGATGAACACAAGCGAAATATCCTGGTTCGGCCACAAACTACCCACGTGGCCTAAGTCCAGTCCCTAAGGCAATATGACCAAGAGTTTCCAATCAACTCTAGCTTTTAACAGGATCAACTAGAACCTTTACAAAACAGAGAACTCTTAACACAAATCTCAGGACGTACTATCCCTTGTGCAAGCGCCTCAAAAGTCTTTACATGAGATTACACTCACAAAAAATCAGAACCGAGTTTACAATCAAAAAGCACTCACAAGTGTAGATAATGAAACAAATTGAAGCACTACAACAACACCTATATGGTGTGTATGTCTCTCAAGGTTTTGTTATGCAAGTGTAAGAGAAATGAGAGTGATATAGAATAGTTCAAGAGAGGAGAAATTCAGAAAAAGATAGCTCAGTTCGTGTGTGTTCTATGTCTGATTTCTCACAAAAGACCTTTTAAATAAACCATGTGAAATTAGCCAAAAGCTCTTGAAAACTGATTTTTCTCGCGCAGTAATCGATTATTGAAAAAGCAGAATCGATTATTTTAAGCATTTTCACAAAGTGTATTTTGAAACAGTAAGGTCATAATTGATTACACTAATCGATTACTTGGTCTCTGTTTGAAAGCTCAGACTGAATCAAATAAGCATAATCGATTATCCTAATCGATTATGAACTCTCTGACTTTTGGTTAAAAAGCAATAATCGATTTTTGAAACCCATAATCGATTGTATTATTTTGAATTCAAAGTTAACAGCTTAATGGATGATTAATACCATTTTAATACACATTAAAGGCTTTTTAAAACTGAGTTTAAAACGTGTTCCAATAGGCATAATCGATTACCATAATCGATTATTTTCTTTGAATTTTGAATTTCAAAAACCTAACAGCTCTGATATTTAAAGACTCATTTAAATATAATTAAGAGCTGCATAATCGATTATAATAATTGATTATTCCACATATAAAAGGGTTTTTGAAAAACTTTAAAGGTCAAAAGATATTATAATAAAATCCACTTTAAAGACCTTTTAAGTTTCTTTTTCAAGT
The DNA here is from genome assembly GCA_030762895.1 of Sophora flavescens. Classification (NCBI taxonomy): domain Eukaryota; kingdom Viridiplantae; phylum Streptophyta; class Magnoliopsida; order Fabales; family Fabaceae; genus Sophora; species Sophora flavescens. The sequence goes on from CM061064.1 coordinate 151,227,844, forward strand.
CAGATTTTAAGTGTGTGTGTGTGTGTGATTGATTTTAACTTTGAGAGACACACTGCCATTTACATAACTTCTAAAACAAGCAATACAATAAAAGAAAATTTCCCTTAACCTATTGTATTTGCTTGTTGGTCCTTTTCACGCTTTTTGCAAATAAGTCCTTTAGACTTCAATTCCTTTTGTTCATCATCAAAACATATGTACCTGTCAAGGCATATATCCACATCATGCTCTTAGCCAAACCAGTCATACATAATATAATTTCATATAAGCATACAGACAGTTATAAACATTTATTCACTGAGAGTTAAGTAAAACAACATTTTCTTAAGAAACATCAAACATCACAAATATAGACATACCCAAACAAATACTTTAAGCATGTAACTATCAAACTCATGAGGTAAGCTCCCCTTACCTTAGGCATAGCACAAAAAGATCCTTTCTTTCTTCAATTCAAGTGACAAAACTTAGAATCTACTTCACCTTCAACAATCAATAATAATAAGTTAAACAAGTAAAGAAATTTCATGATCCTCTCTTAAGGAGGTTCATGGGCAAGAGGCAAATATGGCCTAGATTAATTTTTTTTCCCAATCTTTCCTCAGGTAAGTTTTTAATTGATTATAGTTAAGTCCAAAAGTCCTATTGATTCTCATGGTCCACAAGGTCACAAATTTTTGAAGTCTAATAGTCAATTCCATGACATAGGGTTCTACCAAGCTGAGGTAAAAAAAGGTAGAGAATCTTGTTTATCAAGTCACTTTGTTAAACATGAAGATGGTCCTTAAAGCTTAAGTATACATAGAGTTATGATTTTACACTCATTTTAGTTGTATTTTATATTTATTTTTTTCTGAAATTATTAAGAATTAGAATATGAAAATTTTCATTAACTTAATATAATCATAAATGGAGTGAGATTAGATGATATTACCTCTTGATGATGATTCTTTGAGAAACAAAATTGGGACACCTTGACGAACTAAGAGAAAAGAGACAAGAAATTTGTTGATTAAAAAAAACAGAAGATGATGAAGAGAAAAAGGAAAGGGTTTGGCAAAGTCAGTGAAAGAAAAGGAGAAAGAAAATCACCTTTAAACAACTATGATGATGAAGCTTGGAAAGTCTTGTGATGATTCTGGTGCAACAGTAAGGAAAGAAAGGAACAAGGTTTGTCTTTGAGAGTCAAAATATAAGTTAAAGTTAAGGGAATATTGAGAAGAAAATAAGAAAAGGTGTTGTGGCTGGCTGGCGCAATAACAGGGGAAGGAAATGAGAAGAAATTTGCCTTAAGATCACTTTATATTTAGACTTAGGTTCTTGATGATTAAAGATGATGAAGTGAAAAAAAAAATGATGTGATCACCGTATGAAAGTAAGTTTTTGAGAGTAAGTACTTTTGTCTTAAGCTTTTTGGAGGATAAATGTTAAGGATGGGTGAGAGAAAACAATGAGGTTATATGGAGGTGGGGCTCAAATTTTTTTCCTTTTTGAGATCAAAATGATCTTAAATAAGTGTGAGAGTGATGGGATAAAAGAAGAGGGGCGTGAGTTGCACAGAGGAGAGAGAGAGAGGAGATTAACTTCTACAAGAAGTTTTCAGATCAATTCCTTGAGTGACTGGGGTGTGTTACCGAGTTTTAGTTTAGAAAGAGGTAGCTAGGATTTAGTTGGGACATACGGATAATTAATCAGGATCTTAAGAGCATTAGGGATATTAAGAAGAGTAGATATTTTATAAGAATATTTTAATCAAGATCATTAGTGGTGAGTTATTGTTTATGTGACACATTTTTCTCATCTGCCCATTCTATTCTGTAGCTTTGTGCTCAGATCCGAATAAAATATAATATTTTATTCTTTTAGCAAGAATGATTTTTAAAAAAAAATAGACAGTATCATTAAAAAATTTGATAAAATCTATGATTTTTCAGTTTTGGGTTAAATCAGGATTTTCTGACTGGTACAAAATGTACTGTCAGTGGAAACGCAGATCGGTTTCCGTTTGAATTTTAAATTGAGAATTTAACCATGACTTCCTAATATATAGTAGGTTCTCAAAATGATTTTGTTTTCAAAAAAAATCATTTTTGGGTCACAAGTAAAATTGTAAATATATAAATTTACCGTTAAAACGAGACAGACAAAACATAGAAGAAAATGCAGGGTGTTACACTCTTCAAGAACATACAACATTTTCTCTTGCTTAAGGACAATCCTCAAGTTTTTGTACCAGTCCAGAAAGTTTGTTCCGGATAGTTTGTCCTTCTCAAGGACAGATCGCAATGATAAGTTACTTGATATGTTTGATGCCATGGTAATCTATATAAAAAAAAATGCAAAATATAAGTATCATGCCATGAACATATTTAATTGGGTCTTGAATAAAATATGCCTCCCACTATTTTACTCAAACCAATGACCCTCAACATTGATTCGAAAAATCCCGTTCGAAGATTTTCTAGTGGGTAAAGATCCATATTTCACATAGCTTTAGCTTTGGCCAATCGCTTAAAGTTTGGTTATTTAGGTAGGAAATACTTTTAAATTGCATCTCATGCAACTCTTGGATAGTTGGGTGAATAACTCTTATTCTAATCCATCCCATGGGCTAAAGCCCAACTTAACGCCTCTAAGTCTTTCAATCCTATTGAATATGACTTAGTTAAGTTAGACCCAATTGATAGCAATTAGACATTACAATTGTCCCATCGCGTCTTACTAGTATAGAAAAATGCACTCCACTTTGGCAGACCTACACTCATTCGATATTAGTCTTAAAGAGTGCTATGCATTGGAAGGCTTTTAAAATTAATAATTCTTTTTGAGGGATTTTTATTAAAATGATCTCACCATTAATTAAACTCTTTAACATACATACATGCATCTCATATATATATAAAGCAAATAAATGTAATATAGTTAAGTCCCCTAACATGGTGATTCTCCTAAGCCAATGAGAGAATCTTAACTAAAACCTAGGAGCGTCCAAGCTTCTCCAAGCATGATCTCCTATCAAGTCCTTTTCACGAGGTTGCCTTCTTGTCTCCATCATTACATTACAAAGTAAGAAACATCGTTTTACATACAAGGGAAGTGAGGTGAGAAGAGAATGTACAAATGGAATATAAGAGAAAGGACTGACACGCGGGCCGTATTTCAAAATAAACCAAAAGATAAAAGTGTTAGAACCAAAGTGGATTTGGCTTAAATAATCTCTTATGTTTTGATGTTAACAAAAAAGGTTAAATTTGTATGGCAAAGTATTGTCAAAGACCTAACTTGTTTATTCTAGATTGCAGGACTGTTTGAATAATTCTAGACAAGGAATCTTAGAAAAAGTATCTTCTCTTTGCTATGGAATCATATCAGATTCTATATTTGAGCCTCTAGATGAGTCTTCAATCTTGGGTAAAATTCTGAGTCTTTTAAGTTTTCGCTAGACGAGGTCTTAAAATATTGGCTAAGGTAATAGACGATAAACGAGTATCTAAGTCTAAGAAAAGATTAGTAGACGAGCCAATAGGTAACTCTCATAAGAACACCCAGTCCAAAGACTTGATAATAGACGAGAAGTCACACTATACGCTATGTCAATATTTAGAATAGCAAGTCCAAAGACTTGTATCTAGACAAGAGTCTATAGATGCAGTATCAGTAGACGAGCCCGTCTTACTGATAAGTTAATCTTGCACGTCCAAAGACTTGTATGTCTACTAGCTATTAAAAGTGAACCCGTCTAAGCTCAAGCGTATTTATTTAAAATGATTGTTTAATTAATTCAAGAGAATATATGTCTCTTTCCCTTAGTGCTTCATTTGTTAAACTCTTTGTTTCTTGAGAGTAGAAACATAGTACCATCGAGAACATAAACCCTTATACTCTGTCAACTATGTTACTCTAAAGTTTAAACCAAATACAAAGAAGGAAAGTTAGAAAACAACCTTCAGTACAACAGGGAAGTGACAGCTCTACTTTGAGCATTCCTCTGATAAACAAGAGCACTTCTCCATGAAGCATATCAAGTTATCAGTCTCAACGGATCCTAGCATTTAATGCTATGTCTAAACAGATACAATTTAAAGACCTTTGAAGAAGTTCAAGATAGCAAAGCTCTCCATTTATAAATACTGGAAGAAACCCAGTAGATAGAGATAGAAGCTCTGATATCAAAAGTTCCAAAAACTCTGCTGAAATCTTTAAACAAGTTTACTTGTAATTTTAACACATCTTCAACTTTCATACTCTCACACTTAGTGAGTTCTTAGATCAAATCTAAATCTCTTTATTAGAGATAGATCCTGAAGAGACTTGGTAGAGAAAGAATACTTGTAGCCTGAAGAGGTGTTTAATACTTGTAATTTATTTGGAGAATAGTGGAGAAAACCTTCAGGTAGAAGGGACTGGACGTAGCTCTTGGTTGGAAAAGAGTGAACCAGGATAAATCACTTATGTGAATCTTCTAATCCTTATCTATTACAGTTTTTGGTTATACGAACTGTGGGGTTTTGGATCTGAGTTTGTTAACTCTTTAAAAAGGTTTTCTTGTTCATGTGGTGCTTATTTTATTTTGCTTGTAAAAAGGTTTGAGAAAATGCTTTTTCAAAAAACTGTTAAGAAACACAATTCAACCCCCACAAGTGGAAAATATACATTAGACGGGAATGGTTTACGTCAGTTAACCAAAAGCTAAACGTTAAAAAGGAGGCGGTGGCAGTTTTGTAAATATCAGACTTCATTAATTCAATTTTAACGCCAGTTGTTGTAAGGACTGACGTTAAAAGTTAAGTGACTCACTTTTAACGTCAGTTCAATAAACAACTGACGTTAACAGTGAACATTTTAACGTCAGTTCTTTATTGAACTGACGTTAAAAGTGAGTCACTTCACTTTTAACGTCAGTCCTTACATCAACAGACGTTAAAGGTTATTTTAATAATTTTTTTTTAGCTAGTAAGTGTACCCTTCCGCATTGTCTTCCTCAAAGTTTCAGTTTCACTTGATTTTATGTTTTGTGTTTCTGTTTTGAAAACTAAAATATATGTGCGAAGTATAAATTGAATCAATTACCCAAACCAGATCTCATTCATGAAGTGTATCAATAATATAATTTCAAGATACATTCAAAATTTTAAAATCCTATAAAAAGTTACATTGAAAGGGTTTAAAATCCTAAACATTTGTTGAGGCTTCGTTCCCTTCACGGGTGAGCAAGAGAGGAGAGTCGAGTGACTGAGTTTTCCAGAATTCAATGAGGAGGTTGTGTGGCAAAGCATAAGGCCACTTTTGGAACCCCTTATCACACCCGAAACATTAAAGCTACATCCCATCAGAGAGTTTTATGAAATATGCCAAAGGGAAAACTATACTCCAAATGTGACCATGTCTAGCAGTGATGGTGTTACTCATGTTGGAATCGAGGTACATGCTGATTATGTGGTCATTCATAAGCTGAGGTTTTGAAATTGTAGCAGTCGATTCTTCGGAAGGATGATAAGGTGAGCAACTCACATTATGTGATTTACAGAACCTTATCACCCATGTTATGTGATTTACACAACCTCAGAAATGGTTTGACCATTAAGACAAAGATCTTTGAGTCTAGGAATAGGAAGAAAGAGTGATGAAGTTAATCTCCATGGCAGAGCCATATTGTGAAGCAGAAAAATAAAAGGAAGGAAGGAAGCTATTTATTGGAGCAGAGGATGAAGTTACTAGGCGTGATAAGTTGATAAAAAATTAAGTTGATCATTAAGAGGATTAGGTTCCAAGGTGAATGGGTAAGTAGCACAGTAGTCAAAGGAATGAATGCTTTTGCAGAAACTTATATACCTTTAACGTCAGTTGTTTAATACAATTGACGTTAAAAGTGTTTTTAAAATAAAAAATATTTTTTTTAACGTCAGTTTTTTATACAACTGATGTTAAAAGTGTGATTTTTACTTCAGTTAAATAAATAGCTGACGTAAATAATCCTATATCCCTATCTGAAATGCCCTGTTGTCACTCTTAACACAGGTCACTCCATATATATAGTGCAGTTTATTTCTAAACTTTTTTTTTAAACAAGTTTATTTTTAATCTTCATTAATTAGCTTGAATTAGTAAACAAATTCTTGTGCAAATTAAAATAAATAAACACTTAACATAAAACAAGTTATATGTATAATCAAATCGTATCTCATTGAAGCGATTCATAAGTTACAATTAAATGATTAAAAGATAAAAAAATTCTGCAACATAGCCCTAAAATGTAAAAAAGTTTTGCTTCAACATCATTTTCTTCTCAGTCATGTCCTCAGAAACTCCAATGGATGCATCTCCTCCTTCACTTGAATTCCATGATTCAAAAGTGAATCCACATTGAAATGGATCTTTGCATCTTCTCCTTCACTGGAATTCCTTGATGCATCATCTTGAATCCACAGTCACTTGCTTCCAAAGCAAAGTGAAAGGGATGACGGGGATGAAATAAAGTGAGGGAATCACATTACGTGATTCACCCAACCTTACCATCCATGTTATGTGATTTACTCAACCTCAGAAGTTTTTTTACCATTAAGACAGAGACCTTTAAGTCTAGGAATATGAAGAAATAACAACACCTCAAATATGATAGAGGCATATTGTGAAGGAAAAAGCACGAAATATAGAGGAAAAGAGAGGGGTGTAATACAGATCGACTGATATAGAAGAATATGGTTCTTTATATAGAGAAGAGAGACTACCTGAATTTCTTGAAAATTGATCTAAAAACTTAATGCTCATTAAGAGGATTAGGTTACAAGGTGAATAGGTAAGTAGCACAGTAGTCAAAGGAATGAATGTTTTTGCAGAAACTAATAAACTTTTAACGTCAGTTCTTTAATACAACTGACGTTAAAAGTGTTTTTTAAAAAATATTTATTTTTAATGTCAGTTTTTTAAACAACTGACGTTAAAACGGATCTATAAATAAACTTAATGCTCAGGGGTAGGTAGCACAGTAGTCAAAGTAATTAATGTTTTTGCAGAACACTTTTAACGTCAGTTGTCTTCAACAGCGGACGTTAAAAGTTTTTTTTTATTTTTAACGTCAGTTTATTAATACAACTGACGTTAATTGAATGTCCTTTAACGTCAGTTTTTACAAACAACTGACGTAAAATGTTGTTTTATTTTGATTATAACGTTTACACCCGCGCCTTCCTCGCACTTCACTCTGTACGTCTCTTTTCTCTTTTCATCACGCACAACCCCCAAACTCAACCCTCACTCTCAACCCTCACTCTCACTCTCACTCTCACTCTGCCCTAATCGCGAGCTCATCTCCACCGCAACCACCGCGAGGCTTCTTCGCCACCACCGTGAGGTACACTCTTAACCCCTAACTCTGTCTTTCCCGCTCATTCTTTGCAATAACTTGACATCTCTCTTTCCCCTTCCCGCGCACTAACTCTCCTTGTCCCTCTGCTCTCAGTAACCACATCGAACGTTGGCCACCACTCGAGCTCCCCTCCCCACCACCACGCGAGCACCTATTTCTGGTGAGTCTTTAGGGCACATTTTTTTATTTTTGGTTTTGAGTGTATGTTGAAACTGTAGTCTCAGTAGTTGAAACTTGAAACTGTGAGTTTGAGTTGTTTGGAATGTCTCTATTTTTGGTTTTGAGTGTATGTTGAAACTGTAGTCTCAGTAGTTGAAACTTGAAACCGTGAGTTTGAGTTGTTTGGAATGTCTCTATTTTTGGTTTTGAGTGCATGTTGCTCTGCTGGTTGATCTGTCACGGCCGTGATGCTCATCACGGCTAGGCCGTGATCAGTTCTGCCTGTGAGGGTCTGGTTCAGTTGGCACGTTACGACCGTGATGGACATCACTGCCAGGCCGTGACCAGTGCTTGGCAATCTTCAAAAACTATAGTTTTCAATCTCCCGTATTGTCCTTATATTGGATATATGTTTTGTATATCTACAGTACCTATCTAGTTATTTTTATTTATACTTCTGTATTTATTTTGAGTTATAACCTATGTTAATAAATATATATTGTTTCTGAACAGCCATACATATGGATCAGTCGGATAGCCCACATGCACGGGAGGACACTGTGGGGGCTACGCAGGACCCGATCACGCCTACGCCTGATTCTAGTGTAAGTTTACATGTTATATACTATCTTTAGTCCTTCTTTTGAATGTAAGTTTATAATGTTACAACCCTCTATTTTATCATTTTTTTTGTCCATACAGACATCACAGGCTCATAGGAAACGGGGTAGAGGAGCCACCTCATTGAAGAAACTAGAGAAGGGCAGGAAAAGCGGACATAAGCTTGAGGTGTCCTTCGATGCTAATCTAAATGCCCAGGGACCCCGTGCTAAAGAATTTAATAAGTGGGTGTTTCTACAAGCGAAGCAGCACGTAAGCATCAACTACAACCACTGGAATGACGTTCCACAGAACGTTAATATTTGGGAGGCTATCGTGGTATTTTACCTTTACATTCGTTTGATTTACATTATTAGATAATTATCCGAGTTATAATCCATCCAGTTGTTATGTATTTAATGTGTAGGTAGCTTGGACTGTGCCAAATGACGAGGATCATCGTCATAAATGTATGAAAATGGCATCAAAGCGTTGGAATGGGTTCAAGCATGATCTTACCAGGTACTAAGTATCTGGGAAGAAGCGGCTTGATAAAATGTTCTAGGATTATCCCTGGATTGATCAGGATACTTGGGATATGTTTGCCAGGAGTCGACAGGATGGAGAATTTCAGGTTGGTTGATTAAGTTGATTTTGTATGCTTTTTATAGATCATTTAACTGTATTTAATTATGTGTTTTTGTTTGAATAGGCTAAGGCAAATAAGGGTCGACAGAATCAGGCGAAGAACGTCCACCGCCACACCATGTCTCAGGGTGGGTACCAGACTCGGATCGAGCAGATGATGGCGGATAGGCTGAGGGCGAAGCAGGAAGAGCACTCTGCTAGGATTGAAAGAGGAGAGGTGCCTGAGGGCACTCCATTAAGTCCTCCGTCGAACATCGACCGCGAGGATGTCTGGTTAGCCGGCCGCATGACAAAGACGGGATCTTTTAAAGTTGATACCACTCGCGAAGTGGTAGATTAGATTGTAAGTAAATAATTAACTAGATTTCAATTGATATTTGTATAGATATTTGCAACACTTTTCACTTGCACGTTTTTTCATTGTAGATGGATCTTAGAGCACAATCCTCCCAAGGCTCATTCGTCCCTTCTGGACGGCGGGACGTCTTGATGACTGCTCTAGGCAAGAAAGACCATCCTGGTCGGGTTCTCGGTGTTCCTGGGAACGTTACCATCAAAGAATATTATGGCAAGTCTGCTTCACGAAAGCGGGTGGTCGATGAAGCATCAATTTTGGCTGACATTACTCAGCACCTCATGTCCAACCCAGCTATTACAACACATCTGATGCAAAGCTTAATATCCAACCCAGAATTCAAGCAGGCGCTTGCCAGAGAGCTTTCCTCCGTCGGTACATCCCAGGACACCGCAGGGCATGCCAACCCTTCACATGTGAGCACAAAAGAGAGTTTTAGTAGGGCACATGTGGAGGACGATGAGTTGGCAGCTAGGGAGCGGGAGTTCGAAGTCCAACGCCATGAGCATGAGTTGGAAATGAAAAGGCGTGAGCTTGAGTTGGACTACAAATGAAGTGAGCTCGAAATGTTAACAAAGGTATGTATTCATTATTAATGTCCAAATTATTCAAATAATTACTTGTGTTTTTTTTAATTATCAACAACTTATCTATTTTATTTTTCCTAAACTAAAGGCCAAGTCGACGTCGGTGTCGCTGTCATCTATCACTCGTTTGTTCTCACTTGGTGAGGATTATGCGTTTGAGATTTTTGAATGTCCATTGGAGCACGATGGATGGGTGGCACGCCTAGATCAATGGAGGATATTTTCATTCTGCGATGACGATCTCGGGAACGCCTGCAGAAATAACGTCTGGATGGCCAGCACAGTTTTGAGTCTCTGGTGCACGTAAGTTAATTTTAATTTTATAACTTATTTATTTTTGGTATTTTTCCATTTAATAATTTATTTTAATTTCAATATATATATTATGTAATTAACATCCACACCTTTTCATATCTTAGGTATCTCCATCGTCTTCAGCTTGATAAGGGCGTTGCATTAGTTTACGGCTTCTTAAATCCGTCAATCCTTCTACCCGATTTCTTTGCTGGCGATGCATTGAGTAAATACTTAGGGAACTTGTTGGGAGACAATCAGAAAGAATTATATCTGGCTCCCTACTGTATGAAAAGCCATTGGCAGTTGTTCGTACTTCACCCGTCTAGGCATACTATCATATTCTATTGCTCTCTCCACCAATAGCCGCCACAGGTGGTGTTGGAAGCTGTAAATAAGTAAGTAACTAATCTTAAATTTAATTTAAGTTTTAATATCAGTTGTTTTTAGTTTATTACACACATGATATATGAATTTGTTAATTGATCGACATGATTATTTGTTTATGATAGCTACAAGGCGAGTAGCATAAGTTACGCCAACGGGAGAAGTAGGACTTCTAAGGCTAAAGCAAATCCTGTATGGAACATCCTCAAGGTTTGGTAGTTTATTTATCAAATAATTAATATTATAATTACTAATTTATATGCATATTCAACTGTCATTGAAATTAATTTTGTTGGTAGTCTCGATTTCAAAATGACGGGTGGTCGTGTGGCTATTATGTGATGCTTCATATACTGAACATAGTCTCCACATCTATTACGGATGGATGGAATAAGGTAATATTTAAACAACTTGTTAAATTATATATTATAGTTTTGAAGATGACTTGCATTGATGTTATTGTTATTATTTGAACGTGTGTAGGCATTTAACGACCAATCGCCTATTCAAGAAGATGAGTTAAGAGACTTGAGGATGTGCTTCGCTGAATTCTTCTTCAAGTATGCGATTGAAAAAGGAATTGACAAGATACCTCCGCACTACTTAGATGAATAGTTTTTTTGTTAGACTTTAGAAACTAATTAATAACATGTATATATATATCCTTAGATTGGTAGTTTTGTTTTTAGACATTGGAGACTAAAATTTATTTATATATATACATGGGTTTTGGTTTTAAGTCCCCCCATTGTTCCATTTTTCCTTTGCAATTCTGTAATGTGTGTGATATTCTGTGTTACTGGGATATTTACTGAATGCAGGGATAGCCGAGAGGAGTGATATTTTAAAACTGAATTTAGAAAAAAAATCTATTAACGTCAGTTGTATCAAACAATTGACGTTAATAGTATTTTATAAAATATACGGTACACTATTAACGTCAGTTGTAATAAACAATTGATGTTAAAATTAAAACCTTTAACGTCTGTTCTTTATAACAACTGACGTTAGTTTTAACAAAATTAACGTCCGTTGTCTTAAAGAACTGACGTTAATAGTTTTATGTTTAACGTCAATTGTTTAAACAACTGACGTTAATTTTGTAACAACTGACGTTAATTTTTACAAAATTAACGTCAGTTGTGTTAAAGAACTGACGTTAATAGTTTTATATTTAACGTCAGTTCTCAACTGACGTTAAAATATTAACTATTAACGTCAGCTGTATTTACCTCAGTCAGTATTCTGACATAAAAAATCAATTTTAACTGACGTAAAAAGTACTTATTGCACTAGTGCCCCCTTCTTGTGTTTCACCGTGTCAACTTCATTTGGTATCAGAGCTCAGTCTCGAAAGGGTTGAACATCTAACAAGTTCAGAGGGAGTACGATCCAACAAGCATGGATACAGAAGGACAAGCAATCAACAGACCTCCTCTCTTTGATGGTAGTGATTATGACTACTGGAAAAAGAGAATGATAGCTTTTCTTGATGCACAAAATGTGGATATCTGGGAGCTGACTGAAACTGTCTACACTGAGCCAAGAGGTGATGCTGGAGCTACTATTCCTAGAGATCAATGGACTCCAGGGCAGAAAACTCAACATCAACTCAATCTGAAAGCTAAGCACTACCTAATGTGTGCTATCACCAGATCTGAGCATGATAAAGTTCATAGCTGTAACACTGCTAAGGAAATATGGGATATGTAACGCCCTTCATTACATTAGTGACTCAACAAAAAAATGTAATAAAATCCTTTAAAACATTTAATAAGGCATAAAAACTCCAATAAAATTTTCACGAATTATATATGCTTGAAAATACCTTAATAATTTAATAATAAACATTGGTAAGATAATCATTATATAAATAATTTGATTTGCTTCAAAACCCGGGAATATAATCCTTATAAAATAATATAGTTTCAGCCACAAACGGCTCCTTATTGAACATAATACTAACCAAATATAATAAATAGCTAAACTCAAGTACTAAGTCTTCAAGTCTCCTCAATCTCACTGACGACGTCCTCGTGCTCTGAAAACAACACTTTTAATGAGATTTATAATCCAAGTAAATAAAAACAATTTAATAAAAAGGTTCGCAAAATAGTGTTGTTCTCAGCCGGTGCGGTAACCGGAAAATCAACCATGGTACACGCAAAAATTATATACACAATAATCCCTTTAAAATAAGCAAAAATTGTTCTAAATCACATATAATTAAAAGGATAACTCAGCAGTCAAAACATTCACATCTCAAGCTTTTAATTATGTCAATCATGCATCCTATATGCAATACAACTCCACGAACACAACTCGGTGATTACCAGAATCACTTGACTTGACTCTTTGGTTCCTAGATCCGGTGTAAATCCCAGATCCACTAAGGTCTATGAGCTCATATCCATGCAATGGCGTCCCACTGCCTTCCCCATCCCAGATGGAGGTATCTCATATATCCCATCCCAAATGTGGATATTTTCAATAATTTGATATCCCATCCCAGATGGTGATATCTCTCATCCTATTCCCGGAATAGAATGTATACCGACATCCCTTCCAGGAAGGTGATGACCAACTCATGCATAATGTAATATGTCATCCCAGATGACCACTAAATGGGTTCTCAGACTCCATGTATCACTAACAATGATATAATGTCATGCCGATGCAACACTATAACTTCATATAACATAATAGAGCATGTCACAGCAACACTATAATATCATATAACATAACAAAGCATGTCACAACAACATTCTAACATCATATAGTGTAAAAGAGCATTTCACAACAACACTAAAACATTATCTAACACAATAGAGCATGTCACAACAACACGATAACATCATATAACAAAATAGAGCATGTCACAGCAACACTATCACATCATATAACATAACAAAGCATGTCACGACAACACTATAATATCATATAACATATAAAGACATATCAATCAACCATAAACTCATACCAATTTCATATATAATCATATAATTCATAGTAATAATGACTTAATTTAATATTAATTTCGTTTTTATACAAAACCCTCAATTTAGAAAATAAGATTTGATCCACTATTGGTTCTTGCATTCAAAACTCTCCAAAAATCATAATTTAAATAAAAAACTCGGTTTCCCCAAATAGTTTGCACCATGGAGGGTTGAGAAAAGGTTGTTTTTACTCACCTCTTGAAGACCTCAAATAGCTCTAAGTGTTTCCTACGGCGAATCCTAATGTTTGCCAAGAGTTATCCTCATCTTCCTCTTCCTAGACTCCCTCTTCCACAACTCTCTCTTCTTAATCCTTGAATTTGTTCCATTCTTAGCCGTTTATGAGTTTCTAGGTGTATTTAGAGTTCAAAAACGCACCATAAGAGTGTTAAGATTCTATTTATAGAGCCTCAATAGTCCAAAACGTGTAAAAACGTGCTAAGCCCGCTTACTCTGCATATGGTGCTATACTTCGCACATATCTTGAGTTATAGACATACAAAAATTATAAATTTTATATAGTTGGAAAGATAAAAGAATTGTCTACAACGTTTATGAAGACCACAAAATTGTAAACGGACGTTTAGATGGTCATAACGTGGATAGAAGTTAAAAAACGGTTCTGGCACTGGAACATGAATAGTGTGTACAAATTTGGTCATAACTTGAGTTACAAGAATCCAATTTGGACGAATTTGGTCTCTTTGGAAAGCTAAGAGACAGAGCTACATTTATTATGAATACCTCGAATTCAAACAAGTTCTCTTTGGTTACGAAATATCCATCTGAAGTTAGGTATCTAGTCATAGGAAGTCTATTATGCGAAATTGGGCATAAAACACTCAAACTATCTATTTAACCTTTTTTGAGCCACTTACGAGATTTTAAGCACTTCAAAATTGAAATATAATAATTCTAATAATTTAATTCCTATCAAATTAACTAGTAGTCAATTTTTGAGATGTTACACTTCTCCCCTCCTTCAAGAAATTTCGTCCTCGAAATTTGCTTACACATTTTCTTGTTAAAAAAAATGATAGACCTGACTGATGACTTGATGCCCAAAACACACTGGAAATTATCTAGCGCAACGTCTAAGTTAACGTATAATTAATGATGATGGCTTTAAGCATGCATGCCTAAGTCAAGATCCAAAAATATGATAGCAGATAAAAGTCAAATAAGTAAAATATGACATGCAAATAATTCAATTACAGCACCAAATACAAGATTGTGGGCAACATTTAAAATCCGAACAACCAAAATAAAATGGAGAAATTTTATATATACACTAATGATGAACACAATACAACAAACATATTCCTTTGATTTGACTTTAATATTATTTCATAATAATTTTGTACATATTCTTGCCCACTAAAGATATTCAATCTCTAAGAAAATAGTATTTTTATATACAATCAGAATCATATCATTCATCTAAAAAAAAATGGTTCATTCTTGAGGATTATTGCAAAACACATTTTGGTAACAAATTTTTTTTTCCTCGAAATCAAACCCAACGCAATCACATCAAAAGGTGCAAGAATGAGTAAGGTGTAACATTGGAAGGATTAAAATTATGATTTAGTTCTCATAAAATTGAATCACAACTATTTATTCACACAATACAACTAGCAAAATGTAGCTTTTAGAATTTCTTTAGACCCGTCAACAATCAAGTCATCATGACATGTAAATAGCAAAACAATCATTCGAAAGCAAAACGACTACATAAATCATTTAAAATTTCAAAATCAGAAAGCAAACAAATTGTCGACGTCATTTAAGTGAAATTTTCTCACATAAACGATCAACGATCATTTTTTAACAAGTATTTTTTTAAAAGAAAAATATTATACAACGTGAATAAAGCTTAAACAATGTGAACATATTTTTTTTATACTTTTATTTTTCAGAAAGCCCTGAAAACATTTTAGAATACCAATCTACATATCAATACATAATTTTTTTTTCAAATTCAAAAACATTTTTTCCCATATATAATCAAAATTGAAGAAGTTGTAGAAAGTTTACAAATTGTCTTTTTTTTACTATGTAAAGTCTTGATTTTTCTAACAATGCAAATGAATTCAGATTGCTACAAAATTAAATGGGCATAACAGTTACACATATAAGTGTATTGCCATATTTTATTTTAATAAAAAAAATCATTGTCAATTAATATAGAAAATTCATGTAAGTTTTGAACAAGCTCATAAAATTTCAGCATGCAATACTTATTGTAATTAGTGACTTATAAAACTCAAAACTCATTAAAATATGTCGATATTTGTTATCTAAGATCCTAACACACATATAAACAATTCCAAAGGGACGTCATGTTAAAATATCATGTTGGTATTTTAAAAAAAATCAAGCAGATTCGATTTCAGCACAACCATAAAAAAACATAATATTGTTATCGTGCTTCTTCTTAAAGTGCATGCTTCAAAATTACCAAATTACTCTATAATTTTAAACACTTCATTGTTTGCATGTTTTCCTAATGAGGAACTTAGAATATATTCAAAACTAACATACAAACAGTCATAAAAATCTAGAATCACACATCAAGCTCAAGAGGTTCATACTTTGTACATACATAAACACTTATAATCGATTATAAACACTTAACAATGATTATTGGATGAAACATAAGGCACAAGTCAAGTTACTCATCAAGAAGTCAATTACTCATGGAATAACATGTAACGCACATCACAATATCATGTTACCACCACCAAAAAGTCAAAGAAGCACAAGAAGACATGTACAAGTACGAACACACAAGTAACTAGTCACTGGACCTAATACCAAAAGCATAAAGGTTAATTGTGAACCTGATACAGTTGACCCCTAGTTATAGGATAATCCTATCGTTATGTGCTCTCTTAAAGTCTTTTCTCTAAGACTCCCCTCCTTATGAACAATGGTCATATTCTTAACAACACTAGACTGCCAGTAGATAGTGTATAATTCCATTATCCCAAAGATTGAAACTCTTGATCTAAATTTACCCTCTCTTAAATAGTCTCTAAAAGAATTTATCACCAATTTTTAACTCCTCCAGTTCAAAGCCTAAAACAACAAGAAACACATGTTGTACATATTCCTATGCTCGTCTAATTGTCCTTTAACTTCACTTAGCTCTAGAGGTACTACTATCAAAATAGCATTCACCTCTAACTTAACCAGCAATAAGATCAAATATCCTCGTGCCCCTCAACTAAACACTTAAGACAAAGTGTAGTAACTACGTTACAATCAAGCACATAAAAATTTATTACGCATTTATTAATAAAACAAATGTACACAATATCTCACATACATATGCAGTTAACTTGTTTGCTAAATAGAAAATTAGACTAATCCCCATTTTGATTTACATGTATTATAGAGACATGAATAATGGACAGCAAATAAATTTTCAGAACAATAATAATTAAGTTTTCAATCACAATCAATAATTAATCAAAATCAACAACATATGACAAGTCTTATACATCATAGAACAATTTAAATAGGAAGTGGAGGCAACATGGTTATCCTTTGCAAGAATAACAAAAAAAAATCAAGTACCAGTCAACTCCAAAGTTTCTCACACAACCAAAATTTAAAAATCTTTTTGTCTCTAATAAAACCCACGTATCCTTGCCTGTTAGTCGTCATAAATCTGTACACCACCAATCAAATATTGGGTTGGCGAGGCCCAACATCCAAAAGAATAGCATGCAGTTTTTATAACTCTAACAGCAGTCCTATGTGTCCATGCTTTGAATTTAGAAAAACCCAATACCACAGTGCAATTAAGGATTGAACTGCTCTAATACCATAAATGTAACGCCCTTCGTTACATTAGTGACTCAACAAAAAAAAATGTAATAAAGTCAACATTTAATAAGGCATAAAAACTCCAATAAAATTTTCGCGAATTATATATGTCTGAAAATACCTCAATAATTTAATAATAAATATTGGTAAGATAATCCTTACATAAATAATTTGATTTGTTTCAAAACCTGGGCGTCTACTAATAATAACCAAACCATAAAATAAAATAATATAGTTTCAGCCACAAACGGCTCCTTATTGAATATAATACTATCCAAATATAATAAATAGCTAAACTCAAGTACTAAGTCTTCAAGTCTCCTCAATCTCACCGACGACGTCCTCGTGCTCTGAAAACAACACTTTTAATGAGATTTTTAATCCCAATGAATAAAAACAATTTAATAAAAGGTTCACAAAATAGTGTTGTTCTCAGTCAGCGCGGTAACCGAAAAATCAACCATAGTACCCACAAAAACTATATACATAGTAATCCCTTTAAAATAAGCAAAAATTGTTCCAAATCACATATAATTAAAAGGATAACTCAGCAGTTAAAATATTCACATCTCAAGCTTTTAATTATGTCAATCATGCATGCTATATGCAATACAACTCCATGACCACAACTGAGTGATTCCCAGAATCACTTGACTTGACTCTTTGATTCCCAGAACCGGTGTGAATCCCAGATCCACTAAGGTCTATGAGCTCATATCCATGCAATGGCGTCCCACTGCCTTCCCCATCCTAGATGGAGGTATCTCATATATCCCATCCCAGATGTGGATATTTTAAATAATTTGATATCCCATCCCAGATGATGATATCTCTCATCCTATTCCCGAAATAGAATGTACACCGTCATCCCTTCCCGAAAGGGGTGATGACCAACTCATGCATAATGTAATATGTCATCTCAGATGATCACTAAATGGGTTCTCAGACTCCATGTATCACTAATAATGATATAATGTCATGCCGATGCAACACTGTAACTTCATATAACATGATAGAGCATGTAACAGCAACACTATAATATCATATAACATAACAAAGTATGTCACAACAACACTATAACATCATATAATATAAAAGAGCATGTCACGACAACACTATAACATTATATAACACAACAGAGCATGTCACAACAGCACGATAACATCATATAACAAAATAGAGCATGTCACGGCAACACTATCACATCATATAACATAACAAAGCATGTCACGACAACACTATAACATCATATATCGTATAGAGACATATCAATCAACCATAAACTCGTACCAATTTCATATATAATCACATAATTCATAGTAATAATCACTTGATTTAATATTAATTTCGTTTTTATACAAAACCCCCAATTTAGAAAATAAGATGTCATCAACTATTGGTTCTTGCATTCAAAACTCTCCAAAAATCATAATTTAAATAAAAAACTCGGTTTCCCCAAATAGTTTGCACCATGGAAGGTTGATAAAAGGTTGTTTTTACTCACCTCTTGAAGACCTTCAAATAGCTCTAAGCATTTCCTACGGCGAATCCTAACGTTTGCCAAGAGTTATCCTCATCTTCCTCTTCCTAGACTCCCTCTTCCACAACTCTCTCTTCTTAATCCTTGAATTTCTTCCCTTCTTAGTCGTTTATGAGTTTCTAGGTGTATTTAGGGTTCAAAAATGCACCATAAGAGTGTTACGATTCTATTTATAGAGCCCCCAATAGCCCAAAACGTGTAAAAACGAGCTAAGCTCGCTTACTCTGCATATGGTGCTATATTTCGCACATATCTTGAGTTATAGACATCCAAAAATTATAAATTTTATATCGTTAGAAAGACAAAAGAATTGTCTACAACTTTTATGAATATCACCAAATCGGAAACGGACGTTTAGATGGTCATAACGGGGATATAATTTAAACAAACTGTTCTGGCGCTGGAACATGAATAGTGTGTACGAATTTGGTCATAACTTGAGCTAAAAGAATCCAATTTGGACAAATTTGGTGTCAATGGAAAGATAAGAGACAGAGATACATTTATTATGAAGACCTCAAATTCAAACAAGTTCTCTTTAGTTACGAAATATCCATCCGAAGTTAGGTATCTAGTCATAGGAAGTCTATTATGCGAAATTGGGTCTAAAACACTCAAACTCTCTATTTAACCTTTTTTGAGCCACTTACGAGATTTTAAGCACTTCAAAATTGAAATATAATAATTCTAATAATTTAATTTCTATCAAATTAACTAGTAGTCAATTTTTGGAATGTTACAGGATACTCTTGCCCTAACTCATGAAGGGTCATCCCAAGTCAAGGAGTCAAAGATAAGCATGCTGGTTCACCAGTATGAATTATTCAAAATGGATGAACATGAAAACATAGATAAAATGTTTGGAAGATTCCGAACTATCATCAACAGTCTTAGATCTCTTGGAAGGACCTATGAGAATAGAGATCTTGTGAGAAAAATTTTGAGGAGCCTACATAAACAGTGGAGACCTAAGGTCACTGCTATTCGGGAGGCAAAGAACCTCAATACTCTCACTTTGGAAGAGCTTCTTGGATCTCTGAAAGTTCATGAGCTTGAGCTCAATGAAGAAGAAAGTTCTAGAAAAGGAAAGTTTGTTGCCCTAAAGGCAAAGAAGGCTAGCTCATCCAAAGTTCTCAAAGCTAAGGAATCCTCAGATGAAGCAGACCCTTCTGACAGTGATGAAGGATCTAAAGAGGATGAACTGTCTTTCATCGCCAGAAAGATTCAACATATATGGAGAAACAAAGGTGGTTTCAGACGGAAGCAGTTCAACAAAAAGTTCTTCAGGGAAAAGTCGGACTAAAAAGAAAAAGGTCCACCTCTGTGCTTTGAATGCAAGAAGCCTGGTCACTTCTGAAGGACAAAAATAAGTTCTTCAAAAAGAAAAAGGGTGTAATGGCTACTTCAGAGGATCTTGATCTATCATCATCTGAAGAAGAAGATGAAGCTGAGGAAGAGGCAAACATTTGTCTCATGGCTGGTACTTCTTCAGAAAGTGAATACACTGATGCTGAGGTAATGGAATCTGATTCATTTACTTTACAAGAAGCATTTGATGATTTGTTGCAAAACTCATCCATTCTGTCACATGAATATAAAAATCTTAAAAAGAAATTTTCAAGGTTGACTAAGGAATATGATAAAGTTTGCATGGAAAGGTAAGCTCTTGAATATGAAAACAAGAAGGTTGAATCAGAGAATGTCAGTCTAACTGACAAACTCAAAGTTGAGCCTGATGTCCCTTATGAAGTTGCAAAACTGAAACAAGATGTGATATATCTGACAGACACCCTATCTAAATTGATAGGTGGCTCAGAAAAGTTAAGTTTGGTACTGAGGTACTCTAGGTCATCACATGATAAGTCTGGTTTAGGCTATGAAAAATACAAGCATGATGTATCTCACAAAGTATCAAAGTCTCATGCACATCACAAAACTAAAGCACGGTATGTTAGCACAAAATCTAGCTCGTCCAACACCTACTGTAAAGTATGTGGAAAATGTGTCATATAACATTTAGATGCATATATCACAAGCATATCAAACATGCTCGTCCAGTGACTACTAACAAGAAAGGACCCAAGTCAATTTGGGTACCTAAAGATAAGATTATACATGTTGCAGATTTGCTTAACAACGGGAAAGAAACACACATCTTGGTACTTGGACAGTGGTTGCTCACGTCACATGACGGGAGAAAGGTACATGTTCCAAGACCTTAGACATAAGGATGGTGGTTGGGTAACCTTTGGAGGTAATCAGAAAGGGAAGATCATTGGAGTAGGTAAAATTGGTAAACATCATTTTTCCCTCCATTGATAATGTTCTTTTAGTTAATGGTTTAAAACACAATCTGCTGAGCATAAGTCAATTATGTGATAGTGGGTTTACTGTTTCTTTTTACAAGAACATGTGTAATGTCAAGAAGACTGATGGATAACCCTTATTCACTGCCAAGAGACAAAACAATCTGTATAAGATTGACTTGGAGGACCTCACACATCAAAGCCTCTTATGTCTAGTGTCCATTGAAGATGAGCAATGGATTTGGCACAAAAGTCTAGGTCATGCAAGCTTGAAATTAATTTCAAAGCTAAATAAGCATAACCTCGTGAGAGGATCACCAAACCTTGAGTTCAAATATGATACTTGTTGCCTTAAAAATAGTTGTATTTAAGCTTGTGCAAGTATACACAAATGCCTCAAGTAATATAGAAACTAAGTTCAAATATCGTTCCTAGAGGGATTATAATGATTCAGCAAATTCCAGATCAGATTATATGTTCTAGGAGTTACAAATGGTAACCAAATATTGTGGTGAGTGTGCCAATAAAATAAAGAAAACTTTGAAGTAAACAATGAAAGTGAACTGCAAACAATGAAGAGAAAATGTTGTCAAACATGGAGAAAAATAGCTCTAGGTATGCTGCAGCATAAATCCTGCTTAGCCTATATTATGCTCTGACTATGCTCTAGTATCTAACTCCAGGAAATAAAAGTATGTTTTCCAACACTTAAGGGTTAGGTTCATTAACTGTGTTCTATTCCTAGATTCGGATTAATTACACCACCCTCTTTATAAGCATGTTCCAGCTAGTTTAGAGGTTTGAATAACTATTCATAGCCTATCCAACATCATTTAATTTTCCAATTAATGGTTTAACCTCTACCCTTTATCAATTTCCACTTACTTAATTTTTCCAAACCAAGCAAACTAAATATCTAATTAAGTTGATCACTCTTAATTAAATAACAGTAAGCACATAATAAAAGAAGATGAAGAACATAGTCATTGCATAACTCGGCTAAGCATTCATTACATTTGCATACCTAAAGCTTCAAAGTGTTTAGCTCATAATGCGCTTACAAGAAACAAAGCATAAAAATGAAAAGGAAGTCATTACAATGGATGAAAAATGAAAACGCAGCAGCTGGATGAAGAAGACGAACAGCGCAACCTCCAAGAAAGGACAGAGTAATTGTGTAATAAATATCAAAGTGTGTCCTACTAGGGTTTCCCTAAATGCTTATATAGTGCCCTATTCTCTTTCATTCCATTTTGGGCCAGCAACAAAAGTAATAATAAAATAACCCTGGCCCAATTCCTTAAAAGTGGGAAAATCAGATCCTTAGGCGCTTGTGATTCCTTAAAAGTGGAAGTGCCAGTGCATATGAAGAGAGAGGAAAGGTGTCCTTGTCAAATTTGTCCTTTAGTGCAGGGCCACTGGGAAGCAATCCTCGCTACAACAACCAGTAGTTTATTCGCTCGTGCTTCATCCATGCTCCAACAAGTTCACTGCATAAACAGACACAAATTTTGAGACAACGATGGAGCATTCAAGAGTAAAATGCTGATATTAACAATGCTTCACACAAATATTTACAAAACAACATTTCTTACAAAAATCTACACTCAAAACCTCAAAGATAGAAACAATTAATAGAGAAAAGGAGTTAAATAACTCTTCATATAAAGAGTTATCATACCCCCAAACTTAAACCATTGCTTGTCCTCAAGTAATGCAAATAAAAAGACTCAACTCAATGAATGGCATGCATGGCTCACCCAGATTTTTCATTTTTTTTTTAGGAGTTCAGAATTCCACTCAAACTTTCCTATCAAAACACACTTTCTATCATGCTCATACCAATAACTGCTACAACACTGGTTTCAAATAGAATAGCATATGTTGCAGCACTATCTCTCAAAACAGTTGGTTCTACTTCTCACCCTCTCAATAGAATTTCACTCTCACCGCAAACATACATCTCTGGTCTAAATTTGATAAGATTCTACCACAATTAAAACAACACAGGATTACACATAGCAAGAGGTTTTTAAGGGTTGCAACTGGACTTAGGACAGGTGGGGTTAAGATATTTGGGTAAGTAGCTAATCCATAGGTAGAGCAGAAATGTTTTTCTATCTAGCTTAACTTCCTGAATGCTCCCACAAACTTCACTGTTTTGATTTCATGCACCTTCCTTTCCATCACTAAGTCCACAACTTTTTTTTCTTTTTGTTAAGAACAAAGAACAAGCTTCAATTGTTCTTTGCTGTTAATTTTCAAGCTTTTCACTGTTCTCTGTTCAGAGTTTTCAATTTATTTTTTTGCTTGTGAAGGAATGACAGCTTCACTATCTACACTTGTGAGTTCCTTATTTCTATGCTACCTTTCCTTCTACTGTTTTGTTTATAGCCTTGTTACAACCTGCACAACTGTTGCAGCACTGCACCCCCAAACTTACAATCATGCTTGTCCTCAAGCAACCCCCCCCCCCCCCCCCCCCCAAACTCCTGTGTTGTTCAAGTATTCTTTGTTTTTCCAGTTAAGAGCTTTTAATGTGCTTGTTATTTCAATAAAGGGCTAAAGCTCAAAGGGCACACTAGGGACAGATTCAGTGAGAGGCATGGCTGTTTAGGCACTAGCTAAAATAAAAACAGAACAAGAAAATTGCCTCAAGCATAAATTGTGTGCAACCAGGTGTGCCTACATCAGGCAGAATCAAAACAAATCTTACAGAAAATGCATGAGTGTGATATATATGTGCATTGTACTTATGTCACTTAGGCTCACATTTGTCTTTTGATGCTGCAGCACATATATCCTCTATCCTAATCAGTGGTGCAGTAGTGTTGGTGTTCACAATCAAGTTAGTGCATTAAGTTATTCAGCAAGAGTTTCATTCCAAGATTTTAAATTTAGACACAGCAAAAGAGGCCAGAGGCCATTTCCATTTAATCATTAATCACATGGAATCAAGAGGTGGGCTCATGCATGGCCATTCATCAACTAGAAATTAAAAAAACAACAACTATGGCCCTAATGGGCCTACCAATAAACAGACACCAATGGTCCTAGTAACCGCTACTTGCGGATAATTAAAAAGAACATAAATCTGGGAATGGGGTGGAAGGTTTAGTGTGCTCCTGTTGTGGGATGCTGCAGCAACCTGCAATATCCATTTTGGCTCTGTTTCAAGCCTAAGGTACTCGGACATGCAAACTCTTCCTGGTGCCTCCACTCTTGGTGGAAGGCACCTTTCCGGGTGTTGCTCCAGTGACTTGCACATCTTCCTCATCTTCATTCTGTTCCTCTTCTTCTCCTCCTTCCTCTTCCTCAGTTTCTTCTTCAGCTTCTTCTTCTGGCTCTTCTGCCTCAGCTGCCTCTCCACTATCAACTTCTATTTCTGCAGCAGCCTTTGCCTCCTCTTTTTTATGTGCTGCTGCAACCTTCTCTTTTTTAATTACAACTGCACCCTTTGGCATAGTAAGCTTTGCTCTTTTGGAGAAAGGGATAGTGTCCTCCTCCTCTCCCTCTGTTGTTGCAGCATATCCTGCAGCAATTTTCATCACTGGACTTCCCTTATCAGCAGCTGTCTTGGTGCTTTTTGTTGCTTTTGAGACTGGAGGGTGAGTCCCTGCTGCAACAGGAGTAGAGGAGGGCACTTTTTTGGTTGCTACAGAACGAGGCCTTTTGGTTCTCCCCTAATCCTACTGGGAGGCTTGAGAGGTAGATTGCTTCTTTTTGGGATCAGAGGCTACATTTTCTTCTGGTTGCTTGGTGATAGCGTGAATCGCAAGTGTACGACTTTGTCGTCAAGTAATAAAAAGATCGAACCCATAGAGACCGTGATCTTAAACAACAATTAATTATTAAATCAATTAAACTAAACAAGGAAAGATTTGGTTTTTGAAATTAGAATTAACTAACAAATCAAGTATTAAAATCGCAATCAAACAAATTAGGAAAGTAAATCAATTTGGGATTTTTCAAATTAAAAGAGGAATTTCCAGGAATTGGGTTACCAACAAGACTGCTTATGCTACTAAATTGATTACTCCTATTGTTAATTATCAAAATGCTTTGAAGGTGAATTTATCCTAATAAAGCTAATGTTACCTCTCGAGATACAAGAACCGTGCCCAATTAAACTAACTCCTACTCTCGTGGTAATTGTATTTAAATTGAACCCATCACAATTTGTGACAATTCAATGAACCCTCGAAGGACCACTTCTAACTCTCGTGATTTAAGTTCTAAGTTCAATCCCTATAGATCCAATACCTAAGTTCACTTCTCAGTTCATCCTTAGAGTATCTATGACATGTAAATAAGTGTGCACCGAATTTAAAAGTAATTCAAGCAATAGGAATTAAATCTAAAGCAAATTGAAATTAACAAAAGGGTAAACATCAATTCATAACATAAAACAAGTCTTGGGCATAGCCGCAATTCCTAGAAATAAAATAACTACTCAAGCATTGCCATGTTCATAGCAATCTTGATTAACAAAAGCATAAAAATCCTAAGAGAAGAGAAGAAATTGGATAAGAAGAGAAATCATAATTTTTGCCAAAGGGTAGCAGCCAAAAGATCCCTATTTTCGAGCCTAATTGCCCTATTTATAGTGTAGGTTTAGGATTAAAGCAATTACAAATCAAATCAAAAACAGATCCTAAAATCCTAGATTTTACGCGTCACGGCCGTGACGGCTGTCAAGGCCAGGCCATGACAGCTTCTGACTTGGTGAATTCTTGCACTGATTGGCCTGATGGCTGTGATGGGCCGTGACAGCTTCTGAGTTTTGTTTCCTTCTTTTTTTCTTCATTCTACGCGATCATGGCCATGATGGTTGTCACACCCAGGCCGTGATGGTCTCTGCTTTGCTCATTTTTCTTACTTTTCAAGCTTCATCTTCATGCAAACTCCAAACTAACTTGACTTAAGCATTTTAATTATGAATTCCTGCACACAAACACCGCAGAACCACCTTACCCGTTCCAAAGGAAAAAACTAACAAATATCAAAATAAAAATGCCTAATCTACATGAAAATGCATGCAAAATGATAAAGAAATATGAGGTGAAATCACACTCATCACTTGGATGGAGCAATACCTATCCAGTCTTCATCAGAAGCAGAACTGTGGGCAGGGTTGAGGTTGTTGTGGTGCTTCTCAGGGTTTACAGAAACTGGGTCAGAAACATTGTTGAAGGGTGTTGCAGGGACATCTTCTTCAAAGGGGGGAAGAATTTCTTGTGGGAACTGGGGGATAGAAGTCTCAAGCTTCCAATTATTGATCTTCATTGTCTGTTTCTCCCACTGGTATTTGCAAAAGTAGAATTTCCAGAAAGCTTGCTCCTTCTACATGTGTTGCTGCAGCATGGTGGTCAGTTGATCAACATTATGCTCCAGCATCCCAGAGCGATTCCGCTGCTCTGGGGTGCCTGATTTGGGAGGTTTGCTTCCACTTGCACTGGCCTTTTTTGAGTTAGAGTACATCCTCAAGATGCAGTTCATATCAATGGGGCCTTTGTTTTGCTCTTGCCCTTCTCTAGGGTTGTACTCTATTCCTTGCTCCATACACAGTTCAGTGATAAGACAGGGGATGATTAGGTTACCTTGCTGCTTCATGGCACAGATGGAGATATGATTCTTCAGTATCTCCCCCACATTGATTTTATTTTTGTTCATGAGACCGTGGAGTAGAACCAGGTGTTCTTTGTCCAATGTTTCCAGATGATCGGTAGGGGAGAGGGAGTATCTGAGGAAATGGTACCAAACCTTAGCCAGAGGCTGCAGCATGGATCGAGGTAATTTGAGTTGGCCTTCAGCTTGCTGTATGAATTCTACTCCAAGAAGGGCCAAATCCTTCTTCATCTGCTGCAGCCTAGTTGTTGTTGCAGCTTTCAAGATCTGTTGGTACTCATTCTCCACCTATTCCAGTCCAAGATGTTGATTAATGGTTTTGGCTAAAAAGGACACTTTCCCCCCTTTGATCACCACAAAGGTTTGGGCATCAGAAGTAGTGTTCGCATAGAACTCCCTTACCATTTGGGTGCAGAAACTATCTTTATGCTCAACAAAGGTTTTCTACTGGTGTGCCTCTATCACCTCCACCAGTTCTGGCATCAGCCCCCAGTTCACCCCCTTTCCATATTTGAACCCATTTTCTTCGTGGAGGTTACGGCTGAGGGTTTCTTTCTCATATTTTTCTTGTGCCTCCTTACCAATCCAGGTGGTTAGGGTTTCATTTTGAGTGGCAGATACGGGGGCAGTGTTTTTAACAGCTATGTGTTTCACTCGGCTTCCTTTTTTAGCAGTCATGGTGAGCATGTGGGTTGTGTTAGAGAAGGAAAGGAAGAGTTTTTATGGTAGGGTTTCACGGGTTGAGGGAGAAGAACGAAAGGTTTATGCGAGTGTAGTTGTTGAGTGGACGAAGGAGCCGTGGGCTATTTAATGTGTCAGGAGGGAGGGAGGGATTGGGTACGGATGGAGGTAGACGTGGGATAGAGGGGAATAAAGGGGAGGGAGAAAAGCAGATCATGTGGTTGGGGGTTGATCATGGGAGAACGTGATCTTCTCTCTCCACATACCACTATCATTAACTCTTTTAAAAAAAAAAAATTTAAAGTGTGCAACATACACTTTTCCCATAACAGACAAAACCTGAGCTGGCTCCACCTTGCACCTTTGCCAGCAGTCAGCCCCTATCCAAAAGTTTTTTTTTTGTTTGTACCATTTTTGGAGTATGATGTAGCAAGGCTCCAGAACAACCCATTATCTTGTTTATGCTGCAGCATGAACTCTCTCATTTCATCACTGCTACTTCATTATTCCACAAACTAAATACTTTTTATTGATGGGATGCCTCCCATGAGCTCTTGGTTTATTAGGTCCTCAGCCAGACCATGTTGCAACACCATTTTGTGTCATCAAGGGTGGTGGTGACCTTCATTCTGTCCACAGGTTCACCAAAATAATGTTTGATTCTCTGGCCATTAACCTTGAATTCCCTGCCACTTCCAGCACCTAGCAACTCTACTGCTCCATGTGGATAGACTTTCACAACTTGGAATGGACCAGACCACCTTGACTTTAGCTTACCTGGAAAAAGCTTCAGCCTTGAATTGAATAGCAGCACTTGTTCTCTTTCATGAAAGGATCTATGATGGATATTCTTATCATGCCAAGCTTTGGTTTTTGCCTTGTATGCTTCAGCATTTTCGTAGGAAAGCAGTCTGTGTTCTTCTAGTTCATTAAGTTGCAGCATGCGTGCTGCTCCAGCAAACTGAAGATCAAAATTCAGTTTCTTGATTCCCAAAAAGCCTTGTGCTGCAACGCCAGGGGTAAATGACAAGCTTTCCCATACACCAGTCTATATGGGGACATCCCCAAAGGAGTCTTGAATGCAGTCCTATAAGCCCACAAGGCCTCATCCAGATGTGAAGACCAATCCTTCCTACTTGGGTTGACCATCTTTCCAGAGTTCTTTTGATTTCCCTGTTGGATAACTCAACTTGACCATTAGTTTGGGGATGGTAGATTGTGGCTACTTTATGCTTAACCCCATATTTTGCAAGTAGTTTTGAGAAAACTTGGTTGCAAAAGGGTACATTCATCACTAATGATAGCTCTAGGGGTTCCAAATCTAGAAAAAATATTTTTTTGTAAAGACTTTGTTACCACCCTAACATCATTTTTTATTGTTGCCGCAGCCTCCACCCATTTAGACACATAATCAACTGCCACCAGAATGTAGAGGTTGCCAAAGGAAGGGGAAATGGTCCCATAAAGTCAATACCCCATACATCGAAAAGTTCAATTTCTAAAATAGTGTTGAGCGGCATTTTATTTTTGTTAGGCACATTCCCTACTATTTGGCACCTATCACAGTGTTTAACAAATTCATGTGCATCTCTAAATAGAGTAGGCCATAATAAACCTGATTGGAGCACCTTGGCAGCAGTTCTCATGCCACCAAAGTGTCCACTATATGCTACAGCATGGCACTGAGTCAGTATATCCTAGAATTCTTCATCTGCAGTGCATCTTCTATTCAAATTGTCTGGGCACATCTTGTATAGGTATGGCTCATCCCAGACATACTTTTTTTCTTGATGTAAAAATCTCCTCTTCTGCAGAGAATTCATGTCTGGAGGAACCACACCACTGGTCAAAAAGTTGACCAGATCAACATACCAAGGTGCTGCAGCATCTTGCATTGCTAGAAGTTGTTCATCAAGGAAGGATTCAACAATGGCAGTTCCCTTGTATGCTGCAACATCCTCTGGTAATCTTGAAAGGTGATCAGCTACTTGATTCTCCACCCCCTTCTTATCTCTGATTTCCAAGTCAAATTCTTGATGCAATAGCACCCATCTCATTAGCCTTGATTTAGCATCCTTCTTGTCAATCAAGTATTTGATGTCTGAGTGGTCAGTATAGACTACCACTTTTGTTCCAACAAGATAGGATCTTCTCAATGGCAAATACTACAGCCAGTAATTCCTTCTCAGTGGTTGTATAATTGATTTAAGCAGCAATCAAGGACTTGCTTGCATAATAGACAGGGTGCATCACCTTGTTTTACCTTTGTCCCAATACTGCTCCTACAGCAAAGTCACTTGCATAACACATGAGCTCAAAAGGCTTCTCCCAATCGTGTGGAACAATGATAGGTGCATAGATGAGGGCATTCTTTAGGAGTTCAAATGCCTTCAGACATTCAACTGTGAATTCAAAAGCTCTATCATGCTCCAGCAACTGACACAGTGGTTTAGAGATTTTGGAGAAGTCCTTGATAAATCTTCTATAGAAACCAGCATGGCCCAAGAAGCTTCTAATTCCTTTTACTGATATGGGGGGAGGTAGCTTTTCAATAACTTCAACCTTTGCCTTATCCACCTCAATACCATTTCTGGAGATTCTATGTCCCGGCACAATTCCTTCTGTTAGCATGAAGTGACACTTCTCCCAATTCGGTACAAGATTGGTTTCCTCACATCTATCAAGTATCTGCTCCAGGTTCAACAAACAACTTTGGAAGGTTTCTCCAAAGACTGAAAAATTATCCATAAACACTTCCATAGACTTCTCAATCATATCTGAGAACACAGCCATCATACACCTTTGGAAGGTTGCTGGAGCATTACACAGGTCAAATGGCATTCTTCTGAAAGCAAATGTGCCATAAGGACAAGTGAAAGTTGTTTTCTCCTGATCTTCTGGTTCTATAGCAATCTGATTATACCCTGAATAGCCATCCAGAAAATAGTAATAATAATTTCCATCTAATCTGTCCAACATCTGATCAATGAATGGCAAGGGGAAATGATCTTTTCTTGTAGCTTTGTTCAACTTCCTGTAATCCATACAGATCCTCCACCAGTCACAGTTCTAGTGGGGATTATTTCATT
The DNA here is from genome assembly GCA_030762895.1 of Sophora flavescens. Lineage (NCBI taxonomy): Eukaryota > Viridiplantae > Streptophyta > Magnoliopsida > Fabales > Fabaceae > Sophora > Sophora flavescens. The sequence goes on from CM061064.1 coordinate 151,258,317, forward strand.
CTTTTCATTGGTGATGACAGACACACACCCCTTTTTAGGCACACACTGGATTGGACTTACCCACACACTGTCTGAAATAGGATAGATAATCCCTGCATCCAGCCATTTAATGATTTCCTTCTTAACCACCTCCTTCATGATGGGATTCAATCTTCTTTTACTTTCAATGCTATTCTTTGAACCTTCCTCCAAGAGAATTCTGTGCATGGGCATAATGATGGACCAATCCCTTTGATATCTAATATTTGCCAACCTATTGCTTTTTTGTGCCTTTTCAGAGCTATTAGCAATTGTTCCTCTTGGAAACAGTTCAGTGAAGCAGATATTATCACGGTAGAGTATCATTATCACCAAGGTAAGCATATTTCAAATGACTTGGTAATTTTTTCAGCTCAAGAGAAGCAGGTTTAATAATGGAAGGAATTTTATCTTTAAAAGTATCATCAATTACATCCAATGATTCATATTTTCTGGTCCACACATGTTGAAAAACTTTACAGTCTAAGGATTCTCCAACTTCTTCATCAGAGGGGTTTTCAGCTTCCATTGATGTTGCAGCATCACCATAGTCAGATCGATTCTTCAGGAATTGTTGCTGCACCAGCTCATCAAATGATTCTATGAAGGAGCATTCCTCCATCCCTTCATCTGGATACTTTAGGGCATTAAAAACATTAAAAGTGACATGCTGATCATTCACCGTCATTGTGAGTTCTCCTTTCTGCACATCAATCAAAGTTTTCCCTGTTGCCAAAAATGGTCTCCCAAGAATAATAGGAACTTCCCTATCTGCTTCAAAGTCCAAGATTATGAAGTCCACAGGAAACACAAATTTGTTAACTCTGATCAATACATCTTCAATCTTCCCTTCTGGATAAGCAATAGATCTGTTAGCTAGCTGGAGTGTGACAGAGGTAGGCCTAGCTTCCCCAATTCCAAGTTTCTTGAAAATTGACATGGGCATAAGGTTGATGCTTGCTCCTAAGTCACATAAGGCTTTACCACAGTAGGTATCTCCAATGGAACAAGGTATGGTGAAACTTCCAGGATCTTTCATCTTCCTTGGCACTTTATTTTGCAGCATCATACTGCACTCTTCAGTCATGGCTACAATTTCAAATTCTCCCAACCTTCTCTTCTTAGTGAGCACATCTTTCATGAACTTTGTGTAATTGGGCATTTGTTACAGAGCCTCTACCAAGGGTATGTTGATATGGAGCTGCTTCAGCACGTCCAAGAACTTATTGAACTGCTTTTCTTGGTGTGCCTTCTTCAATCTCTGAGGGAAAGGTGGAGGGGGTCTTTCTGGAATCAGCTTGGGTAAAGTAGGGGATGTTGCAGCATCGGGTGTTTTCTCAACCACTGCAGATTGCTCTGATGTAGCATCTTCTTCTCTAGTTGTTTCCTTCTCAGGTTTTGAGTCTTGCACCTTCTATTTCTTCTTTGGCTCAGCTACTTCCACATCTTTACCACTTATCAAATGGATTACCTTGCATTGTTCTTTTCCTCCTCTTGAAGTTTAGGCTTTAGGATCTTCTGTTGATGCAGGTAATGTACCACTTTGCCTTGAATTGATTGCACTAGCCAGCTGTCCCACTTGAGTCTGAGTTTCTCATTCCTGCCTTTGTTTCTGTCATAAATGCCTTCAGTATGGATTCAAGAAATGGTTCTGGAGCTTTCTGCTGAACCTGTTGTTGCTTCAATATAAACTGCTGCTGTTGATTGTATCCAAGCGGTGGATTCAGTGTGTTACTGTAGTTGGAGTATTTCAAGTTTGGATGCTGTGATGGCTGCTATCCCGAATTGCCATGAGTTGTTGCCTCTGTAGTTATTGTTCCCTACATAGTTAACTGAGGCAGGATTTTAGGAGCAGTTTTCAAACAGATTATCTCCTCCACAATATACACATGATACAACATCTGCCTTGTAAATCTGTTCATTCACCATTTCTTCAGTCATTATAGGTGGTGCTGAGGAGTTTTCTTGAGTTGCCATAGTCAATCCCCTTACCAGATTAGTTAGGGATGTCATTTGAGCTGATAGTTCAGACACTTCACTCACTTCATAGGCTCCTGCTACAGCATTGGTTTTTCCAGAATATTGTCTAGTTGTTGGCCACTGATAACTGTTAGTTGTTATTCCCTCTATCAAAGCATGAGCTTCATTGTAAGATTTAGTGAGAAGACTGCCTCCATCTAAGGCATCCAGCATCATTCTTGAACTAGGTAAAAACAATTGTAAAAGTGCTTCATCTGAATACAATATGGGATACCATGGTGGGGACACTTCTTCACCAGTTGTTTGAATCTCTCCCAGGCTTCAAATAGTGGCTCATCTTCTTGCTACCTGAAGGAAGTGATATCAGTTCTCATCTTTGCATTTATGGTTGGAGGGAAGAACTTGATTAAGAATTTCTCAGCAAGCTTGTTCCAAGTGTCAATTGAATTTGCATCCATAGAGTTCAGCCAGTTCTTAGCTTTTCCTCCCAAAGAGAATGGGAATAGTCTCAATCTGAATGCATCATCAGTGACTCCAGGAATTTTGAAGTTGCTTGCTACATCTAAAAACTATTTTAGATGTAGGTGAGGATCTTCTGTTGCAGCACCATTAAATTGTCCAATTGTTTGTAGCATTTGAAATATGACTGGCTTGAATTCAAACTGAGCTGCAGTGATTGGAGTCCTCACTATTACAGTATTCATTGCTTCAGGGTCAAATACTGCATACCCTCTAATAGCACAATTTTTGTCATTGGCCATAGCCATGCTGTCTTGTGGTACTTCATCAGCCATTTCCGAGGCAGCAGGGGATAATGCTTCGGCAGAATCTGGTGTGGACTATTAGAACCAACTTAGGTAAAGGCTGAGATGAAGCTTGACCTCTCATGAGCCTTTTGAATGTCCTTTCTATCTCTGGATCAAGTCTGTATTCAAGTGACAAGAACCTGTACATACAGGTTCAGTACACTGTGATACAGTAAATCACCCAGAGTATTAGATCTTCTAACTACAGAACTAATAATCTAAAAACTGAATTTTAACAACATTAAAATCCCTGGCAACAGCGCCAAAAACTTGTTGCCTTAAAAACAGTTGTCTAAGCTTGTGCAAGTACACACAAATGCCTAAAGTAATATAGAAACAAAGTTCAGATATCGTTCCCACAGGGATTATAATGATGCAGGAAATTCCATATCAGATTATATGTTCTAGGAGTTAGAAATGGTAACCAAAAATTGTGGTGAGTGTGCCAATAAAATAAAGAAAATGTTGAAGTAAACAATGAAGAGAAAATGTTGTCAAATATGGAGAAAAATAGCTCTAGGTATGTTGTAGCATAAATCCTGCTTAGCCTATATTATGCTCTGACTATGCTCTAGCATCTAACTCCAGGAAATAAAAGTATGTTTTCCAACACTTAAGGGTTAGGTTCATTAACTGTGTTCTATTCCTAGATTCAGATTAATTAGACCACCCTCTTTATAAGCATGTTCCAACTAGTTTAGAGGTTTGAATAACTATTCCTAGCCTATCCAACATCATTTAATTTTACAATTAATGGTTTAACCTCTGCCTTTTATCAATTTCCACTTACTTAATTTTTCCAAACCAAGCAAGCTAAATATCTAATTAAGTTGATCACTCTTAATTAAATAACAGTAAGCACATAATAAAAGAAGATGAAGAACATAGTCATTGCATAACTCGGCTAAGAATTCATTACATTTGCATACCTAAAGCTTAAAAGTGTTTAGCTCATAATGCGCTTACAAGAAACAAAGCATAAAAATGAAAAAGAAGTCATTACAATGGATGAAAAATGAAAACGCTGCAGCTGGATGAAGAAGACGAGCAGCACAGCCTCCAAGAAAGGACAGAGTAATTGTGTAATAAAAATCAAAGTGTGTCCTACTAGGGTTTCCCTAAAAGCTTTTGTAGTGCCATATTCTCTTTCATTCCATTTTGAGCTAGCAACAAAAGTAATAATAAAATAACCCTAGCCCAATTCCTTAAAAGTGGTCAGATCCCTAGGCGCGTGTGATTCCTTAAAAGTAGCAATGCCAGCGCCTATGAAGAGAGAGGAAAGGTGTCCTTGTCAGATTTGTCCTTTAGTGCAGGGCCACTGGGAAGCAATCCCCGCTGCAGCAACCAGTAGTTTATTCACTCATGCTTCATCCATGCTCTAACAAGTTCATTGCATAAGCAGACACATAAATTTTGAGACAATGATGGAGCATTCAAGAGCAAAATGCTGATATTAACAATGTTTCACACAAATATTTACAAAACTACATTTCTTACCAAAATCTATACTCAAAACCTCAAAGATAGCAATAATTAATAGAGAAAATGAGCTAAATAACTCTTCATAAAAAGAGTTATCAATACTCTCTGTGATGCATGTCAAAAGGGAAAACAAATCAAAGCGTCCTTTGAATCTAAGAATATTGTAAGTACCAATAGACCACTAGAGTTGTTACACCTTGATCTGTTTGGACCAACAAGGACTGTCTCTATGAGTGGGAAGAAATATGGTCTAGTCATAGTAGACGACTACACTAGATGGACATGGGTTATGTTCTTAGCTCACAAGGATGAGTCATTCAGGGTCTTCTCTATATTCTGCAAACGTGTACAGAATGAAAAAGGCATGTGTATCACTTCAATCAGAAGTGGTCATGAGGGAGAGTTTGAAATGAGCTATTCCAAAAGTTCTATGAAGAAAGTGGTATACTTCATAACTTCTCAATACCTAGAACACCACAGCAAAATGGTGTGGTAGAGATAAAGAACAGATCTCTTCAAGAGATGGCTAGAACAATGCTCAATGACAACTTTGTCCCTAGACACTTCTAGGCTGAAGCTGTTAATACTGCCTGCTACATTCAGAACAGAATATACATAAGACCAATCTTGAATAAGACTCCTTATGAATTGTGGAAAGGACGAAAAGCCAACATATCTTACTTTCATCCTTTTGGTTGTAAATGTTTTATATTAAATAATAAAGATCAACTTGGTAAGTTTGATGCTAAAGTAGATAATGGAATTCTATTAGGTTACTCTGGGTCGTCCAAAGGGTTTAGAGAATACAATTCTAGAACTCTAGTAGTAGAAGAATGTATACATGTTAAGTTTGATGACAAGCAGCCTGATAAGAAATTATCAGAGCTTGCTGAAGCTTTTGCACATCTTGATCTTAATATCTCAAGAAATCCAGTAAATGTCAAACCTGATGATCAAGTAGACGACCCTCAACAACATGAGTCAGAAACTTCAAATTCTCAACAAAAAAATGTTCAGAGATCTTGGTACTTCAAGAATTATCATCCACAATATCAAATCATTGGGAATCCTAATGATAGGCTAAGAACCATATCAACTTTCAGAGAGCAAGAGGATTCTGCTTTAAACTGAGTTAGAACCAAAGACAATATACGAGGCTCTACTAGACGAGGCTCTACTAGACGAGGGCTGGATTCTAGCCATGCAGGAAGAACTGAACAAGTTTGAAAGAAGTGAAGTGTGGGCTCTTGTGCCTTTGCCAAATAAAAATCAATTATTGGAACCAAATGGGTTTACAGAAACAATCTTGATGAAAATGGTAAGGTAATAAGAAACAAAGCAAGACTAGTTGCACATGGTTATTCACAGGAAGAAGGTATAGACTATACTGAAACTTTTGCATCAGTTGCTAGACTAGAAGCTATTCGCATCTTATTATCATTTGTTGCACATCATAATATCATTTTATATCAAATGGATGTAAAAAAGTGTTTTTCTAAATGGTTTTGTTAATGAGGAAGTGTATGTAATGCAACCTCCGGGTTTTGAAAGTGAAACTCAACCTGAACATGTATATAAGCTAAAGAAAGCATTATATGGCCTTAAACAGGATCCTAGAGCTTGGTATGAAAGGTTAAGTTCATTCTTAATGGACAATGGAATCAGTAGAGGAAAGGTTGATACAACCTTGTTTAGAAACTCCAATAAGTCCAGCTTTATTATTGTTCAAATATATGTTGATGACATAATCTTTAGTGCTACTAATGAATCTCTATGCAAATAATTTTCTAAGCTAATGCAGAAAGAGTTTGAAATAAACATGATGGGAGAACTCAAGTTCTTCCTTGGACTTCAACTTAGACAAACAATGGACGAGGTGTACATCCATCAAACTAAGTACACAAAGGACCTTCTAAAGAAATTCAAGATGGATGGTTGCAAACCAATGAACACTCCTATGCATCCCACGTCCATACTGAACAAAGATGATAAAGATAAAAAAGGTAGACCAAAAAGTATATAGAGGTATGATAGGATCTCTTTTGTATCTTACTGTGTCTAGTCCTGATATTATGTTCAGTGTATGCTTATGTGCTCGATTTCAATCTGATCCAAAAGAATCTCACTTATCAGTAGTTAAGAGAATATTTAGATATCTGAAAGGTACTACTAACCTGGGTTTGTGCTTTAATAAAAATGATGATTACAGGTTGGTTTTTGTGATGCTGACTATACTGGAGATAGACTTGAAATAAAAAGTACCAGTGGAGGATGCCACTTCATTGGAGCTAATCTAGTCTCATGGTCAAGTAAAAGACAAAGTACTATTGCCTTATCAACTGCTGAAGCTGAGTATATTTCAGCTGCTAGTTGCTGCTCACAACTTCTATGGATCAAACACCAATTGGAGGACTACAATGTGTTTGTAAGTAGTATTCCATTAATGTGTGATAATATTGTTGCAATAAATCTATATAAGAATCCAATATTGCATTCCAGGGCTAAGCATATAGAGATTAAACATCACTTTATTAGATATTATGTACAAAAAGGTGTCATTGATATACAATTTGTAGATACTGACCATCAATGGGCATATATCTTTACTAAACCTCATGCTGAGGATAGATTCATATTTATTAGAAAACATCTCAACATGATATGTGTGGATTGATTGTGCGTCTATAGTTTATCGCGTCTACTGCATGAGCGCCTATTGCTTAAGAGCGTCCAATGTATGTTAAATATGCACCAAATAAGCTTCGCGTCCATTGACTATATCCATGCTCTTATCTGACTCGTCTATGCTATCTATAATTAAATTTTCATTTAATTTGTCTCCAAGACATATTTAATCATATTCTCTTTGCTGAGTCAGTTACTTCCATCAATCCCATCAATAGCTTTTTATAGTTTCAAAAACCTGCGTCGTGTCAGCATTCATTACATGTCTCTTCACACGTCTTCTTTTATTTTCTTTTTGAATTATTTTTCAAGGGAAACTCTTCACATTCGAAACCTTTTTAAGTAAAACCATTTCCCTCTGAAAAACCTTTCTTTATCTCTTGAACCTTCAAGCTCTCTTTTCCCCTGTTTCCAAACCCTAACCTTCAATCTTCAACAATGGCTTCTTCATCTTCTATTTCAACTTATGATGTCACTAAGCTGAACATTGGCATCGAGTACCACTTTGAATTTGGGATTCTGAAAGAATACAATGTTGATGTAAGTAAATACATCAAGGCTGCTAGCTGGGATGGTCTCTTCTTGGAGAAGGCTTCTGTCTACCTGACCTAATTAGGGCTTTCTGGAGAAACCCTCAGGTTACAAACACTGAGGTGTATGCTAATGTGCTGGGTAGAAGAGTGGTGGTGTCTGAGAAAACCATCTATGAAGTTATCAACTGTGCCCAGGAGGGGTTGATCATTTCTGATACTTGAGAACAAGACCTGGGTGGACCAGAGGTTATTGCTACACTTCTGATGAGGACTGACAAGGTTAGAACTCATTCATGGAAGGTTTTGGAAATGAAGGATGAGATTAGAATCCTGCATCAGATTCTTAATAAGACAGGTCTTCACAAAACTGGATCAAAGGACAACCTATCTGTGTTGCACAAGTTTTGTCTTTTCCATCTGGTAACTGAGACAAAGGTTAATCTTCCATGTATTCTCTTTGAAAGATTTAGAGATTATGTCAACAACAAATAGAAGTCAAATACAATTCCTTTCTGTCATCTGCTGTCAGAGGTTTTCAAAGCTCAACAAATTTATGCCTATTTAGAAGCTAAAACCCTTGAAGAACAAGCCTTGATTCTTAAGGAGAAGGGTATGTCTGCCATGATCTTTGGCAAAGTAAATCTTACAAAAATGAAGCTGAGTACTGTCACTCAAGTAGAGTTTGCCAAAGAAGAGGAAAGACTGAAGATTAAGGAAGAGCATATAGAGCTCAACAATGTTGAGACTCTAGGGCTGAGAAGGAAAACAGTTGGAAGAATGACAAGTAGGGCAAGGAAACCTACTGCTGGCATTATCATTAGGGAAAAGCCTGCTGAGGCACCTCAACCTGTCCCAACACAGAAGAGAACCAGGAATCTAGTCCTATCTCATAATGAGGATGAGGATGATGAGGACAATGTCCCCATTGGAGCTATATTGAATAAGCAAAAGACTGCTGCTGCTGCTATTGCTCCAATAAGGACAAGACAGCAACCTCAGAAAAGCTAAGTCTGTTATGACTTCTGAGGTAAGCAATGTAACATCCCTAGTTGTGCTATGGATTGATGACTGTTCCCACAAACCAACACAGGTCTTTTCAGCGTGCTTTGTCCTCACTCACACGCTTTCTGGGAAAACTTCCTAGGAGGTCACCCATCCCAGAATTGCTCCAAGTCAAGCATGATTAACTGTGGAGTTCTTAACTGATGGGCTACCGACTGTCCTGTTGCTGGGACTCCTCTCCCAGCTCCACCTCTCGTAGCCTCTGACTCTTTCGCCACGCCAATGCCTGCTCTTTGTATCCCTCTCTGGCTGCAATCCCGAGCCATGTGACCAGGTTTCCCACAGTGGAAACAACTAGGCCTCTCTATGCAATCTCTAACATAATACGGACCTTCGTATCTGAAACAAACGGGGCCTCTCTACTGCTGGTCCGCTCCACCAACTGCTGCTGTAGAAGCTGGTACTCATGCAAATGTCTGAACACTTTGTGCTGGTCTGGTATAGGGTCCCCGTCTCCCCTGTGAACCACTGCATGCTCTCCTCTGAAAACCTGATCTGATAGGGCCTCCACTCCTCTATTGTCTCTGCTCAGCAGCCAGTCTTTAATCTATGCCCTCTATGGCACTGCATATCTCAACCAGATCTGGGAAGCTCTACATATCAAGTGGCACTATAGCTCTATGTAGCTCATGTATCAAGCCCTCCTCGAACCTCCAGCACATCTAATCCTCATCCTGAACCTCTGGTAGAACTCAGAAAACTGTATCAAGGCCTCAAATCTGGCCGCATAGTCACCTACAGACATGTCCCCCCGTTAGAGACTCATGAACTCCCTCTCCTTCTCGCGACTGTCCAACCGCGGGAAGTATTTCTCGAAGAAACAATCTCTAAATAGCTCCCAGTTAATCAACCTGCCCTCTGCCTCAAGCAACCTTCTCTTGCCTCTCTACCATGACTCTGTGGAAAAATAACCCTAGTGTGTTTTGATTAATGACTAAACTAACTTGAATTACACTTTGATTCACTAATTTCTTGCCAAGTTTAAATGTTTGTATGAGATATAATCAGTTCAAGGAAAAGGATGCAAAGGATCAAAGGAGCAAAAGAAGGATCATGAAGGAATGCTTGAAGATGAAGAACTACAAAGAAGAATCTCAAAGGATCTCAAGCAATATTAGATTATCAATGTAAAGAAATATTTTAAGTTTTTCTCTTTGAAATAGCTCTCATAAAAACAAATTAAAAAAGGTTTTCATAAAGTAAAATGAACTTAGAATGAAAAAGTATTAATTGAAAGTTCTGTACATCTATGTGTACATCAATGTACTTTCAGTTAATTAACTAACTTTTAATGAAAACCAATGTGTACATCAATGTATAAATAGTATACATCAATGTATACATCGATTGATTGTGACTGACTTGATAAAAATACAAAACAAGCTTCAATACATCGATTGCACAATCGATTTTTAAGGTGAAATAGAAGCTGACATTTTTTTAAAGAAGTTTACAATCGATTGATCAATCGGTGCATAAGACTGAACAGAAGCCAACACTTATGAAAACATGCATCCAATCGATTGGTATATCAATGTAAACATTTAACAGAAGTCAAGTCTTTTTGAAAGTACATCGATGCATAAGCCCAAACAGAGGCAAAGACTTTGAAACCCATTATGCAATCGATTTACCAATCGATGTAAAGACTTATGGGCTGAGAACTCTTATGTTTTTCAAGAACACAATCGATGTACATATCTATGTATCAGTAAGAATCAAGAATTTTAAAGAACACAGTCGATTAGGTAATCGATGTATTCAGTTATAAAAATTGAATCTTTGATTAATACATCGATTAGACAATCGATTGACTGATAACCGAAATTTTCATTTAAAGTTTGTTTTTATCTTAACTGACTTTTGAAGTGTGCCCAATGGATCTATTTTGACATACTCCTATATAAAGGCTTGGGCAAACACTTTATAAACATGGATTCACTCAATACTGAGATTAAACATGAAATTCTTTGAGAGAGCTTTTCATTGAGAATACTTGATATATTTCTGATAGAGCTTCAATTTGTAAATTTGATTTCTTAGAATCTGAATCAAAAACCTTTCTTACTAAAAAAGGAAGATTAGAGAGAAGGTGTTCTCTCTGTGTAGATCAAGAGTAGAAGGGACTCTTGGTGGTTTGACAAGAGTAGAAAGGACTCTTGGGAATTACAAGATTGCTTTGACTGAAAAGCTTTCAATTGGGTAGAAGAAACTTGGGAGTTGAAGCTTGTAAAGAATCTTGTAATTGTTTTGATTTTTAGTGGACGAAACTCACTGTGAAGTGGGGACTGTATGTAGGTTACCAGAGGAGGTAGCTGAACCAGGATAAAATCTCGGTTTGCATTTCTCTCTATCCCTTAACTCTTTTAATTGCTTTATTTGATGAATGTGTGATTAGGAAAATTGTTAAGGAGTAAATCTGTGAATGCATAATATCTGAATCAATCTTTTCATCTCTATCTTTCTTGTTAAAGAATAAAGTTTTGAACCTATTACTAAGCAAAAACTTGTTTTGGTTTAAGTTGGTTAGAAAAACATTTTTCAAGAAGATGAGAAAAGTTTCAGCTTTTACAAAAAGGGAAAAAGTTTTCAAAATAACACATACTCAATTCAACCCCCCTTCTTGAGTATTAGAAGTCACAACCAACAAGTGGCATCAGAGCTTTCACTCTTATGTAAACACCGGTGCAAAATATGTAATAAACGGGCAAGAGTAACGTCAGTTAACCAAAACATAGACGTTAAAAAGGAGGCGGTGGCAAAACTGTAATTAAGAGAGTCACTTAAATCACTTTTAACGTCAGTTGTTTAAACAACTGACGCTAAAAGTGATGGGTGTCACTTTTAACTTCAGTTGTTTAAACAACTGACGTTAAAAGTGTGTCTTTTACATCAGTTATTAAAACAACTGACATTAAAGATGACTTTTAACGTCAGTTGTTTTAACAACTGACGTAAAAGGTGCTTTTGAATTTTTTTTTGCAAAGTATACGTTGTAACCCATCGCGCTTTTATTCCTTCCTCACTCACTTTGGACTTCTCTGTTCTCTCACACCTCTCCGCCCTAACCCTTCCACCGCCACCACCGCAAGCTCCTCTCCTCACCACCACGAACCGCGAGCGTCTCCCATTCCTCTCCTTCTTCTGCTTCTTGCCGTTTGAGTTTCACCACTCATCAAGGTTCCATTCCTTTTTTTATTTCACTGTGAAAAGCTTATATAGAGCTTAACCATTTCCCATTTTTTGGCATTTTCTTGCTCTTTTAGTTTTTGATACTGATAATGTTATATTTACCCTTTGTTTGCTTTCATTTACAGGGCTTTACAACAACAACTAAGAATTTTCCCACTAGCCTGTGGCATGAGCAGCAGTATTTGCAGGAGTTGAAACTAGGAATATTGGGCACTTCTCAGATTACCAGCTTCTCATCTAAAGGTTTTTTATTTTTTGAAACTCTCTTGCTTTCTTCCTTCCCCTTTATCTGAAGCTGATGAGTTCTATAAGAGAATATGCTTTTGAAATGTATGACAAGGATGTATCATATGCTTGTTATGCTGATGAGTTAAGTATGGCAATCAAAACAAGCCTCCACTGACTTGCCGGAAATTTTTATACTGGAAGAAATTATAATAATCATGAATTGGGGTTATGCTTGTCTTGCTATGTGTTTTTGGGTTTTTTTGCAACGATGGCGAGCAACTATGCAATATGGTTGTGAGTCTTTGGTCCATATAAGTATGCTTCAATTTTATAATTAATTCAATTTATATATTTTATTTCAATTTTATGATTTATTGATACCTCAATATATTATCCAATTAACATCCACTTATTTCATATCGTAGGTATTCCATCGCTTCAACTTGAGAGGGGATCCAACCAATACGGCTTCTTAGAGTCCTACTCCCTTCGGCCTACTTTCTTTGCCAATCACAAAGAAGTCATTGCATACTTAACGAGATTACTGAGAGGTGATGATCAAAAAGAGTTATATCTGGCACCGTACATATTGAATGCACATTGGTAGTTGCTCATAATTCATCCTGCCAGGCATACTGTCATCTTCCTATACTCTCCCCACCAAGACCCGCCATGAGAGGTGGTGGAACCTATCAATAGGTGAGTAATTAATCTTCTATTTAATTTAAGTTTTAACATTTGCTTTTATTTTTTTACACACATGATGAATTGGTTATTTGACATGAATATTCTGTTTATGATAGTGCGCTGAAGGCTTGTAGTTTAAGCTGTGCCAACGGGAGGAGTAAGACGACTAAGTCTAAAGGAAATCCTGAATGGATTATCCTCAAGGTTGCTAGTTTGTTAAATAGTAATTAATATTATAATTACTAATTACTAATGTAGAAATATATTTGTTTATTTAACTGACATTGAATTTCATTTCTTTCGTAGTCTCGTAAGCAGCCAGGCAGTTGGTCGTGTGGCTATTATGTGATGCATCATATGCTGAACATAGTCTCATCATCTATTACAGAGGGATGGAAAAAGGTAATACTTAATTAAACAACTAATTTAATTTTATATTTTAGTTTTCCTTTTCCTTGCATTAATATTACAGTGAATTATTTGAACGCGTGCAGGCTTTTAGCGACCAATATGCTCTTGACAAAAAAGAGTTTAAAGACTTGAGGGTGCGGTTTGTAGAATTTTTCTTTTAGTTATGTTTTTTATATCAATGGGTTTTGGTTTTTATCCCCCCATTGGTTTTTTTATTTATTTTCATTTTTTAATAAAATTTAAGGGTACTCTTTTTCCTTAATGCCTATTCTGTATATTCTGGACTGTGTTGATTTACTAAATGCAGAGAATAGTTGGGGGAATGGATACTTAACAGAATATTAAAAAAAACGACAACATTAACGCCAGTTGTTTAAGACAACTGACGTTATAAGTGAATTAAAAAAAACATTACTTATAACATCAGTTTTAATAGAAAACTGACGTTAAAAGTAACACTTTTAACGTCAGTTAAAATAAATAACTGACGTGAAAAGTGTACTTTTAACGTCAGTTATGAACTGACGTTAAAAGTTAAACTTTTTACGTCTTCTCTAATAACGTCAAGTTTTTTCTGACGTTAAAAAGCAATTTCAACTAACGTGAAAAACACTTCCTACACTAGTGAAAGCTTAATAGCTTAAGAGGATGGCTTCAAATGACAACTTGGGAGAAGGGGCTTCTCTAGCAAGACCCCCTACATTCAATGGCACTGCCTGTATGTATTGGAAAGAAAGGATGTTAATATTCCTTGAGGCAAGTGGTCTTGATGTATTAGATGCTGTTGAGAATGGTCCATACATCCCTCATAATCTTGATGCAAATGACACCAAGACAAATAAGCCTAGAGCTGAATGGGATGATGAGGATAAGAAAAGAGTAGGTTATAATGCTAAAGCTAAGAATATTATAACTGCAGCTTTGAGTTATGATGAATTTTTCAGGGTCTCTAATTGTAAGACAGCAAAACAAATGTGGGATACGCTGCAAGTTACTCTTGAAGGGACAAGTGATGTGAAGAGAGCAATAATGAATTTACTCATGCACGAGTATGAACTCTTTCACATGAAGAAAGATGAAGACATCAATGATATGCAAAGGAGCTTCACTCATATTGTGAATCAACTAAATGCACTTGGAAAGACTATCTCAGATGAACAACAAATCAACAAAGTTATGAGATGCTTGACAAGAGAATGGCAACCAAAGATTACTGCTATAGCTGAAGCACAAGACTTAGACGCCATGAACATTGCTACCTTATTTGGAAAGTTGAAAGAACATGAGATGGAACTACATAGACTGAATGATCATGAAGAGAATGAGAAGAAAAATAAAGGCTTATCATTAAAGGCTCATATCTCCAAAGAAGTTCATGACAGTGATGAAGATGAAGAACTTGAGGAGGATGAAGATTCTGAAGAAGACATGGGACTGCTGGTCAGAAAATTCAAGAGGTTTCTCAAGAAGAAGAAAACCTTCAACAAAAAGCCCTCAAACTTATTTTCCAAAAAGAATTTCTCAAAAGGTTAAAGTTCAAATACAGATGTAAAATGGTATGAATGTGACAAACCTGGACACTACAAAAATGGATGTCCAAAGCTTCAAAAGAAGGACAAACATGATAGCCATGAGTCCAAAGATAAGAAGAACAAAAAGCCAAGGAGAGCATACATAGCATGGGAGGAGAATGACATGGATTCCTCTGAAGAATCTAAGGAAGAAGAGGCAAATCTCTGCCTTATGACCAGTCATCAAAGTGACACAAATTGAAGATGAGGTAAATGATCTTCCCCATACTTATGATGAACTGCAAGATGCTTTTGATGAATTGCATATTGAATATATGAAAATTGCTAAGCAATTAATGTCATCTAGGAAAGTCATTTCTAAACAATGTAGTGAATATGCAACTCTTCAAATAAAGAATAAAGAACTAGAAGCTAAAAATAGTAGGCTAAGTGCATCTAGCTCTACATGTTATAATGGCAATATGCTTGAAAAAGAGATTGGAAAACTGAAAACCACTCTCTCTAAATTTACTTTAGGAAGATATAATCTTAATGCAATTCTAGGACAACAAAAAGGAGTATATGATAAAGCTGGAATAGGTTACCAACCAGCAGTGCATGAAAAAGCTTTTAAGAAACACTTTGTTGCACCTAAGTCATCTACTAGTCCTTTTGTCAAATGTTTCTATTGTGCTAGAAAAGGACACACTGCTTCTACATACTATTTTAGAAATCCTTCAAGGATAAATGTTAAATAAATATGGGTTCCTAAGGGAACATATGCGATGACTACCAACAAAGGACCCAACCAGATTTGGGTACCTAAAAGAAAATTTTGAAAATCTGTTTTGTAGGTGTGTTGGAAGGCCAATAATGTTAAATGATACCTTGATAATGGCTGTTCCAAGCACATGACAGCAGATAGAAGCAAGTTTATTACATTCACTCCAAAATCTAGTGGAAGTGTTACATATGGAGACAATAACAAAGGGAAGATACTTGGCATTGGCAACATAGGAAGTGACTCAACAACAATTGTTAAAGATGTACTATATGTTGAGGGACTAAAGCACAATCTCTTGAGTATAAGTCAGCTATGTGACAAAGGTTATAAGGTAAAATTCAATTCCAATAGCTATATGATAGAAAATCAGAATAATGCAAATCTGAATCTGATTGGCCATAGGACAGATAACATCTATATGCTTGACTTATATAATATCTCTTCAAATAATGCATGTTGTCTAATTTCAAAAGAGGAAGAGAATTGGCTTTGGCATGGAAGGATTGCACATATCTACATGAACCACTTAAACAAATTGAATTCTAAAGATCTTGTGGATGGATTGCCTAAACTGAAATTTGTGACAGATGGCCTATGTGATGCATGTCAAAAGGGAAAGCAAGTGAAGGTCTCTTTCAAATCTAAGAACATTGTTTCAACAACTAGACCCTTGCAACTTTTACACATGGATTTATTCCATCTAGAACGAAAAGCTTTGGTGGAAACTTGTATGCCTTAGTAGTAGTAGATGATTTCTCTAGATATACTTGGATATATTTCTTAGCACACAAAAATGAAGCTTTTTCTGCTTTTAAGAAAATGGCTAAACTTGTACAAAATGAGAAAGACATGAAAGTTGTATCAATAAGAAGTGATCATGGAGGTGAATTCCAAAATGAGAAATTTGACAACTTCTGTGATGAACATGGTATACAATACAACTTTTCAGCACCTAGAACTCCACAACAAAATGGAGTAGTTGAGAGGAAAAATAGATCTCTTGAGGAGATTGCTAGAACTATGTTGAATGACTCTAATGAGCCAAAATAATTTTGGGCAAATGCTGTTAGTACAGCTTGCTATGTATTAAATAGTGTCTTAATTAGACCAATATTGAAGAAAACTCCATATGAGTTATACAAGGGTAGAAAACCAAATATTGCTCACCTACATGTCTTTGGTTGTAAATGTTTTGTGCTAAAAAATGGCAAGGATAGTCTAGGTAAATTTGATCCTAAAGTTGATGAAGGCATTTTCCTAGGCTATTCTTTATCTAGTAAAGCTTTTAGAGTTTATAATATAAGAACTCAAACTATAGAAGAATATGTACATGTTACATTTGATGAATCTAACCCCAAAAGGTTGGGAAAGGATATTTGTGATGATCATGCAGAAACATCTGAAGAAACTCAACTGGAAGAAGAGCGAGACAATGCAAAAGTAGAAGGAGCTGTAGAAAATCCAGAAGAGGAACAAAATGATGAACTACCTAAGGAGTGGAGAATTGCAAAGAACCTCTAGACAACATTATTGGTGAAATATCCAAAAGGGTAACTACTAGACACTCTTTAAGAAATGCATGTAATAACATGGCCTTTGTTTCTCAAATTGAACCAAAAACAATAGATGATGCAATAGTTGATGAAAACTGGATCATGGCAATGCAAGAAGAACTAAATCAGTTTGAAAGAAACAAAGTTTGGGAACTTGTTCCAAAACCCAAGGATAAACAAATAATTGTTACAAAATGGGTCTTTAGGAACAAACTTGATGAAAATGGAATCATAGTAAGGAATAAGGCTAGATTAGTAGCCAAAGGATATAATCAGGAAGAAGGCATAGATTATGATGAAACTTATGCACCTATGGCTATATTAGAAGCTATAAGAATGTTACTAGCATTTGCATGTATCATGAATTTCAAATTATATCAAATGGATGTTAAGAGTGCATTCCTTAACGGTTTTATACAAGAAGAAGTATATGTTGGTCAACCACCAGGTTTTGAAATGAATTATTTTCCAAACCATGTTTATAAACTCACTAAAGCCTTATATGGACTTAAACATGCTCCAAAGGCTTGGTATGAAAGGTTAAGCAACTTTTTGTTAATGATATTATGTTGGATATATATTTGGTGCTACTTGTACAAATATATGTTGATGATATTATATTTGGTGCTACCAATGATTCATTGTGTAAGGAATTTTCCAAGTTGATGCCAAATGAATTTGAGATGTCCATGATGGGAGAACTCACTTTCTTCTTGGGACTTCAAATTAAAAAAATGTGATGATGGAACCTTCATAAGCCAAGCAAAGTATTGCAAAGAACTACTGAAGAAGTTTAGCGTGGAGAATGCAAAGGAAATGGCAACTCCAATGAGTCCATCATGTTACTTGGACAGGGATGAAAAAGGTAAAATTGTAGACATATCCAAATACAGAGGTATGATTGTCTCAATATTTTACCTTACAGCTAGTAGGCCTGATATAATGTTAGTATTTGCATGTGTGCAAGATATCAATCAAACCCTAAGGATTCTCATTTAACAGCTGTAAAGAGAATCATGAAATACTTGCTAGGAACAAAAGATATGGTTTATGGTATGCTAAGGGATCAACTTGTAATCTAATAGGATACTCTGACTCTGACTTTGCTGGATGCAAGTTGCATAGGAAGAGTACTAGTGAAACCTGCCACCTACTTGGGAACTCACTAGTTTCCTGGTTCAGTAAGAAACAAACAAGTGTGGATGTCAATTGCTGAAGCAGAATATGTTGCAGCAGGAAGTTTTTGTGAACAAATCCTTTGGATGAACAACAACTCACTGATTATGGTGTTCTCTTAGAGAAAGTGCCAAACAAATGTGACAACACTAGTGCTATAAATCTAACTAAGAATCCTATAATGCATTCAAGAACCAAACATATTGAAATAAGACATCATTTCATAAGGGATCATATTCAAAGTGGAGATATAGTTATTGAATATGTTGATACATCTAAGAAATTAGCTGATATTTTCACTAAACCATTAGCTAAAGAAAGCTTCTATTACATAAGAAGAGAATTGGGAATAATTGATCCAACCTGTGTTTGATGTTTTGTATGATTGAATGCATGATTGGTTGATATTTGGTCTCAGTGCATCGATTAGCCAATCGATTAGATAATGCCAACACCATAACTTCAAAGCTAGTACACAGATTGTACAATCCATGTATAAATCTATAAATCTGTTTTTAACATGTATACATCGATTGACACATCGATTGTTAGACAAATTTAGAAAACAAGCCTCTCTGAAAGTCCTTATGCATCGATTCCAACATCGATTTACTTTCTATAAAAATCTGAAAATCCAAACCTGACCTGCTATAAATCGATTTGCTCATCGATTGATCTACTGATCCAAAAAGCACTACTCTCTGTAAGTGCTTATGCATCGATTGATACATCGATGTACTTGGGTTAAAATTGATAATCCTGTATATACATCGATTGTAACATCGATTGAGTGAAGCTTCCAAAACTTGGGACTCACTGACTTGTCCTATACATCGATTCCTACATCGATTAAGTGTATATTGCTATTAATGAACTCTCTGAATAGCTTATACATCGATTAACATAGTTCAGAAAGCAATCCTGATACTTCATACATCGATTGATTGAAGTGTTGAACAAGCTAAAAACCACTAATTAACTTACTGATACATCGATTGACTGAACTGATTATAAATACCCAACTTTCCCTCCAAATTCTTCACATTTCTAAATCAAATCTTCAGCACCCAAAACCCTAGCAGAGCTCGAAAAGTGCTAAAATGGCTTGTGTGAAGCAAACCGCACCCGTTACTCCAGTCCAATCCAACTCTACATTATCATCTTCAACTCATTCCTCCACACCTCAACAATTTTCCCCCATATTATAACACCCTGATTTTTACTGTTCCTTAATATCGGTAAATATATACATATATTTGTTTATATTTTAATTTGAGACCTAGAAAATGATTTTGAATAAAACAAAATCATATTTATACTCTACTTTATCGTAGAGAGTTACGATAAAAATTTAGGTTTAAAATTCAGACGAAACCCAATCTGCATTTTAACTGACAGTAAGATTTTACTGAGTAGAAAACCTAATTTATACCCGAGAACGAAAACGTTTAGATTTTTATTTTATTTCCAACCATAGTGGTTATTTTTAAAATTTTCAAAATAAATAGGTTATTATACGATAATCGGGCAAGTACTCGACAATCAGGGATCGATGGAATCGAGAACGGAGGTGTAGAGACAAAACTTGATGCTGGGTGGATGAGCACAATGAGTCATCTATGATGACTCATGGGGGTGAGTCATATGGGTTAGTTGACATGTTGTCCTTTGCCATCTTCAAAACTTTGTACTTTAAATATCCAAGTCATACTTGGGGAATGCGTTCATTCACACACTTTTCATCACAAGTTTTCTTCTTAAATCCATGTTTTGGTCAAGATCAAACTTCTAGATCTAGAACTTCAAAATCTCTAGAAAATCATAGAAAAATCCTTTTAATGTGAGATCAATTTCTATGATCTCCATATGACTTCTATTTTCATTATCCAAGAGCTTGAAAAATTTAGAGATCCCTAGCTATTTCTTTCCAACTTGACCGAACCTATGTGCAAGTGGGTTAGGATGATTTTCTTCATTCTTTAACTTGTTTTCTTGACTGATTGCTCATGGCTAGGTTTTGGTGGACAAAACCGTGGCCTACCTTGCTTGGTTTAGCTTATGTTTGTTTGATCTTCAAGTGATCTACAAAAGGTATGGGGGAGATTACTACTATCCTACCTTAATGTAGATATGTATGTGGTTTAAAGTATTTGTATGTTGTCTTGTAAATCCTAAGTGTTAGGATTATGTATTATTAATTTATATGTGTGTGATCCTCTTGGAGGATTTGATTTGATGTTTGGTTGTGGTATGATATGTCATATGGTTGTTTTGATTCTAATGACCTTAAGTTGGAATCAAGATTGTTGTTTGCTTGACTTAGTAATAAAAATGCCTAATATATTTATTTAAGGCCATTCGGCCATAACTGATTAATGGGGTTTCATGTTCATTTAAATTGTTTGAATAATTTTTATAAGGATTGAATGAATATATAAGAATATAAAAATTGGTTTGGATTGTAGTCCTTGATAAGAATAAGAATATATAACTGATTGTGTGTTAAGATTGTAGTCCTTGATGAGACAAAACCATAGAAATTGGTTTGATGTTATTTAGATTAATACATAAAAAGTTATAAGTTTTTTTGTAAAAAAGGACCTTTTTGCAAATACTGTAAAATATTTGGGGGCATAATTGTAATTTTTGGAAATATGAGGGTAACTGAAAAATATTTCTAAAGAAGTTGGTTTGGTGTGATTTGAAGTTATAAATAAAAAGTATACGGATTTAAGTGAATAATGATCTTTTTGCAATTAATGAAAGTTTAGGGGTTAAATTGTAATTTTAGAAAATAAATTTAACTGGATAGTGAGAGACTATTTTTCATACCTATTAAACTGTTCTAAAACTCCAAAATTAGTTTTGGACTATTAGAGTGTAAAATCGTTGAAAAATGATTTACACGATTTACAAAATTAACGACGTTCAGTCAAATTCTTAGAAATTTTGTATAAATGGAGATTTAGATGTAAAATCTGTGTTTCAACATGCTCATATGAGTAATATAACCTAGGAGAGTAATACATTTGAGGTGAAGAACCATGTTTTCAAAAATATGGCTTTTGGGCCTAAATTCAGTAAAAAGCGGTGAAAACGTCGTTAAACATTTTTAAGGATTTTCGAGAAAATGTTTTGAGAAACTGATACCTACGTATCTTTAATGGAAATTATTCTTGAAAATTGATTTGATTTTATCTAAAGGTTTTGGTTTTAAGCCAAAAGGATTTTAGTCTTCAAAGACGAGTTTTTACAGTAAAATGCAAAAACCTAAGTCAAGAATGACTGAGTAAAAATACGAACGTAATAATTTATGACGTAGGCTGGAACACGACCTTATGTCATAATGCATGGATAATTCATTATCCATATTCCATAAAATTTAATGGACACGGAGTGATTTGTTTTCTTGGAAGCAAAAGAAAAAGGCTCAATTAGAAAAGTATAGAGAAATAAATAATTGGACTTGTGTTCCAATCACATAATACGTTAGGACTTTTAATCAAGTGTTTTAAGATATCTTTACACAAAGATCAAAGGTTACTTGAGAACTTCTGCTCAATGTTAAGAACATCTTACATCTGAGAAAGCACGTGGAAAGAATTCTGATGGAATCAAGATGTCCTCCGATGGAAAGACAAGAAGAATGCATTTTCCGGCAATTTTACCTAAACACATAGTGAAACTATGTTCTGTAAGGTCGTTGTGCGTAGGAGAAGGAGCTAACACTTTAATACGGGTGAGAATTCCGTAGTGGCGAACGTTGCTTATTATAGAGGGTGTCGGGGTATGAAATACTCACATAGGCCCAGTTGGTAGCTCCTCTGTGGTGTGGTGATCTTGCAATGCACCGACATACTCGACTGGACACTACATGTTTTCTGGTAGTGTAGGATGTTCCCGAAAAAGCCTATGGCATGCACGCCCTCTTCTATTGACACATTCTTTATTACCCAAGGCTGGTACCTCCGGAACAATCCTCCGAACCACTCTCTCCGACTATTCGTAAAACTATGGTATAGGAATTCAGAGGTCATTCCTCAAGTCTTAGATGTCTTCTATCTAGGAAAACGCAGTGCTGTGTTCATGTTTCTGTGAAACATTATTGTTTTGTTATGTGTGTAGATATGATTGATAATTGTTAATTGTACGTACCTAAGAGTTATACCACTGCATGTCTGCCTTATGTGTAATATAAATGGAAATCTCACCTCCTTATTTTTATATTGCCTATGTTGGCTGGCTATGTGCCTCATGTACTCTTTTGAGAAGATTGAGACGTCAAGATGTCGCTTGGCTGACGCATTGAGGTTCGAGCTTGTGGACGCTATGGTGGAATTTCTAGTGGACGTCTTTCATACTGTCAATGGTTCGTAGACCATGTTTTTCCTCTTGGAAGAGGAAAGGGTTTTGGTTCTAGAGTTACTGTTGTAGTAACTCCAGTAGAGTCTTTTGTGACGACGTTGGTAGTGAACTCAAATAGAGTTTTCACTAGATCTCGTCAGTTGGGTTTGTCCTTCTCACGATGAACGAGAAAGGATGGTCTTTTATATTTTAGTTTGCCCAGCTTGGTATGTTTGGAAGTTAATGTAACTGTCTATGGAGCTGTGACTCCAAGTATCTTATATTTTAGGAGCTGCGACTCCACATCTTTATGTTGAGTCTATACATTCTATGATTTCTGTTTATGAGCCGGGTTGGGTATTATGTAAATGATTTTCGAACTCATGACCCTAATTGTGATAATGGAATATTTTATTGTCCATTCATTTAAATCAAAGTAGTTATATTTACGACTTACGGAAAAGAAAAAAAAACCCATTCTTTTATAGCCAATTTTAATTAACCTACTTTTCGGCCTTAAAATGTCACTTATGATGTAGCGCCCGAGAAGGGTGTTACATAGCCACACCTTCACACCCTAAGAGGAAGGAAATGGAGAAAACCCAAACCTCTCAAAATCAAGGAAAGCAATAACTCAAAGAACCTATTAAGAAGAAGGATGCTAAATGAAAGGAAAAGGTTGGTGAGACCTCAAGGCTTGCACCAAAGAAAAAAGAAGTAAAGAAGAAGGTGGCTAAGGAAGCACCTAAAAAGAAAGAACAGAAAAATAGGAAGAGAACGGAGGATGAGGATCTCAATGCTGAGATAGAATTCTTGAAAAGGTATTTCTCTGATGAAGAGTATATCATGCTTTATAAGAAAGATTTTAAGCATAGAGATACACATGAGACTAGGACGGTTGATTTCAATTACTTTGAGAAAAATGGATTCACATTTCACAAAATTCTTGAACACTACAAGTTAGGAGAATTTCTGCAAACCAAAAGTGACATTTATCCAACCCTAATTAAGGCATTTTACTGCACCTGGGAAATGGATGATGTTGGCTTTTCTGCTGAGGTCGAAAACAAAAGAATTGAAATGACTTTTGAAGAATTTTCTCAGTTTACTGGCTTAGATTACTTGGGAAGTAATATGGTTGGAATAGGTCTTAACAGTGCTTGGTTAAAAGCTTATGATAAGGAAGAGGCTAAGAAGGTCCTCTTGGTTGAAAATGCACCTGAAGGAAGATTGATCAACATTAGCTCAATGCACATTCAGCACAGGCTGCTTCAATATGTGCTAAGCAGGATCTTGCTTCCAAGATCAGGAAACCATGTTGTGGTTTAGAACAATGATATTCTGACGCTTTGGGCTATGATTGAAAAGAAACACTCAGTTGGAGCTATATCATTGTGAGACACATGGTAGACTGCAGAATCAGTGGAGCTACATTACCTTACCCCTGGCCTAGTTGTCAATTGAAGTCTCAATGGAACATGAGGAAAGGTTCCAAGCAAGGCAAGTGACTCGCAAGTTTGGTGAGGGCACTATAAGCAAGATGAAGTTGGCCAAAAATTCTGATGGTGAATGGGTAAGATTACCTGGAGATGAACCAAGAGCTGCAATGGACAATGTTGAAACAAATTCCAAAATGGACAGGCTAATAACAATGATTCAAGTGTTTGAGCAGAGGCAAAATAAAAAAACCTGATGATCAAGAGAACTTTGGACTACATGAGTCTAAAGATCAAGGCTCTTGAAGGGCAGATGGCAACCATTCATGCACATCTAGGCATCCTCATCACTGCACCTCCACCTCAAGAAGAAACTCCAACTTCTGAGGATGTTGTGCACATGGCTAGGCAAGCTGCTGCAGCTGTTGAGGAGGAAGAAACTCCAAATGATCAAGCAACTGAGCCTACACAACACAATGAAGAGACAATGAATAATGAAGATGCTTAGTCGTTAGGGTCTCTTAGCGTTTGTGTGATTTCTTTTGAATGGATGAATATAATGAATAATTACCTGAAATGGAAGAGGTTTCTATCGCACTAGGATTGCCCAAAGGGCCAAAAAGAGGGTTTGGGTCGCAACCCTCATGGAACTGCTCTATTTATAGACTCTGATACATGAGCACGGTCTTGCTCCTTGTTGAGCACGGGGTGCTCCAAGATTGCACTGCAGGACCATCTAAACGACCAAATTGGTCCAAAACACATAAAATAAGACTTGTAGATAATTCTCTTAGCTTTTCAATGCCATAAAGATCAACTCAATCGGACATCTAGAACTCAATATATGGCCAAAACGGTGAAATAGGTTACTTGGACTCTAAAAGGATTGGACCTTTCTAAGGCTAAACTTCCCCAACCATGAACTTAGGAATTAAAAACAAACATAAAAAGCATATAAAAACAAATATATAACATATATAAAATCACTAAGCTTATTTACGAAAACGGGGTGTTACAATTCCACCCCTTTATAAAAATTTCGTCATCGAAATTTCTATCACCTTGATTGGTTAAACTTTCGCCAATTAGGCACATACCTTGGGTTGAGTACTTGGACTCGGAGACTCAAGCTCGGATAAGAGAGTAGACCCTCCCAGTGGTTTTCAGTCGATTGACTTGAGGCTTTTGATTCCTACTAGCACTTTGCGGTCCTGACTTTTCATCTTCGCAGTTCCGACGGAATTGGCCATACTTGCCACACTTGAAACAAATGATTTCCGGCTCCTTGCATTGATGGGTATAGTGACCTTCTCCACATTTACCACATCTGATAGGCCTAGAGGAATCCTATCCTTAGGCTTACCTGCTGATAATCGCTGCTCCTTTTCACTCTTCTTGAAGTCCCGACCGATCGGAGCCAGGTGCTGCCTTCCTTCGTCCTTCTGATCATTCACTTTCTTGTGAATCTGAGTTCTTGCGGATTGCTACCCTGGACTTGTAGGTGTCTTCATAGATCCTGCATTTGTTCACTAGAACGGAGAAAACTCAGATCTCCTGGTAGCTGATAGTTTGTTTGATTTCTGGTAGCTGATCGGAGGCAGGTTGTTTCGCTGGAACTTGTCCAATCCCTGAAACTCAGATGATCCATCATTGTTGTTGTTGTTCTGCTTCTGGCCTATGACGTTGGCGAGTAGTGCCAAAGCATCGGCGATTGCCTGATCGTTCCTACCTCTTCCTGCCATTGGTTGCTGCATTTACCAGAGACAACAGTTAAACACAGGGAACCAAGCAGGAAGGTCTAACAGTTCTTAATACTAAAGCATCATTATCTATGACAAGTATAGATAATTCAAACAAAACACATAGAAGACTCGCAACAGACTCATACCATGTCCAAACAGGGTCGAACTGCTCTGATACCACTAAATGTGACACCCTATACCCCGCATGCATTCAAAAGTGAAACACAGATATAAAAAGAGAGAGAACACATCCAAATATATTGTTGCTCAAAAAGTGCAATGTGCAATTATACACAATCGTAACAAGTAATAAAGAGTAAGTAAGAGATCGTTCCCACAAGGATTAGAATGTTGTAGCAATTACCAAAATTCAGATTAATTGTTCTTGGTAGTTAAGATTAAGGGGTAACCAAATAGTGTGTGAAGTGTTGATTTTCAAGTAATAAAAAGGACAATATAAAAATGCAGTAATAAGAGAGCAAGATAATAAAATGGGGTTGTGAGCAAAGATGGTAAAACAGCTACTAGTATGAATCCCTTGTAATTTCAAATTAGCTTCAGTTGCTTCACGATGCTACAACATTTAGGTCCAGAAAATTAAAGTTGGGTTTTCCAACACTTGAAAGATAAGGTTCATTAAATGCCTTCTATTCCTAGATTCATATTAATTACACCTTCTTATCAATAAGCACATTCCCGCTAGCTTAAGGAATTGAATGATTATTCTTAATCCATTCAACATCTACTAATTTTCCAATTAGAGACTTATCCCTTATCTCTTAATCAAATCCACTTAACTTCACTTTTCCTAGTTCAGCAAGCTAAAGTTCTACTTAAGATGGCCAAGCTTAAATAAAACAGCATATAAACACAAATTAAGAGAAAATGCAAAAGCAAAGCATCACATAACATCAACTAACATTCATTACAAGTTCAGCATACCAGTACGCTGCAGCAAATTAGTTCATACTGAGCTTACAAGTTCTGGAAATAAAATATAAAATGGGAGAAGAAGCCATGGGAGCATGAAAATGAAACCATGGAGAGGAAGAAAGCCCTCTGGCTGCTGCCTCCTTAGGTCAGAAATCTGATATGAAGTGTACCCCCTCAAAAAGTAAAGGGAATATCCCATTTTTAGGGTTTTACAAGGGCACTTTTCTCTCTCCAACTTTTGGGTCATTAAAATAATACTAACATAAAGGCTTAGGCCCATTTCATTAACTGCATCAGCAGATAAAGCTTTTAGGGCGGACCCGCATGAGAAAGAAAGTGGTCCCGCTTTTGTCCTTTTTCTAATAAGGAGTTCGCATCCATATACTGCAGCATGACCAAAGCATTTTCCAGCAACTTGTCAGGAGTTCGCACCCAGATGCTGCAGCATGCCTAGAGCATTTTCCAGCAGCTTGTCTAAACTTCAACAAAAACCTAACAAAAAGCAAGAAACACATTAAGCATATTCCTAAACACTCAAAAACATAAAATTAAACGAAATTTATAAAATGACACATATTACACTAAACTAACTTAAAGCACCTAAAACATCCACATAAAATACTTAAAGATTACCAAAACTCAAGCTAATAAAGAGTAGGTAACTCTCATTTCTAAGAGTTATCACACCCCCAAACTTGAATCATTGTTTGTCCTCAAGTAATGGAAAGAAAGACACAAAAGAAAAAACACACAAAAATCAACAAAGACCTAAACATGCACACAAGACTGATAGACCACAATTTTTTTTTTCAAAGCAACATCATTCACCACAAACCAAAACCTCTTATTTCCTCAACATTCATGCATCACAAATCAACAGATTTTTATGACATCAATCATTTTTAGCCCAGAACAACATGCTACAACATTATCCACTCAAAACAGTATGTTCTTCCTCACTCACACAATTAAGCGGGTTCACTCAATCATCATTCACGTGCAACCCTATCATAAGCTTGACAAGCTTCTAAACTCACTAGCACAATATCAAAGCTTTACACTGCTAGAGGACTTTTATTGGGTTGTAATGTGGCTTAGGTCAGGGTAGGATACATTTTTGGGAAGTGGCTAACACTAGGTGGAGTTCAGAAATTCTTTACCTACAATGTGTTCCACACCAAATGCTTTCCACAAACCACCAAAGCAATCTCAGTACCAAGGAGGGGGTACTCCTTCTTTCTTTCTTTCTTTCTTTTTTTGTTTCCTTATCCCTTCATTCCTTTCCTTATTTCCTTTATTTTCTTTTCTTTTGAAAATAGAGAACAGGTTTCACATTTTCAGGCCTTTGTCATATTCCAGTTCTTTTCCATTTTTTTTTTTTTGCATAACTTCAGTAAACAAAACTCAGCAAAACTTAGTCATTTTACAATACACCACTTTACTGTATAGTACCCCCATGCTTAAAATGGTGCTTGTCCTCAAGCCACCCCAAAACTTATGTTACAAGCATATTGTCAAGAAAAGTATCCCTAAACTCCACCTAGATAAGGAAATTATTGTTTTTCAAGTTATAGGGCTTGTAATGTGACTAATAACAGAATAAGGGGCTCAAGCTCAAAGGGCTCACACACAAAGTTAAAATCAAAGGGTAGGCTATTTAGGCTAAAACTAGCATTTGAAACAATCAAACATGCCTCAACCAAAAATGTGTGCAGCAGTGATATGTTCCAATAAGCAAGAAGCAAGTCAAACTTTACAGAGAAAGCACATGAATGGAACTCACAATCAAATAAAATTGTCGAGGCTCAAAATCTCATAGGTTATATCAAAATGTTGCAGCATATGTTTAAGCCTCAAACAATTTCAACCAATCCAAACAGCTAAAAAGTTCAACAATCATGTCAAAGGTTTAGAAATTAAGGTTGTGGTCCAAAAAACTTCGGTTACTATTCAAAAGATGCCCCAAAAGGGGGTTGTTCATTAATCATTTGTGGTCCAATCAGAGACAAACATACTAAAACAACAAATAGACAACCACAACCAAACAAAACCTAAACTACAGTACTACAAAGAAGAGTGCAGCATAAAACAGAATAGAAAGTTCCAAAACAGCAAAAGGGTAAAAGAAAAAACATCCCTTGTTCTGATGTTACCGCATGCTGCAGCATCCTAGGTGCAGAAATTCTTCACAGTTGGGCCAGACATAAGTAGATCCTCCTCTGAGCAAATTTAGCCATTTGCCTAACTGTTTTCTTTCCCTGGCCTTTGACCTCTTTGGTAATGGCCACCTCCTTTTCTTCCTCCGCAAATGCTTGAGTTGCCTCTTCAAAGCAATAATCAAGTTTGCTTCCTCCAATGATTCAGATCTGCGAGCCCATTTTGGTGATGCCGGCTTCCCAACTTTCAAAACAACAATTTTCTCATCATATAAGTACTCATTCTCATTCAGTGCTACATCATAAGTTAGAGCAACTTGATCTTCCAAAAAATGTTTCTGCACCAAAGTGTCAACCGACTGTACAAATGAACATTCTTCCATTCCCTCATCTGGATACTTTAGAATCTCTAGAAATTTGTTGAACTGTCTGTCTTGATGAACCTTCCTCAACCTTTGAGGAAAAGGAGGGGGAGGTCTCTCTAGGACAACTTTGGGCAGTGTTTCAGATGCTACAGCAGGTTCTGGCTCTATTTTCTCAACAGGTTGTTCAGCACTAGCCTTGTTCTTCTCCAAAGCAGTTTCAGCTTTAGCTTTCTTCTTTGTCTTTGTTACAACGTGTAGTTCAGTCCCGCTCCTTAAATGAATGGCCTTGCATTGCTCATTTCCAGTATAACTCGAAGCTTTTGGGATCTCAATAGATGCAGGCAAGGTACCACTTGATCTTGAGTTCAGAGCATTAGCCGGCTGGCCTAATTGATTTTCCAGATTCCTCATTGCTGCACCTTGACTCTGAAACTGAGCTTTACTTTCTGACATGAAGGCTTTCAACACAGCCTCCAAGGAGATGTCTTGATTTCTAGATTGGGCTTGTGGTTGCTGTTGAGGTTGTTGCAGCCTCTGTTGTTGGGGTGAGTATCTAAGTGAAGGATTCAAAGTGTTGTGGTTACTATATGAGAATTTTGGATGTTGCCTCTACCCTGGATTGTAAGTGTTGGAGAATGAATTAGTACACCTGTTATTGTTCCCAACATAATTAACAGATGCAGGATTCCCAAAACAGTTTGGAAATATTGTTGCTCATTTCCCATAGGCTCATTCATTACAGCTTGGTTTGTAGAGATGCTCTGGTTAGCCATGGTTAAATTTTTTACCATGTTTGTCAATGAGGCTAATTGAGCAGAAATAGCAAAAATTTCAGTCCCTTCATGAACTTTTGCTGTAGCGCTTGATTTGTTGGAGCATAGCCTACCACTGGGCCATTGATGACTATTTGCAGCAATGCTTTCAATCAGGGCATATGCTTCATTATAAGACTTGGTCAGCAATGTGCCACTTGCTGAAGCATCTAACATCATTCTTGCATCCGGCAACAATCCATCATAGAAATGCTCCATTTGAATGCAAATAGGAATTCCATGATGAGGGCATCTCCTTAACAGCTCCTTAAACTTTCCCAAGCCTCAAAAATTGGTTCATCATCCATTTGCTTGAATAAGGTTATGCCATTCTTCATCCTAGCATTTTTAGTAGCGGGAAAGTAATTAATGAGGAACTTTTCAGCTAAGTTGTTCCATATATCCACTGAGTTGGGCTCCAAACAATACAACCAAGTTTTAGCCTTCCCACTCATAGAATATGGAAACAATCTCAACTTGAAGGCATCATCAGTAACTTCTGGGTTTTAAAAGTTACTAGCCACATTCAGAAACTGCTTCACATGTAAGTGAGGATCTTCATTGTCAGCTCCACTGAATTACCCCATTGCTTGCAACATCTGAAACATAACAAGCTTAAACTCAAAGTGAGGGGCTGTGATCTCAGTTCTCACAATCCCTGTGTTCATAGTTGCTGGATCAAATAGTGCATATCCTCGGATAGCACTATTCCTATCATTGGCCAATGCCATGCAATCAAGTTGCTTTGTTTCAGTCATTTCAACCAGAACAAGTACCTGTTGTTGCAGTAATCACTGCAAAAATCATTTGTCTAAACTAAAAGAACTACTAATCTGAAAATTGGAATTTAAACACCATTACTAATCCCCGGCAACGCTGCCAAAAACTTGTTGCTCAACAAGTGCAATGTGCAAGTATACACAATCGTAACAAGTAATAAAGAGTAAGTAAGAGATTGTTCCCACGAGGATTAGAATGTTGTAGCAATTACCAAAATTCAGATTAATTGTTCTTGGTAGTTAAGATTAAAGGGTAACCAAATAGTGTGTGAAGTGTTGATTTTCAAATCATAAAAAGGACAATATTAAAAAGCAGAAATAAGAGAACAAGATAATAAAATGGGGTTGTGAACAACGATGGTAAAACAGCTACTAGTATGAATCCCTTGTAATTTCAAATTAGATTTAGTTATTCTTCGTGATGCTGTAGCATTTAGGTCCAGGAAATTAAAGTTGTGTTTTCCAACACTTGAAAGATAAGGTTCATTAAATGCTTTCTATTCCTAGATTCATATTAATTACACCCTTTTATTAATAAGCACATTCCAGCTAGCTTAAGGACTTGAATGATTATTCCTAATCCATTCAACATCTACTAATTTTCCAATTAGAGACTTAACCCTTATCTCTTAACCAAATCCACTTAACTTCACTTTTCCAAGTTCAGCAAGCTAAAGTTCTACTTAAGATGGCCAAGCTTAAATAAAAAATCATATAAACACATATTAAGAGAAAATGCAAAAGCAAAGCATCACATAACATCAACTAACATTCATTACAAGTTCAGCATACCAGTACGCTGCAGCAAATTAGCTCATACTGAGCTTACAAGTTGTGGAAATAAAATATAAAATGGGAGAAGAAACCATGGGAGCACGAAAATGGAACCATGCAGAGGAAGAAGACCCATTGGCTGTGTTGTGACTCCGGCAAGTGTACCGGGTCGTCGCAAGTAATAAAAACACGGTAAGATTCTACCGAGGTCGAACACAAGGATTGGGTTACCAATTTGACTAAATTGTCAAGAAATCCGATACGTTGGTTAAGCAATAGAAGGTGGTTGAGAGAAAGAGATTGAGATCGCAATTTCAAGAATCAAATCAAACAAAGCTACGGTGATTAAATTCAGAAATAAAAGCATCTAAGGTTTCGAATCCACCTACCCAATCATGCAAAGTACCCAAGTGATGATATTCTCCTCCCTAAGTTCAATTTTTAATGTCAACCGGGACCCCTAAATTCTCCTAAATCCACTTCCGTGCTCATTAGGACGTATTCGATGATTTGAGTTAATTACTTGCTAGGTCTCTTAACCCTAATCTCGAATTCTATTAATTCTTGTTCCCTATAGGTTGCATCGATCTCCTACTCACTCTCGTGCAATACTCGACCGATGTTCCCAATTCAAGTTCTAAAACGCGAATCACCGCTAGGCCTCAACACGCTTAACTAGTCGATCACGCTAGCATATAATCGACACAATGAAAACAGAATTGGAAAACCATAATTGAATTAAAGGAGAGAGAGTTACATTACATGAACACTATGCCGCCATGGGTGGCTTCATCGATCCCTTAGACAAGAGGATTAGTTCCTCATGTCCGTAACAACAACGCACGTACAATCGGAATTCATCCTAAGCCTAAGAATTAAGAGAGGAGAAAAGGAGAAGAAACCCCAGAATAAGGATTACAAAAAATCTCTGAAAATTCTGATCCAAAAAGTCCCATTTTTCTGTTCTGATCTGCTCTATTTATAAGGAGGCCACGCGTCACGGCCGTGACGGCCATCACGGCCAGGCCATGACGGTTTCTGTTTCTGGCGCACTTCTGGAATTCGAACTCTCGCGACGCGAATGATGTCTCGCGACGCGAGCCCGCCTTTCACGGCCCGTGATGTGAATCACGGCCAGGCCGTGATGTTCTCTGCCTTGTGTGGATCTTGGGTCACGGCCGTGATACATATCACGGCTAGGCCGTGATGGTCTCTGTCTTCCCAGGTCTTCAAACTCTCGCGGGGCGAGAATCTCCAGAATAGCAATCTCCATTATTTCTTGACTTTCCTTAATTCTTAGAGCTTCACTTATGGACCTGAAACAACACAAGCAACCACAAGCGTAATTCTATCCAAAAGAAGCTAAAAACTACACAAAAGACGCAAAACGAGTCAAAGTCCAACTTAGGAACAAAACAAGGCAAATTTGGGCGAAAACGAGAGTGAACTCGAATAAATTGGCACATAAACCCTAGTTCATCTAGTCATAAAACTAGATAAGCCAGAGGCTTATCAAAATACTCCAAACTTAAACCTTGCTTGTCCCCAAGCAAGCTTAAAACTCAAAAACGACTCAAGACTTGGCAAGCCTAAAGATCTAATCAATTTCGCACAAATTTCATGCGACTTTACAAAACAATTTTTCTTCTTTGATTCCCCCCTTTTTCATCAATGTAATCCCCACATTCATCTACTTTAAACAATTGAGAAATTATCATTCATGCAATCATTAGTCTAAGTTGAGGATCAGGGTCACACACAAAAGGAAGATCACCAATTTCAAACAACCGCCTTCCTCACAAAGGGCATTTAGTATTTCACTCATTCGCTCAAGTTTGTCTAGGCTTTCAACTTTTTCACTCAATTTCACTTATCAAGAGCACTTCCCATGAATTTGATTTTCATCTCAAACATAGTTCCCACGAAAACATGCATGCAACATCAAAAGGTCTTTTAAAGGTTGTAATGGGGCCTGGCTGAGGGTAGGATAATCAAGGATATTTAGGCTTAAGTCCCTAGGAACTAAGAGATCATGAGCATTAAACACATTTTCCACTCAAATTCCTTTCTTTCCATTTTTCATTTGGGCTCGGGTGACTACAACCTTTTCCTTGATATTATTTTTGTTTTGCCCCTTTTCTTTTGGCAATTTTTTTGTTTTCTTCTTTTCTTTTCTTTTCTTTTTGCCTTGGGTCAACCTTTATTTTCTTTTTCTCATCCCAATATGACACATACCTTGTAGCCACCCCAAACTTAGTTTCTCACAACCTTTCTCTTGCTCATTTCCATGCTCTCCTAATCCTAAGATTGGGTTAACATGGTTTTTCAGATTTTGGCTCGTAATGTAGGGTCATCAAGAAACCATAGGTCAATTGGGCTCAATTTGGCTAACTAGGGAACATGCATTAGGGATGGTTCTTTTCAGGCCAAGTAGTTATTCAAAGAAAATTGCCTAAATCATTTGATGCAACACATAATCATGCAAACCATATAGAGATTCAAGCAAATTCGGGAAAGTGCAACTTAACAGTGATTCACACATTCAAAAACAGAGTTGGAGGCTCAAATTCCTCACCTGGACATTTTGCAAATTGTTTGACCGAGATACGATTCCTAGTGTGTGCACCCCCTCACCCCAAACTTATCATAAATCAAGCAATCATAATAAATCTCAAAGTTCAATTTTCAATTTTAAGTGGGGATCAACTTTTCTAATTTCAGAACTTAGGGAAAATCATCAATGGTCAAATAATTCATGCAATCAATCTATGCTAAATTCAATTGAAATCCAACAAGCTTGCCGACACAACATTCATACAACAACTCTTGATCTTCTCAAATTATTCAAGAGCGACAAACAAAAAAAACAAAACAAACACAAAAAAAAAACAAAAACAAAAACGAGAGTGAGGAAAAGAGAGGGTACCTAGATTGGGTTGCCTCCCAAGTAGCGC
This sequence comes from Sophora flavescens, assembly GCA_030762895.1. Classification (NCBI taxonomy): domain Eukaryota; kingdom Viridiplantae; phylum Streptophyta; class Magnoliopsida; order Fabales; family Fabaceae; genus Sophora; species Sophora flavescens. The sequence goes on from CM061064.1 coordinate 151,292,720, forward strand.
TTGTTTAACGTCCCGAGCCTGACTCAAGTCGCCCCTAAGGGTTAATCCGGAGGAAGATCCTGCTTGCCATGCCATTCCTTGGCCCGTTCTCTGTAGGTTTGTGCACTTTTATATACTCGCAAGCTGTTCCCGGACAGCTCATTTAAGTCCAGCATCCTTCTATAATCAGCACGAACTCTCCACTCCGTGGTGATCCTTTTTTAGATCAATTCATTGTCTGTACTGACCACTACAGTTGTGCCACCCTTCAACCTTGGTGCTTTGCCCTTCTTTTTCATTCCTTTGCAGCTGAGTTCTTCCCTTGCACATTCTTCCCTTGGGAGACTCGGTATGGGTTCCATGTCTCGTAGCCACTCAAGGTAAACTTCATCCCCCGGAGGCCTTTTTCCTCATTGTCTTCCTCATGAGATTCTACCGAATCTTGTTGCAAGTGAAGGATCATGGTCTTCTCGAGTTGCTTTTACCTTTTCAGTTGGGTCCACCACATCCACTCGATACACAGCTGACTTCTCTTCCGGGTGCTTAATCGCTTCAAAGACATTGAAGACCACCTCATCATCATTCACCCTTAAAGTGAGTTTCCCTTTCCGCACATCTATCAAGGCACCCCCGGTGGCCAAGAAGGGCCTACCCAATATGAGAGGGATCTCAGCGTCTTCATCCATATCGAGCACCACAAAGTCCACTGGGAATATGAACTTGTCAACTTTCACGAGCAAGTCTTCAACTACTCCATAGGGATATTTGATAGAACGATCGGCCAGTTGGAGTGACATTCGCGTATCCTTTACTTCCTTGATCCCTAGCCTCTTCATCATCGAGAGGGCATCAAGTTGATGCTTGCCCCTAGATCACATAATGCCTTTCCGAAGGTCATTCCCCCAATGGTGCATGGTATCGAGAAGGAACCGGGATCCTTCCACTTCGGAGGCGCTTCCGTTGAAGAATGGCACTACACTCCTCGGTCAAAGCAACCGTTTCTTCATCCACAATCCTCCGCTTCTTAGTGAGAAGTTCCTTCATAAAACCGAGCATATGATGGCATTTGTTCCAAGGCTTCCGCAAATGGAATGTTAATCTGGAGTTTTCGGAAGACATCAAGGAACTTATTGAATTGCTTATCCTGTTGAGGCTTCTTCAATCGTTCGGATACGGTACCTTCATGTAAGGAGGGAGGTCTTGGGGTTCAACCCACTTCTTCCTTCGGAACTCTTCATCCACAAGTTTCAGCCTTCCCCCTTGCTCGGTCCCTTGTCACTTGCCAACCCTTCTTTCTCTGGTTGCTCTTCCTCAACCGGTAGTTGTTCCCGGCCCCTTGTTATCCCGAGGAGAAGTGGTACCCTGCTAGGTTCCAACACCCTTCCGCTTCTAGTAGATATGACGTTGCATTGTCCCTTGGGGTTGTTCTCGGTACTACCTCGGAAGAGTGCCTGGAAGACGCTCATTAAGTTGCTTCAGCGAGCTGCGCTATTTGTGTCTCAAGGTTCTCAATTCTTTGAACTCTGTATGAGTCGCCAACTTGTTAATGGCAGTATTTGTGTCGATTGACAACTTCTCCATTGCTGTATTCATCTTCTCAAAAGATGTGCCTGTAAAGGTTGACAACTTCTCAAAAGCCATCTCCCAAGGTTGTCTTCCACTATCTCGTCGGCCAGAATCGATTAGGCCCCGGAGGAGCCTGCTGAGTATTGCGCTGCTGAATTCCAATGTCCGGTCTTAGACCCTGTTGAGGTTGTTGCCAATTCTGTTGAGGGTGTTGTTGACCGGCTAGACCACCATTAACATCACTCCAAGCAAATCCCGGATGGTCTCTTCTCATGTAGCCCCTATTCTGATTCTGATTGTTCCTCTGATAATGGTTACGGGGCACAAGTGTCATAGAAGTTGTGGCATGAGTCCACATGTTCCGAGAGAAATTTAGCGGGCAAATCTGAGTGTCATGATCTCCATTACAATTTGCACAACCCGGAGGCGTTCCTCGTGTATAGCATTAACCCTCTTGTTCCGGACAAAGCCTCATTCTCGCATCTTCAAAAGTCCTGTTTTGCTCTAAAATGGCTTCCATTGTCCCTAACCGATTCCACTCGAGGTCTCCCTACCACGGTTGTAATCATTATATGACATCTTCTCTAACAAAGTGCCCATCCATCCTCAGCCGATAAATATACAAAAGAACCGGCCACTGCGGCATCACAGCTCATCATCGATAGCGTCCCCTCAACCCATTAAAGAAGTGCTTTGTACTTTGGAAACGGGGTCAAAGAATGCAGAGGGACATCTTCTCAACAAACCATTGTACCTCTCCCAAGCTTCATTATATGTTTCATCCTCCGTTTGCCTGAATGAAGTGACGGCTATTCTTGCTTGTGCCGCCTTCGAGGAGGAAAGTATTTGGTTAGGAACTTCTGTGCCATTTGCTCCCAAGTTACGATCTTTGTTCCTATCCAAGCTGCCAACCCAATCGCGAGCGACATCCCTAAGAGAAAGAGGGAAAAGCCGCAAGCGAAACTCATCCCGAGAGACTCCCCGGTCTTCTCAGTAAGTCACAAGCTTCCGGGAAGCCGAGTGATATGTCTATGCGGGTCCTGTTTGCCACTCCCATCAAACCGATTCTCCCGGATCTGGTATGTGACACAGGCTTCCACTCCGAAAGAGTCTCGTGTTCAGGTTGCCCCCTTACAATAGAAGAGTCACAATCTACCAAGCTTGGTAGATCGTACTCAAAGAGAAGCATGTAACGAGGAGGAGGAGGAGGATTTTCTTCAGCCAAGCCTTCTATTAAAATTGCTTCCAACCTCTTCCTTTCCTCCGGCCTCTTTTCTTAATCGCCTCTCGGCCCCTGGTGATCTCTGAATCGAATAGCAAGTCCTCTTGTAGAAGAGTACCTCGCATACAAAAACAGGCAAAGACCAAGTGGAATCAAAGAAACAGAGAAAAATAATGGCAATTAAATAAAAGAAAATAAAGCTAAAAGTCAGCTTAACCAAACAGCCGAATTTCCTAAAAATCAGGAAAATTGGTCGTGCCAATCCCCGGCAACGGCGCCAAAAACTTGTTGTGACTCCGGCAAGTGTACCGGGTCGTCGCAAGTAATAAAAACACGGTAAGATTCTACCGAGGTCGAACACAAGGATTGGGTTACCAATTTGACTAAATTGTCAAGAAATCCGATACGTTGGTTAAGCAATAGAAGGTGGTTGAGAGAAAGAGATTGAGATCGCAATTTCAAGAATCAAATCAAATAAAGCTACGGTGATTAAATTCAGAAATAAAAGCATCTAAGGTTTCGAATCCACCTACCCAATCATGCAAAGTACCCAAGTGATGATATTCTCCTCCCTAAGTTCAATTTTTAATGTCAACCGGGACCCCTAAATTCTCCTAAATCCACTTCCGTGCTCATTAGGACGTATTCGATGATTTGAGTTAATTACTTGCTAGGTCTCTTAACCCTAATCTCGAATTCTATTAATTCTTGTTCCCTATAGGTTGCATCGATCTCCTACTCACTCCGTGCAATACTCGACCGATGTTCCCAATTCAAGTTCTAAAACGCGAATCGCCGCTAGGCCTCAACACGCTTAACTAGTCGATCACGCTAGCATATAATCGACACAATGAAAACAGAATTGGAAAACCATAATTGAATTAAAGGAGAGAGAGTTACATTACATGAACACTATGCCGCCATGGGTGGCTTCATCGATCCCTTAGACAAGAGGATTAGTTCCTCATGTCCGTAACAACAACGCACGTACAATCGGAATTCATCCTAAGCCTAAGAATTAAGAGAGGAGAAAAGGAGAAGAAACCCCAGAATAAGGATTACAAAAAATCTCTGAAAATTCTGATCCAAAAAGTCCCATTTTTCTGTTCTGATCTGCTCTATTTATAAGGAGGCCACGCGTCACGGCCGTGACGGCCATCACGGCCAGGCCATGACGGTTTCTGTTTCTGGCGCACTTCTGGAATTCGAACTCTCGCGACGCGAATGATGTCTCGCGACGCGAGCCCGCCTTTCACGGCCCGTGATGTGAATCACGGCCAGGCCGTGATGTTCTCTGCCTTGTGTGGATCTTGGGTCACGGCCGTGATACATATCACGGCTAGGCCGTGATGGTCTCTGACTTGTGTGGCTTTTAGGTCACGGCCGTGATAGTCTCTGACTCTGGTAATTTTCTGGAATTCACACACTCGCGACGCGAAGGACGTCTCGCGACGCGAACCTTCCTTTCACGCCCCGTGATGTAAATCACGGCTAGGCCGTGATGGTCTCTGTCTTCCCAGGTCTTCAAACTCTCGCGGGGCGAGCTTCCTCTCGCGGGGCGAGAATCTCCAGAATAGTAATCTCCACTATTTCTTGACTTTCCTTAATTCTTAGAGCTTCACTTATGGACCTGAAACAACACAAGCAACCACAAGCGTAATTCTATCCAAAAGAAGCTAAAAACTACACAAAAGACGCAAAACGAGTCAAAGTCCAACTTAGGAACAAAACAAGGCAAATTTGGGCGAAAACGAGAGTGAACTCGAATAAATTGGCACATAAACCCTAGTTCATCTAGTCATAAAACTAGATAAGCCAGAGGCTTATCAGGCTGCTGCCTCCTTAGGTCAGAAATCTGATATGAAGTGTACCCCCTCAAAAAGTAAAGGGAATATCCCATTTTTAGGGTTTTACAAGGGTCCTTTTCTCTCTCCAACTTTTGGGGAATTAAAATAATACTAACATAAAGGCTTGGGCTCATTTCATTAACTGCACCAGCACAAAAAGCTTTTAAGGTGGACTCGCATGAGAGAGAAAGTGGTCCCGCTTTTGTCCTTTTCTGATAAGGAGTTCGCGTCCATATGTTGCAGCATGACCAAAGCATTTTCCAGCAGCTTGTCAGGAGTTCACGCCCAGATGTTGTAGCATGCCCAGAGCATTTTCCAGCAGCTTGTCTAAACTTCAACGAAAACCTAACAAAAAGCAAGAAACACATTAAGCATATTCCTAGACACTCAAAACATAGAATTAAACAAAAATTATAAAATGACACATATTACACTAAACTAACTTAAAACACCTAAAATATCCACATAAATACTTAAAGATTACAAAAACTCAAGCTAATAAAGAGTATATAACTCTCATTTCTAAGAGTTATCATATATATAATATCAAAATCGGGCAGAAACTGTCGCGTTAACGCGGAAATAACCAAAACATGTTTATAAAGGAAACATAAAATAACTGAAACATAAACAAACCCAACCCCGAAGTCACACTACAGAGCTGGAATAACCAATCCGATAAACAACTCGGATACAACTGGAAACAGACTAAACAACTACTGAAAGCGAGAAATCCTATCTACGAGTCACGGCTCCTCAGAGTCACTCCTCAACTGGCTGCACATCGACCTCTATGTAAACGATACATACCACAAACAAGAAACATAGAGATAGGGACCAAGAAACATATATGTGAATATAATGGCAAGGAAGCAGTTAGCAAGACGAGCATACATCAAACAAGCATGTTAAACAACAATATAACATATCAATATTATCATACAAACGTGTATGCTATACAATGCAACTCTGCTCCACTACTCCCTTATGTATGTGGATCCAAACTATCTCAGGAAGTCAACTTCAGAGTTACATCTCCGTATTGGCCAATAAGCACCAATGCCGGGGCAGTTTACCTTACCATGGGTGGACCCCTAGGATAGCCGACGCACCTTATTCTCGGGTATGCAACCGCGGGGGTACCTAATCCCCTAAGTCTCGAATGAATCGCTATGGATGGTCGGATCGTCTTACACGCAGACGACCTCCCCTATGTTGCATAACCTCCACTAACCATCTCCTATGCGTGAATGTATGCTCAACACAAACACACAACAACAACCACCACCTTCGCTTGGGCCACTAGGCTACCCAAGTTTATCACCATCAACACCTCGAGCACTCGGCTATCGAGGATTATCGTTATCTTTTCGTATTCATTCATTAAACACTCTAGTCGTTCTGCACTAGAGATTACCACATTGACCATCAAACATCAAGGCCCCCCTTGGCCACTAGGCTACCAAGGTACAACATCTTATCAGTTGTCTTTGGTCTTCATGTTCTGTTGGTATCTTTTTAAGTCTTTTAAGCATTTGGGGTGAAAACCCCTATTTCATGCAATCTGGTTCTGTTCTGGTCAGGTGAACACGGGCGTGATGGACCTGTAGGCAAGCACGGTCGTGCTACCTGTTGAGCATGGGTGTGCTCAAATGCGTGCCCTGCTCTGGGTTTCAAACTAGAGCACGGGCGTGCTCCTTGTTAAGAACGATCGTACTCAATGGAGCGTGGCCTTACTAATCTGGGCAGAAAGGGTCAAAAACCATTTCCCAAATCCCTGGGACAGTTCACAGATTCAACCTATTGGCTTTTACTAATCCATTGATCATCAACTTCATTAATCTTAATTGTTCTTCATTAATATTCATGTCTTATCATTATGGGGAATTAATCCTTTAATCATAGCTTCGTTATTAATTTTCCTAGAACACTCACTAATCAATCCTAGGGTTTTAACTAAGCCCTATGAACATAACCTTACCTCTCACACTATATTCATGTCTTGTGAAAAACTAGGAAAAACATCCCTTAATTCTCATTATTATGATTAACGTATTTTAACGTCTTAACATCATTGTTGGCATTAACATCCTCAACAATCAACACTCATAAAGAGTACAACACAAACAACAGTCAATAGCATCATACTCATCATAATCATGGCATCACAACATTAACATATTCATAACAGACAACATCAATTAATAATAAGAACATTCATACCAATATTATTATCACAACAGACAATCATCAACAACACTTAACCATATAAACATGTTAACAAGGAAAAGGGTCATGGGTAACCCTTCATCTTACGCTACCCCCAAGCCTACATACTCATACTATTCCTTCTCCTCATACCTGGTATGAAGATTCCCAAACGATAACGTTGGCAAACTAGACACGTTCTCTCGAGAGGCTCGATGAGTTTCCCAAGCCTTAGCCAAACAAGAAGAGGACAACCAATTAGTCTCTAGATCTAATAATAGAAAAGAGACTAAGATAGAGAGAAGACAATGTTACCTTAAATTATAATAGCATGCTACTTCTCTCCCAAAACTAGAGCAAGAACACCAAGAACTTCAAGGGGTTCGAGGGAAGGGAAAGGGAAGAGGTTTTTGTCGCACTAGGATTGCCCAAAGTGCCAAAAAGAGGGTTTGGGTCACAACTCTCATGGATCTGGTCTATTTATAGACTCTAAGACCTGAGCATGGTCTTGCTCCCTGTTGAGCATGGCCGTGCTCAATTCCTGAGCACGGGGTGCTCCAAGATTGCACTGCAAGATCATCTAAACGACCGAATTGGTCAAAACAGATAACATAAGACTTGTAGATAATTCTATTATATTTCTAACGCCACAAAGATCACCTCGATCGGAAATCTAGAACTCAATATATAGCCAAATCGGTGAAACATGTTACTTGGACTCTAAAAGGATTGAACCTTTCTAAGGCTAAACTTCCCCAAACATGAACTTAGGTATTAAAAACTAACATAACAAGCATATACAAACATATATATAACATATATAAAATCACTAAGCTTATTTACGAAAAACAGGGTATTACAGCCATGATGGCTATCACGGCCATGACGTGGGAAAAGCCAAGAAAGGAAGCCCTGGCAAGTCAGTAGAGATCATTGTTAGGCCATAATGGCCATCACAATCATCATCTGTAAGTAACAATCCAAGATCCATAAGTCAGCAGAGATCATGGCCATACCATGATGGTTGTCACGGCCATGACACGAAGAATTCATAAGATTTCAAAGGAACATAGTCTATCACGGCCTGGGCATGATGGCCGTCACATCTATGACGTGACAATTTCATATTTATCTTATCTTTTTTTGTTTAAATTGTAATGGGTTTTGATCCGAAGTTAGCCTACACTATAAATATGATGCTTAGGCTCGAAATTATGGATCTTTGGCGGATGCATTGGAGGTTTTGGCTTCGGAATAGGATTTCTCTTCTTCCTTTCTCTCTTTAGTTTTTCATTTTTTTTCTTATTCAAGATTGCTATGATGATGGCAACGCTTGAGTAGTCTCTTTATTTCTAGGAAGTGGGACAATGCCTAAGACTTGTTTTATGTTATGAATTGATGATTTCCTTTTGTTAGTACTCAAATTGCTTTTGATTTAATTCCTATTGCATAAATTACTTGTGAATTTGGTGGCCACTTATTTAAATGTCACAGATACTCTAGGGATGAATAGAGAAGTGAACTTAGATATTGGATCTATAAGAGTTGAACTTAAGACTTAAATCACCAGATCTAGAAGCGATCCTTCGAGGTTACATTGAATTGTGACAAACCTTAATGGGCCCAATTCAAACACAATTGCCACGAGAGGAAGAGTTTGTTTAATTGGGCACAGTTCTTGTATCTCGAGAGGGAATATTAACTATATTAGGATAAATTCACCGTCAAAGAATTTTGAAAATTAATAAAGGGGTAGTCAATTTAGAAGAATAATCAATCTTTGTGGTAACCCAATTTCTGGAAATTCTTTTCTCATATGAAAAACCCAAATCATGTTTTCTTATTATTTTCTTAATTTAATTTAATTGCTATTCTCAATTATAATTTTTACTTGGTTCTTATCTCATAAATCAATCTTCATGTTTGGTTTAATTGATTTAATAATTAATTGGCATTCATAAACACGATCTTTGTGGGTTCGATATCTTTTAATACTTGACGATGAAACCATACACTTGCAGATTTTGTGCTGTCATCTTTATCCGCACATAGGGTCATTGGGCACCCTCGCTTCTCATTTGAGGTGGGCATTTATGGTCCACTCTTATATCTTTTTTGTCGTCTGTCATGCCAAAAGAAAAATTTGTTGCTTGAAAGGCTCCCCTTTTGTTCTGTGTCGCCAGGGCCACTCGTTTCATGCGGGCACCTTATGGATACCCCTCATAATGGTCATGTATCATTCACATATCTTTTTGTCATCTATCATGCCAAAAGAATGATTTGTTGCTTGAAAGGCTCCCCATTCGGTTATGATTCGTCAACACCTACTTGATATTCATAATAAAGGATTAGAGCAGTACTTGGGTGCCCTCGCTTCTTATTTAGTGAGGCATTTAGGAGAGACGATGTCATTCACATATCTTCTTGTCGTCTGTCATGACATTTAGGATATGGGTTCTTCTTACCTTCTTCTGGACATTAGACATGACACACGACAAAATGATATGAGAGTGTCATCCTCTTCCGGAAGATAAGAACACAAAGAAGAATATAATGAGATTTTATAAAATTTGTAGTGTGGGTTAAGAACATAGAGGAGGGTTGTTTATATGAGAAATTGGCTTAGGTTTAAAGTGTTTGTTCAATATCTATTAAGGCAGAATTGATTATTTCCAATTTTCTATGTATTGAAGTTTGAATATCGGGTTTTATGTGCAGAGAGTTTATCGTACTTCCATGAACTGTGCCAACGCCAATGACTACGGGCAAAGAGTTGGTCACCTACAAAGAGTAGTTTTAATATGAGGAAAAGATAATGTTTCCACATTCAAGCGCTGTGATAGTTTCAAAATAGGTTATGAGGTAATAAACGCTATTAAATACGTCTATTATGATAGCACTTCCCCGATTACGCGCTACTAATGATGTATGGGGTAAATATCCTTTTTTCAAAATAGGTTATGAGGTAAATATAGTGTTTTCTCGGTGAATCGCTATTAAAGGTTTATAATTTAGTAGTATTTCTGATGGTCATCGTTGTTAAATACTTTTGAGCATTTTTTAGAGCGCCTTCTATAGAAACTGCTATTAAGTGTGTGCCATAAAATCCCAAACCTGGCGTAGTGTGCTTTTTTTATTGTTATTTCAAATAATTATTATGTGTCAAAATAAGATTTTACAATAACAATAAAATTATTTAAGATGTATAAAAAAAAATCTAAATTTATTTTGGCTTGATTATATTTTTAGTTTCTCTAAGCAATTGTGTTAGTCCCCCGATTTTATTTTGATGACATTTGGTCTCCTCTAATTTTTGAAATGTTGCAACATTAGTCCCTCTGTCAACTAGTCGTTGGCAATCTAATGGAACCTACTTACGTGGCGAACGGTTGGTCATGTGGAGGTCACATGACATGCCCAACTGACCTAAAAAATATTTAAATAATTAAATTATTAAAAAATATTAAAAATATTATAACAATATTGTTATGAAATGAACTAAATTAAAACAATAGTGAGATATTATAAACTAAGAAGATTAGAGAGGAGAAAGAAAGGGAGAAGAGAGGAGAGAAGAAGAGAATCTTTTTATCATGCTCTTCAAGGTTCAATCTTTACAATGCTACATGTGTCCTATTTATAGGATATAAGTCTTTTAACTTACAAGCCAACTAAGGGACTAACATAATGTGTGATTGACATATAAAGTTAAAAGCAATAACTTATGAGAAGCCTTTTACTCATGGGAGTTATAGGAGCCTCCTAAGAAATATGAAAAGGCTTAGAGAAATGGACATCCACCTATAAATATTCATAACTATATTATTTTATTGGCTTAATTACACTTTTAGTCTCTTTACTTTAGCATGTGCATGATTTAGTCCTCCAATTTTTTTAGGACACATGACGATGATATTATGAGCAAATATTGTCCTTTCCAAGGTCAAGTTGCTTAACCTAGAATCCATGTGTAGGGTTACTGATGTTTTGTTTTTGGATAAAATAAATCTGAATCGATCATTTTTAATTGATTTGGTTTGTTTCAAATTTTTAAAACTTTTCGGTCAATCCCATTGAATGGTTTGATTCGAGCGAACGAGTTAAGATAAAAAATAAATGAATTACTATACCTTTTCAAGTATTTATCTTCACATATTATCTTTTTATATAAAATTTTAAATTTTATAATACTAAGGTAAAAGGTTCCTTATTCTTCAATACTCTACAAAATAATTAAATATATTCCAAACGTCGATATTACTTTTAATTAATATTTATCTTATTCTATAATTATAAATGGGTTAAATATGTTTTTAGTCCCTCAAATTTGGGTCATGTTCTGTTTTAGTCCCTTGTTTGTAAAACATACTTTTTTAATCCCCAAAATTCTAAAACGTGTCGGTTTTGGTCCCCAAATGGGACCAAAACATACGTTTGGATAATTCTGAAAGATACATTTGGGATCAAAAACATACATTTTGGGACCAAAATTGACATTTTTTAGAATTTGGGAGAGTAAAAAAGTACATTTTCCAATCGGGGGACTAAAACCGAATATAACCCAAATTTGAAGGACTAAAAACATATTTAATCCAATTATAACTTTATATACCTTAATTTCTTTATCTGAAATATGATTGTGAAGTTGGATAATAAACATGATCAAGGATATTTGGTAACACTAAATAAGATTATAAGAAATCAAAATGAATAGAAAAAAGAAAAGACAAAATTAGAACAAAGTTTTAAGTAATAAAATCTAAAATGTATAAATTTAAAAAGTTAAAAAATATATTTGACTGGGCTTGGTTCGAATTTAAAGAAAAAACAAAAGGTAAGTTCGAGAACCAAGCCAATTATAATTGGTTTGGTTCGAGTTTGCAGTAAAATAAACCAATTAACCAAACAAACCCGAACTAATTTAATTGGTTTGATTTCAATGGTTGAGTTCATGGAGTCATTCTGATATGATGAACACCCCTATTCACGTGACTAGAAATAACCTTTACTTTATTCATGAAAAAGAACTCTTTTTTTCATGGAATGATGCGGGAAAACAGTTCTTATTTCACTTGTAGTTATCTTCACAACTTGTGTCCACGGGTCCTCTCTTAAATTTAGATATTGATGGCACTTAAAGAACCCATTTCCCACTAGTAAAAATATTGATGAAATAAGTAGAGGACAAATTATCTATAATTTGAGTTGATATTGTAATAGGTTCAGAAATGTGGTATCTCGAAGTTATGGATGCATACAAACTGTTCTATCGGCTTCTTGCTGAAGAACTTAATGGGAATTCATGATTAAACAGAGAAAAGGTAGTCGAGGATGGCATCTGACATTTGGAAACTTATGTCTTTCGGCAAGTTAGCACACCTAGAATTTTCTAAGATTGAGCTGGTATTCACATCTCTATTTTATGAGAAATTTACCAAGAAAGTGCCTTCTAAAATCATCATTATATGATTTATGAAATTTACATATTTGGTCTACCAATCTATTTGCTCTCCACGTTTCTTTGAAGAAACAACTCTTTTACAGCTTCATTTTTTCAAAGTCGTCAAAGAATGCAAAGTGGTCAAAGAATTCAAAATGGTCATACACAAAGGAATACCCAATTGAAGAATGTTCCTGCCAAAAACCGTATAGCCAGAATTTAGCCAGTACGTGGTACTTAAGCTCATCTCTTAATTTTGTCCCCTAAGCCTTGAGCAAGAGATGATCTCTCTAACTGATCCTGACACTACAACATATTTGTCATATACCTATGGATACTTTTAGTGACAATCACTAAAATCGTAGGTATAGATATCATATACCTAAAGCTTTTTAATGAACCGTGGGTATATGCAGATATGCACCAACTGTTTCTTTGAATCAGATTCTTTTGTTTTTATGTTATTTGTGAATTCTTGGATATGATAATTGTTGTTTGGTTGGTCATTATATGGTTAGCAAGCTTTGAATTTGTTATGATTGCCATTATTGCATCTAAGCTTTGAATTTGATTGGTTATTCGAATGAGTCGTACTTTGTTCTAACACTTGGCTGTGAGAATGATATATGCATATGAATATCTATTTTATGGAAGTTTGTGCTGTTAGTAATAGTTTATTTGCAAGGTATTTATGCTATGTTTTTGGCGGATGATTTATTTCATTATTTGTTAGTTCTGTTCTAGTGTGACTTTGTTAGAGGTGTTGTTTTGGCTAGTTTTCTTTTAATATTGTCGTTACTGTTAACGTTGAATTTTGGTTTCTGACCAAAATTCCTTTGTTACAAATAATTAAAGATCAAACGAGTGTGGGATCTATGAGTTACGCGGCAATCTCGTCAAAATGTGTGTATGAATTGTCTGCCAAGTACACGTTTGACAATTTAAAGCCAAATTAGGAAATACTAGCAAAGACATGGTATCAAACGAATATGTAAATTTGTCAAAGAGCTACAAAGCATTGTCAATCATGAGTTTAGAAAGAGAAGTTTAAAAAAAAAAATTTAAGTAACACTATTTATGGGAAGTAAATGAACTTGAATAAAGAACATAAACGAAATGCTGGGAATAATGAAGGACAAGTAAGAAAACTTGAAAGGGAACAAGTAGGGAATCTTGAAAGGTATAACCAGTATTGTACTGGATTTTTTACTATTGAATTGAAATGAGAAGGGTGGAAGGAATACTTGAGAATTATCCGTCAATCTGCTGTGTGATCGAGATGTGTATGATATGTATCAAGTAACCTCCCAGATAATGGAAATAGTTTCTGAAATACTAAGTAATTAAATACGAATACTTGACAGGAAGTAAAACTTAGATTTGAAATGTAAGAACACTTAAACAATCGCCAATCTCGATGCCATCAATCCACCTGAACAACCAATTCATTCTTCACCAACTCCTCAACAAACTCTAATTCTCAGTCACATCTTCCACCTCTTCCGACAGACACCTTGTCTACTGTCGTCAAACCAGTGAGAGTTCCTGCCTCTAAACTTGAAAACTTAATTTATTTTTTTTGTCAGAGGCTGGTCATCAGAATTCATCAAATTTTTTCAAATTTGACAGGGTAAGATTCGAGTGATTATCTAGTAGTCAAGTTTATGCAAGAGCTGAAATCCCTTTCCAAGCCTCCACTTGACATCCTATGTTCAGATTCAGTCGTTCGTTCGACCATGGCCAATCTTCTCCAACAAATTAATCCAATTAAGAACAATCTGCCAACTTCAAGCAGAGGCACTTTGGCTTCTGTCCAGGACTACTTTGATGGTCTGACAGACAAATTGTCAACCATCAATGATGTTATGTCCCCTTTTAAAGTCGAAAAAACTAGCAGGGACAATATGTTGGGGACTCTACGCACCATGAAGGCCACATGAGAACAAGAGATTCACGTCATTGTTGGCAATGTCAAAGCTGACTTGGCAGTAGACAAAGAGATTGCTGACTTAGAAGTTGCTTTAACTCAAGCTAAAGAGAAAAAACCTCAACTTGCACAAATTCTGTCGGCCATCAAAGAAAAGGTCAATCAAATTGACGATGAATCTAAAAAGTCAGGGGTGACTGCCAGGACTATTGTCAACATTCTAATAACCAGGCAATCTGAATATCTGGCAGCCAAGGCTGACAGAGAGGCTCTGGAGAAGGCTTGGGAAGAAATCAGAAATTCTCAATCTTAGTTTAGTTGGCAATTTTTTTTTTGTATGTCAACTGAACATCTTTTTAACTTATCTTTTTGAATGCTCATAATTCGACACACATCTGTGTATTCCAACCGTCAATTTCCAGCCTGCTCTCTTTGGAATAAGTTAGCTTAAACTGACAGGATGTACTTTTGACAATGTAAAATTGTATTGCCAAATCAATGAATAAAACTTATGTTCTATCTCACTTACTGTCAATTTTTACTTCTAGCATCGTCGGCTTATACTTTTTCAAATACTTGCCATTAATTGACTTTATTCTTAAGCCAATATTAATGTCGACGAGTGCATAAGCATGCCCATTAAAAACTTTAGTAATTTTAAATGGTCCTTCCAATTTTGGGGACTATTTGCCATATTCTCGACAGCTTTTGTCCATATGCAAAATGACTTTCCATACCAAATCATCTACCTTAAATGACTTGGATTTAACTCGACTATCATCGAACTTTGCAATTCTTTCCTTCTATCGAATCAAATTTTCTAATGCAATCCATCTTTCATTACTCAATTTATCCAATTCACCCAACATTGCATTCCAATATTGGTTGGTAGGCAAGTCATTTTGCCTTTGAATGCGAATAGATTGAAGATTGATTTCGACAGGCAACACAAGATTGTGTCCATAAGTTAGCCGATATGGTGAAGTTCCTGTCGCCTGCCTGGGTGAATTTCTATATGCCCACAGTATTTGATCAAGAGTATTATGTCAATTCTTAGGTTGTCGACCCATATGTTTTTTAATAAGACTAATAATGATCTTATTTATGGCCTCAACTTGGCCATTAGCTTGGGCATAGTATGGTGTAGATGTGAGCATCTTTATCTGTCTAGAGCTGGCATATTGTATAATTTTCTTCCCAGTAAAAACTGACCCTTGATCAGTTGTCAACGTTTGTGGAATTCCAAACCGACAAACTATATGATTTTCAATAAAATCAATTACATCTTGCTGGGTAGCTGCTTTAAGGCAAACTGCTTCTACCCATTTGGTAAAATAGTCCACTCCAACTAGAATGAATTGATGTCTTTTCGATGAAGAAGGATGTATTTGGCCAATTAAATCCAAAGCCCAACCTCGGAATGGCCAAGGCTTGACAATAAAATATAGTTCGCTGGCCGGTACATTTTGTATATGACCATGTTTCTGACATTGTTCACAAGACTTGGCAAACAAAATACAATCTTTAATCATAGTTGGCCAATAATACAAACTTCATCGAAGAATCCATTTCATTTTATCTCCTGCTTGATGGGCTCCACATATGCCCTCATGGACTTCTGACAGAGCCAAATAAGCATCTTGCTCATTCAAGCACTTGTGTAGAGTCCTGTCAACATGCCTTCTATATAACAGTCCTCCTTGCATTATGTAATTCAATTCTTTGTATTTCATTTTCCTATCTACATTCTGACTTGGATTTTCCAAATATGCAATTATTGGCCACCTCCAGTCATTAGGTAAAAATTACATCATTAACCAAAATATCTCTTTCTTCTAATGGATATAATAATTCTCTGATTTCCACCAGTCCCGACAAAGTCTTTTGAGATATCTTGTATCCTGAGGCTATTTGAGCCAACTCATTAGCATCTTGATTTAAATTTCTGGGAATATATTTGACAATTACGTCATCGAATTTCTTCATTAACTTACTAGCTATGATACAATATTTTGTCAAGTTGTAGTTGACACACTTATATTCTTGAGTAAGTTGTTTGATAACCAATTGAGAATCCCCAAAGATATGCACATTTCGTGCTTTCATTTCTATTAATATATCTAATCCGATAATCAAAGTTTCATATTCAGCTTCATTGTTGGAACATGGATACTAAGTTCAAACATGAACTTAGTAGGAATTCCTTGTGGAGTCACGATTAAGATTCCTACTCCACTACCTCCTTGATGCCTTGATCCGTCAAAGTAAAGTTTCCAGGGTTGTAAACTGACAATATTTATTTCTGGCACGTCCAATCTTGGATGTTCTACCAAGAAGTCAGCTATTGCTTGTCCTTTGACAGCTTTAGATGGTACGTATTGTAAAGAATATTCTGACAAAGCAATGGTCCATTTACCAATACGTCCATTAAGGATTGGTTTTGACAACATATACTTTACAACATCAGTTTTGGAAATAACGAATACATTACATGGCATCATATAATACTTAAGTTTTGTACAAGAAAAATACAATGCTAGACATAACTTCTCTATTGCACTATATCTTCTTTCAGCATCATTGAGGACTCTGCTTAGATAATATACGGCCATTTCAACATTGTCATCATCATCCTGGGCCAATAGACATCCTATAGTGTCTTCAGATGCTGATATGTACAACTTTAACGATCGACGAAGCACTGCTGGCATCATGACCGGTGGATTGACTAGGTATTGTGATGGTGTCCGGCAAGTGTACCGGATCGAAGCAACTAATAATTAAAACGACAAGTAAATTACCGAGTATCAAACTCAAGGATTGGGAAACCAAGTACCACTTCACAAATTAAACAACTATTTTAGACTAAGAAATAAGTGTGAATAGATTTCAAAATAAATAAATAAATAAAATAAAAGAAACAATAAAAGAAATCAAAATCAATATTTTTTGTTTTTAAATATGAGAAGAGATTTCTAGGATTGAGGCTACCACAATAACAAATTATGAAATCTAATTGACTATCCCTTTATTAATATTTAACTCAATTGAAGGTGAATCATCCTAACTTAGTTAATGTTCCCTCTCGAGATACAAGAACCGTGCTCAATTAAACCAACTCCTACTCACGTGATAATTGTATTTAAATTGAATCCATTACGATTTATGATAATTCAATGGTACCCTCGAAGGACCGCTTCTAACTCTCGTGATTTAAGTCCTAAGTTCAATTCCTATAGATCCGATACCTAGGTTCACCGCTAAGTTCGTCCCTAGAATATCTAAGACATGCAAAAAGGTGATCAATCAATTTACATGGGCGAAGCATAATAAGAACCAAATCAATGATTCAGACATTAACAAAAGGGAAAAATCAAATATTCATCATAATAATGTCAAAGGGCATTGCCCAATCCTAAAAACAAAACAACTAGTCAGCCATAAAAGAAATAACAAGAAAAAGAAAAGAAAATTCCATTGAAAATTCCACTCTGTGACCTAGGCGGTTCTCTCCTCGATACTGTCTTGTTCCTCTCCGGCACTGTTGCCTTTTCTCCTTTTTTTGTGTCAGCTGCCCCATTATATATTGCAAGTCTCCTTATTTTAATTCAATTAGAATTTCCATCAGATATGTTATCAATCACAAATTGAACACTGATCCCGCATATTTCTCGCTGCTCCTACTGGCCCATAATTCGTTTGTTAAAAAAATCCTGTAGCTTCACGTGAATCTTGATTTTATATCAGAAGCTATCTTTATAATAACAAATTGAATCTCAATTGGTGGGATTGCCATCAGTTTCACGTTAACACTAATTCTTAAGTGATTATAATTGAATCACTAATTGCTTGTGGGTCCCGCGTGGTCTATTGAAATTGATTGGCCTTGACAAACGAATCTGCTCCTGTACTGACGTGAGATAGCTTCATAATTTGCTCTCCTTATCAATATTTTCGGATACAAATATCAATTCCAATCTTTTATTTAAATTGCACATCTCAATATTCCTTTTTAAAGTGCAATTAACTTCACTTGGGCCCTTCTCAGATTTGCTTCATGCTAGTGTGTACCTAATTGGAGCTTATTTTTAATTGTCATTCTTCTTGTCAATCTTTCCTAAAAATCAAAATAAAATAAATCATGAGAAAATCAATTAAAATATAATTAAAATCAATTAAATGCACACATTGACCCTAAAATAAAAAAAAAATTGGAAAACAAAGTCTAATTTGGGTTAAATCAAGTATTCAACTCAACTTAATTGATTAAACCCACTCTAAAATAATAGATAAAACATGATAAGCCAGCATATTATCATATTGCTTGATCTGGTCAAAAGCCTCTTGGTGACAAGGCTCCCATACGAAGCTTTGCTCTGCTTTCAACTTGACCAACGGTGTAAATACTCTTGTTCTTCCCGACAGATTTGATATAAACCTTCTTAGAAAGTTAACCTTTCCTAGGAATGATTGTAGTTCCTTTTTATCTACTGGTGCTGAGGCTTCCATGACCGCTTTGGTTTTATTTTTGTCCACCTCAATTCCTTTTTTGTGAACTAGAAAGCCTAAGAATTTGGCAGCTGACACTCTGAAGCTACACTTCTCTAGGTTCATTTTGAGGTTGTGTCTTCTCATGCTTTCAAACCCTTGCTTCAGGTGCTCCAAGTGGTCATCTTTGGTTTTGGATTTGACAACCACATCATCAATATATACTTCTATGAATTTTTCCAATCACATCATGGAAAATAGTATCCATTGCTCGTTGATAGGTGGCTCTTGCATTCTTTATACCGAAAGGCATGACAATCCATTCATATGTCCCAATTGCTCCTGGACACTTGAAGGCAGTCTTTGACACATCTTCTTCGGCTATAAAGATTTGATTATAACCTGCATGGCCATCCATACAACTTAAAATTTCATTTCCTGATGTTAAGTCGACAAGCATTTCGGCTATTGGCATCGGATACTCATCTTTGGGGTAGCCATATTTAAATTTCTAAATTCTATGTATACCCTCATTTTGCCATTCTTTTTAATGGCAGGAACTACATTAGAAAGCCAATCGATATACATGGTTGCTCAAATGAACTTTGCTTTAAGCAGTCTTTACACATCCTCTTTGATTTTATGCACTACTTCTGGAGCAAACCTTCTACTTGCATGTTTGACAGGCTTGCAATCCTCCCTAAGTGGCAGCCGGTGTTCAATAAGATCTCTGCTTAAACCAGGCATTTCATCGTATTCCCATGCAAAGCAATCTTTATACTCTACAATTAATCTGATAAGTTTTTGCTTGTAATCCTCTAGAAGAAAAGCACTGACAGAAATGGGCCTTTTCTTTTCTTCCGTCCCTAAATTTATTTCTTCCAGAGGATCTTCTACTTCAACATTTTTCTTAACTTTGGCTCCTTTCTCAAAACCCAAAGGGCCGTTGTCAATGATACAATCTGCCAACACACTCTCTGAAGTGTGTACTTCTCTGTCGGCCATATAGGCCGACAATCTTCTCAGGTGTGTTTCAAGGCTCATTGTCGGAACTGGGCCGAGACTTGTCGGCCTCTCCCTTTATCTTTACGCCAAAATGACTGAGAAGGCTTGCTTCTAACGCATCTTTGTCAATGACCCCTTCGTTGACAGTCACGGGTCTGACATTTGGCGAATATACTTTGAAATCCACATGTGACTGCTAGGCGTAACACGCACTATCGTCTGCTTCAACGATCTCCTTGATCTTGCTCATTCCACAAGATTATTTTCTGATGCACTGTCGAAGGAATTGCTCCTACATCATGAATCCAATCCCTTCCAAGTAATAAGTTGTAGCTTGATTTGGCTGGAATTATCACGAACAATGTCATTCTCTCAACAGTGCCAACCTGGATACAGAGAAGTACAACACCATCTGATGGAGATGTTTTGCCACTGAAATCAGTGACGACCATGTCTATCGGAACTAAGTCCGACTGATCTTTTCCTAGCTTCTTAAACATTGCC
The DNA here is from genome assembly GCA_030762895.1 of Sophora flavescens. Classification (NCBI taxonomy): domain Eukaryota; kingdom Viridiplantae; phylum Streptophyta; class Magnoliopsida; order Fabales; family Fabaceae; genus Sophora; species Sophora flavescens. The sequence goes on from CM061064.1 coordinate 151,312,906, forward strand.
CTAGGCATCAAATTGACAGCAGCTCCTCCATCAATCAGAACTCTATTGGGTCTCCCATCAATTATGGCCTTTACATGCAATGGCCTTAAATGATTTCTTTGTTCGTCAGTGGGCTTCTCTAACTGGGCTATATTGTCGAACACGGTGACCAAATTCTCTTGGACATACATCCAAAAATCATCTGGATTTCTGTCATTGTCGACCATATCCTCATCGTCGGAAAAATCCACTTCAAGATATCCTTCATACTCCGCTGGGATGACGGAAATCAATCCGATATTCATTCTCATGCTTGGTTCCAGGATGATTTCATTCTCTGGATCCTCGTCTAAGAATGCACCTCCTACATTCTTCCATGATTTCTCTTCAAATCATTGTCCTCATCTGATCCCGACCTTTCTGACAAAGGTCGGGCTATCCCTGCACCACAGTTATCTAGTGCCTTGATGATGTCAGCTAGATCTTCATTTTGGCTATCCATGTCCATGCCTCTGCTGATGTTAATATCATCATTTGGATCGTTTAATGCCTCAATGACAACATCAAAAGACAATTCCTCCTTGGTCAAATCACATTCAGGTTTGAATGTTGCCAACTGATGATCTTGCATCCTTGCCTCAAACTTCTTCTCAAGTCCTGCTACCTTCTCCATGTCTACCAATCCAACCGGCCATTTGCCTGTGGATTTTGTTGGTGGTGACGACATTTCTAAGGCCTTCTTTTCCTCTGCACAGACTTGCGACATGGGCTTCTTTGGCCTGTTTTGAGTAACAGGCATCTTCATGTCAACCTCCATTGGATGAGCCTCTATTACGCTCTTCATTTTGACTTCTCCACTCTTGTTAGCTACGTCGTCAGCCATTGCAACCAAACAACCAGTATTCTGCGAAGGCATCTCTTTTATGGTGACACCTCTTTGCCTGGCAAGCTTCTTCTTTTGAGCCTGTCGGAGCCTTTGCAACCTCCTCTTTTGGCTCTTAGAGATGGTCGGCTGAGTTGATGGTCCCGACAAGCCAGGTCCTGTCATCTGAGCATTCTGAGATAGTTGGACCTTTCGGTAATCCTCATTCCAAAAGGGTGGATTGTGGTCATTGAACTTGTTTTTTCTAACCCATTTCTGCTTTCATAACTCTGGATAACGAGCCATGGCAGAATTCTTTACCCATTGATCCACCATTACATTGGACGGGGGTTTCCTAGTCTTGATGGAATTGAATCTACCACCGATAAAGTTGTTACTTCCCACCGATCCTCTGACCGGCTCTTCAAGTCAACCTCCAGTGTGGTGCTGTCTAGGTCTTGTCTGATGCATGTGTTGTTGACGGCTATTTGCCTGCCTGTTAACAACAGGTGCAGCACTTCTGTATACACTGTTAGACCCAGCATGGCTGCTCGAGTGTGAAAATCTGCCTTGGCTACTACCATTGCAGGACTCGGTTCTGTCTTGTGGGCGATAAGATGGCATTTTCTACCCCCTGGCTTTCTCGGCAGCCACTTCGTCATAAAATATTTCGCATCTTGGGTAAACTTTAAGTATGCCACCAGATTTCTTGCATGTCATGAAATCGACAAGAGGTTCTCCCGGCTTTAGATAAATATCAAATGAATCCGACAGATCCATCTGGATATTTTGCCCAGCTCTGATATTGACCATGCCTATTCCCATAGGGACTCGGCGGTCAGCCTTGTTAACTTCAGGACCAAATGGTTCTGTATCAACCTTCATATATGGTTTCTTGTCTGAAAATTTTAGTCTTCCTTCTGCCAAACCTTTCTGAATAATGTCCCTGAAATGCATACAATCATTAGTTACATGACCAAAAGTGTTATGATATTTATAGTACTTCCGATCCTTAATCTCATGGGCTTTCAAAAGCCTATGATCATCTGACAATTTTAACTGCTTATCTTTGAGTAATATGTCAAATATTTGATCAGCCTTGGTCACATCAAATGTATACACTTTCTTATTGATGAAAGGAATCCTTTCTTTGGCCCTCGCAGGCTTCAAAACTTGGCATATATAAGGTGGACCATTTTTTAATTCAACATAATCTACCTCATATTCCTCAAAATCGTTGCCCTCCTTGTCGGATTCACTACATCCGACAAAGTTAATCTTTTCTCTTTTGAGGAATTTCTTCTTCTTGAAAACCTTTTCGGCTTTTAATTGTTCAATTTGTCGGACTTTATCTCCTAAGTGGGCAAGATCAATTAGATGTTGGTTGACCGACTTCTTCCTAATATGATAATCTAGACCCCCAGCAGCAATCTTCACTATTTCCGCCTCAGGGATAGGGGTGAAGCAACGACTCTTCATTTGACGGAATCGAGCAAGGTAGTCATCGACAGACTCGTTATTCATCCTCTTAATGCCAAATAAGTCTGTCAATCCTATCTTTAGGTCAAACCTAAAGAATTGATCATGAAAACTCCTCTCTAATTGATTCCAGGAATGTATGGAATTAGGCCTTAGAGTTGAAAACTAAGAAAAAGCATTCTTAGTCAACGAACTAGGAAAGAACTTCATTTTTAGTCCCTCTTCTAAAGCCAAATCTCCTAATTCGATTGTATATCGGGCAATGTGCTCGACTATCGTCTCTCTGCTTTCTCCTGAGAATTTTGACAACTTGGGTGTATCCTCAAGGCATTTCTGCCTGTTGGATCCAATCAGGAAATGTCGACGCAAAAAATGGTTGATTGGCATAACCTATGTTAAAACCAAACCTATTCAATGCTTGTTCGACAACTTGGTTAACATTCTGGTTTAGAACATTTTGACGAAGCGCTCCAAGAGCACCCTGGTTTATAACAAAATCTTCGGCTTCCTCTGGTTGTAGAATATGTACATTCCCACGTCTCAAAGGAATCCGATGATGGGGTTGTGGCCGTTCATCATCTTGTTCAGATCCGTCAAGTTGTATAACTTGTGGTTGTTCAACCTGTGGTTGATTATTCCTATTGACATTTCTATTGAGACTTCTATTGGTATTTTAGTTATCATCTAGGGCTACAACTCCCAAGGCTCTATTTAACCTATGTATCTCATTTGCCAATGTCAAGCATGCATTATTCGTGTTTTCTACTAATGGCGTAATCACTGTACTCATTTTTTGAGTAAATGTATTCACCATGTCATGGTTACTAGAGTCAATTTGTTGTCGAACATTGGCTAATGTAGCCTCCGACAAACCAACAATATTTTGCGGGGGTTGTCTTAGCGGGGATATATGTGCGCCTCTTCTCGCACCTAAACTATTAGTGCAATTATTCCCTGCATTAGTAGTGTTAGCCCTGGTTGCAGGAATATTGTCAACTGGTGCAATAGCATCCACCATTGACGCAGCGGCGTTAGTGCCTACTACGACTGCATCACTTGCACTACTCATATTCAGAGTTTTGGGAAATAGATGATGTTTGAACCACCTTTCCACTCCGTTGACGCATACAAATAAATTTGTATGTCAAATTCGTGACACTGTACGAGTTACTCTAAACTCGTCCCACTGGGCGTGCCAATTTGTTAACGTTGGTTTTTGGTTTCTGACCAAAATTCCTTTGTTACAAATAATTAAAGATCAAACGAGTGTGGGACCTACGAGTTATGCGGTAATCTCGTCAAAATGTGTGTATGAATTGTCTGCCAAGTACACGTTTGACAATTTAAAGCCAAATTAGGAAATACTGGCAAAGACTTGGTATCAAACGAATATGTAAATTTGTCAAAGAGGTACAAAGCATTGTCAATCATGAGTTTAGAAAGAGAAGTTTAAAAAAAAAATTAAAGTAACACTATTTATGGGAAGTAAATGAACTTGAATAAAGAACATAAACGAAATGTTGGGAATAATAAAGGACAAGTAAGAAAACTTGAAAGGAAACAAGTAGGGAAACTTGAAAGGCATAACCAGTATTGTACTGGATTTTTTACAATTGAATTGAAATGAGAAGGGTAGAAGGAATACTTGAGAATTATCTGTCATTCTGTTGTGTGATCGAGATGTGTAGGATATGTATCAAGTAACCTCCCAGATAATGGAAATAGTTTCTGAAATACTAAGTAATTAAATATGAATACTTGACAGGAAGTAAAACTTAGATTTGAAATGTAAGAACACTACAAATAATTAATATAAAAAAGGTAGTTATTTATTAAAGTTGATGAAGAACAATTTCTGGGAAATTGAATAGAAACGAATGAAAATGTTAATTTAAGTAAAAGATGTTAAAAACTAAGAATTACTTATAATATTAGAGTAAAGGAAAACTGGATTAAACAAGTATTAATTTGTAGAAAAAATAATGAAGTTTAAAGAAATAACTTGAAGATGATTATAAATAAACCGGAAAATGCATGAAGAACTATTGAAGAAATATTAAAAGTTAATAAAAATTAACAAAGAAATAAGATGAATCCGCCAACACAATATTGATGGCAGTAAAATAAAGAAGTGTATGAACACTATGAAGAACGTGATGAATAAACTGGAAAGTATTTGAAGAACTTGAAGGAAATGAACCAATATTGTATTGAAATTGGACATTGTATTGATGATAACATGGTGGAAGGAGTACTTGAGTTAATCCGTCAGTTTGCTGTGTGATCGAGACGTGCAGGATGTTTCAAGTTCCAACCCTTATTACATTGTAATAACTAGTATTTATAGGCAAATAAAATAACTACCTAGTAGTAACTTCCTATCTAAATGACTGCCACGTATCTTGGCAGTTCTCTAAATTTCAAATTTTAACTGCTTGTCAAACAACTTTGATAACTACTCAATTTTTTGAACCGCTCCGCGTCAACTTGATTGTCTTCGACGGTCTGGCTGCTTGATAGGTTATCTTGCTAATGCTTTGTCAGTCTTGAGGACTTAGCCATTTTCACACTTCTCTGTACGTTTGACAACTCTTCTTAATACTTTGTCAAAAAGCTTGGTTGTCAATTTATCCTTCTGCGACCAGTATTTTCTTGTCAACTAAATATTTTCAATACTCTAAATATTAGTCATTACTCTGATTCCTTCGTCAGCCTGTCGAAATGCATCTGTCAATAATCAGAAATTTCACCCCTAACAGATGCCCCCCAAGTTTTGCTTTTCGACGGCCTTGTTTGTCTGATATGTCAACTGAAGAACTTCTTGTCAACTCCACACTTGTCAATTCTTCTATAATCTTATGAAGTCGACGTTTTTCTTTATGTCAATTTTTTCTATCAACTTTCCGTTTGTCGACTTAGAACTTGTCAACTTTCTTTTAGCCAAAACAGTATATATCAATTTTGGGACTTCTTTCTCAATTTTTTTATGCAGCCTCTTTCTGTCTTTCTAACGAAAGCTCAAATTTGAAAATACACTCCTAACACTTACTCACCTGCAATTGTGAATAGCTAATTCTGTTTACTTTCTTAGCAGTGAACTAAATGTTGCTATGTTTATCTATATTAGGAAGAATTGAAGAAACATAACAAAAAGGATGAAACATCTCAATCGGCCCAAAACAGACAAAGGCATATGTCTTGGAAGGATGACATATATTCCCAAGTACAAGGACCTGAAAAGAGAAATCATATGCGTTGTATGGGCAAGATTTCAAAATCTAAAAAATCAAAGGTTTCTTTGTCTGAAAATGAAGAGTTACGTGCTAGAGTTAAGCACATGGAAAATTTGTTGGCAAACTTTACAACATTGATTCAAAATCGATTTTCTGGAGAAGATGTTAATGATATTATAGAGGCAGCAAGACAGATATATTATATTTTCCTTGTGAAGTTCATATTTCAATGTTCATGTGGTGACTTATATGAGGTGTATTATTTTGTTTTCAATAGGTTCCAGATGCTTCTAGTGTCCCTAGCCATTTGAGTTCTTAAAGTTCAGACACTAATAAAGACAATGAATATGGTATCTACTTAGTATTAACTAGATCTCACTAAAATTGTTAACATTTCCTATGGTGAGTTATGCTAGTATTCATGTTTGTTTTTTTACTTGTAGGTGAAGATTAAGAAGCAAATTTGTTCTTGATGGCGTAAAGTTGGAAATTAAGTGAACATGACATGATTTTCTTTTTGTATTTTTTGAGATTGTTACAAGACTTTGTGTGCATACTATTGCTAGTATGCTACTTTTAGGTGGACATGTTAATTTGATATGTTTGTAAGACTTTATGTTAATTTTTAATATAAGTTTATTTTATTTCGATTCCTAAATAATTTTTTTATTTTACTATGTATTTATTTTATAATATGATCAATGTTATAAAATATTGTGGTTATTTATTACTATTCATATAAATATTGTCAGCAAGTTCTACAGTGACGAGACAAATGTGTGGGTATGGAAAATTATAATCTGCCACTAACACTTTTACTAATGGAAGATAAACTGTCGATATATGTTCAGCAATTCTTTATGACAGGCTTAAAAATTGTCACTAAAGCATATAGTTACGGGGCCAAAATCATAGGTATAATAAAACGTATACCAATAGAAGATAAACAGTGGGTATAGCTTTATGTATTCTACCAACGGATGAAACTCCGTCACTAAAGCCTATAGTGACGGAACCACAACCGTAGGTATAGCACTATTATTGACCATGGATACAAATGTCCGTAGGTTTTGGTTTTTTGACCCATACCTACGATTTTTCACCTCTTACCTACGGTTTTCTGTTGTCACTAAATGGATTATTCCTTGTAGTGGACCAAAGAGCACTTAAGAGTATGAGTAATGTATTGAATTGAGTGAGTCTTCCTTTGTGGGAGACCTCTTATTTATAATGTTACTTGTAAATGAATAATCGTCTAGATAAGTGCTCTATCTTTATAATGGATATGCATAGTTTGTTGATAAGTTTGTTATACAATGATCTTGGATTGCGATATATGTTCTATCGCTGCTTATCTCCTCTCATGTCTTAAACTTGGTTACTGGGTCAAGTGAAGCTCGGTAGCTTCCCTCCCTTTATTCTCGAGCGGTACAAAGAATTTTATCCAATGCACACAAGCAATTGTTTCCTACCAATTCTACAACAGAGCTTTATCAAAATGTTATGCGTCAAACATATATAGCACCCCACTGGGGCATTTCATCAAACACTTGCTATAACTATCTTACTATCACCTAAATTGGCACATTAAAGTGAAAATAGTAACCTAAACTATTGCAACTGCTAATAATTCAAAGTAAAAATCAATGAAATCTTCTTGAATCCAACTAACATAAGTGAAGAAAGAATTTGAAGATGAGGGTCGTGTTGAAGGTCGTTGTGTCACGTAGTGACTTCACTGCCAATGAAGAAGTCTAGACGTGACATATTTGAATAGCTTCATGACATAGGCAAGATCGTCGTAGTGGTCGTAGGAGGAAGCGAGGTGGCCAACGACGATACTCTAGTCCCTTTGCGGGAGGTAGTCAGAGCGGAGATGGACATGACAACGGAGGCAGCATAGAGGGTGTGTCCGAACTTGAAGATCTATTTTTTTGAAGAAGAGTCCAATGGTATAAAGAGCAATTAGCATCAGGGCTTTGAGCATCTAGATAAAGGAGGCGAAAGATAGATGTAAGCAGAGTTAGAGAACAAAGGGGGAGAGAAAATAGAGGGTGTAGATGGGAACCATAGAGCAGATGAGCTTCACAGTTCACAATCTTTAGCATATTTTTGCAATAAATAATACTTCAAAAATTTTATTATTTTATTGGCCATCTGGGCTTGCCACATGGAGTCCACGTGACCAAATATCCTAAAAAAATCAGGGGACTAAAATTACACATGTGCTAAAATAAATGGACTAAAAGTATAATTAAACTTATAATATATGTTGTTATGATATTTTGATATTATCTTAATAATTTAACTATTTAAGTATTTAATAGGTCAACTGGACATGTTACTAGGCCCCCACATGGCAAATCGTTAGCCATGTAAGTAGGTTTTATTTGATGCAGTTAGTTGATGGATGGACTAACATTGTAACGTTTCAAAAATTAGAGGACCAAATGTCATAAAAAATTTGGGGGACTAAAAATCATACAATGATACAAACTTCTTATGTTTAATATTTAACATTAATTTAAGTGCAACATATAGTTTTCTTGTCCTAGCTCCCAAAACTAACACTAGATTCCTCATTGTATTGCTGCCATAATATCTAATGAAATGCAATAAGTTTGCTTGCTTAAAAAAAGTGCAACACATAATAAAAAATCATATAGACACGCATACACCTAGAGCTGGCAATTTGAGTTTGATCTGATGGGCTCACTCGAACAATATTAAATTAAGGCCAAGCTGGGCTTCTAAAATGATGGCTCGAGAAAATCAGACCTACTTAGCCCAGCCTAATTAGCCCGATAGGCTAATCAGCCTCGAGTCGGGCTGGCCCATAAAAATCCAGGCTAGCTCGTTTAACTCAGACAAAAGTTGGCAAACTGGAAATCTCAAATATGGACTGGACTGGTATGCTAGGTTCCATATATTTTAATTGGGTGTTGCTTTTTACACCACATTTTTTTAATATTCCCAAAATGCCCTTTTCTTTCTTTTCATCTCCACATTATTTTCGATTCCCTTCTTTTTCCCCTCTTCTTCCACAATTTCATCTTCTCATTCCCTCTTCTTCTTCCATTTTTTCTCTTCCCCTTTTTTCAACCTCATGGAGATCTTCTCCAAAACTGTCATTCTTCACAGGTGTATGCATTGAAGAAAACTCAGCAGGCATAAACATTGACGGTGGCATTCCTGCAGCTTCCACTAGAGGCTGAATTTCACCCATTTTTGTGGGGCTAAATGAATCAACAATACTTCCACTTCATGAAGATGTTCGATGTGAACGAGGGATTGATAGTTACTGCTATTTTTCATTGCTCCTTGGTTTGAGATGTTACTGGTACTTGGAAACCCTTGCCTGACCAATGGTAATGCATGATTAGGGGAATGGTATGACCAATCATTCCTAGAAGTTGAAGGACTTTCGTTAGCTAAACCATCTTCTTGATTGCTTTCTGTTAGAGCCTCCATTGTCTGCTCATTTGACAATGGTGCAAGAGCGGGAATAAAAAACTTTGCATTGGTAACAACAACTGGTTTGATGGATGTAAAAATAGTATAATGGAAGTTAACTTCTAGTATGTTAAATCTGCAGCCATACTAGATGTGATCGATGAAACATGGAGCAATTCTCTTATATAAAAAAAAGAAAATAAAAGAAGGAAGCAGGGGAAAGAAGGAAGCAATTATTGAATGGGTGGGGGTGAGGAAGTAGAAGAGGGAAAGAGGAAGAAGAAGGGAGAGATGGGGAGTGGTGTGTTTCTGAATATAGGATATAGGGTGTATTAAGATAATTAATGTAACATCCATGGCTGCTCTATGGATTGATGACTGTCCCCACAGACCAACACGGGTCTTTTCAACGTGCTTTGTCCTCACTCACACGCTTCCTGGAAAACTTCCCAGGAGGTCACCCATCCCAAAATTACTCCAAGTCAAGCACGCTTAACTGTGGAGTTCTTAAGTGATGAGCTACCGAAAAGAAGATGCATATTGTTAGTATAGGTAGTACCAATCAATTCATATAAGTCTTCCTCAACTTTATAGTCCCATACCTATACAGTCTCAGGATCCCTCTCATTCGGGTGTGTAATCGGTTCATTCATGTGTCCCTCCGCCTAGAAGCCTGCCAGGAGCCGCTCCTTGTCCGTGCCTTCTTGCACCGGCGATCACTCCCCGGCCACGTCGGCACCCGGGTGTTACATGCCCACCAGCTTCCGCTTGGTTCGTCCCCGAACCACACCGTACTGGGAGAGGTGCCGCTCTGATACCATTTGTAACATCCCTGGCTGCTCTATGGATTGATGACTGTCCCTACAGACCAACACGAGTCTTTTCAGCGTGCTTTGTCCTCACTCACAAGCTTCCTGGAAAACTTCCCAGGAGGTCACCCATCCCAAAATTACTCCAAGTCAAGCACGCTTAACTGTGGAGTTCTTAAGTGATGAGCTACCAAAAAGAAGATGCATCTTGTTAGTATAGGTAGTACCAATCAATTCATATAAGCCTTCCTCAACTGTATAGTCCCATACCTACACAGTCTCAGGATCCCTCTCATTCGGGTGTGTAATCGGTTCATTCATGTGTCCCTCCGCCTAGAAGCCTGCCAGGAGTCGCTCCTTGTCCGTGCCTTCTTGCACCGACGATCACTCCCCGCCCTCGTCGGCACCCCGGTGTTACAATTAAGGATATTTTAGGATATTCAAATGTTTTTAGAATTTTTGTGGTGTATAGGAAAAGTTGTGGTGTAACCCATTTTAATTATGGGCCGCACAAATAAAATGGCACAATAATAATTGTTGCCACCAATTCCCATTTCTCAAACTCAATCTGGCCTCCACTCATCCACTTGGCTCCGCGTAGAGCTGGCGATTTTGACCCGCCCCGATGGGCTCACCCGAATGACCCACATTTTAGGCTGGGTTGGGCTCTCTAAATAGAGGCCCAAAAAATTTGGGCCATTTTGGTCTGGCTCGATTAGCCTGATTGGCCTAATGAGTTTCGGGCCGGCCCGGTAAAATAAAAAACAGGAGAATGTGTGTTGATTTGTGATCCTCTTGCTCCATTTCAAGGGCTCTGCTATTCACACCTTGCAATTTACTAATTGCACCTTGCAGGTTGATTTTACCAAATTTTTTTTCGAAAAATACCATCATCACTCAAATACACTTCTCCCACACCACTGCACCAATAGAACACAATCCGAAAAACCTACACCAGAACCCTCCTTGCGCCTCCCACACCGCGACTCCGGACACCGCGCGCCGCCCCTCCAACCGTAGCCACAAAGGACATCAAATTCGCCCTCATCTTTTCTTTTGGGTAAGTCTTCGTTCCCTTCATATTCTCTTCCGCAATAGTTTCTGGCTTTCTGAAAATCACAGTTTATGGAATTTGGATTATGGAACATCTCCGTTTATTCATTTCCAGACGTCAATCATAGGCTTCCAGAATTCTGGTTTCGGAAAACCTCCGGATTTCGTTTTCCGGAAGGTTACCAGAAAACATTTTCCGAATCTCATCCCAATTGAAACTTTCGAATTCATTCTGGATTTGAAATTCTGGATCTGTTCCGGGTTTCAAATTCCGGACCCATACCCTGCCTTGTTCTACGATCGCCGCCGCAACCACCTTCATCGCTGCCATCCCACCTCCATGGCCAAAGCCGCCTTCCACAACCCCTTTCTCTAGACCGTCGTGAGGTCCCTTTCTCTCTCTCATCGTGAGGTCCTTTCTCTCCATTCTATCGTGGTTTAACTCCGAACGTCGCAAACGGCTTAAGTAAATCGCCATCTCGAAAGGCTCGGAACCTAACTGCGAACGTCCGGTTGTTGGCACTGCCACCATCCTCTCATGGAGGAGTCGTCATGGTGGTTCTGATGTGGGGGAAGGGAAGTGTGTGATATAGTGTGTTCGAGTGATGAGGGAATTTTTGGAAGAAATTTTTTTTGGTAAAATCAAGCTGCAGGTGCAATTAGTAAATTACAAGGTGTGAATAGCCGAGCCCCATTTCAATTCTTACTTGCTATCTTGCTCCAGTCCAGCAAATTTGGCCAAGTCCTTTACAATGGGGAAAATTTACTCCAAGTAAGCACAAACATGGATGTCTCTCACTCCCGAAAAAACACTTTTCCCCTTTGTGGTTTCTCTCTCTCTCCCACGCGAGCCAAGCTCTGCGACTGATAGGGCTCAAAACTTTCGAACGTTCCTCTTTACTCTCAGTCCTCTCACATCGGCGCTGCTCCTGCTTTGCCTTGCTCGACGCGCGCCGATTCTTCTGCTCCATCTCCGTCGTGCTCCATCTCTAAGGTTGTTACTGTTCTTGCCCTTTTAACTCTGTTTTTTGCTGCACACATCTTTGAGTTTTTTTTTTTTTGCTGCGAGTCTGTGACTGAGTTCAGTTGTGGGATTGTGAGGTTTAATCACTATTGTCTTCTATATTTCATAAAATTGATTCTGCTTCCTTGATGAATGTGAAAACACCGTTTTCGCATATTCATTTTCCCCTTAGATTAGATGAAGTTTCTTTAACCTCGAAAGTCGAAACAGAATATATATAGTGTAATCTCATTTCTTTTAGTTATCGAACACTTTTTTTTTTAAGCCAACATTTTTATATATTTAGTGGGTACAAACGGTACCCGAACCTGAATACAAAAGGAAGCATGAAATCAAAAGGACAAAAGATACATGATCGACCCAGCTCCAAATGTACTGTACATAAGGAGCACATGTCCTCATTTTGGGTGTGCTTTAAATCATCCCCAGAATCTACCGGTGTTGTTTTTTTGTTTCACCATTGCGGTAGTGTTTAGATAATACATGGTGATATTGATTTTTAATATTCTGTGAGTATTACCAGTAACCTTTAGTATTTATTTTTTAAATTGCTGCTTTTTTTATTATTTATAATAAGGGCTGATTTGTCCCGTTAGCCCGCAACAGAGCTAGGTTAGGCTAGTAAATAAGCAGCCCGTATTAAAACCGGGTCGGGCTGACCTGGCTCTTTTCCTCACTCTGACCCGGTCGGGTAGGGACGAACAACCTGAAATGCCAGCTCTAGCTCCGCGTAGGTCTTTCGCTTCGTCTTCCTCCCCATTCACAAAGTGACAAAACGAAAACGCTTCATGCAGCAGGCACAACACCAACCAACGTGAAACGTCCACAGCAGGCACGCGTCAGTCCTCTTCCCTTTCTTCTTATTTCAATCATGTTCGTTCCTTAATATTTTTTGTTTCATAATTTATATAAATGACAAAATTTGGACAACACCAAAGATTAATTTATTGCATTCCATTCACTCACAGTAAATAAGAAATTTGTCGACTACAAAAAAGAGGGGATAAGTTTTTGAAGTGGTGTGATGATGTTGAAACACGCACTGCTGCGTTACGTACAATTATAAAGTGATTAATGTTGTGGCATTATCGAATCCGGCCTATATTGTGCTTTGTGACAAAGCTAAACATAGTCGGTCCCAAGCCCGAATAAAAGGAGAGGGTTGTGTTAGACCATCGACAGCCAACGTAAAACTTAGTCGAATCTCTATGACATGGATCAACGACGTAATAATGTTAATGCTAGGTCGTTGTCCAGAAGCAACGCGCTGTATAGCTCGAGTACAGTGTCAAATGAGCAAGGGCCGTTGCATCGCCGCCTGGATGTAGTGAAAAATAAGCAAGGGTTCCTAGACTTTTGTGAACGAGTGTAGGTAAAGAAGCTAGTTCACGAGAGTAGGATTCGCTTTGGAACTTGGAACATAGGCACACTTATAGGTAAATCAATGGAAATAGTTGACACTATGATTAGGAGGATGATCAATTTCATGTGCCTACAAGAAACTAAGCGAGTGGGAGAAAAGGCAAAGGAATTAGACTCTTCGGGTTTTAAGCTTTGGTACATTGCAAAGTAAAATCGAGAAATGGGGTTGGCATAATTGTGGATAAATATTGGAATAATGATATTGTGGATGTAAAAAAGGTTGGAGATAGGATCATTGCCCTAAAATTTGTAGTGGAACAAGACACCTTTAATGTGGTTAGTGCTTACGCACCTCAGGTAGGGTCAGAAGAACACTTCAAGGTAAAATTTTAGGAGGATTTAGAAGGCATAATTCAGGAAATACCGCTAGGAGAAAAGATTTTCTTAGGAGGGGATCTAAATTGGCATGTAGGGAGAGCACCTAAAGGTTACGAGGATTTGCATGGGGGATATGGCCTAGGGGAGGTAAATGGTGAGGGTAAGTCTATCCTGGACTTTTCATCTGCGTTCGATCTTACTATAACCAATACGTGTTTTAGGAAACATGAGGAGCATCTTATCACGTACAAAAGTGGGGTGACAAGCTCTCAAATAGATTTCTTTCTTATTAGGAGATCGGATAGAAAGATTTGCTTGGACTGTAAAGTCATACCTGGAGAGAGCTTGACTATCCAACATAGAGTCTTGGTTATGGATGTAAGAGTTAAGAGGAGTGTGAAGAGAAGAGGCCACGAAAAGGTTTCAAGGATCAAGTGTTGGCAATTGAAGGGTGAAAAACAAAGGATCTTCCAACACAAGGTTTTGGAGGGAGGGTTTTGGGAGGCAAACGAAAGTGCAAATGATATGTGGGACAAGATGACCAAGGGGATTAGGAAGGTAGCTATAGAGACGCTTGGTGAATCAAGAGGATTCGGACCTAGGGGTAAAGAATCCTGGTGGTGGGATCAAAGTGTGCAAGCTAAGGTTCAGGTTAAAAGAGAATGTTTTAAAGCTTGGTCTTTATGTAAAAATGCTGAAAATTGGGAAAATTATAAGGTGGTCAAAAAAGAGACCAAGAAGGCAGTGAGCGAAGCTAAAACTAAAGCTTTTGACTGGTTGTACCAATCCTTAGGCACCAAAGATTGTGAGAAATCAATTTATAGAGACGCTTGGTGAATCAAGAGGATTCGGACCTAGGGGTAAAGAATCCTGGTGGTGGGATCAAAGTGTGCAAGCTAAGGTTCAGGTTAAAAGGGAATGTTTTAAAGCTTGGTCTTTATGTAAAAATGCTGAAAATTGGGAAAATTATAAGGTGGCCAAAAAAGAGACCAAGAAGGCAGTGAGCGAAGCTAGAACTAAAGCTTTTGACGGGTTGTACCAATCCTTAGGCACCAAAGATGGTGAGAAATCTATTTATAGGCTTGCTAAAAATAGGGAAAGAAAGACAAGAGACTTGGACCAGGTGAAGTGTATTAAGGATGAAGAAGGTAGAGTTTTGGTTAAGGAACAAGATATTAAAGATAGACGGAAGAATTATTTCCACAAGTTATTTAATGAAGGATTTGAAGTTTTATCATGCTCACGGGTGCTTGACATTAGAGAAGAGGACCAAAATTACATTTTTTATCATAGAATCCAAGAGCACGAGGCAAAATAATCTTTGAGAAGGATGTATAATGGCAAGGCAGTTGGACCAGACAATATACCTATGGAGGTATGGAAGAGTCTAGGAAATAGAGGCATTAGTTGGCTCACGAAGTTTTTTAACGAGATTATGAAGTCAAAGAAAATACCGGACGAATGGAGGAGAAACACTTTAGTTCCGATTTACAAGAACAAGGGAGATATACAAAATTGCGCAAATTATAGGAGATTAAACTTATGAGTCATACTATGAAGCTATGGGAAAGGGTGATTGAACGGAGACTAAGAAAAGAAACCAAAATCACCGACAACCAATTTGGTTTTATGCCCGGGAGGTCGACCATGGAAGCAATTTACTTGCTACGACGAGTGATGGAACAATATCGAAGGGCCTTTGTTGATTTGGAGAAAGCATATGATAGGGTGCCAACAGAGGTTTTGTGGAAAGCCCTAGAAAAGAAAGGTGTTCGGATTGCCTATATTGGAGCTATCAAGGATATGTATGAGGGGGCCATGACTAGTGTGAGAACGCAGGGTGGAGCCACAAGATTTTCCAATAACCATAGGTCTGCACCAAGGGTCAGCTTTAAGCCCCTATCTTTTTACCTTGGTCTTGAATGTACTTACGAAGCACATTCAAGAGCCAGCACCGCGATGCATGCTTTTCGCAGATGATATAGTTCTAGTTGGAGAGTCTAGAGAGGATATAAATGGAAGGTTGGAGACTTGGAGACAAGCTTTAGAAGCACATGGCTTCCGTTTGAGTAGAAGCAAGACGGAGTATATGGAATGTAAGTTTAGCAAAAGGCGAAACACCTCTAGCTTAGAGGTGAAAGTTGAAGACCACAACATACCACAAGTCACACGGTTTAAATATCTTGGGTCTATTATACAAAATGATGGAGAAATTGAGGGAGATGTAAACCATAGGATTCAATCAGGGTGGTCGAAATGGAGGAAGCCTGCGAGTTTTTTGTGTGATAAAAAGGTACCTCTTAAGCTAAAGGGAAAATTTTACCGTACAGCTATTAGATCGGTGATGTTGTATGGGACGGAGTGTTAGGCGGTAAAAAATCAACACGAGAGTAAAATCAATGTAGCAGAGATGAGAATGTTGCGCTAGATGAGCGGAAAAACTAGACGTGATAAGATTAGGAATGATAGCATTAGAGAGAGAGTTGGAGTAGCACCTATTGTAGATAAGATGGTTGAATCTCGACTTAGGTGGTTTGGGCATGTATGGAGGAGACCTTTAGATTTTGTAGTAAGGAGAGTGGACCAGGTGGAGGGCAATCCAATCGCTAGAGGTAGAGGTAGAGGTAGACCAAGAAAAACTATAGGAGAAACTATTAAGAAAGATTTAGAGGCCAATGATTTAACCATTAACATGATTTATGATAGAATATTATGACGCCGTATGATCTATGTAGCCGATCCCACCTAGTGGGATAAGGCTTGGTTGTAGTTGTAGTTGTAATGTTGTGGCATTATCGGTGGGAAATTAAAAAAATAAAATCAACATTTCCTCTCTTTTTACTCACTTTTTTATGCCGTAGATAGCTAGGGGAGCAAGTTTTTTTCATCACATGTGGGAACTACCACATTAACTATTGTGGGTAGTCCGTTGGTTCTTAATGCTTGGGCTGAATGTCGAGATTAACAAATTTTCATGGTTTCCTAGCATTTGTAGTTTGTTTCTATCTGATGTTCATGTTAACTCTTTGATAGGTGTCTAGTGCTTTAGTTAACTTTCGTAGTTGATTTTGGATGCTTGTTTAGTTGCTCGTAATTTGTTTGATGTAAGGTCCAGGTTGCAGAACTCTTTTGATGTGTGCTTGATAAATGGGATAGACTATTAGAATATGATTTTTTTTTATATATGAATTGACTTCTTATTGCGTGCTGTAGTATCGTTAATTATCGTTTGGGGAAGTAGATTTTACTTTCGGTTTATGGTGTCGTGACTTCTTGATTCAAAATCTCAAGATCATTGCCCGTTTTCTTGTATAATATGTGAATGTGCAGATTTTTTGCTTGGGGAACAGAGAGGTCCAATAGGAGAGTTGTCCGGGACATGTGCAATATTACTTTTTAGCTAGAGTTGATAACCAAGGTCTGTTGTTAATAGTGCTCTTTGTGAGTGACTGGATTGGGCTCTGTCAAATAAAATATAGCATGGGAATAGTGGCTTTCTTTCCATCGCATATCAATCCCATGAATCTAACCATGTTTTTTATTCCAAATCCACCCAGAGTCAGTAGCGCCTTCATCTTAGTATGTGTCTGGATCATTTTGATGCTGTGGTTTTTTGGTGATAAGCTTGGGGTTGGGGATTACTGATCGCATACTATTTTGGTCATTGTGATTCTGCATCTTGGGTTTCATTTTGATCATTTGGTTGCATCCTACCCATTGATAGCTATATTTTGGATCCAATATTCTTTTTGTAATTCTGCCATTTTAACTTGGTAATTACCTTTTTGAATCTTGAATCCTTGATCAATACGGAATGTGCAGTGACTTGGTTACATTATAAGAGATGATTGAATCATGTGAAAAGGGGATTAATGGGACCATTAGGCAAGCTCATGATGCATGTAGAAGAAGTTTGGTGCGTGTTTGATTTGAATTTGTTGATTCGAACCTTGTGTTTTCACATCTTGAATTTGGGAATTCTCTTTCGAGTTCTTGATTGATAATTGGGAGTTAATTAATCTTGAAATTATGAAGCTCGTTGCATGATAACCTGGACTCAATTTGCTGAGGGTCCAGTTGTAAATTGTGGCAAGCTTCCTATTTTGGTGGAGGTTCTACTGAAATTTTTACAATACAAAAACTTCATCAATATATTGTTTTTTGATTTATGAAATGTAGACTTTGGTTATTGCACTTTATGAAATTTAGGCTTTGGGTATTTTGTACTTCGGTTACATCCCCGTCACTAAGATGAAATAGGTCTTGGGAAATGGATAGAAAAATATTTAACTTGCTGTTGTCAGCCAATACATGCACTATTTATTTATATTGCTAAAGTAACTGTTGCTGAAGAGGGGGAGGGGGGGTTGCTAACAAATGATGTTGTTAATATGATTTTTATATATTTTTTCATTATCAGCAATTGAGTTGGGAAGACTCCCTAGATTTCAATTTTTTAGAGTAATGAGACTAAGGCCTTTGTATACCATTTAGATTTTTGTTTGAATTTAACATATACCCTTTAATATATATCATTACTTTTCTGATGGCAACTATAACTTCAAATGGTTATGTATGTGTTTAGCTACCACTGATGATTTGTAAACATAGATCATATATAACTTAAGAAATAACACTTTACATGAAACTGTGTCAGTATATATGTGGTTGTCAGTTATATTTTTGCTGGAGTGATGGCATTATATCAAGTTGTCGCATTGTCTTGAACTCTTACCTGTATGCAAAGTTTGCAATTACTAATTAGAACGACAAGATAATAAGTTTTAAATTTAAACAATCATCTGGAATGTTTGTCTTGCAAATGGTTATAGACCAATTGTAAATTGCTTCATTCTAATTTTAAGTAGACAGGGTATTTTGAATTCTTTGAGAAATCTTAGTGAATGGTGATGCTTTACCGGCAATTATATCTCTGTCTCTTCATAATAAGTCGTAACTTGGTTCTTTGACTTCTTTCTAAATTGAAGATAAGGGAATTTGAACTTTTTGAGAAATATAAGTGAATGGTGATGCTTTGACAGCAATTATATAAGTGTCTATTTTACTTGTAGTTTTGTGTGATTATAAGAATATCTTCATAATTTAATTTTAATTATTGAACACATCTGCTCCATTATATCTGTGCATTTGATTGGGTTGCACATTTATATCATGATGTCTTTGTTTTATACTTCATTGACCAGCAGATTTTATGATAGATTTTTTATAATAAATATTGTTATCATCTGCTTTAGGATACTCTGTTACTTTCCTTACAAGACCCTGATGGAGGATTCAATAAACAATCGATAGTGCTGGATGACATACAGTTTTGACAATGAAATGTTAGGATCGTAATTTGTAAATTTGAATTTTATTTGAAGCCTTGATAATATGGAGTTTGTGGCTCATATGCTAAAGTCACTTCTTCTCCTCCCCTTTTGTTAGTAGCTTGCTAAAGCCACTTTTTATGTTGTACAGTGCAGAAGCAATTAATAGTTGGCTTACATTGTTCAGGAATCAGAATCAGAAGACCTTGTATCTCTCTTTGGCATTGAAGCTCTGTTTGTCAAGGCACCAAATACTTTTTTTGGTTGTATTTCCACGAGACTTTGGCATTCTGTAATTTGGTTCAGACTCAATGTTCTATCTCAGTAGAGTTGAGCACACATTGGCCTTGCCTCCTTCTCTTCTCTCTCTTCCCTTTCGAGAAGCTATTCACATGGAGCTTGAGAAGCTTTTCTTGGACAAGGTTTTCTATTGCTACCATTTTCAGTTTCCTGTGACCAATATTTGTGTACTTTGTCTGTCTTAATTCACTAGGCTTGATTTTGGATTATGTTATCATGTCAGGTTATTGCAAAATTGGGCCTTTGCATATCTATATATGATATCAGATCCACTGAGGGTGGGAATATCTTCCCTGGTGATGGTGCTCCAACATATACGGTATGAATTCATAAGTTGGTTTTGATCTTTTCCCCATACTATTGAACTTAGAGTTCTACCTGAGTGTATGAAGTTGAATGCAGGCTTTTAAGCTCAATAAATTATTTTTGCTTCTCTTAACTTGAATAATTTGGCTTTATTTTTAACTTAATCGGGATTTAAAAAGATCTCCTGTCAAAACTCAGTCCTTAAATTTTGATCTCTGTGCAAAAAAATGTTGATATGCCATTATGTTACGGTGAGTTCTTTTCAGTATATTAGGAACCTACAAAAGTTTTGAGCTTTCTTAGCTCCCCTCCTTTACATATTTCTGATGAATGAAGCAAACTTTTGTGGTTTGATGGCAGAAGTGAGGGTTGATGTGATTATTTGTGTTGATGCATTAACTGTTTTCTGATATTTCTGGCAGGTGGTGTTTAATTTGATTATGTTTCGTCCATTTGTTGGGGAGATTATTACCGCAAAACTTCTTTCATCTGATGCTGATGGCTTACGCTGTATGTCTTAGATTTTCAGCTGCTTCCTTGGTTATAATTTTCACTTGACATGCTGTTAGGCCTTAGCTAAAAGATAGTTAGTAGTTAGAAGTGGGGGGTCAAACTTGTAACAAACTTTTAGTTGTTAGCTGAGTTAGTTTGGGTCTGTTAGTAGTTATTAATAGGAGGGATGTAACCCTATAAATAAGCCCTTTAATGATTGAGAGGCAGCTTTTGACCGGGTATTCCTAGTGTGAAAGGAGAGTCCTTCTTTGGGGGTGTACTTGTATACCTTGTTCTTTGTGTCTGTTTTCATTTTTCCATCAATAAAGAAGTATTTCTAGTCTTTTCTTCTCTCCTTTTTCTGTTGTTCCTGTGCTGTTGTTAGGATCTTCTTTCTAAAAAACAAGATTCCTTACCAGTTGGTCCGACCTGCCGGATCACTGTGGCGATGGAGAATCGGGTGTCTACGTTGGAGAAGATGCCCAGAAAATGAGGAATGATATGGGCAGAGTTGAAAGCTGACATGGATTACATTAAACAGTTGCTGCTGCAGATGATAATCGAGAAGATGGCCTTCGTTGAGGGGGATAAATCGGTTAAAAAGAATGAGGAGTCTGCTGAGGAGGAGGTTAAGGGCGGAGATATTTATGAGGAGGTTGAGGTGCAAGAAGCCAAGAACCTAGTTCTTGGGGCAATAAAGAACAAAGCTTTTGGGCAGTGAAGGTGGCATTGCCGAAATTGCCGTCGGAGAAGGTGCTGGCAAATCCCAAGACAAAACCAGAACCAGAGCCGCTAGATCACTTGCCGTTGACGGAATTGGGGAGATCCGACTCGCCGGAACTGCTGGACACCAGTGTACTTGCGGCGGCACCTCCACAGCCACTGGAGCCACCAGATCCCGACCCACTTGCCACGGTCCTTTCCGAGCCGCCGGACGTCCGTTCATCTGCGTCAACCATGGGGCCATCATTAATGAATTCGCTAGGGATACTTGCAGATGCAGGTTCGTTTCTGATGGGGAAGGAGGACAGCGGGACAGGATTGGAACTCAATGTAGTTGGTTCATTTTGTGACCTAATGGGCCAAGCCCATCTCTGTGGAAAAGGGAAAGGGACTGTTAAATAAGAAATGGGTTCATTTTCTGATGGTATGCATCAAGCCCATTTTGGTTGCACTAATGAATTTTTCAATGGAAGGAGGCCCTTCATGCATTAGAACAAAGGTGTTTTCGTGTAGTATTGACAGAGCTGCAAAGACACAGTTTTTTGGCCAAAAATGCCACAAAAAACAGAACATTTGACCCAAGAGGAAATTTCTATGTTTCATGCATAGTTCGGTCATCATCCTTCAAGCTATGGGACCCCGGTGGATGCTTCAACCTTGAGGACAAGGTTGTTTTGGAGGAGGGTGGTATTGTTAGGCCTTAGCTAAAAGACTGTTAGTTGTTAGAAGTCAGTTAAGGGGGTCAAACTTGTAACAAACTATTAGTTGTTAGCTGAGTTAGTTTGAGTCTGTTAGTAGTTGTTAATAGGAGGGATGTAACCCTTATAAATAAGCCCTCTAATGATTGAGAGAGGCAGCTATTGAATATTGTGTTTTGACTTGGTATTCCTAGTGTGAAAGGTGAGTGCTCCTTAGGGGGTATACTTGTATACCTTGTTCTTTGTGTCTGTTTTCATTTTTCATCAATAAAGAAGTATTTCTTGTCTTTTCTTCTCTATGTTTCTGCTGTTGTTAGGATCTTCTTTCTAAAAACAAGATTCCTAACACATGTGACCAATGGTCTCAACAAAGAGCTCTGTGTCGGAGTGCACTTGTTTGCTCTAGAAGGCTGATCTAGAGGACTTGAGCAATCAAAATGTAACATGTCTATTTTCCATGAAAGATGAAAAGTGGCATAGTTATTTGCATATACTAGAGTAGACCATATTTGGCGTAGTTATTAGTATTGTTAGCAATTTCATGCATGTTCCTGACTTGCAGATTTTGGATAGAATTCTATAGTATCTTAAGACTACACTTGGAAGAGGATTATTATTCAGAAGATATAGGTTGAAATCTATCCATGGAAGTATATACTGATGCTAAGTATGTTGGATTAGTCATTTACAGAAGATCAACCTCTGGTAATTGTATGTTCTTGGGTGGAAACTTGGTAATATGGAGCAAGAAACAAAATGTGGTTGCTCGGTCAAGTGTAGAAGCCAAGTTGAGTCATGATACAAAGGAGTTTGTGAGTTACTATGGATTATAATGGATGGTCTTCAAATAAGGTTATATTAATTATTTGGTTTAGTCCCTATAGTTTCACTAAACTTTTAAATAGGTCATCATAGTTAAATAAGTTTTTTTTAATTAAATCCCCAGTAATTATAAATTTTGTAATTAAGTCTCTAAAACTTCTACCAGTAGGGACCTATTTTAAACTTTTTTGAAGTATAGGACCTAATTAAAAAATTTAAACTAAAGGGACTTTTTAAAAAATGAGTGAAATTGCAACGGCAGAGGATTAATTTAACCTTCAAATAACATGAGGCTCCTATGAAATTTTTTGATAATAAATTTGCTATTAGCATAGTGCATAATTCAATGCAGCATGACAGAATAAAACATTGAAATAGACTGGTGTTTCATAAAGGAGAAATTGGATAGTGAATTGATTACCACAATGTATGTTCCTTCAGGACTTCTGTTGATAGATATGTTAACCAAAGGGCTGCTCACAGAGATTCCAAGATCTTAATATCAAGCTACGAATGATACATAATTGATTCATCAGCATGAGGGGAAGTATTTAAATGTCTTCATTAAAATTGTAATAAAATTATAAATCTGTTAATTATAGTAGATTGTATAGTTATTAGGGTAGATTATTTCTTACCTTATTAACGTAGCCTATATTATTATGTAAATCCTTGTAAAGGATTAATTAACTTTTCAGTAATAACATTATTCAGATTTCTCCATTCGAGTCAACCTATTATATGCATTATGTAACAACACCATGCAGTGTTTGCATCCTCTGAAAAAGTAACCGATTTCCTTGCTTGGTAATGCTGTGTTTGTGGTTGCCAGTATCCCTTGGGTTCTTTGATGACATTTATGTTCCTGCACATTACCTGCCCAACCCAAAGCACTTTGTGGCCGAATCAATAAATAGGTGATGCTGCCTCTATCAACTTTTACTTTTGTGATGACCTTTGAGCTTAATACAATAGCATATCTGTGTACAATCTCTTATTTTTTTCATACATGATGTATCCTTTCGTATGTATGTTCAACACCGTGTTTTTTGCTGTTTTGAAAATTACAGCCAGAGAGGAATATGGTTTTGGGATTATAATATTGCTGAGGGAGTACCATTTCCAATTGATTATACTGATGAGGTTAGCCTGATTTGCCTTTTATGTTAACTGTATGCTTGGAAAAGAAAGAATATGCTAAATTTTGGATGCCAATGTGGCAGATCAAATTCCGAGTTCAAAGTGTGAGTTACCCACCAATTCCAGTTGAGCAACCGAAAGAATCAAAGCCATTTGCGCCTATGGTGGTTACTGTAAGTATTTGTTATTCACTATTCTTTGCCTCTACTTTCTACATTGCATTGGTTAGGTTCTGTCAATACTTAAACTACATGAGATATATGGTTTCAGTGAATACTTTGAATTGTACATACTGAAAGTATTTAGGTTCATTATAGTAATTATATGAAAAATAAAATAAAATAAAAATTGAGAAAGGGGAATTTTAAATTATTTGAAATTGGGTGTTAGGAACTTGTGTTGATTTTTTTAATGTTTATTATTATAGTTTTCGAACAGGTCATTTATTATAATTAGAATTTTGATTTTTTCAAATTCCATGCTTTTATTTTTAATTTTTTATTTAGGATGCTGTATTTAATTTGTGATTTTAATAATTAAATTTAGATAGCTTTCATGGCTTCATATATAAAAAAGAGTATGTTATTAGAATATATATATATATATATATATATATATTTCCTGATGAATAATTGATAATGAATTGTTGAGGTCTTCCAACACAGCTTTTTCTTTAATTATTTGTTTACCTAGGAGATGCAAGCGCCTTGGTAGGGGAAGGGAAACATCACACCCAAGTCTTCAAGATTTATTATCTCAAAAAAAAAAAAAAACTCTTCAAGATTTATTTTCACCTTGTTTCTATTTTAATCCCTATGTTTCTATCTCTTCCCTCTCTCTGGGGTGTGTTCATGGATCGGTTTGGATCTGTTTTGAGTAAAAAAGACATCCAATCCAAAAATCCAAAAATAAAAACAAAGTACGGTTCGATTTGAATAGATTTTTATATCAAATCTGAACCAATCCAATCCAATTAAAAAGGGTTTGGATGATTCAGTTTTTAATGACATACGAGCCCGTTTGGATGGGCTTTTTTTTGGAAAAAACACTTACTTTTTAAATAAAAGTGCTTTTGAAACAAGTGTTTGGATGGGCTTTTGAAAAAAAATACAAAAACAGCCAAAAAAAAACACATTTTGATGCTTTTTTAAGAAGTTATATTTCCTAACTTCTAAAAAAAGGAGAAGTAATAGAAGAGAAAATGAAGAATATTAATGTTTTATTGGACAATAATGTCCTTATAATAAATATCTCAAGTTTTTTTTTATAAAGTTCATCCAAACTAAAATAGTTTCTGCTTCTAGTGATAACTTATGCTTATACTTTTATATCATAGAAGCACTTTTTTAAAAAACTCATCCAAACAGACCTATAGTAACTAGAAAGTAAGTTTAAATAATATCAAAATATAACATACAACATACATACTGAAAATTAAAACATTACGAACTAGTATATATCAATTTCATGTTTGGAAAATTAAAAATAAAAAAAAAATTACATCACATCAAACTTATAAGTATTATTAAGAAAATAAAAAACCAACAAATAAAAGGAAATAATAATATAAAAATTAGAATAAATAAGCATTAAATTTTATATATGTAGTTCGATTAAGTTTGGCTTGGTTTGTTTTCAAAAATTGAATCCGAAAACTGATTTGATCCAATTGATTTTCATAAAATAAGGGGCAAAAAAATTCAATAAAGATTGTTTTTGTTTGGTTTTTTATTGTTTTGATCGGTTTTCGACTTTGGATTGGTTTGGACACCCATACCTCCCTCTTCTACCTTCTTTTTCTTTGCCATATTCTTCGCTCAAATCCTAATACTTTTTATTTTGAATCGCATATCTCTTGGTTATGGATCAAAATCTTATTAGTTGCAACATAAAGAAACTGTTGCCCCTTGGATTCAATTAAAGCAACCATGTTTGAACTTGTTAGCAAATACAAAAATCTTTTGAAGAGGATATGTTTTTTTTTGTTTTGTTTTCTTTTGAAGAGGATATGTTAAAATCCTAACAAACGAGCATTTACTAAACGAAAATAGTGGTTGCTCGGATTGCACATCATTGGAAGAGTGACTTATCATGCTGTCTATTTTATAGGGATCATTAGATTATGATGGTTTGGGCCCTGTTTCTTGGTGGCCTGGGTCGGAAGAGTTTGTTGAGGACGAGTAGACGTGAGCTAAATAGATAGTCAAACCTTTGCCAAATGACGAATTCATTGCAAGTTTTGTCCACTCTTCAAAATTAGGCTGGAAGAAATTGGTCGTTGTTATGATAGCAGAAATTGGTGGTTGCTCATGTCCCTACGGGAATTTTTTTTTTTTTTTCATGAACTCCACTGAAAATGCATTGTTCGATTCCTTTGCATTGTAAAGTATTTAATGGAATCATTGTTTTCGTTTTTATTTCTTTGCCCTGACTCCTGCATAGCTTACCTTCCTTGCAGGAAGAGAAGTATTTACATTTATGCTTGATACATGAACAAAAATTAGCTGTCTCTGGTATCCATTTTTTTTTCTTGGCCACTGATTCTTTGGTTAATTGTCAAATATTTATCGGTTATTGGTTATACTTTGTGTAGTTAAAAATTTAGTGAGCAAAGCAATAAATAATAGGCTTAATTGTAATTTTGCTTCCCCAATTATTGGTCATGTGTGATTTTGGTCCATGAACTTTTTTGTGTACATTTGGTCCCCATGTTTTTTCATTGTTGTAAATTTGGTCATTTTGTCTAATGTCTGTCTATTTTTTCAATGATCAATATGGAGGAACCACTCCTCTAAGCACACCAGAACCTCTGGTTGAGGTTTCCCCTCCAATGCGTCTTCAATTCAACATGATTTAGTGGTTTCTTTATGTTATTTTTTGGTTTTGTCCCTCCTTTTTGGGTACGGATGGCAATTTGTACCCTACTCAATGAGTACCCACAAAAATTACTCACAATGGGTAAGGGTCTGAGTACGTGTAATTACCCGCAAATTTGAATGGGTATGGGTGCGGGTACTATGGTTCCTGCCCCGCCTCACCCCGCATTGCACTCGTACATATACATATGTATATATAATTATTTATTTATATTACTAATATATATATATAGGGAGTGTATCAGGTGAGAACTAATTCTTATTGTGAGAAATGAAAACTATTAATAAGAACCGTTAGATCACAATTAAAAATAATCGGTGGACTAGATTATATAGGAGACTTAAAAGGTCGACCTCTTCCTTCCTTTCTTGCACACCCTTTCATGGTTTCACTCATGGTTCGTGGACATCTTGATTAACAGGATCCGGTTTTCAAGAAAATAAAAGTCTAAACCACCATATTCCATGTACACCACATTTTCTGAGGAAATCATCACCCTCTGTTTCTAGACATCCTGCAACATAATAACAAAAATAATGAGGAAGCCATGTCGATGGAGAGTGTGCAACTGACGTTGTTGTTTGGGTTCGTGACGTGGCGGCTGGACACCGAATGGCGGTGGATTAGCGGCGGCTTACGATGGCTATGGCGTCTGGATGGTTTCCTGGCTGAGAGGAGGTCCGGATCTGGGCGGAACAGGGACAGTTCGTGCGGTTGGGTGATTATGGTCAAGATCGCGATGTGCTAGGGAGGTCCGGTGGCGGCTGGTCGACAACGTTCGCGGCCAGAGGTTCGGTGGCATGGTGCCGCTATTCCAGAAGAAGATGACTTACTGGGGAAGAAGATGACATTGTCTTGGTGTGGTTAAATGAGGGAGGAGGTCATGTGAGTGTTTAAAGGAAGCTTTTAATCCGGTGTGTTAATTTCTTTTAACTGCGATCTAATGGTCCTTATTATTAGTTCTCATTTCTCATATATATATATATATATATATATATATATAGTACCAATTTTAAAACTAAATTAATCTAAAGATCTGACCTTTCTAAACCTTATTGTATCTTTAATTTCTTTTTAGATATTTTTATTTATTTAAATATTTTGATTTGTAATGTTTTATGAGTATATTTAAAAGACATTTGAATCGTTTTTTAATTGTTGTAATGTTTCTTTTGTTATTTATTGTTTTTTATAATTAAAGTGTGGGTAATGGGTGCGGGTACTTAGGTTTCCAGATAGTATGGGTAATGGTACTAAAGTTGTTACCCACAGGGGTTCGGGTATGGATAAGTTTTTCAAACGCAGTATGGGGATGGGCACTATAGTACCCTACCCATTGACATCCTTGTTTTCGGGATTTTTTTTGGTTCCACCTCATGATCCTTTACCATAAAAGCTCAAGAAGAGATTCTATGTGCTTAGAGCAATGGTTTTGTATGCTTAGAGGAGTGATTCCTCTATGTCTATCATTAATAAAATTGACAAACATTGACTGAATGACCAAATTTGTAACATTAAAAAATCAACCGGATCAAATGTGCAATTAAGCCTAAATAATAAGTAATTGATAGATCAAGTGTATTGAATATTGATATCCTTAAAAAATAGGTACCCTCGCAACCTCCTGAACAGTACAAAGCTTAAGTTGTGTCTTCCTCACCACTGGCTGGTGTTGCGTTTAGTCACTTTAGTGTGAAGGAATGCAATGAAAGCAATTAAAATGTTGTGAAACAGTGGGCTTTTTTTGAATAAAGGTCTATTTTTGTCCCGGAGAAAAATATCAGGGTCCATTTTAGTCCCTGATAATACTAAAGTATTAAATTGGTTCCTCACAATTTTATACTACGAACATGTTAGTCCCTTCGTCAACCCTCCATTAGTTTGGGTCCATTAAGTCGATGACGTATTATGTTTTCTTGTTTAGATACATTATTATATGATACTTACCATTTATACAACGTAAATTGGTTATTAAACATTTACTTAAATGTCAAAAACAGTACCATTTTGAACACGATAAGAAGAAACTGACTCTTTCAGCAATAAAAAACACTACTTAAATGTCCAGAATGAGACATAATCGATGTCACTTCAATTTCTATTGGGAATTAACAATTGAGGAACCCTAATCCACATAGATAAAGGATAGTGTCTAACGGGATCAAATGGAAGGACTGATGTGTCCCTAGTTTGAAATTGTAAGGATTAATTTGGTACTTTAGTTTTGTCAATGATTAAAACAGATCCCAGTATTTTTCTTAGGGACCAAAATGGGTCTTTTCCGACTTTTTTTTACCGTGTAAGTAGGAATTCGTTTCCCCTTTTAATGTATAATTTTACGTTTTACATTGTAATAATGATGTAGTTAGCAATTAATTAAAACTCAGTTAGTTATTTACAACAACCATATAAAGCTGACTTTGTATGTGTTATTAAGTATGAATGAGAATTCAAATTTTCTCCCATATCTTTCAGATTCTAATATGGTATTAATAGACAACTCAGCTTCCATGTAAATCTTTGCGTTTTCTTTTTCTTCTGTCTCGATCATGGCCCATCAACCCCATGACGATCCATGGAATCCATACTTCAATCATACCGCGGATAATAAGGATGGTTTTGGTGTTTCAATCTTTTACAAGTGACAATTACAATTCGTAGAGTAGAGTAGATCCATCAAAATGGCACTCATAATCAAAAACAAGTTCATGTTCATTGATGGCTCCCTGTCGCATCCTGATCCTAATTGCTTGGATCACCAACTCATAGCTTCTTGGGATCGAAATAACAGTATTATTAGTTCTTGGATCCTCAATTCAGTTTTGAAAAAAAAGGTAGCACGTCTCATATACAGTGAATTTGCGACAACTTTTTGGGAGGATCTTCGTGCAACATTTTAACAGCAAAATGAGCCAATAAAGATTCAGTTGTGAAAATAGTTACTCAGTCTTGCCCAGTGTGATCTTCTAGTGAACCAGTATTTCACCAAACTTAAAGGCTATTTGGGAGGAAATCATACATTTTAGATTTTTAGATAGGGGTGTTCGCGGTTCGGTTTGGTTCAGTTTTGAGATAAAAAGTCATCCGATCCAAAGATAAAAAGAGCATGTTGTTCGGCTCGGTTCGGTTCGATCTGAATGGCTTGCTTAAAAAAATCTGATCCGATTAAATTCGGTTTTTACAGATACATCATTACATATTTATATTACTTCAAAGAATCAAGACTACAAGTTAAATTGAACAAAATTTTAAACATGTATATATTTGTTTATATATTCATGTACTAATTTCATAAAATATGTACAAAATAAATAAATATCATCATCAACTAGTTTCATAACATATTATTTAATGTTTGAAACTTAGAAATAGTAAAAAAATTATGTCAAATCAAACTAGTAAGTATTATTAGGGAAAAGAAAGCAACAAATAAAAAATCAATAATGCAAAAAATAGAATAAATATATTTAAATTTTATATATGCGGTTTGGTTTGGATTGATTCGATTTTAGAAAATGAATTCAAAATATGATCTGAACCGATCGGTTTTCACAAAACAATATCCAAAAAAATGCAAAAGTGATTGATTTGGATATGAACACCCCAAATTTTAGACCTAGTTGCAATTGTGTTTGTGGAGGTGCTCGTCCTTTCTTGGTATACATTCAACAAGAACATGTGTTGACATTCTTGATGGGTCTCAATTATAGTTTTTCCGATATTTATAGTAAAGTTTACTTGCATTGCAGGGGTTAATGTTTGAAACTTGCTACCTTCATCGTTAATAGGATTGCAACTCCTAATCTCAAACAACAGTCCCCTAGGCGGGTCGCTTCGTACCTCTTTTAACCTCCCAATTCCCAATCCTAACCTTAGGACACCTAGACCACCAACGTACTTACAAAACCACCATCGTCATTCCACAACCCTGTATCCAATCTCTAACCACCTTTCCTATCCCCAAATTAGCTCCTTCTTGAAAACAATATATCTTACATGTATCTGCCTTCTATGAACCTCAGTATTACCACCAAGATGCCAAGTTTTCTAAGTGGCGGCACGTAGCGGAGTAAATTACCTAAGCTATTCGTGAACTGTTCTGACTCAGCAGATTAAATACTCGTTCCAACTCATTTCTTTAATTAAATAAGAAATTTAAATGAGTCAAGATCAAACATTACATGTTTGACATTAGCGGCTCATGAATAGCATATATAAATTGAATCTCTCTCGTAGCGACACGTAAGTACTTATTGATGTGTCAATGCTTAGAGGATGACACCTAAGAAATTTTGTCTTGAGACTCATTCTACTTTGTATATATAATAGATAAGAGTAACAAAAAAAAACTATAATTTTAATAAATATTTAAGATGCTATAAGTTTAAGCAAAACAATCTTGTTATTAAAAAATTAGATTTGTTTCATTAGTAAAATTTTCTTTCATCCATTTTTGTTTGATAAAATAGTTTTTCAGTGATTAAAATGATAGTATTTATTTATATTTATCAATTTTTTTTCACCAAAAAAATAGTATTGAATTTTATATGCGGAAAAAAATATCATAAAACTTTTAGTAAAACAATTTGCTTTTTTTTTTTGTAAAAAAACGTTTTACTTAAAAAAAATTAGATATGCATTTTCAGTAAATATTATTTTATCCATTTCTAGTTAATAAAACAATAACAATATATCTATAAACTGAAACACAAAATATTTAATAAATAAATATTCTAACTCCACCAATGATCGGTCGTGTCAAGTTTAGCTACACCAATGAAGGAGTTGCATCTTGTTCCTATTAAAACTGTTTTCTCGTTCAATTCTAGTGATGGAAAGAAGAGGCTTATTAAACTAGTGAGCGTTGTGAGTGAAATTTATGATCAAGTTTGATGTTTGTTGTTAGGGATAAGCTAGCAGATTAAAAAAACCAATCCCTTACAACCCATTGGCTATTTTACCCAAATGATTATTTTTGAAATGATAGAATATATCTGGTTTACAAAATATATGGGCAAATGCGCTAAAAAAATATAATTTGTAACTATAGAAAGAAACCAATCAAATGTGGTTCTTATTTCTATCACAATTCAGAACACAAACCTTAGCACACAATGACCTGAGCTGTCAATTGATATTGTACTAGGCCGAAACCAAATTTTTCATGAAGACCATTGAGAAGCCAAATGTGACATCCAGGCGTGATGAGGGCGGGGAGTGTAATATCACTGACTGTTTTATGGATTGACGACTGATCTCATAAATCAACACGGGTCTTTTCAGCGTGCTTTGTCCTCACTCACATGCTTCCCGGGAAAACTTCCCAGGAGGTCACCCATCTCATAATTGCTCCAAGTCAAGCAAACTTAACTATAGAGTTCTTAAGTGATGAACTACCGAAAAGAAAATGTATCTTGTTGGTAATAGGTAGTATTAATCAATTCATATAAGCTATCCTCAACTGTATAGTCCCATACCTACACAGTTTCAGGATCCCTGTAACACCCTAATTTTTATCGCATTCTTATATCAGTTGATATATTTAAATGTGGATATTTTATCCGAAACCTAGAAAATGATTTTGGCTAAAACAAAATCATTTCTGAATTCTATCTAATAGAACGAAGTTCCAGTTAAATTTTTGGGTTGAAACTCAGACGAAAACCGGTCTGTGTTTTCCCTGTCAGTAAGAATTTACTTATCAGAGAACCTAATTTTGACTCGTGAACCGAAAAAATCAATGACTTTTGCTCTGGTCTTAAGTGATAGGAGTTATTTTAGAATTTTTCGAAGTAATTGATGAAAGCACGCCGAGGAAATTTGAGATGGGTAATTAGCAGAACGAGATGTAGTGCAAATATAATGGGGAGCGGAGATAATAAAAATGATTGATGAGACTCGTGAAAATTGGTCACATCATAACTTTTAATCTATGTTTACACTTAATATATATTATTATAGTGTAAAACCCATTATTTTGCTAATCTAACCAAACAAACCCCTAAAACCCCAAACCCGACGTCAATATCCCACCCCCTCTCACTCTCACATTTCCATTTTCTATCTTCTCAAAAACTTAGCAACTAAGTTTCCTTTTCTCTTTTTGATTTTCATCAAGCTCCTTCCACCATCATCATCAACTTCAAGCTTAATAAGGTAATCTCATAACCTTTCTCTTATTTTCTTTATTTCTTTGATCATACCCATTTTTAGATTTTTGAGCTTGAAAACCCATTTTCTATATTTCATGATATTGAGTTTTGTTGCTTCAAAATTATTAAGCTAAACCCATTCCATGATCTTATTGCCTTGCTAATGTTGTTGTTGATGATTGAAACAAACATGAAGACCCAAAACCATTACCTCCATGAAAGGGCCGAAACTGAGTTTGGGAGAAGATGAGGGATTTTGTTGTTTTTTTTCAATTGTAACACTTGTTTTAAGCTCCCTAGAACCTATATGATCAAGCTCTAAGAGTTTAAGTTAAACCAAAATTCCTAGTCAATTTTTCTAGTTAGAGCCGAAAATCACTCCTATGTGAACTAGAAGGAATTTTCAAAAATTGACATGTATGATGATGATTTGTGAAGGAAACGTGGTATAATTGTATTGCCTGGACTCGTTGGAGGAAGCTGAGGACTATACAATTCACTTCAAGTCAAGAAAACTAAGTTTTTGAGGTAAAGGGAGTCAGCCTGAGGAGTTCCTAGTAGTTATATATTTCATAAATATGTTGATTAACTGTGGAACACACACACACACACACACACACACACACACACACACACACACACACACACACACACACAGATATATATATATATATATCATGATATATGAGATATATAGATATAGCTATATATATTGATAAATATATATGTGAGTTATTAGAATTGCTAATATTTGATGAATATATATGTGGTTGCCTGTATTGTTGAATTGTGAGACTGGTTGAAGCGTGACGTGAGTCATGGATATATATATATATATGAGAAACTTCTTTTATAAAAGAAATATATAAGGATATGGAAGAATGGAAATATGATTTTTAGCTTTCTTTGGAAAGTGGAAAGGAAACAGAAAAAGGACTAGATTTCCGTGCTGAGGTTTCAGACTGGATTCTGATTACGGTGAAGCCGGACTAGCCTTCCTCCTGTTAAGGACCTAGAGTTTCGAGACGTCGGACTAGAGTCTGCTGATAAAATATTTTGAAAAATCTTTAATGAGAATTTAAAAACTCATTTGATA
The DNA here is from genome assembly GCA_030762895.1 of Sophora flavescens. Taxonomy (NCBI): domain Eukaryota; kingdom Viridiplantae; phylum Streptophyta; class Magnoliopsida; order Fabales; family Fabaceae; genus Sophora; species Sophora flavescens. The sequence continues at coordinate 151,346,474 of CM061064.1, forward strand.
TTAAAGTTTGATTAATATCTGAAAAGATGATCTGGCAGACGTGCTGTTGTTATCGAGTTACAGTTTTCACATAGGGTGGACTGATAAATTTGATAGTTACGGACCAAAGGCATATCCTTGGGCTTTTGGGTCTTTAGGGACATTCGGGCTCGAACTTCACGTAATGCTTGGGGCTTTGCAACCTCTTGTCGTGGAAATCGGCTACCCTGCACAAATGTACTCAATAGGGGACTATCAAATATTATATAGGTGATACGCGAAATCCTAGAACAATTGGGGAAAGGACCCAATGGAAAGGCCACCCAATGCGAAACAATTGTGTTATAGGAAATATCGCGGCCTATCATACTCGAGGAAGGGAAGTTAGGATCTCCGGAGATTTTATTAGAAAGTGGATATTGAAGTGTTAATCGAAAACATTAAGAATAAAGTCTTAAATCTGAACAATCTTATGATATGTATATTATTATATTTATATGAGTTTTTACTTTGATATTTTTGATGCTGTTTATGATGTTAAATATATGACTGATAAGCCTTTAGCTTATCTAGTTTTATAACTAGATGGACTGTGGTTTTTGTGCAAATTATTCGAGTTCAATCTCGTTTTCGCCCAAATTTGGCCTTGTTTTGTTCCTAAGTAGACTTTTACTCGTTCTAGGTATTTTTAGTAGTTTTTAGTCTATTTTGAATAGAATTACGCTTTTTGTGTCTTTTTATTGTTTCAGGTTAGAAGTGAAGCTCCGGGAGTCAAGGAAAGTCAAGAAATAGTGGAAATTGCCATTCTGGAGATGCTCGCCCCGCGAGTGGATGCTCGCCTCGCGAGTCTGAAGATCAGCTAAGCAGCAACGTCATCAATTCTGTCTCGCCCCGCGAGAATATTCTCGCCTCGCGATCATTCAAACTCAGGATGGAGCCAAAACTGAAACTCGCCTCGCGAGAGGAATCTCGCCCCGCGATAGCCTGAAGACCCTGGAAGACAGAGACCATCACGGCCTAGTCGTGATTAAGGTCACGGCTGTGACAGAGTGAAGTTGGAAGACTCGCCCCGCGAACACACTCTCGCCTCGCGAGAATCCAAATTGAAAGCGTGCCAAAACTAATGATTCGCCTCGCGAAAGGTTGTTCGCCCCGCGAGCGGCCGAGAACCAGAATCCCTATTTATAGACTGTTTCAGATCAGTTTTGGAGAGGAGTTTTGGAGAGCTTTGGATCCAGATCCGAATCCTAGTTTTTTCCACTGTAGAGTAGCGTTTAGGCCATATTTCTTTTCTCTTTGGAGCTGCGTCTCCTCTTTTCTTTTTTCTTTTTATTTTACGATGGTGATTATGTTCGATTGTTTGTCTATGAGCATGAGGAACTGATCCCCTCGTCTGAGGGAGCAATGAAGCCACCCATGGCGGTGTAGATTCGATGTGATGTATGTCTTTCTCCCTTGTCTCAATTTATGTTTTCCAATTCTGATTTGATTGCGTTGATCATATGTGTTGCGTGATTGACTAGTTAAACGTGTTGAGGCTGAGAGGCGATTCGCGTTTTAGAACTTGAATTGGGATCACTAATCGAATATTACACGAGAGTGAGTAGGAGATTAGAACAACCTTATAGGGAACAAGAATTAATAGAATTCGAGATTAGGATTATGAGACCTAGTAAGTAATTAATCCAATCATCGAATACGTCCTATTGAGCACGAAAGTGGATATAGGAGAATTTGGGGGTCTCGGTTGACATTGTAATTGAACTTAGGGAGGAATTCATCTTCACTTGGGTATGCATGTTGGGTAGGTGGATTTGTGACCTTGGACATTTTAATTTCAGATTTTTAGTTAATTATTTTATTAGATTTAGATTTCAATCCTATTTTCTCTTCAATCTCAACCACCTTCTGTAACTTGACCAAACGTATCGGATTTCCCGCGGATTAGTCGAATTGGTAGCCCAATCCCTGAGTTCGACCTCGGTAATTACTTACCGTGTTTATTTTATTACTTGCGACGACCCGGTACACTTGCCGGTGACCCAACAATGACTACTACGTTTAAACTCATACATTGGTAACTCTCCTTTATATTTTTTTTCTTTTGTGGAAACCTTATATTATATGTTTAGATGGATCCTCTGCACCACATGATACCATCAGGCTTCCTGGCCCATACGTTTGAGTTCCGTGATGATATTGGCGCGTGGGTCATTCACCCCGAGGCCCGCAGCGCGTCGTATACGGGGCCACTACAAACAACGAAGGGGACAGAGGAGGGAGTCACCTCGATCACTCAGCAGGTGAAGACCGTGGAGATTCTGTTACCTCCCATCTGGGAACTACTTCGACACCTGGTAGAGTCTGGGAATACTTACCATCAGCTGCCCCCACAGCCAGCCGTTCCTGCAGAAGGACCAGAGTCGCCGCCACCTGCTCCCATCGTCATTTATGGCGGAGAGGAGGAGGATAATGATATGCTGGTTGCCGAGGCACTTCCTAAGGCGGATCTCATCAAGGAGGAGCCGGAGGCCGATGCTGAGGGAGGATTTTCACCAGATCCGTCAGACCTTGGGGATGATCATAGAGGTCTCCCCAATGGTCATATCTATAGGGTCGTAGGGTGTTGATAGCTTAGTTCTTTTGGGTAGTACTAACTCCACGGGGTTCTGTATATCTGGCTGATGTGAGCTAAGTTTTTTGTTTAGTGGCTTTCTCAGATGAACCCTGATTTTTGTATATCATCTATATGTGTGACTTATGTCTGTATATATTTTCTAACCTACTGTAGAACTCTGACATGATGACTCCTGGTTATACGGGTCTGGATAGAAATGATGCATAGTTATGTGTGTGTGTGTGTGTGTGTGTGTGTGTATATATATATGCAGGTTATGGCTCGGAGAGCTTTTCTTTCGTATGTAAATATAAGTATATTGGCAGGTGTTTTTGTCTGGGATGTTGAAATTACAGAGGAGACTTTGTCAATTTTTTTATGACTAGGGTTTTAAGTAATTTTCGAAAGTAACCAGCAATAGGTAACGTTTCTTTTTCGCGTTAAGTTGTAATATAAAAGGGAAAACCATGTAATGCCGAGGAAGGTGTTACAATCCCTCTCATTCGGGTGTGTAATCGGTTCATTCATGTGTCTCTCCGCCTAGAAGTCTGCCAGGAGCCGCTCCTTGATCGTGCCTTCTTGCACCGACAACCACTCCCCGCCCTCATCGACCCCGAGTGTCACATGCCCAAATGAGACACCCCATTGTGCCCCGGTGTTTTATTAGCTTAAAACCTTATTAATTAATTCCTTAATCGCGCGCTTAGCGTGAAAAGTACGTAAAAATTAAAACTTTATTTAAACAATCATATAACTTCTGTAAATTAAACACACCAAGGTTGTAATATATATAAATACACACCTGCCTATTTATTACATTACCAAAACACTGTTGAGGGAATCCTCTCAGTAGGATCCCTCACAGGCATAAACTTAAAATAAAAGCCATACTTAGCGGAAACATATAAAAATACTCCTTCTTATACACACTGTCCATACTATATATACTCTACTCGCCATGGATCACAGCCCGACCTCCAGCTTCTGGTTCGTAAGGAGTTCCATCCAATTCCTCAGCAACCTTCGTTTCATACAGAGCTCCGTCCAGCTCCTCAGCAACATAATCCTCCATCGGGTCTTCTAATGTAAGTAAAGTAACCCACAAGAATACAGAAACATAGGGGATAAGAAAACAGTTCTATCATCAAAAAGAGGGAAAGAGTCATAGTAAATCATACAATAATTGTCACAGACAAACAACACACATAACTAACGAATCATCCTCAAGTTAATATATACCATCCTCTACCCTTACTCTCAGGCAATCTAACAATTTATTTTAACATAACCTCTCTAACCCTTTCACCATGTCTTGACATTATCGTGGCCACTACCACTCCTGTCACCATCCCTCATTTTCATCGAGGCACATCCTCATTCCCATTAGGATGTTCCACCTAGTACACACCTCCATTCCCATTAAGGTGTTCTACCCCCATTCCCGTTAAGGTGGAAGTGGTCTCGCGAGAACTCTTGATTTTACGTGTATTATATTACCAATACACGGTGTATTATATTACCAATACACAGAAGTGTTTTACGTGTATTATATTACCAATACACAGATGTCCTTGCGTATTATATTACCAATACACTTTTGTCCTTGTGTATTATGGTGTCGTGCGAACGCACGTGCGATTCCGGCAAGTGTACCGGATTGTCGCCAAGTAATAAAAGATATCGATCCCAAAGAGACCGTGATCTCGAATCACAACTAATTTTCAATTTGGTAAATCTGGACTGTATAAAAAAGATTTGAAAAAGGATTTGATATTTTGAAAAGGTTTTGAATTTGAATTAAGAGATAAATAAAACAGAAAACAAATCTATTTGTGGTTTTTGGATCTAAATGGATTCCTAGGGATTTGGGTTACCTACGAGGCTGTTTATGTTACTAATCTGATTTACCCTTGTTAATTATCGAAATTGCCTTGAAGGCGAGTTTATCCTCTAATAGTTTAAGCTCCCTCTCGGGTTACAAAAACCGTGCCCAATTGAACCAACCCCTACTCTCGTGGTAGTCGAATTCATATTGGACCCTTTGCGTTTCGTGACAACTCGTTGATCCTCGAATGACGGCTTCTAACTCTCGTGATTTCAGTCCTAAGTCCGACTCTATAGATCCGACACCTAAGTTCACCGCTAGGTTCCTCCTTAGAATGCCTATGACACGCAAACAAGTGGCCACCGAATTTACGAGTGATTCAAACACTAGAAATCAGATATAAAACAAAATCAAAATTAACAAAGATATTACATCAAATTCACAACAAAAACCAGATCTCGGGCATGGCCCCAATCCCTAGAAACTAAGCTACTACTCAAGCCTTGCCATGGAGATGACAGGCTTGATTACAAATAACATGAAAATAAAACTAAGAGAAGGAGGAGGAGAAGAAGAAAGATCCTAAATTATAGCCTAAGTGGTAGCAGCCAACCGTCTCTAAGCCTCTGACTTGATCCCATATTTATAGATTTGGTAAGTTAGAATCCCAATCTAACTCAAATTAGATCTAAATCAATTGCTTTTGATCCAAGTAATGTGCATCACGGCCGTGATGGCCATCACGGCCTGGCCGTGACGGATTCTGCTTAGAAATTCTTCACTGGTTGGTCTGTCATGGCCGTGATGCTCATCACGGTCTGGCCGTGATGGACATCACGGTCGTGATGACCATCATGGCCTGGTCCTGACATATTCTGACTTTAGCCTTCTTTCTTTTCAGTTTTGCTCGATCATGGCCGTGATGGGCATCACGGCTTGGCCGTGATGGGCTCTGTTTGGCTCATTTTCTTCACTTTTCAAGCCCCGTCTTCATCCAAACTCCATCATGGTTGATCTTGAGCATTTTATCCTTAATTCCTGCAAAACAACACCATAAAACCGCCTTACGCGTTCCAAGGTAAAAACTAACAAAAATCAAATTAAATATGCCTAAACTACATGAAAATGCATGCAAAATGATAAACAAAGATGAGGTGAAATCACACTCTTCATATTATATTACCAATACACTTTTGTCCTAGTGTATTATATTACCAATACACCTTTGTCCTTAGGTATTATATTACCAATACACGGTTGTGGACAACAACACCTATACTTGAATCTCACCAACCCGTTTTAACAACATCCTAGTGCCTTAATCTTCCATTAGAACTTGACACATATTCTATGTCGTAACACCTCTTTAACATACATCATCTAGGTTAGGAACTTCTAGATCATTATTATCCTCACACCCAAAACAATCATCTCTTAGACAATATATATATCTTTGCTTAAAAACCACGAAGCATAATAATACAAACCAGGCAGATCATGCATAACACAATATCAATCAAAATATTCCCATATCACCAACATAGCACAAAATCAATTCAATAATGGTAATAAAATCAAATCAACCATCAACAATATAAAATCAACCTAATATCGATAAACCTACAATCCCTGAATCGCCATTGGTTTTTCAGAAAAGGTTTCCAATGTGATTTTGGTCTTGTCGATTACTCGACTACTAGTAGGGTTTAGGTCGCCCTACACAATTATTATATAATATACTACTTATCGATTTCGACGATAGGTTGATTCTTTCCCCCACCTGGGTTATCACCGGACTCCCAAACTCAAAGCTCCTCGTTGTCACACCACAAAGTACTAACTCCACCTTCTGTGAAGGTAAGGAGATTAGATGCTCGAAGAGGTATACCACGAACGTCCTCGTTTCCTCCGCAATGGAAGTCTAAGGTTATGAACACAAAATCACAAGTTAAAATCAAACAAGAACACTAAACCACAAGGTATAGGTTCGGCCAAGACTAGTTCTTAGGGTTAGAGATTCCCGAAAATTATACAACTCATGGATTTATGATCCTTAAGTGTTAGGAGTTCATAAAAAATGATCACTTAACAAAGTTGAATTTAAATCCCACTAAGTTATAAACTTAAGGTATTCGGCCAAGGCTAGTAAAGTAGGCTAGCATTCACTAAACTTTCCAATCTCTTGGGTTTAGCATCCATATGTATTAAGGAGCTCAAAACCATGATCATTTTGGAAAAATAAGAACAAAGTATCCTAGGTCCATAACCTTCTAGGTTCGGCCTTCATAGGATTTGTAGGTTAGAAATCTTTAAACTTTCCAGTCTCTTAGACTTAGCATCCAAATATCTTATGGAACTCAAGTCCATGATCATTTGGAAAACAATGAAAACTTAAACATTCCAATCTCTTAGTCTTGGCATCCAAATATCTTACGGAGCTCAAGTCCATGATCATCTTGGAAAAATGAAAGTAATACATCCTAGCTTTAATAACATAGAATAAACAAGTTAGAAATCCTTAAACTTTCCAATCTCTTAGACTTAGCATCCAAATATCTTATGGAGCTTAAGTCCATGATCATTTTGGAAAAATAAAAACTCAAACATCCTAGTACCTAAACACTAAGTTTCGGCCATCATAGGATGATGAGGAAAAATATTCTTTGTTTAACAATAACTCTTAGGTCTAGAATCACAAGGTATTAAGAGTTCTAAATCCATGATCATACTTGGAAAGTTGAAACATAGTATCCTAGGCTTACTTATTCATATTTTCAGCCATCATAGGAACAAGCTATCAAAACTTCCAAGATTTATAAATTTAAGATCAATGGATAGTTAGAAACTCAATCACATGATCATATTCCAAAAGTTGAAACAAAAATTTCCTAGGTCACAAATGCAAGCATTCGGCCTTCATTGGGAGAGATAGGTAGAGATTTTTGTTTTACATAACCTCTTAGTATGTGAAAATATAAGTTAATACAAGACTATAGAAAGTGATTTCAACTCAAAAGGAGTTTTCTACCATTTTAGAGAGATTTTAGAAGTTTAAAGCATATAAAGAACACATAAAATAAACTGAGAAATAAAAGATGAAACTTGCAAAAAGATTCATATGAGAGCATTACCCTTAGTATAAGGAATAACTTTAATGAAGAACTTAAGTAGAAAAGATGAATAAAAACTAAAGCTTTAAGAGCTTGAACTTTTAGAAGAAAGAAGAAGATGAATGTTTAATGGAGGTTGAAGGAGGAAGATGATTAGGTGAAAATGAAAGGGGTATATATAGAGAGGGGAGAGAGTGGCACAAAATTGAGAAGAGAGGAATGAGCTTGGAGGGCAAGTTTTGACCTTGTGCCTTGTTTGGTTGAAGAGGAAAGAGAAAAATAGGTTTTTAGAATATAATATGATATATTTCCAAAAAAGTCCATCATGACCACTTTTTAGGAGGTAGCTTAGGCCATACCTTTTGTGAGTCACCCCACTCCCTCATCTCACCTCAAGCCTTTTATGTCTCCTATTCTGCTCCATTTTGTACCTGGTTGCATTTCCGATCGTAATTCTTCCGACGTTTTCGCCCGAATAAAATATTATATTTTATTTTTGAACGAAAATTTTCAAAATAACCAAAGTTGAAGGAAACATAATAAAAACACTAAATATCTCGTTCACGGGTAAAAATTAGGTTTTCTACACAGTAAACTTGTACTGACAGTGAAAATGCAGACCGGCTTTCGTTCGAATTTTCAACCCAAAATTTTACCGTAACCCTATACCATAAAGTAGACTATGAATATGATTTTATTTTAATCAAAAACACTTTCTAACTCTCAAATTTAAAATATAATTAATTATATTTTAACCGGTTGAACAACATAATTAAAATCAGGCTGTTACATTACTACCCCTCTTAAAAGAAAATTCCGTCCTCGGAATTTACGTACCTTAGAAAAGATGTGGATATTGTTGTTGCATATCCTCCTCGCGTTCTCAAGTAGCATCTCCAGTTGTTTCATCCCATACGACCTTAACCAAAGGAATTTGTTTACCGCGAAGCTCCTTTATCCGTCTATCTGCGATCCTTATAGGTAAAGCCTCATGATCTAGATTCTCTCGTAGTTGTATAGACTCAAACCCAATGACATGTGAAGGATTTGGATAATACTTTCTCAACTGAGAAACATGAAAGACATCATGAAGGTTGGAAAGATTGGGTGGCAAGGCAATTTGGTAAGCTACTGGACCAATTCGTTGAAGAATCTGAAAGGGTCCAATGAATTGAGGAGTAAGTTTTCTGGATTTGATAGCTCTGACAATTCCAGTTTTCCAAGTAACTCTCAAAAACACATGATCGCCTTCCTGGAATTCTAATGGTCTCCTCCTCTTGTCACTGTAGCTCCTTTGCCTATCCTGTGCTTCCTTCATTTTTTCCCGTATCTTCCTGACTTGCTCCGTAGTTTGTTGCACCACATCTGGAGCCAAAACTTGGTTCTCACCATTCTCATACCAACACAGCGGGGTCCTACACTTTCTGCCATACAAAGCCTCATATGGTGCCATTCTGATACTACTATGGAAACTATTGTTATAAGTAAATTCAATCAATGGTAAGAACTCATCCCAACTGCCAGTGTGCTCCAACACACAAGCTCTCAATAGATCCTCCAATGATTGAATTGTCCTTTCTGACTGTCCATCAGTTTGGGGATGATAAGCAGAACTCATCCTCAACTTTGTTCCCAAGGCATTTTGCAATTGTCTCCAAAATCTAGATGTGAATCAAGGATCTCGCTCTGAGACAATGCTCGATGGCACACCATGCAATCTAACAATTTCTTTGATGTAAATCTGAGTCAACCTTTCCAAATTATAACTTTCACCAATAGATAAGAAGTGAGCACACTTCGTCAACCTATCAATGATAACCCAAATCACATCATGCTTCTTAGGAGTTTGTGGTAATCCGACCACAAAATCCATAGCTATACTATCCCATTCCCACTCTGGGATATCTAAAGATTGTAGTAATCCTGTTGGCTTCTGATGTTCAATCTTAGCTTTCTGACACACCAGACAAGATAAAACATACTCCTCTACTTCTTTCTTCATCCTTGTCCACCAAAACGTTTTCTTCAAATACTGATACATTTTTGTGGATCTAGGATGGAAACTCAACTTACTCTTATGTGCTTCCTCTAAAATCATCTTCCTAAGTTCTGCATCCTCTGGCACACATATTCTATTTCTAAACCTTAACACACCATCTGTTCCCCTATTAAACTTAGAAATTTTACCTTCATCGATTCCTGTACTTACTTCCTGGAGGTATAGATCCTGAACTTGTTTATCTTTAAGATCTTTCATAAAATCACTACTAATAGTGATCATACTTAAGCAAATCTTATTCTCAACCAATTCCATTCCTAAGTTCAAATCCCTGAACTGTTCAAGCAATTCTAACTCCTTAACCATCATCGCAGACACGTGCAAGGATTTCCTACTTAAAGCATCCGCTACCACATTGGCCTTCCCAGGATGGTACAGTAATTCAAAATCATAATCTTTGATAAACTCCATCCATCTTCGCCGTCTCATATTCAATTCTTTTTGATCGAATAGATACTTCAGGCTCTTGTGGTCACTGAAGACATTAAACTTTGCTCCATACAAAAAGTGTTGCCATACCTTTAATGTGACCGCTATAGCTGCTAACTCCAAATCATCAGTCGGATAATTTCTCATGAATTCTCAACTGTCGGGAAGCATAAGCCACGACTCTTCCTTCTTGCATCAGGACACAGCCTAAACCTTGGTATGACGTATCACAATATACGTCAAATTGTCCTAGTGGATCTGGTAAGATCAACACAGGTGATGTAGTCAACCTGTCCTTCAGCTTTTGAAAACTTTGTTCACACTTGTCCGTCCATACAAAAGCTATATTTTTCCTCATTAACTGCGTCATAGGCAACGCAATCTTCGAGAATCCCTCTATGAACCTCCGATAATATCCAGCTAGTCCTAGGAAACTCCGTACTTCACTTACTGACTTAGGCCATTCCCACTTAAGAACTGACTCAACCTTAGCTGGATCTACGGCTATTCCTTCTTTATTAATCACATGACCTAGGAATTGTACTTCTTCTAGCCAAAACTCACACTTGGAAAGTGTTGCATAAAGCTGCCTATCCTTCAAAACTCGCAACACCAATCTCAAATGTTCCTCATGCTCTTCCCGCGTACGAGAATAAATAAGAATATCGTCGATGAACACAACAACAAACTTATCGAGGAACGGTCTGAAAATTCTATTCATATAATCCATGAACACAGCTGGCGCATCAGTTACACCGAAAGACATAACTAAATACTCAGAGTGCCCGTATCTCGTCCTAAAAGCCGTCTTGGGTATATCTTCCTTTCTTACTCTGATCTAATGGTACCCAGATCTTAAATCAATCTTAGAGAACACTACTGCTCCTTTCAACTGATCCATCAAATCATCTATCCTAGGCAACGGATACTTATTCTTAATTGTCACCTTATTCAACTGCCTGTAATCCATGCACAATCTCGCACTTCCATCCTTCTTCTTAACAAATAACACTAGTGCTCCCCACGGTGAAACACTCGGTCTGATAAACTCTTTTACTAACATGTCATCCAATTGTTCCTTCAACTCTGCCAACTTAACCGATGACATCCGATAAGGAGCTATAGATATAGGTCTTGTCCCTGGTATGAGATCTATAGTGAATTCCACTTCTCTTTCCGGTGGCAAACCTGGAACGTCTAGAGGGAAAAATTCAGGAAACTCTCTCACAATAGGCATGGAATCTATGCTGGGAGTCTCATTGGCCTCCACTGTGAAAAGCATCACAAACTGTTGAGATTTGTCACTCCTCGTAGAAACTCCTTCATTGGCAGATGCTGAGACACCCCGTTGTGCCTCTTTGTGTCATTAGATTAAAACCTCATTATTTAATTACTTAATCGCACGCTTAACGTGAAAATACGTAAAAATTAAAACTTAACTTATAAAATATACAACTTCATATAGAATGACATATGACAATATAAGTATATTATGCATATTACAAAACACTGTTGAGGATATCCCATCAGTAGGATCCCTCATAAGCATATACTTAGACAAAAAGTTTAACAGCGGAAAACATAATAAAAATACGCCTCACGAGACGCACTAGCCACAACTAACTAGACCCTAATCACCATGGGTCACAGCTCGTCCTCCAGCCTCCGGTTCGTAGAGAGTTCCATCCAACGCCTCCTGGTTACGCTCATCCACAGGGTCTTCTCGTACAATTCCACAAGGAGATAAAATACAACATACAGAAATATACAGGGGATAAGAAACAGTTCTATCATCAAAAAGCGGAAAAGAGTCATAGTAAAATTATACAGTAATTGTCACAGATAATCAACACACATAACTAACGAATCATCCTCAGGTTAATATATATCATCCTCTACCCTTACTCTCAGGCAATCTAACACGTTATTTAAACGTGACCTCTCTAATCCTGTCACCATGTCTTTACGTTATCGTGGCCACTACCACTCCTGTCACCATCCCTCATTTGCATCGGGGCACACCCTCATTCCCGTTAGGATGTTCCACCTAGTGCACACCTCCATTCCCGTTAAGGTGTTCCACCCCCATTCCCGTTAGGGTCGAAGTGATCTTGTGAAAACTCTTGATTTTACGTGTATTATATTACCAATACACGGTGTATTATATTACCAATACATAGAAGTGTTTTACGTGTATTATATTACCAATACACAGAAGTGTTTTACGTGTATTATATTACCAATACACGGTGTATTATATTACCAATACACATAAATGTTTTACGTGTATTATATTTCCAATACACGGTGTATTATATTACCAATACACAAAAGTGTTTTACGTGTATTATATTACCAATACACGGTGTATTATATTAGCAATGCACAGATGTCCTTGTGTATTATATTACCAATACACTTTTGTCTTTGTGTACTATATTACCAATACACTTTTGTCCTTGGGTATTATATTACCAATACACGGTTGTGGACAACAACACCTATACTTGAATCTCACCAACCCGTTTTAACAACATCTTAGTGCCTTAACCTTCCATTAGAACTTGACACATATTATATGCCATAACACTTCTTTAACATTCCTCATCTAAGTTAGGCACTTCTAAATCATCATTATCCTCACACCCAAAACAATCATCTCTTAGACAACATATATATCTTTGCTTAAAAATCCACTAAGCATAATAATAAAAACCAGGCAGATCATGCATAACACAATCTCAATCAAAATATTTCCATATTACCAACATAGCACAAAATCAATTCAATAAAGGTAATAAAATCAAATCAACCATCAAGAATATAAAGATCAACCTAATGTCAATAAACCTACAATCCCCGAATCGCCATTGGTTTTTCAGAAAAGGTTTCCAATGTGATTTTGGTCTTGTCGATTACTTGACTACTAGTAGGGTTTAGGTCGCCCTACACAATTATTATATAATCTACTACTTATCCATTCCGACGATAGGTTGGTTCTTTCCCCCACCTGGGTTATCACCGGACTCCCGAACTCGAAGCTCCTCGTTGGCACACCACATATTACTAACTCCACCTTCTGAGAAGGTAAGGATATTAGATGCTCGAAGAGGTATACCACGAACGTCCTCGTTTCCTCCGCGATGGAAGTCTAAGGTTATGAACACAAAATCACAAGTTAAAATCAAACAAGAACACTAAACCACAAGGTATAGGTTTGGCCAAGACTAGTTCTTAGGGTTAGATATTCCCGAAAATTATACAACTCATGGATTTATGATCCTTAAGTGTTAGGAGTTCATAAACAATGATCACTTAACAAAGTTGAATTAAAATCCCACTAAGTTATAAACTTGGGGTATTCGGTCAAGGTTAGTAAAATAGGCTAACATTCACTAAACTTTCCAATCTCTTAGGTTTAGCATCCATATGTATTAAGTAGCTCAAAACCATGATCATTTTGGAAAAATAATAACAAAGTATCCTAGGTCCATAACCTCCTAGGTTCGGTCTTCATAGGATTTATAGGTTAGAAATCTTTAAACTTTCCAATCTCTTAGACTTAGCCTCCAAATATCTTATGGAGCTCAAGTCCATGATCATTTTGGAAAACAATGGAAATTTAAACATTCCAATCTCTTAGACTTAGCATCCAAATATCTTACGGAGCTCAAGTCCATGATCATCTTGGAAAAATGAAAGTAATACATCCTAGCTTTAATAACATAGAATAAACAAGTTAGAAATCCTTAAACTTTCCAATCTCTTAGACATGGCATCCAAATATCTTATGGAGCTTAAGTCCATGATCATTTTGAAAAAATAAAAACTCACACATCCTAGCACCTAAACACTAAGTTTCGACCATCATAGGATGATGAGGAAAATATTCTTTGTTTAACAATAACTCTTAGGTTTATAATCACAAGGTATTAAGAGTTCTAAATCCATGATCATACTTGGAAAGTTGAAACATAGTATCCTAGGCTTACTTATTCACATTTTCAGCCATCATAGTAACAAGCTATCAAAACTTCCAAGATTTATAGATTTAAGATCAATGGATAGTTAGAAACTCAAACACATGATCATATTCCAAAAGTTGAAACAAAAACTTCCTAGGTCACAAATGCAAGCATTCTGCCTTCATTGGAAGAGATAGGTAGAGATTTTTATTTTACACAACCTCTTAGTATGTGAAAATATAAGTTAATACAAGACTATAGAAAGTGGTTTCAACTCAAAAGGAGTTTTTCTACCATTTTAGAGAGATTTTAGAAGTTTAAAGCATATAAAGAACACATAAAGTAAACTAAGAAATAAAATATGAAACTTGCAAAAAGATTCATATGAGAGCATTACCCTTAGTATAAGGAAGAACTTTAATGAAGAACTCAAGTGGAAAAGACTAATAAAAATGGAAGCTTTAAGTGTTTGAAAAAAAAGAAGAAATGGAAGAAGTTGAAGAAGTATGAAGATGGAGGAAGAAAATGAGAGAATGAAGATGAGTGATGATTATATAGAGGAGGGAGAGGTAAGCACAAAATTTTGGAGAAAGGATGAGCTTGAAGAGCAAGTTTTGTCTGTAAGACTTGTTTGGTTGAAGAGGAAAGAGAAAAATAGGTTTTTAGAATATAATATGATATATTTCAATAAGTCCATCATGACCACTTTTTAGGAGGTAGCTTAGACCATACCTCTAGTGAGTCACCTCACTCCCTCATGTCACCTCAAGCCTTTTATGTCTCCTATTCTGCTCCATTTCGTACCCGGTTGCATTTTCGATCGTAATTCTTCCGACGTTTTCGCCCGAATAAAATATTGTCGTTTATTTTTGAACCAAAATTTTCAAAATAATAAAAGTTGAAGGAAACATAATAAAAACACTAACTATCTCATTCACGGGTCAAAATTAGGTTTTCTGCACAGTAAACTTGTACCGGCAGTGAAAACGCGGACCGGCTTTCGTCTGAATTTTCAACCGAAAATTTTACCGTAACCCTCTACCATAAAAAAGACTATGAATGTGATTTTATTTTAATCAAAAACACTTTCTAACTCTCAAATTTAAAATATAATTTAATTATATTTTAACCGGTTGAACAGCATAATTAAAATTAGGTTGTTACAGATGCTACACTAAAAGGTTCAAGAAATGATAAAGTCTTGCTAGAACAATCTAGCACTACATGGTTAGTTGAAAGCCAATCCATGCCAAGAATAACATCTATCTGGTGCATAGGTAAACAGATAAGATCTACAATAAATGTCATATTCTCAACAACGATAACAGACTGTAAACAAACAGACATAGTAGTCAAAGGATTACTAGTTGGAGTAGACACTGTGAGTGTATAAGGTAATTTGGAAACAGTTAACTTCAAATGATCCACACACTCATGCGAAATAAAAGAATGTGTAGTGCCTGAGTCAAACAACACATACGAGAGTCTACCAGCTATCAAACACATACCTTGTATAAGATCAGCAGATTGAGAGGATTCAGCTCCCCTCACGGTAAACACTCTTCCAGTGGCTTGAGGTTTGGTCACTTGGGGTCTTGCTGCTGGGGCTCCTCTTCCAGCTGCACCTCTATTGTCTCCAGTTCCTCTTTCGGTGGCTGTCGGTTGTTGCATAACCTTTGTCTGCAATCTCGTGCCACATGACCTGTTTTTCCACAGTTGAAATAGCTAGGCCTATTTGTACAGTCTCTAGCATAATGAGATCCTCCACATCTGAAGCAAACTAAGCCTTGTGGTTGCTGACCCGTTCTAGGCACTGGTGCTGGTGTCGATGTTTGCCCGAGTCAAGCATATGGTCTCTGTCTCCACTGAGAACCACTTTCTCCGCGCCTCTGGAAATTTGATCGATTAGGACCTCCACTCCTCAGTTGTTTCTGTTCATTGGCCATCCTTAGGTCTATACTTTCAATGGCACTGCATCTCTCGACTAGTTCTGGGAAATACTGTATGTCAAGAGACACTACAGCCCTCTGCAGCTCATCTCTAAGTCCTTCCTCAAATATTCTACATTGCCAGTCCTCACTTGGAAACCTCTGATAGAATTCTGAAAACTTGATCAAAGCTTCAAAACGTGATGCATACTCACCAACAGACGTGTTGCCTTGTTAGAGGTTTGTGAATTCCTTTTCCTTCTCACGTCGAACTAGACGCGGAAAATATTTTTCAAAAAATCAATCAGTGAATAACTTCCAGTTAATGTTCCTATCCTCAGCTTCCAACAGTCTTTTCTTTCCCTTCCACCAGAATTATGCTCCTTCGATTAACATGAAGGCAACATACGTGACTTTCTTATCCTCGCTGCAGCGCATAGTAGCAAATATCTTTTCGATCTCTTGTATCCACCATTCTGCTTTCTCTGGGTCATACTCTCCTCGGAATGGTTTTCTATTCATAAAATTAGTCAATCCGACATCTTCAGCTGCTATCGCCCTTCTCTGATTCTTAATTTCTAGCTGTTCATTGTTCATCTGCAGCATCTCAGCATTTTGCTGGGTTTGCAGTAGCATAGAAGCAGCTAGGGTTTCCATTGCACTTGGATTCGAAGATGATCCTCCTCCATTCTCAGTATTGTCGGCATTACCATTGACAGCTCCAATAATCCTTTCTGGAGTTTCGTCACCAATGTTAGTTGGACGTCCTCTTCCACGAGCCATGATTCTGTTAAAAGAAATCATCCGCTCTTATTAGTATGACATATAATACTACATAGGCAAGTATATAAATACCATACTCCAGTGTTTGGTTCGTAAGGTGTCACAGGGAGTGGTCGCCGATGAAAGAAGACACAAACAAGGAGCGACTACTGACAGTCTTCTAGGTGGAGGAACACATGAATGAAACGATTACACACCAGAATGAGAGGGATCCTGAGATTATGTTGGTATGAGACTATATAGTTGAGGATGACTTATATGAATTGATTGGTACTACCTATAGCAACAAGATGCATCTTTTTTTTGGGAGCCCATC
Organism: Sophora flavescens; assembly: GCA_030762895.1. Taxonomy (NCBI): domain Eukaryota; kingdom Viridiplantae; phylum Streptophyta; class Magnoliopsida; order Fabales; family Fabaceae; genus Sophora; species Sophora flavescens. The sequence goes on from CM061064.1 coordinate 151,363,485, forward strand.
ACTTAAGAACTTCATAGTTAAGAGTGCTTAACTTGGAACAATTCTGAGATGGGTGACCTTAGAGCAGTCAGGGATGTTACACCAAACATTAAAGTTAGCTAACAATGGTAAGTAGAAGCCTTGTCCCTCAATTCTTTTCTTAACTTCTCGCTACTCTGAGATAAGAAAAAAGAATTGGTATTAGTTTCTAGCACGATTAGCTTTGCTTTTTCGTATATATCATCAACATTATGTATAAATAATTAATTAAAAGAATTTCCACTTTTTCCAATTCTTTTAACCCAAACACGGTCCTTGATTTTGTAAATGAGGAAAACATCACTCCTAGATCAATGCAAACCTGTTCACCCTAGTAAGTAGTAACTATTCCATAAAAAACAAGGAGAAAATAAAAATATATATGTTTCATTTCATGCTAGTTCAAAGCAAACCATGTATCTAGAGTTTATTTACTCTTTCAACAATGTGGCAAAATTTGATGAATAATAATGTAAAAACTACAGTTTTATAATAATAGTGGATCATAATTAAACTCAATTAACAATACATAGAAATACATATATAGACACAAACCCAACATATCATCATTGGGCACAATGATAAAATGACAACACATAAAAATTTAAACAAATTAAAATAAAATTAAAAAACTCTCCAATTTCCCTCTTCTCTCCTACCCCGAAGGATCCATTTCTTCCATGAGAGCTCCTCTGTAATGAAATCCTTTGGTCTTTTGTTGTTCTGCAAATTTGGCATCAAGCTAGTGATCTAAGTACAATACCAATTTTCTACTCGCGAGCTTTAGTTGTTGGAGCAACCTAGAAGGAGCAATCTCAGATGGATTTTGTTTTGTGCGCTCAATACTTCGTTACCAGAATGTATTTCACCACCCACCATTTTGTGCTTTAGTTTAGTTTTCTTGGATTATTAATAAATTCATTGACATATAAAAAGAAGTAAAATGGGAAAACTTTGCTCGTGGCGGTGGTAGTTGTTGAACCAAAGTGGTTTTGGATTAAATAATCTCTGTTGAAAGAAAATAGCCCAAATAGGCCCAATAGAGGAAGGAAACATTCTAGAAGATCATGATCAGAGCACTCCCACGCATGAAGGAAATGACGTGTCCTAGTCACACCTTTGGAGCTTTTTTTTTTGTTATTCTGTTATAGGACTTGTATATGATGCAATAAGACATAGTATGCTTACCGTGTACTACACATCTTGCTATATTTAGCACACTGATGTAAAAAGAATATTCAGTTGATTGAACACATCATTCATCACTCATCTTTTATCTTATTTACTTTTCTCTTTATGGTATCAGAGAGCTAAATTACGTTGATCATCTCAGCCATGGTGCGTAACAACAACAACAACAATGGTGGTAATCAACCCACAGACAAGCCAAGATCCAGCTAGTCCATACTATGTACACCCTGGTGATGGCCTTTCCGCAGTTACAGTTACGCCAGTTCTTAATCAATCCAATCCGCTTTTTGATGATAGAACTGTTTCTTATCCCCTGTATATTTTTGTATGTTATATTTTATCTCCTTGTGGAATTGTACGAGAAGACCCTGTGGATGAGCGTAACCAGGAGGCGATGGATGGAACTCCCCACGAACCGGAGGCTGGAGGATGAGCCGTGACCCATGGTGATTTAGTTAGTTATGGCCAGTGCATCTCGTGAGGCACATTTTTATTATGTTTTCCGCTGTTTAACTTTTTGTCTAAGTATATGCTTGTGAGGGATCCTACTGATAGGATATCCTCAACAGTGTTTTGTAATATGCATAATATACTTATATTGTGATATGTCATTCTATATGAAGTTGTATACTTTATAAGTTAAGTTTTAATTTTTATGTATTTTCACGTTAAGCGTGCGATTAAGTAATCAAATAATGAGGTTTTAATCTAATGACACAAAGAGGCACAGTGGGGTGTCTCACAGGGACCGTGATCTTAAATAACAATCAATTATTAGATCAATTAAACTGGACTAGAAAAAGATTAGTAAAAGATTTGGTTTTTAAAGATTAACTAACAAATCAAATATCTAAAACGCAATCAAACAAAATCGCAATCAAATCAAATATGGGATTTTTCAATATCAAAAGAGATTTCCAGGAATTGGATTACAAACAAGACTGCTCATGTTAATAAATTGACTACCCCTCTTGTTAATTATCGAAATTTGCTTTGAAGGTGAATTTATCCTACATAAGTTGATGTTCCCTCTCGGGATACAAGAATCGTGCCCAATCATGATCAAATCAGCAATTAAATTTTCAGATTTTTCGCGTCACGATCGTGTTGCCTGTCACGACCAGGACGTGAGAGATTCTGTTTTGGAAAACTTGGCATTGATGGCATGTCACGACCGTGACAGGTTCTAACATTTTCGTTCTTTTCTTTTCAGCCTTGCTCGATCATGGTCGTGATGGCTGTCACGGCTAGGCCGTAATGGGGTCTATTTGGCTCATTTTTCTTACTTTTCAAGCTCCATCTTCAAGCAAGCTCCAACATAAATGATCCTGAGCATTTTAATCCTCAATTACTGCACACAAACACCACAAAACCATGTTACCCGTTCCAAGGTAAAAACTAAAAAAATCAAATTAAAAATGCCTAAACTACATGAAAATGCATGCAAAATGACAAGGAAATATGAGGTGAAATCACACTCATCACTCTCCACTCTTCCTCTCATCTCTCTCTCATTCGAAGAGATGTGAGATAGAGATCGACCGGAGGCGAAGCAGATATGATGAGTTCAGGTTGGTCTGAGGCGAAGCACGAAAGCAGATGGTGGTTTAAATCAACTTCTGCTTCTCATTTGTCGGTCGAGATTGGTCACTGACGGTGGAAAATTTGTGGAACCGAGCACGACCGTCGTCACCAGCCTCTAACTCCCATTTTGGAAACGACAGTCGGACCACCCGCCGTCACCCGCATGTTGTGGCAGATTTGAATTCAGTTTCGTCGGTTTCGGGTGGTTGGTCGGATTCTGTCCAGCCCTAATAAAAACGCGATCTATGTCCCTATTGGCAAAAGTTTTCATTTTCAACATCATTTCTACTTTTCTTATACAACCATCTTTAAATAATGTTCTTTCATCAAATTCTCACACTCTGGAAGGTAAAACATTGAAGGAAGTGTCATGTAAATTGGATAAAAAAGAATCAACCAAGTATCCAGTGGCAAGTTTTTAGATTTTCCATTTAGCTAGCACAGATTGTAGATCTCCGACTGTTAAAACCAAGAACACAAATTCCAATAACAAGGAGGAATTTTGACAAAAAACATGAGATGACGATACAATCAGTGAGTAGTTAATTAGAAAAATTGATGGAGAATTTTCAAGATTATATGAAAATTTTCTCTCGATGCTCACTCTTCAATCTAAGATCGAGATGAATTGAAAAATTAAAATCGTGACCCCGGTAAGAATTCATAATGTGGGGCTTCTACTGAAGTGCTAATTTTGACCTTGTTATATGAAGAGGATTGTTGTTTAGAACGTATCGATTATGATATTTTTAATAAACGTTTTATCAAAATTGATACGTCCTGAACAACAATCTTCTTCATATCACAAGGTCAAAATTGAAACTTTAACATGAAAACCAGCCTGCGAAGGAGGTATCATAAAAAATATGTTTAAAAGGAAAAACAAACAAACAAATCGCATAAATAAATTTGTAAAACTGTAAACACGATTTGTATCCCCATCAGCTAAAGTTTTCATTTTAATTACCATTTCTACATTTTCTTATATAGTCATCTTTTAATTTTGCTCTTTCATCAAATCCTCACACTCTAGAACGTAAATCATGGAAGGAAGTGACACGTTTATTGCATAAAAACTCAACCAAATACATGGTGGCAAATTTTCAGATCTTCCACGCTACTAGTGCAAATTGCAAGTTAAAATTCCAATTGTTTTGAACAAGAACACAAATTGCAGTAACAAGGTTCAATTTTGACTTCAAATACGAGGAAAGATTGAATTCTTTTGACTATATAGCGACTGAGAAGTTGGAAAAAATTGATAGATAATTTTAATGATTAAGTAACGAGAAGAATGCAATAGGTTGATACTTTTACCTCGGCTAAAATTTAGAATTTCGAAAATCCACTGAGTTGCCTGTTTTCAAATCTACTAGGTTGACAATGGGGATTGCAAGTTGAAACTCCGATTGCTTCGAGCAAGAACAAAAATTCCAAAACAATTCTGAATTTTTCTTTAAAACATGAGATGGCTTGAATTTCTCTGACTAAACAGTGACTGTATTGGAGAGGAACTGCATAGACTGAAATTTTAGAGCACGAATTTGGTGCCTTTGAAAATTGGTACCTTTGGTGATTTTATGTAAAAATGAGATGAGAGAGATAGGAAAATATGGAGGGAAGAGATGATAGAGATAATAGGAAATGAGAGAGACCAAGAGAAACACACCAAAGGCACCAAATCCAAAATCACCAAATCCATTTTCAAAATTTTAACCTACCAAAGCTTTGGAACATACACTGAACAGTACTTGATTTTTGCATTGTTATAAAAAGATAGGGTTTGTTCAGAGCATATCTGTTTCGATAGAAGAATATGTTAGTAAGTTTGGTTTAAATTGAAAACCTATTGAACCAAATTGGTGTCACTTGTTGGGTTCGATGGGTTCAATTAGCTTTGTTTGCTTAATTATATTTTTGTATGTTTTGTCATTATATACTTATATAATTATACTAGAGTTCTTGCCCGTACACTGCAGGGGGACAGGTCGATTGTAAAAGATAAAATATATGATTATAAATTAAATTGGAGTATGAGAGTTTTGTGCATCGTTGGAGAGTTCTTGCCAATGCACATAAATATTGACCTTAATTAGAAATTACCCAAAATACATATACTATAAAATAACACAAATAGTCCTTTACAATCAATCTTTTTTTGTTTATCTAAAATGTCTCATTTTTAAAACTGCATAGAACAGAAACGATATATTTAAATGTGTAAAATAACTTTTTTTTATTTAAATGTTCAAATTCAAATTGCTTTATTGTTCAAATTTAGATTGTGACTATTTTCAACTCATTGATTTTCTTAATTTATTGCTTTTAAAATGTTTTTATTGATTTATTCCAACTTCCAAATATCAAGTAAATATTTCCCAAGTACCTATAAACGTTGCACACTTCCCAACATCCATTCACTAGTGGAAATAATGTAATATACGGGAACGTTTTACGTCAATTGACCATATGTTTGACGTTAAAAATGTGGCAGTGGCAGTTTTGTAAATATTGAATCACTATTTACATCATTTGTGTAATGAACTGACGTTAAAAGTGATTTGCAAAAACATGTTTAACGTCAGTTGTTTATACAACTGACGTTAAAGTGTTTTTAAAATAAAAAATATTTATCAAACAACTAACGTAAACTGTTGTTTTATTTTTGTGATAACGATTACACCCGTGCGCCATGTTCACTTCGCTCTGTACGTCTTTGTTCTTCACTTTTCATCACGCTCACTCTCACTCTCACTCTGCCCTGATCGCTAGTTCCTCTCCACCGCAACCACCGTGAGGTACACTCTTAACCCTAACTCTGCCTTTCCCGCTCATTCTTTGCAATAACTTGACATCTCTCTTTCCCCTTCTCGCGCACTAACTCTCCTTGTCCCTCTACTCTCAGTAACCACATCGAACGTTGGCCACCACTCGAGCTACCCTCCCCACCACCACACGAGCACCTATTTCTGGTGAGTCTTTAGGGCACATTTTTTATTTTTGGTATTGAGGGTAAGTTGAAACACTAGTGCAATAAGTGCTTTTTACGTCAGTTAAAATTGATTTTATACGTCAGAATATTGTCTGACTTAAATACAGCTGACATTAATAGTTAATATTTTAACGTGAGTTGTTTAAACAACTGACGTTAAATATAAAACTATTAACGTCAGTTCTTTAACACATGCCGGCGTTAATGTTGTTCAAACTAACGTCAGTTCTGTTAAAGAACCAACGTTACAGATTTTATTTTTAACATCAGTTTCCTAATACAACTGACGTTAATAGTGTACTGTATATTTTATAAAACCTGACGTTCAGTTTTAAAATATCACTCCCCTCAGCTATCCCTGCATTCAATAAATATCCCAATAACACAGAGAATATCACACACATTACAGAATTGCAAACACTACCCTTATATTTCAATATTAACTAAAAGAAAAGAAATATACAAAGGAACAATGGGGGGACTTAAAACCAAAACCCATGTATAGGAAAAACATAACTATCTACAAGTATATATATATAAATTTTAGTCTCTAATGTCTAAAAACAAAACTACCAATCTATATATTATTAATTAGTTTCTAAAGTCTAACAAAAAAACTATTCATCTAAGTATTGCGGAGGTATCTTGTCAATTCCTATTTCAGCCGCATACTTGAAGAAGAATTCTGCCAAACGCATCCTCAAGTCTCTAAACTCATCTTTTTAAAGAGGCAATTGGTTGTTAAATGCCTACACACGTTCAAATAATAATAATAACATTAACGCAAGTAATCACCAAAACTGTAATATATAATTTAACAAGTTGTTTAAATATTACCTTCTTCCATCCATCCGTAATAGATACGGAGACTATGTTCAGCATATGAAGCATCACATAATAGCCGCATAACCACCCGTCAGGCTGAAATCGAGACTACAAACAAAATTAATTTCAATGTCAGTTAAATATACATATAAATTAGTAATTATAATATTAATTATTTGATAAATAAACTACCAAACCTTGAGGATGATCCAATCAGGATTTCCTTTAGCCTTAAAAGCCCTACTTATCCCGTTTAACACAACTTATGATACTCGCCTTCAGCGCGCCATCATAAATAAATAATCATGTCAATTAACAAATTCATATATCATGTGTGTAATAAACTAAAAACAACTAATATTAAAACTTAAATTAAATTGAAGATTAGTTACTTACGTATTTACAGCTTCCACCACCTCCTGTGGCGGGTTTTGGTGGAGAGAACAGAAGAATATGACAGTATGCCTAGGCGGGTAAAGTACGAGCAACTGCCAATGGTTATTCATAGAGTAGGAAGCCAGATATAATTCTTTCCGATTGTCTTCCATCAAGTTCGCTATGCATTTACTTAATTCATCGCCAGCAAAGAATTGAGGCATAAGGATTGACGGATCTAAGAAGCCATAAACTGATTTGGAGCACCTATCAAACTGAAGACGATGAAGATACCTAAGATATGAAATGGTGTGGATGTTAATTACATAACATATATATTGAAATTAAAATAGATTATTAAATGGAAAAATACCAAAAATAAATAAGTTATAAAATTAAAATTAACTTGCGTGCACTAAAGACTCAAAACAGTGCTGGTCATCCACACGTTATCTCTGCAGGCGTCCCCGACATCTTCACCTCAGAAGGAAAATATCCTCTCTTGATTTGGGCGTGCCACCCATCCATCGTGTTCCAATGGACATTCAAAAATCTCAAAGGCATAATCCTCACCAAGTGAGAACAAACGAGTGACAAGTGACTGCGACACCGACGTCGACTTAGCCTTCAATTTAGAAAAAATAAAACAGATAAGTTGTTGATAATTTAAAAAAACACAATTAATTATTTGACTAATTTGGACATTAATAATGAATACATACCTTTGTTACCATTTCGAGCTCACGGCATTTTAAGTCCAACTCAAGCTCACGCCTTTGCATTTCCAACTCAAGCTCACGGCGTTGGACTTCCAACTCCCGCTCCCTAGCTGCCAACTCATCGTCCTCCACATGTGCTCTACTGTAACTCTCTTTTGTGCTCACATGTGAAGGGTTGGCATGTCATGCGATGTCCTGGGATGAACCAATGGAAGAAAGCTCTCTATCAAGCGCCTGCTTGAATTCTGGGTTGGATAGGAAGCTTTTCATCAGATGCGTTGAAATAGCAGGGTTGGAGATGAGCTGCTGAGTCATGGATTCCAAAATCGATGCCTCATCGATGACCCCCTTTCGTGAAGCAGACTTTCCATAATATTCTCTGATGGCCACGTTCCCAGGAACACCGATAACTCGACCAGGATGGTCTTCTTGCCTAGAGCAGTCATCAAGACGTCCCGCCGTCCAGAAGGGACGAATGAGCCCCGAAAGTATTGTGCTTTAAGATCCATCTACAATGAAGAAATGAAAAAACGTGCAAGTGAAAAGTGTTAAAAATATCTATACAAATATCAATTAAAATAAGTTAATTATTTACTTACAATCTTATCTACCACTTCACGAGTGACATCAACTTTAAAAGATCATGTCTTTTGTCATGCGGCCGGCTAACCAGACATCCTCGCGGTCGATGTCCGACGGAGGACTTAACGGTGTACCCTCAGGCACTTCTACTTTTTCTATCCTAGCAGCGTGCTTTTCCTGCTTCACCCTCAGTCTATCCATCATCATCTCCTCGATCCGAGTCTCGTACCCACCCTGAGACATGGTGTGGCGGTGGGCGTTCTTCGCTTGATTCTGCCTACCCTTCTCAGCCTTAGCCTATTCAAACAAAAACACATAATTAAATACAGTTAAATGATCTATAAGAAGCATACAAAATTAACTTAATCAACCAACCTGAAATTCTTCATCCTGTCAACTCCTAGCAAACATATCCCAAGTATCCTTATCAATCCAGGAATAATCCGAGAACATCTTATCAAGTCGCTTCTTCCCAGATACATAGTACCTGGTAAGATCATGCTCTATGTATCTGGGAAGAAGCGACTTGATAAGATGTTCTCGGATTATCCCTGGATTGATAAGGAAACTTGGGATATGTTTGCTAGGAGTCGACAGGATGAAGAATTTCAGGTTGGTTGATTAAGTTGATTTTGTATGCTTCTTATAGATCATTTAACTGTATTTAATTATGTGTTTTTGTTTGAATAGCTAAGGCAGAGAAGGGTAGGCAGAATCAGGCGAAGAACGTCCACCGCCACACCATGTCTCAGGGTGGGTACGAGACTCGGATCGAGGAGATGATGGCGGATAGGCTGAGGGTGAAGCAAGAAGAGCACGCTGCTACGATAGAAAGAGGATAAGTGCCTGAGGGTACACCGTTAAGTCCTCCGTCGGACATCGACCGCGAGGATGTCTGGTTAGCCGGCCGCATGACAAAAGACATGATCTTTTAAAGTTGATGTCACTCGCGAAGTGGCAGATAAGATTGTAAGTAAATAATTAACTTATTTTAATTGATATTAGTATAGATATTTTTAACACTTTTCACTTGCACGTTTTTTCATTTCTTCATTGTATCAGTCTGTATTACACTTCATGAATGAGATCCGGTTTAGGTTATTGATTCAACTTATACTTCGCACATATATTTTAGTTTTCAAAACAGAAACACAAAACATCAAAGCAATTGTGAAACTGAAACTTTGAGGAAGGCAATGTGGAAGGGTACGTATACTAGATAAAAAAATTATTAAAATAACATTTAACGTCTGTTGATGTAAGGACTGACGTTAAAAGTGAAGTGACTCACTTTTAACGTCAGTTCGATAAAGAACTGACGTTAAAACGTTCACTGTTAACGTCAGTTGTTTATTGAACTGACGTTAAAAGTGAGTCACTTCACTTTTAACGTCAGTCCTTAAAACAACTGACGTTAAAATTGAATTAATGAAGTCTGATATTTACAAAACTGCCACCGCCCCCTTTTTAACGTCTAGTTTTTGGTTAACTGACGTAAACCTTTACCGTCTAATGTATATTTTCCACTAGTGATGCATCTGGAAGGCACCTGCATTGTTTTATTTGGTGGTCTGAACTTGCCATCCTTATCTTTGTTCAGATCAATCATAGGCAATCTGGGGCAAATCCTTGAAGGTTGCATGCCTATTCTGGTAGTTCTGGTTGAGTGATGCAACCAGGTTGGAGAAACAAATTTTGCAGCTCAGGTGTATCTTGGCATAGAGATCTTAGTGGTGAGATGATTGTACATGATGTGATCACACATGTCAGCTACAACACCATACTCCCTGGGACGGACAAACTTCATCCATTTGACATTTTTGTCAATAATAAATCTTATGTATTGGTGAGTTCTGCATCTTATAAACTCCACTTTGTCTTCCTTGACTTTGGAGGGTACAGTTCACCACACAGGAATGATATCCCTATCAACACCATTAGCATGGGGGACAAAAAGTGGGAATTTGATAAGGTTGAGATATATTTTCCTTGGTGGAATTTTTTTTTTGGAAGATGGGTAAGAAGAGGTCCATTGGCATTTTAGAGAGTGGATGGAAGGGGACCTTCTCCTTCATAGGGTATGGGTGAATGCCAGGGGTATTGGACGGGTTCTGGTTCATATTCATACTCTGGCAGTGGGTAGAAGGGTCTGGGTTCAGGGGCAGGAGAATAAGTGTGGTACAAGATTCTCCTTTTCCTCTTGACTTTGGCCCAGCTTTCAGCTTTACCATCATAGAGAACAGAAGGATTGGTGTATGGGAATTGGACTTTTGGTATCTTGGGAAAGGGTGCACCAAGAGGGACACCATTATCTGGTTGGTTAAACCAAGGGTCACCAGCAGGGATGATTGGTGGAAATTGTGGTCTTGGTGGGGAAGAGTGGATTGGTGAATGGTCAGAGAAGTGTTGGGGTGATGGTTGTGATTCAAGTATGTGTTGGGGTGAGTGTTGTGGTTCAGATATGTCTGAAGTTTGTTGTTCTTGGATAGGTGACAGAGATTTATTTTGTTGAGGTGGTGGTATTGATTTTGTGTTGATGGTTGTGAAGGTGTAGTGGTGTTGATAGGAATATCAACTCTATCTACTAAAGCTGTAACGCCCTTCGTTACATTAGTAACCCAAAATAAATTGTATAAAAATCCTTTAACACGTTTATTTAAAATATGTTAATCATAAAATTTTTCTCAATTATATAAGTCTGGAAAATGTCTCATATTAAATAAAATAGTAATAATGTGTCAAAGTAATAAATATAATATTAAATCCATACCTCTGAGTAAAACCAAATCAAAAGAAAAGCCTCAAAACCGGGCGTCAAACAACAATCCGAGAAGAAAAACTAAAAATAATAAGCGATGTCTGCATGGCACTTGTAAATCATGCTACAATACTAACCAGCTAAGCTAAAGAAAAAGAAAGTAGTTCTTCAAGCCTCGGTGTCTGCAACAATGATGTCCTCGGGATCTAAAAACAACACTTTTTAATGAGATATAAAATCTCAGTGAACATTAATACAGTTATAAAATATTTCGAAAATAGTGATATTCTCAGCCGGCACGGTAACCGGAAAAACTGTCCATGGTACCCGCTAATTTTCCAAAATAATGTTCATTAAAAAATACATTTAATTACAACAATCATATAACGACAACATAATCAAATATCATATATTAATTAAACAAAGTAACCACACAATACACAATCGCCCAGTGGCTCGGAAACCCCACTTCGTGTTGGTTTCTTGCCCAATTCGGTGACTCGAGAACCTCATTAAATTGGTTCCTTGCCCCTAGTCTGCGGTGACTCGGAAACCTCGTTCTAGAATTGATTCCTTGCCACCCTCTTTATGGTGACCCGAGAACCTCGTTCTAGAAGTGATTCATTGCCCCGATGGTGACTCGGGAACCTCGTTCTAGAATTGATTCCTTGCCACCCTCTTTATGGTGACCCAAGAACCTCGTTCTAGAATTGATTCCTTGCCCCGATGGTGACTCGGGAATCCCATTTTAGAATTGACTCCTTGCCCCTATGGTGACCCGAGAACCTCGTAATTAAATGGGTTCCTTGCCTCCCATAAACGGTGACCCGAGAGCCTCGTTCATAAAATGGATTCCTTGTCCCATATCTTAATTCCGACATCCCATTAAATGACGATGTCAAAAGTCAATGCACCTATCTTAGGAGGCATAACAACAAACTTCACTCACATACATATATCATTTATATCTCGAATAAAGCATGACGAACATATTTTAAATTATAACAATCAAATATACTTATTCTCTTTTTAAACCATAAGCAAAATGGGATTTAATACATGCTATGACTAAGCTATTAAAGTTCAATTAAATAAAATTATATGCTCCCAGAAGGTAAAGCCATGAGTCAGTGGAACACCAATGTATATTGAGTTGAACTTGGCATACAGGACTTCATGAAAGTAGTTAAAAATAAAAAAATAAAAAATCTACTCATGTGAGGTTTTGGACGCACAGTACGAAACTTTAGTGATTTTACCATCTGGCTTGAACACAAGAATTATGTACACAGAACGTTAAATTATCAATAAACAACTTTTTAGATTTAGGGAAACATACTTGCTAAATCAGTTCATCAATCAATAAAAAAAACTGTCAACACAAACAATCATTCATACCATGGAGAGGGTTCGTAAAAAAAAAGTATTGTTACTCACCTCTCAAAAACCTCCAATGTGCTCTAAAAATTATTTATGGTAAGAATTAGCGCTTCCCTAAAAATTCTCCTTCCGTTTGGTGGCGTTCTTGGATCTGTGTTGTCATGATTGCACTGACAATGAAGAAAGGAACATCTTAAATCGTTACACTGTGCGGCGCACAGTGACGAGTAATATATATAGGGATAGTGCATTCCGCACAGTAACCTAGCGCACAGTAACCTATATATATATATTCTTTTTGGTTGTATGAGTCCTTTTTTTTTTCTTTTTACACATTGGTGATACGCCTAGTACTATTTATTTTTAATTCTTTCTTTTTTCTTTTTCTTTTTCTTTTTCTTTTTTTTTCTTTTCTTTTTTTCTTTTTTTTATATTTATTTTTAATTTAATATTTCTTTTGTATTTACTAACCAACTCTAATAAATTTTATACTAAAAAATTCTCTCCACTAAACCTCTTAATTATATTTTATTTTTATTATATCATTATTTATTTTTTTAACTTGATCCTCTCTTTTTTTTCAAATTAATTATATTAGAATTTTAGGATGTTACAAAAGCAAGAAAGAGATTCAATCACAGATGGTGTAGGTGGAGTTACCTCAGAAGTCACAAAGGACTTTGCTTTCCTAACAGGTTGCCTAGCTCTGGTAGGCACTGCCGCAGAGGTAGCAACTTGCTTCTGCTTTTTCAAAGCCAATCCAATTGGCTGATTATCATCATCTTCATCCTCATTGTGTGACAGGATGACCTTTCTTGCTCCTTTCTTCTTCTAAGCTACTTGGGGTTCATTAGCCCTTGGTTCCCTGATAACTACCCCAGCAGAGGGCTTCCCAGCAGCAGCTAGACGAGTTGATTTGGTACGTCGTCTAGCTGGTTTCTTCTGCATAGCTTGAGCCTCAGCTTCATTCAGCTCAATTTGTTCTTGCTTAACTTTCAACGGCTCTTCCTTTCCGGTAGCCTCTATTTGAATGACTAGGTCAAGGTGCATCGTGATTAGATTCATCCTTCCAAAAATAGCAGGAGACATGCCATGAGTCTTCAGATATAAAGCTTGCTCTTCTAGAGTGCCAACTTCCAGCATGGCATATATATGGTGAGACTTTAGAACCTTGGATAGAAGATGTCAGTAGGGAATAGCTGAGTTTTTCTCTTTATTCACTACATAAGTTCTGAATCTTCTGAAGAGAAGGTTGGGTAGATTAACCGTTGTCTCAGTAATAAGGTTGCAGAGGCAAAATTTGTGAATAGAGGAAACATTATCCTTTGATCCTGTCTTGTGAAGAACGGCCTTGTTAAGCATTTGTTGAAGAATCCTACGACGGTTTAACATCATATCTGATTTCTAGTCAGTACCAGCAACATTCTCAGGTCGCATTAGAAGAGATCTCATGACTTCTTCTCCACCTATTTCTTGTTCCCAATCATCAGCTAAGGTTAGCCCAGCTTGGAGACAGTTGATAGCAATAGCTATGGTTGCTTCAGATACAACCACTTGGGTCTCCAAGATATACGCTTTAATCACAGTTGTAACATCCCAAGCTTCTTTATAGATTGATGATTGTCCCCACAAACCAACACGGGTCTTTTCAGCATCCTTTGTCCTCACTCACACACTTCCTGGGAAAACTTCTCAGGAGGTCACCTATCCCAGAATTGCTCAAAGTCAAGCACACTTAACTGTGGAGTTCTTAAGTGATGGACTACCGAAAAAACGATGCATCTTGTGGGTATATGTAGTACCAATCAATTCATATAAGTCGTCATTAACTACACAATCCCATTCCTACATACTTTCAGGATCCCTCTCATTCTGGTGTGTAATCAGTTCATTCATTTGTCCCTCCGCCAAGGAGCCTGCCAGGAGCAGGTCTTTGTCCGTGCCTTCTTGCACCGGCGACCACTCCCCACCCTCGTCAGCCCCAGGTGTCACATGCCCACTAGCTTCCGCTTGGTTCGTCCCCGAACCACATCGTAATAGTAGAGGTGTCGCTCTGATACCATTTGTAACATCCCATGCTTCTTTATGGATTGACGAATGTCCCCAAAAACCAACACGGGTCTTTTTAGCGTGCTTTGTCCTCACTGTTGTGACTCCGGCAAGTGTACCGGGTCGTCGCAAGTAATAAAAACACGGTAAGATTCTACCGAGGTCGAACACAAGGATTGGGTTACCAATTCGACCAAATTGTCAAGAAATCCGATACGTTGGTTAAGCAATAGAAGGTGGTTGAGAGAAAGAGATTGAAATCGCAATTTCAAGAATCAAATCAAATAACGCTACGGTGATTAAATTCAGAAATAAAAGCATCTAAGGTTTCGAATCCACCTACCCAATCATGCAAAGTACCCAAGTGATGATATTCTCCTTCCTAGGTTCAATTTTAATGTCAACCGGGACCCCTAAATTCTCCTAAATCCACTTCGTGCTCATTAGGACGTATTCGATGATTTGAGTTAATTACTTGCTAGGTCTCTTAACCCTAATCTCGAATTCTATTAATTCTTGTTCCCTATAGGTTGCATCGATCTCCTACTCACTCTCGTGCAATACTCGACCGATGTTCCCAATTCAAGTTCTGAAACGCGAATCGCCGCTAGGCCTCAACACGCTTAACTAGTCGATCACGCTAGCATATAATCGACACAATGAAAACAGAATTGGAAAACCATAATTGAATTAAAGGAGAGAGAGTTACATTACATGAACACTATGCCGCCATGGGTGGCTTCATCGATCCCCTAGACAAGAGGATTAGTTCCTCATGTCCGTAACAACAACGCACGTACAATCGGAATTCATCCTAAGCCTAAGAATTAAGAGAGAAGAAGAGGAGAAGAAACCCCAGAATAAGGATTACAAAAAATCTCTGAAAATTCTGATCCAAAAAGTCCTCTTTTCTGTTCTGATCTGCTCTATTTATAAGGAGGCCACGCGTCACGGCCGTGATGGCCATCACGGCCAGGCCGTGACGGCTCCGCTTCGGGCGCACGACTGAATCGAACTCGCGACGCGAGGATGTCTCGCGACGCGAGCCCGCCTTTCACGGCCCGTGATGTGAATCACGGCCAGGCCGTGATGTTCTCTCGCCTTGTGTGGATTTTTGGTCACGGTAGTGATACATATCACGGCTAGGCCGTGATGGTCTCTGACTTGTGTGGCTTTTAGGTCACGGCCGTGATATACATCACGGCTAGGCCGTGATGGTCTCTGACTCTGGTACTTTTCTGGAGTTCACACACTCGCGACGCGAAGGACATCTCGCGACGCGAATCTTCCTTTCACGCCCAGTGATGAGAATCACGGCTAGGCCGTGATGGTCTCTGTCTTCCCAGATCTTCAAACTCTCGCGGGGCGAGCTTCCTCTCGCGGGGCGAGAGTCACCAGAATGGCAATCTCACTATTTCTTGACTTTCTTAATTCTTAGAGCTTCACTTATGGACCTGAAATCAACACAAGCAACCACAAGCGTAATTCTATCCAAAAGAAGCTAAAAACTACACAAAAGACGCAAAACGAGTCAAAGCCCAACTTAGGAACAAAACAAGGCAAATTTGGGCGAAAACGAGAGTGAACTCGAATAAATTGGCACATAAACCTTAGTTCATCTAGTCATAATACTAGATAAGCCAGAGGCTTATCACTCACTCACACGCTTCCTAGGAAAACTTCCCAGGAGGTCACCGATCCCAGAATTGCTCCAAGTCAAGCACGCTTAACTGTGGAGTTCTTAAGTGATGAGTTACCGAAAAGAAGATTCATCTTGTTGGTATAGGTGGTACCAATCAATTCATATAAGTCATCCTTAACTGCACAGCCCCATACCTACACACTCTCAGAATCCCTCTCATTCTGGTGTGTGATCGATTCATTCATGTGTTCCTCCGCCTAGAAGTCTGTCAGGAGCCGCTCCTTGTCCGTGCCTTCTTGCACCGGGGACCACTTCCCGCCCTCGTCAGCCTCGGGTGTCACATCATTGGTAGTTACAATAGGGTTTCTCCAGAAAGCCCTAATCAAATCTGGGAAGATAGAGACTTTCTCGGTAAAGAATCCTTCCCAACCAGCAGCGTTGATATACTTACTTACATCCAAGTTGTATTATTTAAGAATATTGAAGTCAAAGAAGTGCTTAATACCGATTTCCAGATTGTCCACATTGAAAGCAGCATTTGCAGAAGATGAGACCATTGTTGAAGGTTTGGAGATAGGAGAGACAGAGTTTTTCGCAAGAGAGGGAAATGAGATTCAGACCAAGTGAAAGGTTTTTAGAGAGAGAGGGGGAAAGTTAAAACGGTTTCGAAGGTTAAGAGTTTTCTTTTTGAAAATAAATTTAAAATAAAATAAAATTTAAGACGTGCGAGAAGACGTGCATTAAATGTTGACACGACGAATGTTTCTTGAAACCGTAAAAAGCAGTTTGTACAAATGATGAAAATGACTCACTCGGCAGAGAGAATTTGAATTAAGTATGTCTTAAGATATAATAAATGCAAATAGTTACTATAAAACCATAGACGAGACAGATAGCAAATACGCACAAGCATTGACTAGTTATGGAATTGACTGGACGACATATCAATCAACACAAATCATGTTAAGATCAAGGTTTACAAAATCGGACCGGCCATCGAACCGGTGAAGGCAGCGGTTCGAGGTTCAATGGTCCAACCGAGGTTGAATCGTGGTTGAACCGGTTATAATTAAATAATATTATTTTAATTTTTAATATAATATTTGTAACAATATTAAACAAAAAAACAACATAACAACTAAAATTATTAAGCACAATTTTTTTTATTTTGAAATTAAACTAAATAAATATAAAAATATATGTTAAAATCATCTTCATAGGGAAAACCAACCCAAAATCTACAACTAGCCCACATATGTTAGAAAACAAAAGAATTGGGTTTTGGCTAGGATGACCCAAATCCTTTTATACTAATTTTTTTTTTAAGAAACCGGTTCTGACCGGTTCACTACCGGTTATGACCGGTTTTACCGGTTTTGAACCGGTTTTCCGGTTTTTCCACCGGTTCGATGCTAGGCCGGTTTTCCCTGTGAACCGAACCGGCCAAGGTCCCGGTTCCCGGTCGGACCGGCTGGTCCGGTCCGGTTTTCAAAACCTTGGTTAAGATGCTTCCTAATAAAGATAAATTTGTCCTTGGCTAGAGGTTTAGTAAAGATATATGCCCATTGATGGTCAGTATCTACAAACTGTATATCAAACACACCTTTTTGCATATAATCTCTGATTAAATGATGTTTAATTTCAATGTGCTTAGCTCTTGAATGCAAAATTGGATTTTTAGATAGATTGGTTGCAACAGCGTTATCACACATGAGTGGGATACTACTTACAAACACATTATAGTCCTCCAATTGATGTTTGATCCATAGAAGTTGAGAGCAATACCTTGCAGTAGATATCACTCAGCTTTAGCAGTTGACAAGGTAATAGTATTTTGTCTTTTGCTTGACCATGATACTAAGTTGGCTCCAATGAAGTGACATCATCCACTGGTGCTTTTCTTTTCTATACGATCTCCAGCATAGTCAGCATCACAAAAACCAACTAATTTGTCATCTTCATTTTTCTTATAACACAAACCAAGATTAGTAGAACCTTTCAAATATCTAAATATTCTTTTAACTACTGATAAATGAGTTTCTCTAGGATCAGATTGAAAGCGAGCATATAAGCAGGTCTAGATGCAATAAGATATAGAAGAGATCCTATCATACCTCTATATACCTTTTGATCCACCTATTTATCTTTATCATCTTTGTTCAGTATAGACATGGGGTGCATTGGTGTATTCATTGGCTTGCAGTCATCCATCTTGAACTTATTTAAGAGTTCCTTTGTGTACTTGGTTTGATGGATGTACACCTCGTCCACTGTTTGTTTTAATTGAAGTCCTAGGAAGAATTTGAGTTCTCCCATCATGCTCATTTCAAATTCCTTTTTTGCATTAGCTTAGAAAATTCGTTGCACAAAGATTCGTTAGTAGCTCCAAAAATTATGTCATCAGCATAGATTTGCACAATTATAAAACTGGACTTGTTGGATTTTCTAGACAGGTTGTATCAACCTTTCCTCTACTAAATCCATTGTCCATTAGAAATGAACTTAGCCTTTCATACCAAGCTCTAGGAGCCTATTTAAGACCGTATAAATCTTTCTTAAGCCTATATACATGTTCAGGATGGGTTTGACATTCAAAATCTGAAGGTTGCATGACATACACTTCTTCATTAATGAAACCATTTAGAAATGCACTTTTTACATCCATTTGATAAAGCATTATATTATGATGTGCAACAAATGATAGTAAAATGTGAACTGCTTCTAATCTAGCAAATGGAGTAAAGGTTTCAGTATAATCAATACATTCTTCTCGAGAATAACCTTGAGCAACTAATCTTGCTTTGTTCCTTACCACTTTACCATTTTCATCAAGCTTATTTCTGTAAACCCATTTGTTTCCAATTACTGATTTGTCCTTTGAAGAGGTACAAGAGTCCAAACTTCACTTCTCTCAAATTGGTTCAGCTCCTCTTACATGGCTAGAATCCAACCCTCGTATAGTAGAGCATCGTCTACTGTCTTTGGTTCCAACTCAGAAACAAAAGCAGGATCAACTTGCTCTCTGAAGGTTGACCTAGTCCTTAGCCTATAACTAGGACTACCAATGATTTGATCTTGAGGATGGTAAGTCTTGAAGTGCCATGACCTTTGAGCATTGATTTATTGAGAAGTTGAAGCTCCCGAACCATTCTAATGATCATCTACAAAATCATTAGATTTGATGTTCACTGGATTTTGAGTCTTTGAGATTCAAGTATGCAAAGCTTCATCTAGCTCTAATAATTTCTTATCAGGCTGTTTGTCATCAAACTTAACATGTATATTTTCTTCTACAATAAGTGTTCTAGAATTATAGACTCTAAACCCTTTGGACGACTCAGAATAATCTAACAGTATTCCATTATCTACTTTTCCATCAGACTTACCAAGTTGATCTTTAGTATTTAATATAAAGCATAAACAACCACAAGGATGAAAGTGAGATATGTTGGGTTTTCGTCATTCCACAATTCATAAGGAGTTTTATTCAGAAGCGGTCTAATGTATATTCTGTTCTAAATGTAACAGGCAGTGTTAACAGCTTCAGCCCATAAGTGTCTAGGGATAGAGTTGTCATTGAGCATAGTTCTATCTATCTCTTGAAGAGATTTGTTCTTTCTCTCTACCACACCATTTTTTGCTGTGGTGTCCTGGATATTGAGAAGTTATGAAGAATACCACTTTCTTCACATAGCCTACCAAACTATTCATTTTCAAACTCTCCCCCATGGTCACTTCTGATTGAAGTGATACACATGCCTTTTTCATTTTGTACACGCTTGCAGAATATAGAAAAGACCTTGAATGACTCATCCTTGTGAGCTAAGAACATAACCCATGTCCATCTATTGTAGTCGTCTACTATGACTAGACCATATTTTTTACTACTAACAGGAGCAGTCCTTGTTGGACCAAAGAGATCAAGGTGTAGCAGCTCTAGTAGTCTTGAGGTACTAACTATGTTCTTAGATTCAAAGGAACCTTTAACTTGTTTTCCCTTTTAACATGCATCACAGAAAGCATCAAATTTGTACTTAAGGTTTGGAAATCCTCTCACGAGGTTATGCTTATTCAGCTTTGAAATTAACTTCAAGGTTGCATGACCTAGTCTTTGGTGCCAAATCCATCGCTCATCTTCAATGGATACTAGATATGAGACACTTTGATTTGAGAGTCCTCCAAGTCAATCTTATATAGATTGTTTTGCCTCTTAGTAATGAACAAGAGTGTTCCATTAGTTTTCTTGACACTACACATGCCTTTGTCAAGGGAAACAACATACCCACTATCACACAATTGACTTATGCTTAGCAAGTTGTGTTTTAATCCTTCAACTAACAAAACATTATCAACGGAGGGAAAATGATGTTTACTAATTTTACATACTCCTATGATCTTTCCTTTATGATTACCTCCAAAGGTAACCCAGCCACCATCTTTATGTCTAAGGTCTTGGAACATACACTTTTCTCTCGTCATGTGATGTGAGCATCCACTGTCCAAGTACCAAGATGCGTATTTCTTTCATGTTGTTAAGCAAATCTGCAATAGGTATGATCATGTTCTTCGGTACCCAGATTGACTTGGGTCCTTTCTTGTTAGTAGTCACTGGACGAGCATGCTTAACATATTTATCATGTATGCATTTAGAAGTAATATGACCACTTTTACCACATATTCTACAGTATGTATTGGACGAGGCAGTTTTTATTTTATGATGTTGTTCATGAGTTCTTGGAACTATGTGTTGTGCATAAGGTTTTGATACTTTATGAGATGCATCATGCTTCTCTTTGTCATAGCCTGGGTCAGACTTATCATGAGGTGATCTAGAGTACCTCAGTATCAAGTTTAAATTTTCTGAGCCACCTACAAACTCAGGCAGACTGTCTATCAGATATGTCACATCATGTTTCAGTTTTGAAACTTAACAAGGAACATTGGGCTTAACCTTGAGTTTGTCAGTTAGACTGGCATTCTCAGACTTTAATTTCTTGTTTTCATCAACAAGAGCTTCATTTTCAATGCAGACTTTATCATACTCTTTAGTCAACTTAGAAATTTTTTTTCTAAGGTTTTTATATTCATGAGACAGAATGGACGAGTTACTTAACAATTCATCAAATGCTTCTTGTAGAGTAAATGAGTCAGAATCCATTACCTCAGCATCAGTATATTCACTGTCAGAAGAAGTGCTTGCCATGAGACAGATGTTTTCTTCTTCCTCAGCTTCTTCTTCTTCATCAGATGATGACAGATCTAGATCCTCCTATGTAGCCAACAGACCTTTCTTCTTTTTGAAGAATTTATTTTTGTCCTTCAACTCTGGACAATCTGCTTTGAAATGACCAGGCTTTTTGCACTCGAAGAACAAGGGTGGACCTTTATCTTTGGAGTCTGACTTATCTTTGGTGAACTTTTTTGTTGAATTGCTTCCTTCTGAAACTACCTTATCAGATCCTTCATCACTGTCAAAAGGACCTGTTTCATCTTAGGATTCCTCAGCCTTTAGAACTTTTGAAGAGCTGGCCTTTTTAGCCTTTAGGGTAATGGACTTCCCTTTTCTGGAACTCTCCTCTTTATTGAGCTCAATCTCATGTGTTGTTTTGGCTTCAACGACTCAGGGGGTGGGGGGGGGGGGGGGTGGGGGGTGGTGGGGTTAATTGTGTTTTCAAAAAAATATTTCCCTCTTAAAAATTTTTCACAAAGCTTTATATATCAGAGTTGCGGATTAGTCTTCTCAGGATCTTTTACAAAATCGATGAAGGGTTTTTACAAAATCTTGAATAGAAGGTGATGAGGACGAGAAAGATTAATTCAGAAAGATTCAAAATAGGTTCAGGTTTAATAACTCAGTAATAACAAAATACAATTTATACATATCAAGAACATAAATTATATTGAACTTTAAACATCAAAGTAGCAGGTTCTTGAACATAAACAGAAAGTAAAGGAGTTTGAGTTTAGGGATACCACACAACCAGATTTATCCTGGTTCAGTCACCTCCACTGCGACCTACATTCAGTCTCCACTCCACCTGTGGGATTTCACACACTAACACACAAGCTTTACCAGGTAGCTTGAAAACCTTCACACCACAGAGCACTCCTTCACCTCGAGATACCACACTCTTGTGAAGAGCCTCAATGTTCAACCTTAGGGATACCTCACACTAATCACTCAAAGAGACCCCCTCTCTCTTTACAATCAAAAGTAAAAACAAAAGTTGATTCCTAACTCTCAGTAGTCAGATAAACAAATTGAAGCACTTATGAGTATTGAAACACTCTTTTCATAGTAAGCTCAATAAAGATGATGAATGATTTTCACAATTGATTTCTCAAAATGATTTCGTAAAACTGTGATATGTTATGATATCCGTATATGTTATTTAAGTGTTCCTTTGATCCCTCTTTATATAGAAAACAAGTTATAGTCATTGGGATCAATCAAAACAGATTTGGATCTGATTAACAGAATCTGTTTTCTTGGTTCTCGTTCTTGAAATAAGATTCTGATTGTTCTTGTAGAATTCGCGTCCATAAATAACCGAGTCCAATTGGAAAAATAGTCGCGTCCATTTGAAGAAAATAGTCGCGTCCATTTGGAAAAAATAGCCGAGTCCATCTTGAAAAAAATAGTCGGGCCCATTTGCCACGCCAGCAGACGGGAGTACTAACACAAAGTAATCGGACGTGCTCCAACTAGTAGACGAGCTCCATATGCCATGTCAGTGGACGGAGCTTCTCATTAAGATCTTAGAAAGTCCAAAGACTTCGGTGGATGAGCACTTTTATCACTTTAGTGGATGTGCGCTTGTGTCACTTTAGTGGACGTGCGCTTGTATCACTTTAGTGGATGTGTGGTTGTATCACTTTAGTGGACGTGCGCTTGTATCAATTTAGTGGACGCCTATTTTTACTATTCCCAGTGTTGGACGAGCATTTTGAAATCTTATTTCAAAAATCATTCTCATTTACGAAAACTTATTCCTTTTAATGCAGGTTATGAAAAATGATTTTCTTTTATGCATCTTTTCAAATTGAGCTTATTTGTGAATAAGAGATTTCATCTCTTAGAAATCATCGAAGACTTAACACTAATTTCTTCGTTAAGCTCTTGTCTTGATGATTCCTTGATCTTCGTCCTTGCTCTTTGATTCCTCCATGTTCTTCCTTGAATATTCTCCTTTGATTGCTCATTGAACTTGTTGAATATTGCTTGATACCTGTCTTTACAATTTGACACTAAAAACACTTGCATACACATTAAGTTGTATTTGTCATATATCAAAATCTCTAAGTCATTGAGTTTAACAATCTCCCCTTTTTGATTATGGAAACCCTTTTGACAAATTATAAGATCAGAGTATAAGTGTAGCAGACGCTAAGTGTTTTTGACAGATTTATATCATGGTATCAAAGCAGTCATAGCAGAAGTATATCAGAGCAAAAAAAAATATTATCAGAGCAGAATTTGATTTACTCCCCATTAATCATGTAAGCTTTTAAGCTCCCCCTCAACATATGCATGTATAATTCATTTTCTCTATATCATACCTTTTCGTTTTCTCTATATCATACTTTTTCTTCATGTATAATTTGTTATTATCCCCTTTCTCTATATCATACTTTTTCTCCCCCTTTTGGCATCATCAAAAAGATAAAGAAAAGAAACATTTAAAGCGATAGAGAAGGTAAGCATTTAAACATTCAAACTTAGCATATAAAATTGTTCATGATAGAGGGATAGGTGTAGGGGCAAATCAAAAAGATGCGTCCAACTCGCATAGATGTTCCAAAGCTCTCTTATGATCATTCATAGATATTCCAAATCAAATCATACGAGAATCAGAGCATATTTACACAAAGATACAGTCATATAATCAGTTTCTTTAGAGATTAGATATAGGATTGATCGATTATGCCCAATTCTCTTCTAATGAAAAAGAAGCTTTCCATGTTCAAGGGCTTGGTAAAGATATCGGCAAGTTGTTTAGTTGTATCAACATATTCAATCTCGATTTCTCTACTTTGAATATGGTCTCTAATGAAATGGTGCATGATTTCTATGTGTTTAGTTCTAGAGTGCATTATGGGATTCTTAGTTAGGTTAATTGCACTCGTATTGTAACATCTAATAGGAACTTGGTTTAGTTGCACACCATAATCAACTAATTATTGTTTCATCCATAAAACTTGTGCACAACAGCTACCAGCTGCTACACATTCAACTTCTGCAATGGATAAAGCCACACTAGATTGTTTCTTACTGAACCATGATACTAATGAGTTTCTTAGTAAATGGCAAGTTCCACTAGTACTCTTTCTGTCTAGTTTACTACCAGCAAAATCAGAGTCTGAATAACTAATTAAAGTACATGTAGCTCCTTTGAGATACCATAATCCAATGTCTTTTGTTCCAAACAGATACTTAATTATCCTTTTAACTGCTGTTAAGTGTGATTCTTTTGGATTTGCTTGAAACCTAGCACACATGCATACACTAAACATGATATCTGGCCTACCAGCAGTAAGATAAAGTAGTGAGCCTATCAAACCTCTGAATTTAGAAACATCAACAGGTTTACCTTGCTCATCCTTGTCCAAATAACAGGAGGTACTCATTGGAGTAGTCATCTCCTTAGCTTTTTCCATGCCAAACTTCTTTATTAACTCATTGCAGTACTTGGTTTGGCTAACAAAGATTCCATTTTCAGTTTGCTTTATTTGCAGTCCAAGGAAAAAGTTCGGCTCACCCATCATTGACATTTCAAACTCACTCTGCATAAGACTTGCAAACTCATTGCACAACTGCTCATTAGTAGCACCAAAATTATATCATCGACATATATTTGTACAAGTAAAATGTTGTGCGCCTTTTTCTTAGTGAACAAAGTTGTGTCAACTTTACCTCTTTTAAATCCTTTTTCAATGAGAAAATTACTTAACCTTTCATACCAAGCTCTAGGACCTTGCTTTAAGTCATATAGTGCTTTAGACAGTTTACAAACATGGTTAGGCAATTCATTATTCTCAAAACCAGGTGGTTGACCAACATACACTTCCTCTTGTATAAATCCATTTAAGAAAGCACTCTTAACATCCATTTGATACAATTTAAATCCCATTATTCAAGCATAAGCAAGTAGCATTCTTATAGCTTCTAATCTTGCTACTGGTGCATATGTTTCATCATAATCTATGCCTTCTTCTTGGTTATACCCTTTGGCTACCAATCTAGCCTTGTTTCTTACAATTATACCATTTTCATCTAGTTTATTCCTAAAAACATATTTTGTACCTATTACTTGACAGTTCTTGGGTTTAGGCACTAGTTTCCAGACTTGGTTTCTTTCAAACTGGTTTAACTCATCTTGCATAGTCATCATCCAATGTTCATCAATTATAGCATCATCTATGTTCTTGGGTTCTACTTGAGACACAATTGCCATATGATTACAAACATTTCTAAGAGATTGTCTAGTAGTTACCCCCTTTGTAATTTCACCGATGATGTTATCAATTGGATGATTTCTGACAGTCCTCCATTCCTTTGGTAGGTCAGGCTGTTGTTCTGTTTGCTCCTGCTGTAGCGATTCGTCTTTAATCTTTCATCTTCTTCATTGTCCTGTTCCTCTTCTAGGAGAGTTTTCTCAATTGAATCTTGAAGCCTTTGT
Source organism: Sophora flavescens (assembly GCA_030762895.1). NCBI lineage: Eukaryota > Viridiplantae > Streptophyta > Magnoliopsida > Fabales > Fabaceae > Sophora > Sophora flavescens. The sequence goes on from CM061064.1 coordinate 151,389,280, forward strand.
CACATAGTTGACTGATACTTAACAGGTTATGTTTCAATCCCTCAACATATAATACATCCTCAATGATTGTTGTTGAGTCACTTCCAATGTTGCCAATGCCAAGTGTTCTCCCTTTATTATTGTCTCCATAGGTAACACTACCACTTGACTTAGGGGTAAAGGAAATGAACTTGTTTTTGTCTCCAGTCATGTGCTTGGAACAACCACTGTCAAGATACCATTTCACATTCTTGGATTTCCAACACACCTACAAAACATAATCATGTTTTTGCTTTAGGTACCCAAATCTATTTGGGTCCTTTTGAGTTAGTTGCAGCAATAGTTCCTTTAGGAACCCATATATATTTAGATTTATTGTATGCTAATTTTCTGTATTGGCATGTAGAAAGCTGTGTGACCTTTTCTAGCACAGAAATAACATTTAACAAATGGTGTGTTTGATTTCATAGGTGCAGCAAAAATTTCTTGAAAGATTTCTCATGTATCTTGGGTTTATAGCCTATTCCAGCCTTATCATAAACACATTTTTGCTGTCCTAACAATGCATCCAAATTATCTCTACCATTTGTGAACTTGGCTAAGTCATTTTTCAGTTTTTCAACTTCTTTAGTCAATGTACAACTAGATGCATTCCAGATTTCTTTATCACTAGGAATTCTAGATAGATCACCATTCAAATGATTTATATGTTTCTCCAACTTAGGACATTTATCACATATAGGTGCATCTAAAACAGTAGCTAGTTTTTCTTTTAAAGCACAATTTTCTATTTTTAATTGATCTACCTCTTTGTTTAAAATAGAAGTTTTCTCCTCTAAGCATGTGATGGTTTCCTTAGACTTATTTAGCAATCTAGCAAGTCTAATGGATTCTTTATGAAGTTCTTCAAAAGCATTTTGCAATTCATCATAAGAAGGTTGATAATCAGAACTTACTTTACTTTCTGAATCACTGTCATTTCTGGCCATCAAGCACAAGTTTGCCTCCTCAGATTCAGATTCTTCAGTGGAATCTAGATCATTATCATCCCAAGCAATGTAGGCCTTTCTTGGCTTTCTCCACTTCTTGTCCTTTGAGTCAAATTTTCCAGTTTTGTCCTTCTTTTGCAGCTTTGGACAGTCAAGCTTCATGCGGCCAATTGTTTATCATTTTGCATGCATTTTCATGTAGTTTATGCATTTTTAATTTAATTTTTGGTTAGTTTTTACCTGGGAACGGGTAAGGCGGTTTCGTGGTGTTGTTTTGCAGGAATTAAGGATTAAATGCTCAGGATTGACCATGATGGAGCTTGCATGAAGATGGAGCTTTAAAAGTGAAGATAATGAGCCAAACAGAGCCCACCACGGCCTAGCCGTGATGACCATCACGGCCATGATTGAGCAATAACTGAAAAGGAAGAAGGCAAAAGTCAGAACTGATCACGGCCTAGTCGTGATTCCCATCACGGCCGTGACATGTCAGCTGAACCAGACCCTCACAGGCAGAACTGGTCAAGGCCTAGCCGTGATGGTGGTCATGGCCGTGACAGACCAAAAATTGAAGAAGCGCCCAAGGCAGAATCCGTCACGGCCGTGACGCGCATTACTTGGATCTGAAGCAACCGATTTTGATCTGAATTTGTGTTAGATTGGGATTCAAACTTCCCTAATCTATAAATAAGGCATCTGGGCAGAGATGAAGAGGAACTTTTGGCTGCTACCACTTAGGCATATTTTTAGGATCTCTCTTCTTCTTCTTCCTCTCTTCTCTTAGTTTTCATTAATGTTTTTGTTAATCATGCTTGTCATCACCATGGCAATGCTTGAGTAATAGCTTAATTTCTGGGGATTGGGGCTATGCCCAAGATCTGTTTTCGTGTTATGAATTGATTTCAATTTCTTTTTAATTACGATTTTTCTTAGATCTGATTTCTAGTGTTTTAATTACTCGTGAATTCGGTAGCCACTTGTTTACGTGTCGTAGATATTCTAAGGAGGAACCTAGCGGTGAACTTAGGTATCGGATCTATAGAATCAGACTTAGGACTTAAATCACGAGAGTTAGAAGTGGTCCTTCGAGGATTAACGAATTGTCACGAAACGTAAAGGGTCCAATCTAAATTCGACTACCACGAGAGTAGGGGTTGGTTTAATTGGGCACGGTTTTTGTAACCCGAGAGGGAGCATTAACTATCTGAGGATAAATTCACCTTCAAAGTAATGTTGGTAATTAACAAGGGATAATCAATTTAGTAACATAAACAATCTTGTTGGTAACTCAATTCCTAGGAATCCATTTAGATCTGAAAAACCATAAACTGATTTACTTTCTGTTTTACTTGATTGCATTACTTATCTGATTTTCTAAGTTATCTCTTATTTAAAATATCAAAAACCTTTTAAAAATCCTTTTCTAAAGTCCAGTTTAGTCAATTTGATAATTAGTTGCGATTTGAGATCACGGTCTCTGTGGGATCGATATCTTTTTATTACTTGACGACAATCTGGTACACTTGCCAGATCGCACGACGTGCATCGCATGACATCAAGTTTTTGGCGCCGTTACAGGGGACTTTGCTTTCTTGAATCTCAATTTAATTTTTAAATTGATTTTTCTTGACCTTTTCTTTCTCTTATTTAACTGATTTTTGTTACAAAAAAAAAAATAAAAATAAAAATAAAAGTTTCAATCTTTTTTTCTTTCTTTAGCATCTATATCTCTGTGGGTTTTTTTTTCTCTTCTATGCAAAGATCCCCGAGTCTTGGAGACCTTACTGAGGTTGACCCCGAAATCGAGAGGACCTTTCATAGGCGTAGGAGACTACAAAGAGAGAGGGAGAGGTTGATTCTCATTCCACTCATGGCGAATCTACCAGATACGAAACCATTGAAGGACTACGCAGCCCCAAATGCTAGGGGTTTGTGAACTGGGATTGCTAGGCCAGAGATTGAGGCGGAGAACTACACTATACCTCCTATGCTGATCAACATGATTAGGCAACATCAATTCGGAGGATTGCCCTCGGAGGACCCGACTGATCACGTGGAGACATTCTAGGAGTTCACCGATGCATTTAGAATTCAAGGCGCCCTGGTTGATGCTATTCGCTTGAGGTTGTTCCCCTCCTCTCTTACTGGAAAGGCGAAAGCCTGGCTAAAGCAAGTGCCCGCTAATACCTTGTCGACTTGGGACCAACTGGAGCAGGCATTCTTGGAGAAATTCTTCCCTCCATCCAAGACGACTTACATACGAACCCAGATCACCGACTTCTTCCAAAAGGACGGAGAATGCTTATCAGAAGCTTGGGATCGCTACAAAGGATTGCTGGAGTCTTGCCCACATCATGGACTCGAGAGGTGGTTGTTAGTGCACACCTTCTACAACGGATTGGATTACTCTTCGAAGGTGTCACTTGACTCCGCAGCTGGTGGAGCCTTTATGAATAGGCCTCTGACTGAGGCATTCAATATCATTGAAAACGTGGCCACCAACTACCACCAATGGGGTTCAGAAAGAGGTAATAACCCGAAAAAGATTTCGGGGGGTAAGTTTGAAATGAATAGCACTAATCTTATAATGTCTAAAATTGACTCACTGAACAAACGCTTTGATCAGCTTGAAAGAGGTAACGTGAGTTCAATAGGTGCTACTAACATTGCTTGTGAGATTTGTGGAATGCAGGGACATGACATAATGGAGTGCCCACGAGGTATTTCTCATGGATCCGGCACTTCGGGGGAACAAGTGAACTCTTGTCACAACTTCTACGACACGAACCCGAAGTTGCCAACCTACGTTCCCCCAAATTCTTACAACCAAGGAAGGAAGAACTACCTTTACCTCTCGTACGGGAACTACAGCAACACGCTGAACCACGAGTTCCAAGAGGGCCAAGGTAATAGGAAACCCGCACCGGGGTATCCTCAGGTACAGAAGTCTAAACTCGAGTCTCTATTGGAAAGTTTTGTTGAAACTCAAACAAAACAAAATGAAGAGTTTAGACAACAAGGTAAGGCAATTAACGAGGCAATAAAAGAGCTAGCATCTAAGGTAGATAACTTAGTAATCCATAATAAGATGTTAGAAACTCAAATTGCCCAACAAGCCAGTACATATCCTAGACCTAAGGGTACGTTTCCGGGACAACCCGAAGTTAATCCCAATGAGCACTGTAATGACATATACTTGAGGGATGATAAGCTTGGGGTAGCCGAAAAGGATGTGGAATGTGAGGAGGACATGAGCAAAGATGAAGAGCCAGAACCAAAGTATGTCCCTCCACCACCTTACCAACCCCCAATACCTTTCCCACAAAGGTTGGTCAAGAGAAAGCAAGTAGAAGTAGAAACTAAGAGCTTAATTGAGGAGCGCAATATCATGATAAAAACTAATATGCCTCATAAACTAAAAGATCCAGGTAGTTTCTCTATTGCTTGCTCAATTGGGGAAGTGAAAATAGACCAAGCCTTATGTGACCTAGGGGCTAGTGTGAGCTTGATGCCGCTGACTATCTTGGAGAGGTTGGGAACCAAGGAGTTGAGTCCATTCAAATTCTCCTTACAATTTAAGGATGGCTCAACTAAAACTCCTCTAGGCATACTAGAGAATGTTCCCGTAAAGGTAGGGAAATTTTTCATCCCTACCGATTTCCTAGTATTGGATATGAACGGGAGTTCTAAATTCCCCATCATTTTAGGAAGGCCGTTCTTGGCCACCGCTGGAGCGATAATAGACGTTAGGAATGGCAAACTCTCTCTGAATGTAGAGAAAGGTAGGGTAGATTATGAATTGACTAACTCATATAACAGCCCTCCTTTTGAGAGTCATGTGTGCAGGATCGATATAAAGTCTCCAGAGGTAAAGGAAGAGCACAACATGGAAGCAACTCCGAAGATTTGCATGACGAATGATGCACCCAAAGGTGATGAAGATGAAGTTGCTCATCATGTGGAAACAAAACTTCCGCCAGGAGGGAGTAAGGCCATGAAACTCAGAGTGAAAAGAGCAAAGCGAAAGCGCAATTGGTCATATGAGAAAAATCGGCTCTTTGAAGGACTCCCATGGAAGAGAAGTGTTCTTGCACTTCTAGGTCCAGTTGACCCCGGTTGATTGAAAGGACTTTGGTCAAGCTTAAGACCGTAAATAAGCGCTTCTTGGGAGGCAACCCAAGTTTTCTTTCCCTTTTCCATTTGTTTTTGAATTTAACTCTTGAATAATTTGAGAAGATCAAGAGGAAAAAGATCATAAATTAATAGATTTGCCAAGTGTTTCCAGGTTATGAAAGCAGAAGAGCAAAAATGGCAAGGACAAACAAAGTCAGCAACCATCACGCCCAGGCCGTGACAGAGGTCACGGCCGTGATTAGCTAACCCAGAAGATCAGAAAGGATCACGGCCCAGCCGTGATATCCATCACGAGTGTGATGAGAAGGACCCTGAAGGTCAGAATGCATCACAGCCTAGCTGTGATGGTGGTCACAGCCGTGACAAGCCAGCTCCTGTAAACTAGAATTGATCACGGCCTAGCCGTGATGAGCATCACGGCCGTGACACATTTTCCAGCATCTCTTTCACTAGCATGTGAGCTAGCACCCGCTACCACCTCGGTGAGTTGTTCCATTTTTCTCCTCTCTTCGACTTGATTATTTACATTGGGGACAATGTAAGTTTTTAAGCTTGGGGTAGGGGTTATTTTTGAAATTTTTTGCATTTTTGAATTTTTCATGTTGCATTCATATAGGCATAGTTTTGATTGATCACATGATTAGATTACCCCCTTGCTCAGATTATGCATCCAATTGTGAGAACTTGGTGCCAAATAAATTGAGACAGTGAATTTTTGTACCAAATTTTTTTTTTATTCTTGTGACAATGCTAAAAATAAAAATGCTTGAGGTAATCTTTTGATAGTTGATAATTAACATGTGGTTCCTTAGATTTGTGTTTCTCATTAATTTTAAACTACTAAATGTGAGATTCTTGAGCCTAAAAGGGGTACTCACTAAATCTACCCCATTCTTTGTGATAGAGTGTTTTATTCCTCTTGGATTGTATTCTCTAGAACTTGACTTGAAACCGTTTTGAAACTTAAAAATTTTTGAAAACATTTTTGAAAATGATTGAGGCACTAGGTATTTTTTCGGCCTTCTGAGCTTTGATTGATTAAATGATACCCCTTAGTTGCCCAATTTTTGAGCCTAAAAGAATAAAATACTTTTCTTGGTGCCTTGACAAAAAGAAAGTGAGAAATAAAAATAAAAACAAAGAAAGAAAGAAAGAAAGGTGGAAAAGTGAACTAAAACCCAAAAAGGTATTTTAGAAGGTGTCATGCTTTGCATTGTTTGATATCCTATTTAGCCATTCTTGAATTTACCTTTTCTTGATTTCCCCACCTAACAATTAATCTCATGACCTCATTACAACCAAAATAAAAGACCTCTTGATTCTTTTGTGTTTTCATTAATAAAGTAGAGATTTGGTTAATAGTCAAGCTTATGGTAGAATACTTTCCTTGAGGAAATTGAGCGAATTGTCATATACCCTTAAACACTTGAGTGAGGTGAGAAAGAGTGCCCGAATCAGTGAGAATATGAATCTAGAAAACCTAAGCTTCTAATTGGACTTGAAATTGATTGTCTCTTGGGTATTTATTGAATATGCATGTTGCTTGGATTAGTTACTCGGGTTCTTGGTTCACTATCCATGCTCTAATTATCTTGTTTGGCCTTGGTAATTGCTTGAGGACAAGCAAAATCTTAAGCTTGGGGTAATTTGATGAGTGTGATTACACCTCATATTTGTTTATCATTTTGCATGCATTTTCATGTAGTTTATGCATTTTTAATTTAATTTTTGGTTAGTTTTTACCTTGGAACGGGTAAGGCGGTTTCGTGGTGTTGTTTTGCAGGAATTAAGGATTAAATGCTCAGGATTGACCATGATGGAGCTTGCATGAAGATGGAGCTTTAAAAGTGAAGATAACGAGCCAAACAGAGCCCATCACGGCCTAGCCGTGATGACCATCACGGCCATGATCGAGCAATAACTGAAAAGGAAGAGGGCAAAAGTCAGAACTGATCACGACCTAGCCGTGATTCCCATCACGACCGTGACATGTCAGCTGAACCAGACCCTCACAAGCAGAATTGGTCACGGTCTAGCCGTGATGGTGGTCACGGCCGTGACAGACCAAAAATTGAAGAAGCGCCCAAGGCATAATCCTTCACGGCCTGGCCGTGATGGCCATCACGACCGTGACGCGCATTACTTGGATCTGAAGTAACCGATTTTGATCTGAATTTGTGTTAGATTGGGATTCAAACTTTCCTAATCTATAAATAAGGCATCTGGGCAGAGATGAAGATGGACTTTTGGCTGCTACCACTTAGGCATATTTTTAGGATCTCTCTTCTTCTTCTTCCTCTCTTCTCTTAGTTTTCATTAATGTTTTTGTTAATCAAGCTTGTCAACACCATGACAATGCTTGAGTAGTAGCTTAATTTCTTGGGATTGGGGGTATGCCCAAGATCTGTTTTCGTGTTATGAATTGATTTCAATTTCTTGTTAATTACGATTTTGCTTAGATCTGATTTCTAGTGTTTTAATTACTCGTGAATTCGGTGGCCACTTGTTTACGTGTCGTAGATATTCTAAGGAGGAACCTAGCAGTGAACTTAGGTATCGGATCTATAGAATCAGACTTAGGACTTAAATCACGAGAGTTAGAAGCGCTCCTTCGAGGATTAACGAATTGTCACAAAACGTAAAGGGTCCAATCTAAATTCGACTACCACGAGAGTAGGGGTTGGTTTAATTGGGCACGGTTTTTGTAACCCGAGAGGGAGCATTAACTATTTGAGGATAAATTCTGTAACACCCTCCCTTGGGCATTACCGTCTAAACTCGTTTCAATATAAAATTAAAAGATAATTTGCTGGTGCTTTCGGAAAATAATATATATAAGTACATAAGTTTCTGAAATTGGGTATAAAATTTTTTTTTTGTCATGACTCCGCTCCTAAGCCATAATCAACACACAACTTACTATTATAACTTGGCAATCCTATTTCATTTAAAGAATATACTTAAATACAAGATATTAGTTTTACAAAAATTTTGACAGAGTCTCCTCTGTAATTCGGACATCCCAAATAAAATAACACCTGTTACAATGATTACCGTTTCACTCCAGAATTCTAGCTACACTAAATTCCACCAGATCTCGATACATAAAAATAATAGTTATAGCCATAATCTTTACAAAACCAAAAGAACTAATTTAGATTTTCCTTCAACAAATAAGCTCTCCGAGCCACAAACATTCCATTATAAAATAAAGGCTCTCTAAGCCAAACTCATACATACTATCAAAATAATCTAAGTCTTAACCCTAAGCTGGTCGTTCTAAAAGTTATTCCGCAAGTAATACCTCATCAAGCAACTATATCTAAGTCTCGGGGTGACTTAGACAAACTCCTCTGCAACAGTTGTGATAGAGTACCCAAGGTACAATATCGAATTTAGAAGTATCCTGAAATGTGTGTGTGTAAAGGTGTGACGCCAATATATGGTTTTAACCCAATAACTAAATGCTCGACACCACATAACACATATACATTTACCACACAAGCATTTATAAGCTAATAGTTTATCGAGTGGGTTTAACACCCCAAACACCATCCATAAAATTATGCATGACACTTCTATTCATCATCTAATTTTCGCCCTAATCTCATGAGATATCACCAACCTCGTGTTGAGTTGATCGAGACTCCAAAGCCACATCGGCTAACTTGGCACTCTGCCAATAGGTCCGCGACCTCTTCCCATCTTGAAAACAACGTAGGCATACACAGCCAAGGCACTAACACGGCCAAACATTGCTAATGCCCACAATCGGTGGCTCCGCCATTAGCAAGTAAGATGGGGATCTCAAAGTCCTTCCTAGGCACCAATGAGATAATGCACGTCGTAACTACCATTCGCCGATGGTAGTTGATGCATTTGTGTCACAACCACAAATCGCAGAGCACGTCTGCCACATGCATGCAAAACACTTTTGTTTTGTTCTTTTCTTTGTGCTCACTCTTTCTCTTGCCGAAGCTCAAAATGGCTTACGACTCACATAGTTTTAAAACACTTTTTAAAACTTTCATCACAACACGAGGACCTCACTGTCCATAAATCATTTATCAAAACATAGGACCTTCTTGTCCATAAAACATTTATCAAAACATAGGACCTCACTTGTCCATAAAACATTTATCAAAACATCGGACCTCACAGTCAAGTGCTCAATCACGACACCTCTCGTAGGTGCACCAATCGTAGGTTCGTGGCACTAGAAACATCTTCAATGTTTCAACACAAGTATACCTCATGTATACAATTCATCACAGTATACCTCATGTATACAATTCATCACAAGTATACCTCATGTATACAATCTCAAAGTCCAAATGACTGAGTTCATCACAACACGTAACCTTAGTACCCCGACGTCTCGGTTACTAAGTTCCACACCACTATTAACACGAAATCAGTTTTGTTTTCATAAATTCTTTTTCCAAAATTGGAAATTCATCAATAAAATCCTTAAATAATAAAACTTGGTTTTCACAAATCTGAGTCACGTGAGGTTTTCACTTCCTTAAAATATGTATTGCCGTTTCAAAATACTTTCCTTCTATACTTTTCCAAATCAATCATCAATTATCACTTTTAAAACTTCTCAACCAATACTTAACTTCTTCCAGTGAAAACACTTTCTAAAATCATCTTAACTCTTTTTAACAATTAATTTCATAAAATAACTTTGTATCATATTATAACTTTATTACATAAAAATTAGCAGTACTTAAACATTTTCACAATTTCGCTCTCATTGTGACTCGAGTTACTATTACACTCATAAATTATCATCATCAAAACTCCTTACTTTTCCAAAATAATACTTTTCACTACTATTATATTCCAACGTTTCCCATAAAACATTGAATATAATTTACACAGCTTATTAAAGCTTTTATCTGATTAGTCGGTTGTGCACTGACCACAGTCAGGCTTCTCAAACAACACTCACAAGCAACATTCAACAACAAACCACTAGACAGATAATGTACCATGGCAATATCATATTCAAATAAATAATTTTAAACAGATCAAACAATGATACTCAGATATACAACTCAACATAAACCACATCATCAGATAACCACAACCACATTAATTCCACAGAATACACAACAAGTAAATGGTCACAAACAAATGGTTATTGAGAAAAAATCCATCAGGCAAGCTCCCCTTACCTCTTGAAGACTCGAACTAAATAATCTCCCGAACTCGATTCGATTCCTCTTCGTCAGTGTAAATCAGCTAACTCCGTAGTTTCCTTCAAACGAATTGCAACCAAAATAAATAAATCAAACAACAACACACTTAAATCAATGGGGGTTAGGGTTCGGCTTTACCCCATTTTCTAGATTAGGAAACTTAAAATTTGATTAACTTAGGGATTAATGATCCATAAGTTACTTAAGCATGATTAATCACTTTAACCATGATTATGAACCAAGAACATGAACTAAAATTCATCTAGTTCCAAGAACTAGGGTTTCGGCCAAGAACTGAGTTTGGAGTTAGAAATCTCTAAAATTTCTAAACTCTTGGATTTAATCAACATACACAACCTAGAGTTAGATTCAAGTGTTTCAAACAACTTTTGAATCATAAAACTAACAAGTGCTCATACCTAGGGTTTCGGTTTTTGAAGAATCAAATAGGCTAAAGTTAGATTTTTGATCTTCTATATACTTGAATACAAGAACTATCAAGATATAATCATGAATCAAGACATGAAATGGAAACAAAACCTAAGAACTCAAAGTTAACCTAGGTTCGGCCCAGTCCAGAAATTAGAGAAAGAAATTTCTCATGATCTTGAGCTTCTAGATAATGAAAGTAGAGATGATTATCAGATCATAGCAATTGGTTTCATGTCAAAAGGATTTTTTCTAGAATTAGTTATGAATTTTTCAATCTAGCTTCAAGAACTTTGAACAAATGAAGAACATGTTGATCAAAGGCATAAACTCAAAAATCTTATGAAGAGAAAAGCTTAGAATAGCAAGATTAAGAGAGACTACCTCTTGATGATCAAAGACAATGATGATTTGGATGATGTTCTTCAAGAAAGTCTCATGGTGTTCTTGAGAACTTAAGGAAGAAGATGAACCAAGTTAGGGTTTCAGAACAGTTTCGGTATTTTGGGTATATCTCTCAACATACTTATCCGTTTTGGATGATCTTTATGTCGTTGGAAAGAAGAGAGAAATATGAACAACTTTCATGTTGAAAGTTTTTCGAGATTCGAAATGGAAACTTATCAGAATGGCTCTGCAAAATCGGACGAGTTATGAACTCTTTAGAGCAAGAATCAAGACTTTGGAAAAAAAATGACTTAAGGAAGGAAATATCCTATTTAAATGAAGAAGCAACCAGCTTATTGAAGAAGACACAAATGCTTAATGATGAAGGAATCAAAACTTGGAGAAGAAGGAAGCAAAACTTGTTTAAGAAGCATTCAAAACTTCTTAAGGAAGTAGTCAAAACTTAATGAAGAAGATGTTGAATGCTTAATGGAGAAGATTTCAAATACTTGAAGAAGAAGACAAGGTTGGAGCCGTGTGGAGTTGGCAAGGATTTTGGGTCAATTTGTCAAATGTCATTTTGTAGGAATTGTCATACAAAGACAAAGGTATTTTGGTCATTTCACAACAAAATTAAATGTTGCCATAAATGTGCTATTAAATGCCATTTATGATAGGTTAGACTTGTCAAGAATGCTAATCAAGTTGGTCAATCCAATGTCTCTGCTACTTTGCCGACTTCCCGATCCATCTGACACAGACTCTGCCTAGAGACATCTTGTCGTATAAGCCCACAACAAACATAATATGTTATTTTTTTTTCCAAAATTTTCAAAACTCCTAGTATCATAGTAAATATGATAAAAATATTTTTCATCTCGTTATCGATTCAAAATTTAAATCTTCTGAGCAGTAAACTTTTACTGTCAGTGAAAACACAAAACAACAGACCGGCTTCCGTCTGAGTTTTCAACTAAAAACTTCCTTGTAACCTTATAAAAATAAGTATAACAAGGAAATGACCTTGGTTTATCCAAAATCATTTTCTAAGTCTCGGATAAAAATATATATTTATATATTTCTTACCGATATTACGAAACAGCGAAAATCGGGGTGTTACAAATTCGCCTTCAAAGTAATGTTGGTAATTAACAAGGGATAATCAATTTAGTAACATAAACAATCTTGTTGGTAACTCAATTCCTAGGAATCCATTTAGATCTGAAAAACCATAAACTGATTTACTTTCTGTTTTACTTGATTGCATTACTTATCTGATTTTCTAAGTTATCTCTTATTTAAAATATCAAAAACCTTTTAAAACTCCTTTTCTAAAGTCCAGTTTAGTCAATTTGATAATTAATTGCGATTTGAGATCACGGTCTCTGTAGGATCGATATCTTTTTATTACTTGGCGACAATCCGGTACACTTACCGGATCGCACGACGTGCATCGCATGACATCACCAATCTTTCCACATTCAAAGCATGTGATGTTGTTGGAAGAGTTGTCACCTTTGCTGGGGTTTCTTTTTGGAAGAGTGGATGGCTTTCTTTTGAAGTTGTCTTTCTTATTTAGGAAGTTCTTGAACTTTCTAACTAGCAATCCCATCTCTTCTTCGGATTGTGCTTCTTGTGATGAATCATCATCATCACTGTCTTCTGCTTCTCTGACTTGTGATTTCAGAGCCAATCCCTTCTTTCTTTTATCAGTTTCTTCACTCTCATTTAGTCTGTTCAACTCCAATTCACGTTCTTGCAATTTTCCAAACAGTGTGGCAATGGTCATTGATGAGAGATCTCTGGATTCTGAGATCGCAGTGACTTTAGGTTCCATTCTCTGCTCAAGCATCTCATTACTTTGTTAACTTGATCCTCATTTGATATTGCTTTTCCAAGACCAGCCAATTGATTTATGATGTGTGTGAATCTCTTTTGCATTTCAGTCATAGGTTCTCCTCGAGTCATTCTGAACAGCTCATACTCATGTGTGAGGGTGTTCATTCTTGCTCTTTTGACATCTGAGGTTCCTTCATGTGTTACTTGCAATGTATCCTATATCTCCTTTGCTGATTTGCAATTTGAAACCCTGAAAAACACATCACAGCTTAAAGCAGATGTTATAATATTCTTAGCACGTGCATTATATTGAATTATTTTCTTATCATCCTCATTTCATTCAGTTTTAGGCTTATTTCTTGGAGCACCATTGGCATCTATAATGGAGGGGACAAATGGTCCATTATCTACTGCATCCCATAAGTCAACACCTGCTACCTCGAGAAAGATTACCATTCTTTCCTTCCAATAGATATACTCAGATCCATTGAAGGCAGGCAGGCGTGCAAGGGAAGCCCCTTCATTCAGACAGTCATTGGAAGCCATACTCTTATAGCTGTTAAGCCAAACTTCAGAGTTTAGCTCTGATGTCAATTGTTGTTTTGGTGTTTTGGCTTCAACGACTCAAGAAGGGGGGGGGGGGGGGGGGTGAATTGAGTTTTCAAAAAATATTTCCCTCTTAAAACTTTTTCACAAAGCTTTATAAATTAGAGTTGCGGATTAATATTCTCAGGATCTTTTACAAAATCGATGAAGGGTTTTTACAAAATCATGAATAGAAGGTGATGAGGATAAGAAAGATTAATTCAGAAAGATTCAGAATAGGTTCAGGTTTAATAACTCAGTAATAACAAAATACAGTTTATACATATCAAGAACAGAAATTACATTGAACTTTAAACATCAAAGTTGCATGTTCTTGAACATAAACAGAAGGTAAATGAGTTTGAGTTTAGGATACCACACAACCAGATTTATCCTGGTTCAGTCACCTCCACTGTGACCTACATCCAGTCCCCACTCCACCTGTGGGATTTCACAACACACAAGCTTTACCAGGTAGCTTGAAAAAACTTCACACCATAGAGCACTCCTTCACCTTGAGATATCACACTCTTGTGAAGAGCCTCAATGTTCAACCTTAGGGATACCTCACCCTAATTACTCAGGGAGACTCCCTCTCTCTTTACAATCAAAATCAAAAACAAAAGTTGATTCCTAACTCTCAGTAGTCAGATAAACAAATTGAAGCACTTATGAGTATTGAAACACTCTTTTCACAGTAAGCTCAATAAAGATGATGAATGATTTTCACAATTGATTTCTCAAAACGATTTCATAAAACTGTGATATGTTATGATATTCGTATATGTTATTTAAGTGTTCCTTTGACCCCTCTTTATATAGAAAACAAGTTATAGTCGTTGGGATCAATCAAAACAGATTTGGATCTGATTAACAGAATCTGTTTTCTTAATTCTCGTTCTTGAAATAAGATTCTGATTGTTCTTGTAGAATTCGCGTCCATAAAATAACCGATTCCATTTGGAAAAATAGCCACGTCCATTTGGAAAAAATATCCGAGTCCATCTTGAAAAAAATAGTCACGTCCATTTCCCACGTCAGCAGACGGGAGTACTAACATAAAGTAATTGGACGTGCTCCAACTAGTAGACGAGCTCCATATGCCATGTAAGTGGACGGAGCTTCTCATTAAGATCTTAGTAAGTCCAAAGACTTGTGTAGACGAGCCCTTTTATCACTTCAGTGGACGTGTGCTTGCGTCACTTCAGTGGACGTGCGCTTGTATCGTTTTAGTGGACGTGCGCTTGTATCACTTTAGTTGACGCCAGTTTTTACTATTCCCAGTGTTGGAAGAACACTTTGAAATCTTATTTCAAAAATAATTTTCATTTACGAAAACTTATTCCTTTTAATGCAGGTTATGAAAAATGATTTTCTTTCATACATCTTTTCAAATTGAGCTTATTTGTGAATAATAGATTTCATCTCTTAGAAATCATCTAAAACTTAACACTAATTTCTTCGTTAAACTCTTGTCTTGATGATTCCTTGAGCTTCGTCCTTGATCTTTGATTCCTCCAAGTTCTTCCTTGAATATTATCCTTTGATTGCTCACTGAACTTGTTGAATATTGCTTGATACCTGTCTTTACAATTTGACACTAAAAACACTTGCATACACATTAAGTTGTATTTGTCATATATCAAAATCTCTCTAAGTCATTGAGTTTAACATCATGGACTTTGAGAGATCCAAGAAGCTCTTCTAGAGTGAGAGTACTGAGATTCTTAGCTTCCTGAATAGCAGTGACATTAGGTCTCCACTGTTTGTGTAAGCTCCTCAAGATTTTTCTGACATGATCTCTATTTTCTTAAGTCTTTCCAAGAGATCTCAGACCATTTGTGATAGTTTGGAATCTACCAAACATTTGATCAATGGTTTCATGTTCAGCCATTTTGAATAGTTCATATGGATTTTATCATGCTCAGATATGGTGATAGCACGCATCAAGTAGTGCTTAGCCTTCAGATTTAGTTGATGTTGAGTCTTTTGTTCAACAGTCCACTTAGCTCTAGGAATAACAGCTCCAATGTCACCTCTTGGCTCAGTATAGCCAGTTTCAATCAGCTCCCAGATATCCACATTTTGTGCATTAAGAAAAGCCATCATTCTCTTTTTCTAGTAATCATAATCACTACCAAAGAGATTTAAAGATTGATTTATAAGCTCACTATGTGTGAGGGTATGAAACTTTAAGATCAAATGAGATTACAATGAAAGTATTCGAGAGAAGTTTGTGCAGAGTTTTGGCACTTTTGAATATCAGAGCTTCGATATATTCTTTACCAGGGTCGTCCAGTATTTATAGAGTTCTTCGGCTTAAGCTCTTTCTTCTTCAACGGTCTTCAAACATATCTGTTTAGACATATCATTAAAGGTTAGGATCCGTTGAGTTCTGATAACTTGATATGTGATCTTTAGAAAAGCACTCTTGGTTATTAGTAGAGCTAGAAATGGTTTTGTCACTTCTCTCTTATACTCGAAAGTAGATTTCTGTCTTTCCTTCTTTGTACTTTATTCAACTTTACAACAGCGTGTGTCAGAGTACAAAGTTTTGTGTATTCGATGTACTATGTTTCTCTTACCAAGAAACAAAGTCATAAACAATTCAAACAACACAGGAAAGGATATGGAAATATTCAAAATTAAATAATCAATCATTTGAAATAAATTTGATGTCTGGACGAGTGAAAACCAGATACGTCTTTGGACGTGTATTCTGAACATAGAACAAGAAGCAACTAGGTAGTCTACTGCTACCTCGTCTAGTAGTTTTATCGGGTAGACTAGTGTGACTTAACTTTATTTTTATTGGGTAGTGTAGTCAGTTACTCGTCTAGCTTCTATCGGGTGGACTACAAGTCTTTGGACTTGTTGTTTTCCTGAAGGATTTAAAATCTTGTCTAGCGCTTCTTATACTTGATATACTTAGGGACTCGTCTAGCACCTTTTAAACTGTGTTATTTCTAACTACTCGTCTAGTGATAAGTAATACATTCCTACATACTGAAATAGACAAGTTATTTTTCAACATAACTTTGCCATACAAATTTAATCTTTTTGTTAACATCAAAACTTAATAGATTATTTTAACCATAACCACTTTGCTTCCAACAGGTTTCAGAGAAATATTGAAGAAGAGGGGAGAAATATTGATGGAAGAAGAGGGGGAATGTTCCGAACCTTTGGTGACAGTTAATATTAATAATTATAAAAAATAAATGTAAAATCTATTGAGTTGAACAAAAGTGGGCGGCACAAACAAGTGGGGTTTTTTTTTTGATGTAAAAAATTTAGCATAAATACATCTATTATGAATAAATTTTTTTTACAAAAAGGTTTAATGAACTTTTTGGTCCCTGAAAATTAGTTGACTTTTGGTTTTAGTCCCTACATTTTTTTTTCTGTTGGTTTTGGTCATTGTAAATTTAAAACTTTTGTTTTCAGTCCCTACCGCCAGTTGTCTTCCGTTAAGTGCTGACGTGGCTAACACAGTGCAACGTCAGCACTACCACATCAGCAAAAATATTATTATTATTTTTGCCACGCTGGTTGCCACATATGAAAATAAATTATGGTTTTAGTCCCTGAAAATTGAGTAAAATTTGATTTTAGTCCCCGTACTTTTTTCTGTTGGTTTTGATCCCTATAAATCTAAAACTTTTGATTTTAGTCCCTATCGTCAGTGGCACTCTATTAAGTGCAAACGTGGCTAATAGAGCGTGACCTCGGCATTGCCACGTTAACTTAATTATTATAAAACCTGACAGTCGTTTCTTCTTTCTCTTTCTTCATCGTTCCTCCTTAATTTTGCAACAATCTTGTTTCCTCCTTCTTAAGCAATTTTTATGCCCTTTTGCGTTGAGGAGAATCATGGTTGCGCGACTTTAGAAATTCATTGTAGGAGAATGAAAGCGGAAAACATGAGAAAAGGAAAAAGAAAAACGCAGGTTAGAATGGAAGTAGAAAATGGCTGCAGAAGGAAGAGGCAAAATTGCGGCAGAATGGAGGAGGGGCGATGGAGAAATGGGAAGAAGAAAGGACAATCATGTTTTATAAGAAAACACAGTTATAATAATAAAAAGTAAAATAATATAATGGTTAAATATAACAAGAATTGATGTTAATATTTTTTTAAAAAATATTTTGTGACGTGGCGACCTACGTGGCTTCAATTAATAATAATAATAATAATAAAGCTGACATAGAAATGCCGATGTGGCGCTCTGTTAGCTACGTCAGCACTTAACAAAGTGCCACTAACGGTAGGGACTAAAATCAAAAGCGTTAAATTTATAGGGACCAAAACCAACGGAAAAAAAGTACATGGACTAAACCAAAATTTACTCACTTTTCAGGGACTAAAACCAAAGTTTATTTTCATACGTGGCAGCCAGCATGACATATCTGTTGACGTGGCGGTGTTAATGTGGCACTCTGTTAGCCACGTCAGCACACTTAACGGATGATAACTGACGGCAGGAACTAAATCACTAAAACCAGAAGTTTTAAATTTATATAGGGATCAAAACCAATGGAAAAAAAAATGCAGGGACTAAAACCAAAAGTCACATACTTTTCAAGGACCAAAAAGTTCATTAAACAAAAAAAAATCATAAAATATATGAAACCACGTTAGGCTCATTTATTTAAACGAATTCAACTAAAAAATTCAACAATTTCAAAACATAAAATTACATCAAGGATAATTATGAGATATCTAATTATGCCTTTATTTTCATATGTATGATGATGATTTTTTTATGTATGATAATAATTATTATTTATTATTTTGGAAATTTGTTGCCCCCATTGACTATGGATGTTGGATCCGCCATTGGCTAGACTCACTTTAGTACCAATTCATGTCGAACCAAACCATGAGAGATGGATTGACTCATTTTAATAACTCTAAACATATCACAAAGAAACAATCAAGTAAAAAGATATTATAGATTATGTGTTGTGTGAAAAAATTGACAATTACAACCCGATTATCGATAAGATTGATATTAAAAATTGTTAAAGAAATATTAAATCGACCATAAAAAAAGAAAAAGAAATATTTGGGTCTACCGGGAAAGAAACCTCATAATAACAATGTATAGAAACGTATTCAGAAGAAAGGCTAAATATGTGCTATTGCTCGTAGAAACTAATCATCTTGTGCTTGTTTGTTTATGATTTTAGACAACCCAAACTTGATTTTAGGTTAAGTAAAAGCGACTTTGGGATTTTAAGGCTTTTAAAATATCATTATCAAATACAACTTAATTTTTTTAACGTGAGTTTTGTTAAAATCAATTCTTTTACTGAACATCACGTTCTCTTCTGGGATCCTTCCATTCTCATTCTAAACTCTCTCAGTGGGTAGCTCTTGTATTAAATTCGATCCGATCTACATTTTGTGTAGAGAGAAAGAAAGAAAGCAATGGAAGAATACCCAGAAGAGTTGCGCACTCCTCCATTGACCTTAGCATCAGTGGTTGGTTGCTCAGAACTTCACACTCTCATTTCGACCCACCTCCTTTCGGAGCAACCACCCATCAACACCTTAGCCTTACCCGATTTGTCGAAAATCAACCTCTTCAAGAAGAAGAGGGACCCATCTGACTCATCCATCACGACGAATCCTCAATCGCCACCAACTTCACCGTCCCCTGTTGGCGGCATCTTGAAGCGTGGTTGGTTGCTCAAACACCGAACCAAGGTCCCTGCCGTTGTTGCTGCACTCTTCCCCGCACAACACGTTTTTGGTGACCCCGCACAGTGGCTTCAGGTCTGCTCCGATCTCGATACCATCAAGTACGCTTTCTCTTCTCTCTCTCTCTCTCTCTGTTTTTTTTTGTTGGTTGTGTCATAAGGGCGTGTTTGGATGGAGGAGATTGCAGGGAATGGAATTAGAAATTTAGAAGTGAAGTAAACAATTCCTTCATTTTTTAGCAATTTTCAAATAAAATGAATAAAATTAGAGATTATTATGTTAAACTTTTTTTTTTTAAAGATTAAGGGTGTGTTTGGAAGAGCTTATAGAGAGCTTATTTAAGCTTATAAAATTAACTTATGAAAATAAATTTATGCAAATAGTGTATGATCTTCTTATAAGCTCATTTTAGCTTATTAGTATTTCAGTAAGCTTGCCAAAGAAGTTTATGAAAATAAGTTGTTTTTAGCTTATTTTAAAAAGAACTTATCAAATAAGTGCTTGATTAAGCTGTTTACTCAAACAAACTCTAAACTACACCATTTTTAGTCCGTGAATTGGTAAGCACTCGTTATATTAGTATATGATTTCTGAAATTGTAAACACTGGAATTATGATTCATTTTGCAATTAGGTTCCTAGATTTAGGGATTATCATGACTGATGGTTACAATTTCAGGCACTAAAATGATTATTTCTTAAATTCAGGGACTAATATGACGTGTCCTTACAAATTTAGCGACTGAAACAGTGGTTTTGTCATTTTTTTTTAATTTATAAATGAAAAAAAATGCCACTCCAAGCATACCCTAAGCTGTTGAGTTGGTTTTGAATGTGGAGTTTGTCCTTGTTGGTTTGTTTGTGTGCAGGACTGTGATTCGTGGGAGGAACATCAAGTTGGTTGTTGTAATCGTCCACACTAATGCACACGGTTAGCTTACTAGTTTTCTATTTTGTTCAAGTTATTTCCTGGTGTGTGCCATCATCGAGTGAGCGAGTTTGGTGGCTACAATTTCGTTTGGATTTGATATGCCAATACCCACATTGCTTTTGGTGTTTAATTTCTGTTTTTGTTCATTTGGTTGGCAGAGAATAGAGGAAAGCATAATATGTTCATGGTATTTGATTGCAGATGAGGTCAGTGAAGATAGAATGATTGCCTTAAGGAAGCGAGCGGAAGTAGATGCTAAATATGTTGTTATATTAAACCCAAATGACAATTCAGAACTCAAACAGTCTCTCAACAGGTGAGCACAATTATTCAAAAAATTTTATCAATTTCTCGACAAAAAGCAACATTATCTTTACGCACCATTTTCAATTTTTTTTTCTTGGTTGCAGGCTAGCAAATACGTTTTCAGAATTAGCCACTATTTATTACAGAGAAGAAGGAAGAAGGATTAAACAACGGATAGAAAAGAAGAATGTTAGCTCAGTCGAGTTGATTGTTCGCTACTGCTTCAAAGTAAGAAATCATTTTATCTTAAGATTATTTTTACTGACTTCTCTACTGGTATACAAATCAACTGAGGTTTTGTTCAGTGCTATACTCTTTTTAATATTGCTCTGATCTTATTAATTTCGGAAGAGGTGCATGATCTTATTTAGAATTTGTTCCAAAATACATACATGAGAAATTTATTCATGTATGTCAACACGCTGCTTTTTCTTTAATGATGTTTATATGTATTTATTGTCACTTTTAGAAGTAGTAGAGACAGGAATTACATTGATCATGCTCTGTGATGGCAGATGCTTTTTTGACTTTCTTATGCCATTTATTGTTCATGGACTTGTGCAAGTATGCATTATTTTTATTTATTATCGAATTAAAACGTGTGCATGCATTATTTATCTAGATGCTATGAATTGCTAGGTTGCTGTATATGCAGAATTCCGAAGTGACTGGACCGAAGCGTTGAAATTTTATGAGGAGGCCTATCATACATTGAGAGAGGTGCGTTTAGATGATAATTTCTGTGTTTTCTTTATCCATTGTTTTCCACCACTGATGATATATCCCTAGAGTGAAAATGCTATCATTGGTTTTATATGTCCTGCTCCATCTATTGATTGCGTTTACTAACAAAAGAAAAACTTATCATTATGCCAAATATTTTTCTTCTAGAAGTGAGAGCCTTGTAAGTAGCTTTTTTCACATTTTCCAAGACCATCTGTAGGCTGTAGCATCTATTTTTGTACACGATGTTTACCGGAAGCAGTTGTGCCTACATATACCCTAGTTGTCTAAGGCTCTGGAAATCCTGTATTGTCTCTCCTAGTCTCCTGTCAATTCCACAATGTTTGGACAAAGTTGCATGTGTTGAAACGTGTATAATCGTGTGATTATTAGATATGTCTTCAAAAAGCTAAATTTTGTCTCATTCATTTTCTGTTTGTATTACACTATACAGATTGTTGGGGTGACAACAAGGTTACCAGCAGTACAACGCTTAGTTGAGATAAAATCTATTTCCGAACAGTTGCATTTCAAGATATCAACCTTGTTACTGCATAGTGGGAAGGTTACAGAAGCAGTAACATGGTTCCGCCAGCACAAGAATGCATATAGAAGGCTTGTTGGTGCACCGGAAGCAACATTTATTCACTGGGAGTGGATGAGTAGGCAGTTTTTGGTATTTGGTGAATTGTTGGAGACAAGTTCAATAACCACTCAAAGTTTTTTGCCTGTTATTTCTTCACCCAAACCTCTGTCTGAGTGGGAATATTATCCAGCTTATTACTACCAAGTGAGCACCCTTCTTTAACTACCTAACTTGTATTATACTGCAAATTTTGAGAAAAGTAAATGACTAGACCATTTTTGTCATTGCTTTCGTAATATAGCTTATAGGTATAGAGATTTCAATTCTAGCCTGGAACTTTCTTTGTAATAAAAGATCCACATGTAAATGCATGCATGATATGATGCTAGTATTGGATTAATGAAACTCGTTAATTATATTGACAGTTTTGAGATAGGTAATTCTAAATAGCATTTAATGGAAAGTTTATGACCTTTTATTTGAAAGGAAAGTAGAAGTGGGAAATAGAAACCCTGATGACATCTTTTTATAGTTTTGTTTCCATCATCATTGGTTTATTAGACCCTGCTTAAAGTTCAAACTAATATTTTGATAATAATAAAGTCATTGAATAAAATGCCATTGTTATCTTCATAACTATATTTTGACAGAGTAAGAGTTCTTGTTAGTTTCCCCTTTCTGTCAAGGCCTTTATTATAGTTTATACCAGAAAGGGGAAACTAACAAGTAGAAACATAGGCACATAGCTAACAGGAATAAGTTTATGATTTTGTAGAGGGAATTCGTACACCTAGTTTTTCTTTACTTAATATCTATAAAATGGTTTGATTAAAGCCCCTATACTATATATGTACTTAAGAACAACAACAATAATCAAGCTTTATCATACTTGGTGGGAGTTGGCTACATGGATCAAACAACGTCATTGTGCTCTATCAGAAACTAAAACTGCAGAATATCTCTTCAGTGAAGGTATTTTTTAGTGGTTTCGCCTATTGTTTCCTTGAGTCTTTCACTATCTCTTTTAAACGGACTATCTTCTATTAGATTCACTTTTCTTTCTAGAGAATTTGTCAATCTTCTCCTTACATGACAAAATCACCTTTGGTGAGTTTCTATCCTCCTCTCAATTAGTGCTACTCCAACTTTTTCTCTTGAATTATTAGAAACCAGAGTAGAGAGAGAGAGAAAGAGAGAGAGAGAATTCAGAAAGTGAATCTAGACTGAATTATTGAATCTGATACAAGTCATGCTACTTATAGTAGCTGAGAGAGAGTGAGATAGAAACCGCACACTAACTGTGTAACTGACACAGTATTAATCAGCTGCACTTAGATTCTGATTCCAAACAGATTCAAAGTCATTGTGGATACCATGGAGAACAAATACCATAAACATGTTTTCAAGTTTGCTGAAAACCTTTTGGAGGTCATCACTTACCGACATCAACTTGAGTTCTTCGACAGTGGATTGTGCTCTGTTCAGGTCAGAGGACAGGTCATGATCAGTCATCTGGTGTATTGCCAAGCCATGAACAGACTCATACAGCTGTTGCATATCATTAGCATAGACATTCTGTGCTTTCTTCCAAACATCATAACATGTCTTTTAGGGACGGAAGTGCACCATCAATCTAGGTTTAATAGATTGCCATAATAGTGACACAAGCTGATAATCAGCTCTTTGCCATATATCTTTTTCAGGAGCAACAGTATCGGCAAAGGAACTCTAATCATATCAATCTAGGATTTTTTTTTTTTGTCATGCCCTCTTTTCTCACTAATGGATCATATTAGTGGTGACTTCTGTTCCCACCAACCAAGTTCTTTTCTGTCCGTCTTTGCTATTAACCTTGTCTTCATTTTTTTCTTAATTGTTTTGCTGTAGCAATTTATGTTTGCCATTTTAATTGCATTTGGCTCTTTTTTACACAGATCAACCTTCAAATTGCTACTCTTCATACTTAATACTTGGGACTGTGCTGCGAATGTCCTCCCCCTGCCCTGGTGACACACACACACTCTAACAGACATTTATGTGTTTGCAACATGCATGTGCCATTATGTCTGTTTCTATGAGAATTAATAATTTATTATTTTAATCTGTCTTTATGTGCAAAGTATATTTATGAATCAGTTCATCTATTTCTTTTTTAAACTGCAATGGCTAATCCTGATTCATATCTCTGAAACAGTTAGCAGCTCAGTACTTGAGTGAGAAGAGGTCAGCACTGGAACTTGCAATCTCAATGTCAGAAACTTCTAATGAGGTTGATAGTGGTGCTGATTCAGTAGTTCCTTCCGTGTATGTGGGTCAGTTTGCTCGCTTACTTGAGCAAGGAGATAATGTTGACATGCTACCGTGAGTCTTAATTGAGTGGTAAATAAGTTCATATTTTGATATGTATCATCTTCTAATGTTTTTCATTTGGATTTGCAGTCTCACTGATGACGAATACACTCACTATGCTGTTTCTGAAGGAAGAAGGTTCCGGGATTCACTTGAAATTATTGCTCTTCTAAAAAATCTTATGAATCCTACCGTAGCATGAAAATTGAGAGGATGAGCTCTTTTTGTGGGTTCCAGATGGCCAAAGAATATTTTGCTGAAGGTGATATTGATAATGCAAAGCAGATTTTTGATAGTATTGCTAGCCTATACAGAAAAGAGGGATGGGTAACTTTGTTATGGGATGTCTTGGGTTACTTGCGAGAGTGCTCGCGGAAGAATGGTATTGTTAAAGATTTTGTGGAGTATTCCCTTGAAATGGCTGCACTACCAATATCATCTGATACTGGTGTCCAGAGAGACACTGGTCCTGCTGGTCCTGCAAATCTACTTCAAAGAGAAACTGTACACAAGGAGATTTTTTATCTTGTCAGTGAAGCTTCAGGGTTGGCAACATATGAACACCTTAGTAATCTCAAGATTGCTGGAGATGAATCACTTCAGCTTGAGGTTGATCTTGTCAGTCCTCTTAGGTTGGTGATGCTTGCGTCAGTTGCTTTCCATGAACAGACAATCAAGCCTGGAACATCAACTTTGGTTACTGTATCACTTCTTTCCCACTTACCCCTAGCCGTTGAGATCAATCAATTAGAAATCCAATTCAATCAATCTGACTGTAATTTTGTCATTGCAAATGCTCAAAAACATCAATTGGTAGAAGTTAATGGTATTCAACAGCACCGAGTGGAAACGGCACCTTCTCTTTTGCTTGAATCAAACAAATGGCTAAGGTTGACCTATGACATAAAATCTGGTAAGTCAGATACTCTCGACAAACTTTCTAATTAACTATCAAATTCATTCTCAACGCACTTTCAAATGTTTATGTTTCTACAAGCAAGTAATCTGAGCATTATATATTTCAAACATCCTCTATCATCTGATACCCCCACCCCAATGTTGCTGTGTGATCCTTAACTTCTGCTGTTTTTGCTCCTTGTGGCTACAAATTTGACCGATTATATTGCATGTCCAACATCCATTTAACTTTGTAAATAACAATGGGATGATTTTTTTTTATTTGAGATATGCAAATGCTGTGGTATTTCATCCAAAATTGGAATGAATTTATCAGACTCCTCTCAACAATATATGCAAATGCTATGGTTTATGCCTTACTTATTTGGTGTCCAATTTGACGCATGAATATCTATTGGCATTAGAAGTGTTGCTTTCGTTGTTGCAATTTTATGTTGATTGTGATTTGAGACACAACATGGTTTTCCAGATCAAAGTGGGAAGCTTGAGTGCCTGTCTGTTCTTGCGAAAATTGGATCGCACTTCACAATCTGCTGCAGAGCTGGAAGCCCTGCTTCACTGGAGAGTTTGCATCTTTGGGAATTGGAGGATTCTATACAAACTGGCCCACTAAAAGATCCTATTCTTGTGTTATCTGGTCAGAAGTCTACCCAGGTTGAAGAACCAGATCCACTAGTAGATCTGTATCTTGGTGCCTCTGGCCCTGCATTAGTGGGAGAGATTTTCTTGGTACCGGTAACAGTGGTCTCCAAAGGCCACGATGTCTGCTCAGGTGAATTGAAGATCAATCTTGTGGATGTGAGGGGAGGTGTCTTGTTTAGTCCAAGAGACAATGAACCATACTCTATGGATAGTCATCATGTTGAGCTTCTTGGTATATCTGGACCAGAAGGGGATTATTCTCAATTAGATGCTGACAAAATAAAGAAAATACAGCAATCATTTGGATTAATTTCTGTTCCCTTTCTCAAAAATGGAGACTCCTGGTCATGCAAATTAGAAATCAAGTGGCACCGACCTAAACCTATTATGCTTTATGTATCTTTAGGTTATAAACCATATAGAGATGAATTGAATACACAGATGGTCCATGTCCACAAAAACTTGCAAATTGAAGGGCACACTGCTATTGTTCTTAACCATCATTTTTTGATGCCATTTAGAAGGGACCCATTGTTACTCTCAAGGAACAAGCAAACCTCGGAGTCAGATCAGTCAGAATCACTGCCTTCAAACCATAAAACTGTGCTCATTGTTAGTGCAAAGAACTGCACTGAGTTGCCATTAAGGTTAAAGTGCATTTCCATAGAAGTAGAGGATGATGTTGAAAGGGCGTGCTCCATTCAACATGGAAATGTGGAGCTTTCTAACCCTGCTCTTCTTGTTCCTGGGGAAGAGTTCAAGAAAGTATTCTCAGTCAGTTCTGATATGAACATTTCAAAGCTCAGACTAGGAACAGTGATTTTGAGATGGAGGAGGGACTTGGGGGTTGAAGAACAGTCTGATTCTGCCACAGCATTGTCTTGGGTTGTGACTAAACAAAAGCTTCCAGATATGAATGTGGAGTTACCACCATTGATTGTGAGTTTGGAATGCCCCCCTTATGCCATCCTGGGAGATCCCTTCACATACTATATTAGAATTTTGAACCAGACACAATTACTGCAAGAAGTCAAATACTCACTGGCAGATGCACAAAGTTTTGTATTATCTGGATATCATAGTGACACTTTATATGTTCTTCCGAAATCTGAGCACATTCTAAGTTACAAACTTGTCCCACTTGCCTCCGGCATACAACAGTTACCGAGATTTTCCATGACTTCAGTGAGATACTCAGCAGCATATGAGCCTTCAAATTCTTCAAATTCTGTTTTTGTTTTCCCTTCCAAGCCTCAGTTCAAGACTGCAACTTCAACCAACTTTAGGGTGGAGTCAGTTGCTAATGAATAAATCTTGTACATCGTCAGTTTCCTCCAGTTTTTTCCTTCTACTGTAACCAGCCCCTGGGAGGTATATTACATGGTAAAGCTGCATTACATGGTTATTTCCTTGTTGCCGTATTATTGACTGGGATAGTAGAACACTTTATGTTCTTCAATAGCTATACATTAACACTCTAAAAGCAATGCATTTTATGTTAGAAAAACACAATTGACTCGTGAAATAAATATTTGGCTTGTATGAGATTTAATAAAATACAAAGATCTTATTATAATTGATGGAAACCAACTTGACGGAAGTTCGTATTTTCAATTATCGTTGTCACCACTAATCCCTGTGTGTGCTGCGAAATGAAAGGGTAAGAGTTAAATTGAGTACGTGTGCTGCGAAAGGAAAGGGTAAGAGATAAATTGAGTCTTAAAAGGATTTTCCTGGTAAAATTCATCCGCAGATGAAGGTTAGTATTTATGTTTTATATTTATTAAGTGTCTAAGTCTCACATTGGTTGAATATATAAGTCTAGAATCATTTATAATAACTTGCATCCCTTCCTCTATGAGCTACTCTATGAGCTAGCTTTTAAAGTGGAGTTAGGTCCAATTATTCTAACAATATTTAAAGGTGAATGTTATATCTTAAAAATCTGTATAAGTATTATCTCAAAAAAAAAATTATCTGTAC
This sequence comes from Sophora flavescens, assembly GCA_030762895.1. Lineage (NCBI taxonomy): Eukaryota > Viridiplantae > Streptophyta > Magnoliopsida > Fabales > Fabaceae > Sophora > Sophora flavescens. The sequence continues at coordinate 151,416,970 of CM061064.1, forward strand.
AAGTTCTTAAAGAGTTTTGTGTATATTTAATGTACATGAGATATCTTGAAATATTCATGATTTTTCGTTGATGATTACTGATTTCTACATGATAAAACATCTTAACTGCTACATGTTGAAAGTTTCATACAAAAAAAAAAAAATCCTAGTTTGTGTGGTCATATATAATGGGTTAAATCAAACTTCTTTTGTCTCTACTTTCTACCAAAGGATATTGACGTCACACTATTAGGTACTAGTGGGATAAAATTTAGAAAGATATGAAAGGACTGTGCCAACAATGCTGATTGTCAAACGCTATGTTTGAGTTGTTTTAGAGAAGGGAATGGAAGGAGATGGGATGTTAATTTTCTCCCCCTCTTGTTTTTGAGTTCTATTAATTTGATGGAAAGGTTTGGGTATTTTAAATAATCCTTCATTTTCCTCCTCAATCCATTTTTTTTCATTTCACTCCCAGACAAAAAGATGGATATACTCTCAATCTCCTCCTCTCCATCTCCTTTGATCTCCTTCCTTTTCTTCCTTTCTCTTCCAAACTCGCAAACAAGGCCTGGAAAATTGAATTTTAGGTTGGCAGTCACGTGAACATTATAACCACTTGAGCCACAGTAATGAAATGGCAATGAATTAAGGTTACGGAAAGGTTGTGTTACCAAGATTCCCACACTTGATGAAAAATAGTGAGCGTCTTTTTGTCTTAAGAAAGTGGTGATACCATTTTATCATACATACATTTCTTGCTTTATCCAGGAATTTTTATCCATACAGATTACTAAACTACCAACGGCAAACATAAGAAGTACCATAAGCAAAAAAAAAAAAAAACGTATAACCAAACTATGAAATTAGGAAAACAACAAAAAAAAAAACCTATAAATAATGGAGCACATCTAAAGTTTATAATTATCTCGAAGTACCATAAGTAAACTTGACTACGTGGCAGCAAAATGACAATTCCCACACAAACAAGTGTTAAGCCCACCAAACTATTGAACCGTAAATTATATCTCAAATATTTCGAATTTGAATTAGGAAAGGAAATAAGAAATCATCTAAATACGGAAATACTCTTTAAATGTCATTAAAGTACGGTTTTGGAAACAAATTTATTATAACTGTATTCTGAAATATGTTTTGAAAACAATTTCAATAACGTAATAAATATGTATTAATGCAATTTGGAAGCTATCTATGTCAAGAATTCAAGCCAAAAAAATTTAGGATCAGAGCCAGACCATAGAGACACGAAGAATGATAATTCGACACATGTAAATCAAAGCTTGAAATTGTCTGTGGAAGCGACACCTATTAATCCAGACGTGTGAAATCATTCTCATTTATATATTATATAGATATAGATGTCATTTTTTTCTCCTTGTGGGGTGTGTTAAAGAAGAAATTTGGTTTGAGGTTGCAATGGAAGGCAACTTGAACCATGTTATATACTTGTAGGACCATCAGCTTCGACTATATAACTGGTTTGAAATTCGAACCGTAACATTTCAGCTTTAATTGCAAAAAAATTTGTTGTAGAAAAAAATAATTTGAATTGGCTATGGTTTAAATTGTTTCTGTAATTTAATTTGAAATTCAAATTATATCATATCACTATCAATCACTATTTATTGCAAATTAATATATTTAAGGAGCGGATTTATTGGTACAACAATTAAAATAGAGCTACTGTATGGTAGCTACAATTAAAATTTCGAATTTATTGTATTCATTATTTGAATGCCAAAGATTTTTGCCCATCCTTTGATATGTTATAAGTGAAGGCAAATCAAAATTAAAATTTGAATAAGTTAATCAATTAATGTTTACAAATTTTTTCAAATGGTTGACGATGAGTTGGCCCTTGAAACACTCTCGTTGCGAGACATAAGACCTCGTTGATGTGGCATGATTTAGAAAATGTCACCTATGAAAAAATGCTTTGAGGTACATTCTAAGATGTATGTATAATAGATTTGAAATTCAAATTGTATCATATCACTATTAATCACTATTTATTGCAAATTAACATATTTAAGGAGCGGATTTATTGGTACAACAATTAAAATAGAGCTACTGTATGGTAGCTACAATTAAAATTTCGAATTTATTGTATTCATTATTTGAATGCCAACGATTTTTGTCCATCCATTGATATGATATTAGTGAATGCAAATCAAAATTAAAATTTGAATAAGTTAATCAATTAATGTTTACAAATTTTTTCAAATGGTTGATGATGAGTTGGCCCTTGAAACACTCTCGTTGGGAGACATAAGACCTTGTCGATGTGGCATGATTCCGAGAATGACACCTATAAAAAAATGCTTTGAGATACATTCTAAAATGTATATATAATATATTTGAAATTCAAATTGTATCATATCACTATTAATCACTATTTATTGCAAATTAATATATTTAAGGAGTGGATTTATTGGTACAACAATTAATTTAGAGCTACTATATGATAGCTACAATTAAAATTTTGAATTTATTGTATTCATTATTTGAATGCCAACGATTTTTGCCCATCATTGATATCCTATAAGTGAATGCAAATCAAAATTAAAATTTGAATAAGTTGATCAATTAATGTTTACAAATTTTTTCAAATGGTTGATGATGAGTTGGCCCTTGGAACACTCTCGTTGTGAGACATAAGACCTCGTTGATGTGGCATGATTCGGAGAATGACACCTATGAAAAAATGCTTTGAAGTACATTCTAAAATGTATATATAATAGATTTGAAATTCAAATTGTATCATATCACTGTTAGTCACTATTTATTGCAAATTAATATATTTAAGGAGTGGATTTATTGGTACAACAATTAAAATAGAGCTACTATATGGCAGCTACAATTAAAATTTCAATTTTATTGTATTAATTATTTGGATGCCAATATTTTTGCCCATCCATTGATATCCTATAAGTGAATGCAAATCAAAATTAAAATTTGAATAAGTTAATCAATTAATGTTTACAAATTTATTCAAATGGTTGATGATGAGTTGGCTCTTGAAACACTCTCGTTGCGAGACATAAGACCTCGTTGATATGGCATGATTTACAGAATGACGCCTATGAAAAAATGCTTTGAGGTACATTTTAAAATGTATATATAATAGATTTGAAATTCAAATTGTATCATATCACTAATAGTCACTATTTATTGCAAGTTAATATATTTAAGGAGTGGATTTATTGGTACAACAATTAAAATAGAACTACTATATGGTAGCTACAATTAAAATTTCGAATTTATTGTATTCATTATTTGAATGTTAACGAATTTTGCCCATCATTGATATCCTATAAGTGAATGCAAATCAAAATTAAAATTTGGTTAAGTTGATCAATTAATGTTTACAAATTTTTTCAAATGGTTGATGATGAGTTGGCCCTTGAAACACTCTCGTTGGGAGACATAAGACCTCGTTGATGTGGCATGATTCAAAGAATGACACCTATGAAAAAATGTTTTGAGATACATTCTAAAATGTAAATGTAATAGATAATAGATTTAAGGACCGAATTTATTGGTACAACAATTAAAATAGAGCTATTGTATGGTAGTTACAATTAAAATTTCGAATTTATTGTATTCATTATTTGAATGCCAACGATTTTTGCCCGTCCATTCATATCCTATAAGTGATTGCAAATCAAAATTAAAATTTGAATATGTTAATCAATTAAATGTTTACAAAAGTTTTCAAATGGTTGATGATGAGTTAGCTCTTGAAACACTCATTGCAACCCGTAAGATCCCGTTGATGTGACATGACTTAGAGAATGACACCAATGAAAAATGTTCTGAGGTATATTCTAAAATGTATATATAATAGATAATATATTTTATTATACGAAAAGCTTTTTACACCATTGACAAATCACATACGTATATAATTATGATAAAATTCAAATATTTTTTATGATTTGAAAATTCATAATTAATGTAAAAATTTTCTACACCAACAATACTTTACAAATTATATCCTAAGCTTTTTTCCAGATTCTAAAATCTCTGATTTATCAATTCAAAAATCTCTCATTCCTACACTTTCCCAGATTTTATTGAATGAAATTACACATGCATCACCTAAAAGTGTCAAACATATTAAAAAGGCAATCTACAAAGTGGTAATTGTGATTTTTCAATTTACTTTTTAAACACCTAAAAAGCAGTAGTAATTTCCTTCACAGGAGCTAATAATTGCTTGAAGTTATACCTCGTATAACAATTTATTTAAAATTGATATATGCCAGTTTAGTTAAATAGGTTCAACACAAAACCAATCAAGTTAATAGCATTATTCCGTTTTCTCACTTTTGGGCAAGCTGTCAAATGCTGAACACAACCCAGCCCAGTTTTTTTTTATATGGAATAGTAAAAAAAATAACATGGAAAATACACCAATGGTGATTTTTTTTCCAACTCTAACAAAAATTAGTTTTAAGTAGATTGTACTCTATAAACTATAATTACAAGATAGCTGGGAACGTCATCTTAATAGGGCGGGTTCTCCCACTTCTTTCTTCAACATAAAGTACATAGTGAAAAAAAAATAATGATCCGAAATAGAAAACTACAATTGCCACAATTATCAGGGCAAAAAACGCCTATCAACGCTCTTTAATAAAATAAAATAAAATCAAAAAAAGAAACACCGATATGTTGAGTTCCTACCTCTCATGAATGACATTTCAAAATTGACAACTATGCTGTAAAGAGATGAAACAAACAGAGAAATTACAAAGACTCTGGACTAGTGGATGGCCTGATTCTTGCTGGCATTCGCATACATTGTTCTAACTGTCTCTCGGACCCAAACTTGAAAGATTTGTTGTTGGGCGTGATAGACATTCTGTTCAAGTCAGGGTCGAAGTCAAGACCTTCTTCAACGCTCACCATCATATCATCATCAATCATATCCTCTACATTCCTGTCAACAAAATCATCATCTGATACATCACTGCCACTATCACTGACATCGTCGTTGTTGTCGTCACTATCATATGTAGTTTTAACCTTTGACCAGCGAACAAAATGAGGCTTTATATAACTGTAGACAGCAGAGAGTAAATGCAAGATCAGCAAATACTTCAACAAGGAAAAATGTTTGGTTAAATCAGACAATAAAACTTTGATACAAACCTTTCACTTTTCTTCAGTAAAAGAGGATCAAATGGGAAGAACATGTCAAGTCTATCCATTCCACCAAAGGCCTTGGAAAGATCAGACTCGAGCAAATCATTGAAAACAAATGACTTTGATGTCATAAAGAGCTGAGCAGCCTTTGCCTGTCTAAGAAATTCCACTACTACAGTAGGCAAACACACCTGTTGAAAAAGTTTATATTAAGCTCCAAAATTTTGTTTTGGCCTAGCAGCACAAGGTTGCAAGATAAAACTCAAACATGTCCTCTAAAACTCATGACAGCTTTATGAAAAGCTCCTTACCATCAAAGGATTCAATTTATGTTTCAAGATTGACTCTGTGGGCATATTGAGAAGCTGCAATTTGAGCCTTGGAACATCCATCAATGATCTCAGACGAAAACACAGAACATACATGATGGCCTGCTCACACCAAAACCAACAGAATGATCAAAATCCAAATAATTGCAAAATAATAGTAATAATAATAATGGTACTTCAATGTGAGACGACATTTGCAGTTAGGAGCAACAATAGATGTGTTCCCACCATTTAAAGATATTTACAAACCAATAGATTATATTTATGACATAGTTAATCCATAATCAACAAAAATGAATCAAATAATAAAGGGTAAATGGGAGACAGCAAAGAGCAAATGCACATAATTACACAATAAAAGAAGTTCGAATGTAGTTGTGTTCCCTTTTCCAAGTTAAATGACAGAAAATACCCAAAATGGACTCACCTGACACCCAGAATAGAAAACTTGATGTGCTCGCGGGTTCATATCATAATCATGTGACTTGCAATAGTCAATACACCAATCTACCAATCTGAAACCTCAACAAAAGATGATCCACATCAATTTATAACAATTTCAATATTTTGTTACAAAAGAGTCAATTTGGTCATGGACACTGGTGCTTCCATACCTTTGTAAGATTCTAGCAACCAGTGCAGCAGAAAGAAAATTTGCGCGGGACAAATAACTAGCAAGATAAGCAACAGCACTCATCCTGGAAAAAAAAATTAGACAATTACCTATATGATAAGCAACAGCTTTCATGGAAGTCTAGTTTTGTTAACATCAAAAAGAATTTCAAGATAAGGAGAAGAGCCCATTTTATAATGGAATTAAGTTACAGCTGCCAAGACCACCATTTTGAAACAGCAGCCATATCAAGCCATATCACAGGATAACTGAAAATTATTAATAGTGGCTTATCATGCTGGTAGCTAATTAAGCAGGGACAAATGGTCATCATGGCTACTGAACTATTAATTGTCAACTTGTAAACTTCACCAAATTAAAGCAGGTATCAAGGTTATGAAATCATTTCTGCCAAATTTCTGTAGAAGCATAAAATGGGTATACACAAGTCCTGTTGCACTTCAATAGGCCATCGATTGGTCTGGTAGTCCAGGAAATTTTAACTTTCAAACACAATGCAAATCAATGTTACCTAGTAATTGGGGGATCAATACCACAAACAAACATCTCCACAAGAACCATGGCAAATTTCACACCGCATTCTTCAGGATCAAGTGCACAGGCATAGAACATCACAAACTGCATTACACAAAAATATACCAAACAAAACACATAGCAAAAGCAAGTTAGAAACAGCAAAAAATAAATAGAAATAAAACTAAGTTCAGTACCTGGGTAAATTTTGACTTGTAGGCATTCAATACAGTTCTCTTAAACGATCCCAGTAGAATATTGAAAACCTAATAAAAAAATTAACGAACACATAATAAATAAGTACATTACATGTCATGCAAAGATCAAATAATACATGATACAATATGTTGTGTGTATAGATATATGTTAATACCTCAGCCAAACGGCCATTGCTTTGACAGGATTCAAGATGCAAAAAGGTCAACACCATCAGGCTATCTAATTTCTCAACAACCAAGTTGCCTTGTAAGCTTTTCCTAAATAATAACTCTGAGGGAGGCTGTAAAAATGAAGACCAAAGACCATGAGATGACACATTAGCCATGGGGGAAATACATGTGGAAGACTAAAAGTAGAACACATCCTTTTATTAGAAAAATATTAATGATCCGTAATGAGAGTTAATTTATGTTCCCCAGTTAACTTATATGATGAAAATAGGTGAACAGATATTGCTTAGAGATAAGACCTACATAATAATTACATCAATCATCAAGAACGTTATAACTAATTTCTTTAAAGTAAAAATGTATACTAGTGAAACGGTACTCAACCAGTTAGAAAGCAGGAGGCTTGGTGCAAAAACCCACATATCAATCTCTTAAAGGACGTTTATCCTTCCTTTTACGATCATGATCAGGGTGCACCTTACAAGGTAAGAGCTCAAGTGATTGCTATTGATGAAAAAATCAAATAACTGGCTCACAATTCCACAGTATGATACCCATGTGCTTCTATTTTGTAAAAAGAAATCTCAAGGATTGACTTGGACATATGTGGCTCAATTGATGGAATGACCGAGTCCGACATCGTCACAACGGACCAATTTACCAACTCACCTTAACCAGCCAATTTTGTCTAGGTTCAACAGTACTGAAATCAACTGATTCTAGGGCATGACAACATACACAGGTTAGGGAGAATAATTTCCCCTATCCCCACTAAGAAGGAAAAAAGTTACTGGTAGGAAGATACACAATAAACGGAAAGCACAATAAATCCACAAAGATCTCTCATCTACAAGTCATGAGTCATGACAATACAATACCTTGGAATATTACAGTAATTAAAATATATTTAAGTCTTCGATATTGACGGATTAAATCCTTGCGATTAGAGCAGGACGTAGCTAGAATGGTTGCATCAATACTTCTCAAGGGAAATACACTTGCTCACTTCCTACTTAGCATATCACATACAAACAGCCAAGTACCTGAATTCAAAATATGAAGTTTTGCCACTTCACAAAGCCGATCAACCTCATCCATGGCCTGATCAAGCCAAGCCTGAGTACCACTCAGCTTGGCATGTTAGCCTGAAAGGGAAACAGGCAAACACTAGAATAAGGCCCTTTGTATTTTCATAGGGCAAATGGCTGCTTTCACAGCCTTGTGAACATACATACTCCGGCAAAATTACGGAAACAAGTTACCAATACTCTGACAAATTTATACAACCAATTCACTAACTTATTTTTGACCAAGACTTATATTTCAATAAACATAGAACTGCCAACTCCCTTCCCATCCCTCTTCCCTCTCTTCCAAAGAATATGCTGCCAGACGCAATAATGAAGGGGAACAGAGAAGGGGTTTGATCTTGTGATAAGTGAAATGATCAAACTAATCAAACTTCAAGAGGTTTACTAGACCATCGAATTCCCCGGCAGATTAATGTTCATTTTCTTCAGCACATAAAACTGATAGAGCTTATAAGAACAAAAGCGAAAGGCATGACAAATTATCAAACTTTATACAGCAAAGACAACCATGACAGAATCATCCACAACTTCACATCTCACACATGACTGGCTTCACTAGCAAGCGCTTTTTGCAGCTGCAGGAAGTGGCATCTGCTTCACATATAATCATCTCAATCCAATAGTTGGATTTCTTGATGACAAAATTTCAAACAAGAATGCGGTTTGTACCATTTCACTTCCAAAAATATTAGTTGATTTGGGAGAGAGATTTAAGTGAGGATAAGAAGTGAAGGTTCTACAATTATACTGTTACTTCAAATTGTGCTGACATAACGAATTGATGATAAGTATTTCTATTTTAATTATTTAATATGCAAGTCATCACAAATTAGAGATTGGTTACCTTTGCCTTGTTTGATCCATTCCCCATACTATCAACAATCCCTACCCCCACGCTACCATCCTGGGGAAATTTTCTTACAACTCAACCACGGATTTTCAGGAGTATAGAATTATGAGTATGGAACTATGGAATTATGAGGTCATCATAAGGTCACATAATTTTGAAGAGTATGGAATTATGAGATCACCATAATGACCTCGCTCACTAAGCTTTAACATTTTTTATTTCATGGAAAAATATATCAGAGGTGGAGCTTATTAAAATAACTTCACTTCGCAACAAATAGAGAATGTATAAATGAATAAAAATCAGACAATCCATGTCAAACCAAGCACATAAATGGGAAAAATTTTCCCCCTCTATCAAAATTTAAAATAAAATTGGGTTTGTTTTTTAGCAGAGCAAGCAAACTCAGCTCAGATGGACAAAAACTCTCTAACTCCAATCCAATAGAGCATCTTAATTTCCAAAATTCCATTTCATCACAAGACTGCAACATGAAATTTAAATAAATTATAAGGATCATACCATATTATCATTTTTCCCATCCTCGTCTTCTAGTTCAGCATCATCTTCTAACTCCATTTCAAACATGCCTCTGGCATCTTCCTGTAAGACACCATCCCATCCAATTTCCACCTAAAAGGTCAAGTGTGATTAATTTATTGGTCAAATGCCACACCTTTGCTTGAACAAAAAATTCAAGGGAGGCTTAACCAACTTACATCCAACTCAATCAACCTATCCACAAGCGCAGGCAGCATGGTACCACCGACAATTTCTCCAATTGCCCCACTCTCCAGCCTTAACATATTCTCCACATACACGACAATCTCCTACAGGAAAATAAAAGCAATTGAACTTTGACAAAAAAAGATTACAGTCAAAAGATACTTTCTTTGTTTGAACAAAAAAAGAATAGCAAACTGAATAACAGAAACTCTATTAATAGTTAATATCATTATATCAAGAAGTCGCGTCATATCATTTTGAAATCAAAATGCATACTAAAGATGTAAATAAATGACTACAAGTCAATATACATTGTCAAAGAAAAGAATTCAAGGACAAGGAAGGAAAACGGAGGGCAAAAAGATCCAGCATAATTCATGCTGCAAAAGTAAATAATGCCCCCTACTTTTAAATCCTAATGAAGTTAGTCATACACCAAAAAATAGAAATGCTGCACAGTTCAGATGCTGAGTTTAAAATCGCTGGGCGAAGATGGTATAATGCTTTGCTAACTGACATAATCAGCAGATGGCATACCAAACATGAAGCACAGAAAATTAAGTAGAGTAGTATCTAGCAGAAAACAGTTGTTCGAACTTTTACTGAACGTACAAATTGAACTCACATGTTCCTTACTGAAGACACTTGGCATTCTCTGGACAACTATTGGAGATAATCGCAAGGGGGCAAGCGGAACTAAATCAGCTATGTCCTTCAGAGCAGCATGCACCCGAGGGAGAACTTTATTCTTCTTGTCAAGTTCATTCTCGTGTTTCATAAAGTAGAAATAAGGTGGCACGAAATTTTTCACAAGCATCTCCAAACACCAATCGATATATTTTCCATTGGAAGTAGCCTACAGAAAAATATATAGACAGCAAACTTAAAAAAAATTACAAATGGCTATATAATTAATTACAAAGATCCAGGATGATGCAAAAAAAAAAGTACCAAAGATATGATGAGTTCAAGTAGTGCATCCATAACATCAGTTCCATAGTTCCACAAGCTCATTCTTGAAACCTGGACAAACAATTTTATCAGGATCAACCATATCGATTATTCTCCTGCTTAACTATCCAGCCTGAAATAACAATTTGACATTTCGAACCATATTACCAAGAACGCAGTATAGGTACATGGTTCATCACTTTTCACATTATTATTTCAAGACTTTTGTTAAGGTGATTCTGATACGCAGTATGCGGAATAACAAATTCAGTAGGCAATACATAAGGTTAATGAAAGAACCTAGCAACTTTGTTCGAACATGTAGAACCAATGAAAATAAAACACATAACAAGTAAAAAAAAAACTTACTGCGAAAAGAAGAGCTTCATGGTGAACCGAATCTATATAGGACACTGCTCCAGAGAGTGCCTTTAAAGTTGTCTGGAATCATATATAACGTGTGTTGAGCACAATAAGTCATTCAATGATTAACCATGTACAAAATGTAACAACTAACAGCCTTCACATTGTTTTGATCTTTAACTTAAGAACATACCACAAGCAAAGCAATCTCGTCAGCATTAAGATTCTTTTTCGGGTGCAAATAGCCGACAAGCTCATCGTAATTCTCTCTATCACCCTGAGAAATAAAAGTCCAATTTTTATTTATATGGGAAAAAAATAAGGGCCAGAAAGAAGTCTTGCTTTCTTTGACAAAAATGTTAGCATGATGAACATCGAAATTGAACAAAAGTTGTGGGCAATTTGTAGAATGGTTTACCAACGTGACTGCAATAAGAGCATCTCGAACATGATAAATTAACTGCAAATCACTGAAATCATCGTTCTCCATTTCGGGAAATTCTTGTTTTTCACCTACCAGCACTCTTCCCATTGTCTCTCAAACGATAATCCTATAACACCAAAAAATAATAATAAAATGGCAAAGTAAAACCAACAACACTTAGGTGGTTTGTAAGAGTTTATAGAGAGTTTTTTAGAGCTTAAATAGGTTATGAGAATAAACTTATACATTTGCGAAAATTGTTTATAATCTTCATATAAGCTCACTTTAGGTTATTGCAATAAGCTTGTCAAAGAAGCTTATAAAAATAAGCTCATGGAATAAGTTGTTTAACCAAAAACACCCTTACCATAAGCAGAATATAGCAGTGGAACCGAAAGATGGCAGAACAATCAAATTAAAAATTGCCAGTTAAGCTAAAATTCATAGACGATAAGATCCAGCAGAACGCTAATATTAACGCTTACTTATAGAGCATGAAGTTGCAGAAGCTGGGTTGGCGACGCTTAAGAAGAAGAAAAGGAAGGTTCAAAACGGCGACGCTAAGAGGAATATATCAGTGGCATTGAAACGACGGCGTAATTAAAGGATTGAAGAATGTGGTGGTGGCGAAACGCGATCGCTGGCGTTAGTGTCGGCGCAGCTGCCACCTCTTCGTGAAGGGATGTTAATGAGGACGAAGAAGAGGTATAGCAACGAGGGTTTTGAGTAAAGCGCAACTATCGTTTATATACTTGTTCTTTTTTACTTTTATGCCCTTCCTTAATGTGTTTTTTTTGTTGCTTCATTCTATTGGTTTTATGTTGGGCCAACCCAGGATGTGAAAGAGGAACATGATCATTAACCCGTACAATCATGGGCTAGTTTGGGCTTTGACGAGTCCTGTTACAACATGTCTTTAGCCCCAAAACAAGAAGGGCCTTACTTTTTACATCTTGTATTGTAATACCCCGATTTTTGCTGCTTCATAATATCGGTAATAAATATATAAATATATTTTTATTCGAGACTTAGAAAATGATTTTGGATAAACCAATGTCATTTCCTTGTTATACTTATTTTCATAAGGTTACGGGGAAGTTTTTGGTTGAAAATTCGGACGGAAACCGGTCTACCGTTTTGTGTTTTCACTGACAGTAAAATTTTACTGCTCAGAAAACCTAATTTTAATTCGTGAACTAAAGACTTAAGATTTTTATTTTATTTCATACAAGAGTGTATTTTTAGAATTATTTTAGAAAAAAATAAAATAATTTACGTTTTACGGGCGGAATACGTAATCGGGTAGACGTCGGAGTGGATTTCGAAGCTTCCAAGAGCAGGTGAAGAGTTTATCTTAGGATTTTGAGATGATTCATGGGGATGAATCATATTTTTAAGTCTAGAAGGTTCTACAAGGTTAAAGTGAAAATTTATGAATTTTACGCTTAAGTCCCTGAACTTTCTGTTAATCACCCTTTTGTCCCTGAGTTAGTTTCTAAGTTTTTTTCAAGTGAATTGGGCTAGAATCCTTGTTCCCAATCTCTAATGGACGTGGCTTTGAAGCCCAAAATTTTCTAGTTCATGGATTGATTTCATAAAGCCTATTTGAAACTATACAAGTTTCCTATGTCAAGCTTAATGCTTAAATCTTTAAGTGGGCCCCACAAAAATGAATCCAAACCCAAATGTACCAATCCCATGCGCAAGCCCATGAGGGATTGAAGGCTGCCCTCATTTGTTGTTGGATGAACCAAGACTTTCTAGAATGTTCTACATTCTTCCACTTTGTTCTTCAAGCTTCTAAAATCTTCTTCAACATTCTTGAATTTCTTAAAATATCTATGACACAAAAATCAGCCAAAATAGTCAAGATAAGCTTGCATTAAATGTGGCAACAAGTCATCATGACAATTTATTGACAATTTGCAAACTAGTCCTTAAAATTTTGGAATCTTTGCAAATTGGTCCCTAGGAAGTAATTGCATTTTAATCCTTTTAGCAAGACAACTCATCACTTCTAGATCCTTCCCAAGATAGCGCCACTATCTCTATAAATACCCTTCCTCACCTTTCACTTAGTTTCTATTGCCTTTTGTTCAAAAACCTAAAGTTCATAAGTCTTTGAGTGTCAAGTTTGTGAAACAAGTTCTTGGATCTTCACTTGTTTTTGATCTCCAAGAGGTGAATCCTATTCTTCTTCTCTAATCATGTCTATGTTCTTCAATCAATTTCTTGATTCAAAGTTTATTTCTTAGTTGTTCATCACTTTTAAGTTTCTAGATCTAGAACTTTGAAAATTCATAACTAATTCTAGAAAAATACTTTTGACCTGAAACCAAATGCTATGATCTTATAATCATCTCTATTTTCATCATCTAGAAGCATATGATCATGAGAAATTTCTTTCCCTAATTTCTAGACTTGGCCGAACCTAGGTCAATATCATGTTCATAGGTTTTGTTTCATTTTCATGTCTTGATTCATGATTCAATCTTCTAGTACCTTGATAATTCTTGTATAGAAGATCAAAAAATCAAACTCTAACCTATTTGTTTCATAAAGGCCGAAACCCTAGTTCTTGGAACTAGATGAGTTTTGTTCAAAGTATTCATTAATGATCTTAGTAATCAAGCTATTAGTATGTATGCTTAATAAATCCAAGTTGGTTTATCAAACTAAAAACCCTAGCCCCATGAACATGTTAAGGCCGAATCTTGGTATATGAGAGTTAGGAAGTTTTGAGTTTGAAATTTAGTTGTTTAGTCATTAATCCATGATTTAGGTTAATTAAGGACCATTAATCTATGACTTAATCATGATTAGAAATTTTAAGGATTTTGAACCCTAAAAGTCAGCCCTTCACCGAAACCTAACCCTCATGAGGTAAGTATGTTGTGGTTTGATTTGATTTATTTTGGTTGCAATTCGTTTGAAGGAAACAACCGAGTTAACTGATTTAAGCCGACGGAGGAAACCGGATCAAATCGGGAGATTGTTTGAAAACGTTAGTTTGAGTCTTCAAGAGGTAAGGGGAGCTTACCTGAGGGATTTTCTCAATAACTATTTGCTTTTAGTGTGGCTTATATGATTTATATGTGGTTTGTGATTAATTGTTCATGTTGTGTACGATGTGTTGTTTATCTGTGTATCGGTGATTGATCTGCTTTTAATTATCTGCAGTAGTATATTATGTTGTTATGATACATGATCTGCCTGGTGATAGAATTATGATGATGTTGTTGAATGTTGAATGTTGTTTGAGATGCCTGACAGTGGTCAGTGCACAACCGATTAATCAGATAAAAGATTTAATAAGCTGTGAAAATTATATTCAACGTTTTATGGGGAATGTTGGAATATAAAAAGGGATTTTGTGAAATTAATATTTGAAAATACCTTATTTATTATATAAGAAAATTATTTTAGAAGAAATGTCAAAGTTTGACTTAAAGACGTTTTCTTTGAAAATGCTAAACGACGGCAAGTTTCGAAATTATTTACGGTGAGAGTTTAAAAATAGCAGTACTTATGTTGAGAGGAGGTTTAATCTGAATTGATTTATTAAAGTTGAAGTTCCAATAAAAAGAAGTTGTTGACGATTTGACGTTATTTTGGAAAAAATGTGTTTCCAAAGGAAAAGTGGATTTTTTTTAATGAATTGACGTTTATAAACGAATTTCAAGTAGAAAGAATTTTCGGTAAATGAGTTTTACTTAATGATGTAAAGGATGATATAGAACTTAGTAACCGAGATGTCGGGGTACTAGTGTTCTTATGACGTTATCCTATTTTGGATTTGTTTTTCACAGACAGAAAAATGTAAAATGATGTAAAAGATGTAAAAGATGTAAAACGAAGTAACAGATGTAAAAAGATGTAAAACGATGTAAAAGATGTAAAAAGATGTAAAAAGATGTAAAACGATGTAAAAAGATGTAAAAATGATGTAAGACGATAATATGGAACTTAATAACCGAGACGTCGGGGTATTAAGGTTCGTTGTGTTGTAAACTGGGTATCTATTTAAAGAAGTTAAAACGTTTGAAGTTGTTTTCTACTACCACGAACCTAAGACTGATTGCAAGGTCTAGGGGCTTCACGATTGAGCACTCGGACTTTGAGGTCCTGTGTTGTTAATAAAAGATGTAAAGATGTTTCAAAAGATGTTAAGTCGTAAGCTTTTGAGAGCTTTGACAAATAAAGATATAGTACAAAGAAAAGTGTTGAGAACAAAATGTTTTCTTGCATGCATTTGGCAGACGTGCCATGATCAGAAGAGGGATTACCTTGCGGCGTCAGGGTAGATCATACAAAGATGTTCTCATTGTGCCCGGGGTTTGGACAATGAGGCCCCATCTCAGATTGTTATCACTGTGCCACGATGTTGGACAGTGTGCGATGGGCGTGCCTGTGGCGGTGTGCCTGTGGCAATCGAGTCTGATCAACTCATCACGAGGTTGGAGATATCTCATGAGATTAGGTATGAATGTTTAGATGATGTATTGAAGTGTTCATGCATAGTTTTCCAACGTTGATGTTTGGGGTGTGAAACCCATTGATAAACGATGTGATATAATATGAATGAGTACGTCGATATAGACATGTATATGTGTATGTGCCTTCTTTTGTGTTGCGCATTTAGTTATTGTGGTAAATCCATATATTGACGTCTCACCCTTACAAACATATCAGAGTTGTACAATGGGTATGATCTCTACAAGAAGAAGAAGGTTGTCTAGTTCGAGGCATGTTGTTGCTGCTTTTATTGGTTGTAGTATCCGTTAGTTACGACCAGCTTAGGTAATATTATGTTTTGAGAATAAAGTTGATTATGATTTATGTGAGAAAACATATGAGGCAGTATAGTTGGAGGACTTATATACATTATGTATTTAAGTGTGATTTGATTACGTTGTTATGGTTATGAGGTTAAAAGAAGGAGGAAAAAAATTTATCACCATATTTTGAAAAGATGAACGTTGAGAAAACATTATTTTCCGAAAGCAACCAGCAAATTAAGTTTTATTTCCGCAAACGGGTAACCATGTGATGACCCAAGTTAGGGTGGCACATGCATCATGCTCCATACACCTTACATTTTTTTATTCGTGCATTTCTCTTCCAAAAATACCCTTTTTGTTTCGTTAGTGTATTAATGTTGATACTTTCCTGAAATTATTTTTCGAAAACATTCCGTAAATTAAATTCCGGATATTCAAAATGTTATTTCGGACTAAAAAAAATTCACCATCCAAAAACTCATTTCCGAAAAATTTCTAGAATTTTAATTTCGGAGACTGAAAAATTCAAGTCTTCCTCAAAGAACTCCCTCTTTCATTCGAGCTTGTCACAAGACAACAAAAGAAATAGCAAAAAAAACCTTTTCAGACACCCTTTTGTGATAAGAAGTTTAAGTTTCTTCCTTTTGCTTCTGGGTGTGTTGTTTTGATGTTTTCCGATGTGGGTTTTAACTCTCTTTTTTGGTTTTTTGGTTTTTTGGTTTTGTATGTGTGAATTTGATGCAGCGAGTGCAAGCAACAGTTATCTAGGTATCTCAAACATGATATGATATGTGTACTACTAAAACATTAATATATAGCGAAATTTTCTTGTTTGGTACAAGATTAAGTTTAGCAAAACTTTGAAGAGGTGCACATTGAGTGATGATGATGTTGCATGTGACAAGTAATTAAGAAGAGGAAGAGGGTTAGTGTTGAAAATCCGTGGCAAGAAACACTGAGATGTGAAGAGGAAGAAACACCATAGCAAGTAATTGGTTTTCTGGAAGGTTTCGGGATTTTATTTTCCGGATGTTAAATTCAATCTCCATAATTTAAATTCCGGAAATATGTCTCCGGACGGTGTACTTTTTTATTTCGGGGTAACATTTTAAATGTCTGGAATTTAATTTCCGGACTGTTTCCGGAAAATAATTTCCGGAAAGTACCAACATAAACACATTAGCCAAACAAAAAGGGCATTTTTGGAAAATAAATTTAAAAAAAGAAATTTGTAAGGTGTAAGGAGCATTATGCAAGGTGATAATAGTAAGCGCCAAATAGGAATTCGAGAGGGGTTTTACTTTTACTATTTGCTCAGTGTGAGTCCGAAGAAGTTTGTCTAAAAAAGAATACTTGTATTGTCTGAATAAATGTTGAAATACTTGGAGCATGTTTGCTTTGTTTTCAGATTCCTATTTTCATTTCATGTTTTCAATAATAATTACAAAATTGTCACATTGTTTTCATACTATTTCGTGTTTTCAAATATTTGTACAGGAAACGGTGAAAACAGAATGAAAAAAAAGTTGTTTTCAGTGTTTCATGTACAATTTATGAAAATTGGAAACAAAATGAAAATAAGGTGGTAATTTTGTGTTTATTTCTGAAAACAGGAAATGGAAACAGAAAACTGAAAACAAAGTAAACAGGCCCTTGGCTTTTAAGTCTGAAGAGGCAAGTTCAAGAATACTTGTAAAAGCTAAGAGATTTAGTAGAAATGTCTTAAAGTCAAATAGACTGGACATAACTCTTGGTTAGAAAATTAATTTGATTGTTGTGTCATTGTGGTGTGACTGCAAATGCTGAAATAATTTTATTTATTGTTATTTGTTATGACGTTAGTCTTACTTGATGAGACATAGAGCACCACAACTACTGGCCTATATGGTTTTCTTCTATTTTCTACATATTCATGTATAATACAGCAGTGAGTATAGAAGATGCCTTCAGCACAAACACGTGATGTTAAGAATATAAATAATTCTGTTAGAGTTTGTTACAAGTTGTTAATAGTTTGTTAGGGTGTTAATTGTGTTAGTTAGCTAGCTCTATAAATAGAGCCTCATATATCATTTTTCACAATCTTTTTTCAATCAATCAATATGTTACCACATGAGTATACATATGCTCTCTATCTCTCCTATGAGTATGATCTCTATCCCTCACATCCATGGATTCTTCACATGATGATTTATCATACTGCAACATATTAGTGTCATGGATACTGTTGTGGGTTTTCTGTTCTTTTGGATGTGGTATATACCTTTGTGAATATCCAGTGTACTTGTAGCAGCACTCATTTTCTCAGCATTTCTGGATTTAATTTGTAGGGCAACTTTCAATAGTTTAATCTTGATTCTCTACAGTTTCCAATTGAATTTGCAAGGGTAAGAAGGAGAGGAATTTTCGATACTCGGTACGCTGGATACTGGGAACACTAGGTTCTCTTGTGGGGATCATTAACATTCCATACAGTCTTGGGAAAACATCATGAGTACACACATGTAAGGTAACTTGCCTCAATTGAGGGGTTGCGCTATGGTGCACCACCCACATTTTATATCACCCATTACACCATCCATGTGGCAAATTTTGGGTCAATCAAATTGTCACATAGGTTGGTCAAAATTTCAAACTTTCTAGTTGTATTTCTACTGTAGTCAAATACATGAATACAATATATTATAGTATAATATGTACTCTTTGTATTCACAAATTTAACCCATATAAAAATAATGTTTTTTGATTAAAAAAAACTCATTATATTGTAAAATATTATTGACAGCTTGTAATATAATCAGTTTTTTTAATCAAAAAACATTATTTTGATATGTGTTAAATTTGCGAATATAAAGAGTATATATACTAAACTACAATATATTGTATTCATATATTTGACTACACAATATATTGTATTCATATATTTGACTACAGTAGAAATACAACTAGAAAGTTTGAAATTTTGACTAAACCCATGTGGCAATTTGATTGATCCAAAATTTGCCACATATGAGTGGTGTAGCGGGTGGTATAAAATATGGGTGGTGCACCTTAGCCCAACCCTTGATGAGAAGATTTAAATATCTTTCTATATTGGCCAAGGTTTACAAAACCGGACCGGCCATCGAACCGGTGAAGGCAGCGGTTCGAGGTTCAATGGTCAAACCAAGGTTGAACCGTGGTTGAACCGGTTATAATTAAATAATATTATTTTAATTTTTAATATAATATTTGTAACAATATTAAACAAAAAAAATAACATAACAACTAAAATTATTAAGCACAGTTTTTTTTATTTTGAAATTAAACTAAATAAATATAAAAATATATGTTAAAATCATCTTCATAGGGAAAACCAACCCAAAATCTACAACTAGCCCACATATGTTAGAAAACAAAAGAATTGTGTTTTGGCTAGGATGACCCAAATCCTTTTATACTAATTTTTTTTTTTTAAGAAACCGGTTCTGGCCGGTTCACTACCGGTTATGACCGGTTTTACCGGTTTTGAACCGGTTTTCCGGTTTTTCCACCGGTTCGATGCTAGGCCGGTTTTCCCTGTGAACCGGACCGGTCAAGGTCCCGGTTCCCGGTCGGACCGGCCGGTCCGGTCCGGTTTTCAAAACCTTGATATTGGCAGATGCTGGATTGAGCTCTTGGGAAAGAGCATTCAGTTCTTCTGGGAAGATCAGAGTTGAAGACATTTGTGGACTTGCATGCAAATGAGGTTTTCATTCTAATATATTGATCATAAGCGAGAAGTTGGTTGCTAAAATATTTATATGCAGGTAGGGAAAGGTGGAGAGTTGTGGCGCATCATGAAACTTCTAAAATCACGGTGTTGTGGATTTGACTTACTATATGTTTGGAAACTTGATTGATTTGGGTTGAAATGTTTTTGGCTGGAAGCTACTACATCCAAGAAGCACTTCTAAAGTCCCTAACCTTGATTCCAAACACATCATTAGAAGACAGCTAAAGATGTAATGACACATATATCAGATAATCACCTAGCTCTCGTGTCTTGCCTTCAAACAATTATATTCACATATATCCAAGCAATATTCAGTAAGTTTAGCATATATAGATAATCATCAAAATGCCTTTTACACTTCAAGGTCCTGAGCTATTATTGTTGCCTAATTTTTAATCTTAAAATTAATATTATGTGAATATCATATTGTATATATGGCCATAATTATAAAATCATTATAAATTTATTTTATATTATAAGCATGGTAATCAACTTGATTTTTATATTTTTATTTATTTTCTTATCAATTACAATGAATAATTAATATTTAAATAATATTTTATATGGCAAGGGGTATTTTAATAATTACAATATTTATTTCAGGAATTTACATAACGAACCAAACAAAGTTTTGAGTTATTCTTAGGGATTTCAAAAAAGATTCCTATGAATTTTAATTACTAAATAAACATGTTTTACAAGGTACCCTATAATGACATCCTTGACAACAACATTATACAATATATATATATATATATATATATATATGTATGTATGTGTGTGTGTGTGTGTGTGTGTGTGTGTGACATAGAGGGGCTGAACCACCCAAAACAACAACAAAAAACTAAAAACAAGAGCAGAACGGGGCAAATAGACCCCAGTAGAATCATCGAACTAAAACCTAGCAAGATCATGACAATTTGTATCCATCGAACGGGAACCTAGACCCTGGGAAAGACTCCAATTAGCCAATCAATATGCATACTGTAACACCCTGAATTCTATCCTATGTTAATACAAGTTAATATGTGTTAGTCTTGGTTTATATATGTTTGTTGTGTTTGTTCTTGATGTCTAGGTTCATGTTTCACTACAAAAAAAAGGTTATTTAGCGACCGAAAATAGTGACCGAATTTGTTGGTTGCTGTTTGCGACCGAAATGGCGACTGATTGTAGGATCTACATGAAACCTGGTTATAGTTGATACTGCGATCGAAATAACGATCAAAATAGAGCGTAGCAGAGTTATCAGCCGCTATTTCGATCGCTAAATAAAAGAAAGTAAAAGTCAAAACTTGTTGACTTTTTAGCGACCGAAATGACGACCGAGTTAAATGCAACGGTTAAATCTTATTTATATTTGCGACCGATATTAATTCGATCGCTAAACGGCGCGTAAAAAAATTAAAATAGAGCATGTTAGCGACCGATTTAAAATCGTTCTCTAAATTTATGAATTCAAATTTCAAATTAACCCAGTTAGCGACCGATTTTGCGACCGAATAATTAGGTCACTAAAAATAAAATCCCTAAATCACGATTTCCTTCCTCTCTTCCCCCATTTCTCTCTTTTCTTCTCTTCTCTCTCACGCGCAGCAGCTCCTCCCCCACAGACCTTCGCTCTCTCCGACCGCCTCCAAGCTCCGGCCGCGCCACCACCAACACCACCACAACATCACCACCATAAGTTCTCTATTGCTTTGTGTCTCTTTCTCATTCTCTCTTTCTCTCTTCCTCTCTATCTAATTTCTCTCTTTCTCTGTCTAGCGCACCTCCGGTGAGCCACCACTGCGTAACCACCGGTGAGCCACCACTACTCCACTTCCTCATCCCCTTTCTGTTAGAGTTAATTATTAATTTACGAAAGTCTTAGTTTCCTATTTGAGATTCAATATTAATGAGCATGCATACCTTCTCAGGGTACGCATGCTCATTGTATTGAATCTTGAATTGTCCAAGTGGGACAGTTTGGAAAAAAACCTTTTTCACACTCGTACAATAGTCATTTCAATGTTCAAATGCCTTATATACTTGTTGAAATCTCGATCTGATGCATTTCCTTTTGTTCTCTTGGTGCATACTTGATCGTGGTGATTCTCACCGTGCTCGAGTCGTGTACTTGGAGACCGATGGGAAATGCTGCCGAAATTTTGTTAAGTATAAGGTATTTGAATAAGGGAATAACTATTATTAGCCGAGTGTGGTAAAGGTTTCTTCTCGAATGGGATAGGTTCATACCTTGTCATAAGAACGAGATTGGTGGAGTTATTGGAATGCACCATAATATATAAGTGTTATTGTAGGGTTGGTCAGGCTATTTAATTGCCAGCAATGGATATTCCAGAGAATCGGAAATGGAT
This sequence comes from Sophora flavescens, assembly GCA_030762895.1. Lineage (NCBI taxonomy): Eukaryota > Viridiplantae > Streptophyta > Magnoliopsida > Fabales > Fabaceae > Sophora > Sophora flavescens. The sequence continues at coordinate 151,439,286 of CM061064.1, forward strand.
GTATCGTAGGTTGGATCGGAATAAATGTCTTAGGGAAGAGTATAGAGCTGGATTGGGTGAGTTTATAGAGTTTGTTGTTAGCCAGGAGAGATTTATACGGCTGGGCGGTGATCATTTGAGGTGTCCTTGCAAAAGATGCAAGTGTCAATCTTTCAAAAGCGTGGATGGAGTTGTAGTCGATCTTTATGAGAAGGGCTTCATGCCTGATTACTATTAGTGGAGTAACCATGGTGAGACATTGCCTGATTTAAACCCGATTGTGTTTGAAGGTTCGTACTATGGAAGTGGTGACCGGAGGGAAGAATTGAATCCATACGAGCAGATGATAATAGATCATGCTGGACCATCGGTTGGTGTTGTACTAGAAAAAGATGGGGGAGAAGATGGTGGAATGGGTTCCCAATACATAGAGGAGAATCCGAATCCTGAAGCTCAAAGATTCTATGATATCTTTGAGTCTTTGCACGATCTCCATTGTGGGAAGGATGTCGGGAGTACATGGAGTTGTCGATGTGCATGGAATGGTTGAGTATCAAATCTGACTACAATATGCAAGAAGGCTGTTTTAATCGCCTCACCATGTCAGTGTCCAAGGCGTTGCCAGAAGACAATCGGATGCCTACTAGTTTTTATCATGCTAAGAAGTCTGTGGAAAATTTGGGTCTGGGGTGTTTGAAAATTGATTGTTGCCCGAATGGATGTATGTTGTACTATAAGGATGATTCAGCGGAAAGCATAACATGTTGTCGATTTTGTGGTGCGGATCGGTATAAGACAACCACTAGGATGGGCATTGAGAAGAAGAGGTCGCTAAAAAGATGTGGTACTTTCCGCTCGTGCCAAGACTTACAATATTGTACTCTTCGATGGCCACCCACTACAGCTCACATGAGGTGGCATATTGAGCATGAGAGGGAGCAAGATGTCTTGTGTCATCCATCTGATGGAGAAGCTTGGAAGCATTTTGATAGGGTTCATATGGCATTTTCGCAGGACCCTCGGAACGTCCGATTGGTGTTATCTACTGATGGATTTAACCCTTTCGGGCAGTCTGGAAAAGCATACTCTTGTTGGCCGGTTATCCTAACTCCGTACAATCTTCCCCCAGGGATGTGCATGAAGTGGGAGTTTATGTTCCTAACAGTCATAATTCCGAGTTCGTCTAATCCAAAAGGTAAGATTGATGTGTACTTGCAGCCGTTGATAGATGAGTTGACGATGCTGTGGAATGATGGTGTGTTGACATATGACGTATCTTTGAGGCAGAATTTCATGATGAAAGCAGCTTTAATGTGGACGATCAATGACTTTCCCGCCTATGTGATGATGTCGGGTTGGATGACCGCGGGGAAGCTTGGTTGCCCAATATGTATGGAGCAATCGAAGGCATTCACGCTTAAAAACAGTCGAAAGATCTCATATTTTGATTGTCATCATCAATTCCTTCCAGAAGATCATCCTTATAGGCGGAAGAAGAATGCATTCAAGAAGCGTTGTGCGAAGACAACACCACCTCCACCACGTTTGTCTGGTCCTAATGTATGGCGGAGAGTACAATACTTACCGCTCGTCCATGAATCCTAAGGAGAACATATTCCTGATTATGGCGTCAACCATAATTGGACAAAACAAAGTATATTTTGGAGGTTGCCCTATTGGAGGACGCTGCTACTCCGTCACAACATTGATGTCATGCATACTGAGAGGAATGTGTTTTTGAATGTGTTTGACACTGTGATCGACATCAAGGGGAGGACAAAGGATACAAATAAAGCACGATTGGATCTGACTGAAATTTGTAATCGGAAGGAGCTTGAGTTGCAGGACGATGGTCGTGGCAGACTTATCAAACCGAAGGCAAGTTATACACTAAGCAAAACACAAAGTGGCCGTCTGTAAGTGGGTTAAAGAACTAAAGTTACCAGATGGGTATGCTACCAATCTGGGTAGATGTGTTGACATTAAGGAAGCAAAGTTACATGGAATGAAGAGTCATGATTGCCACGTGTTCATGCAACGGTTGCTTCCAATTGCATTCGACGCATTACCGAAGCAAATTTGGAACCCACTTGTTGAGCTTAGCCACTTTTTCAAGGAGCTTACATCGACAACACTAAATGTGAATCAATTAAAGGATATGGAAGTCAAGATACCCGTTTTGTTATGTAAGATGGAGCTAATCTTCTCGCCGAGTTTCTTTGATTCTGTGGAACACCTGCCAATTCACCTACCTTACGAAGCAAGAGTTGGTGGCCAGTCCAATACCGTTGGATGTATCCATTTGAGAGGTAAACAACATCAACTATTTTACTTAATACATATGAAATTCACGAACACGAAATCGTAGTTTAGCTTTCCCTAAAACTAGTAATTATTTGTATGTATCCCTCTTTAATAGGTTCCTGCACTCCCTTAAACACAAAGTCAAGAACAAGGTACGAGTGGAGGGTTCCATTTGTGAAGCATACTTAGTAGAGGAGGGCCCTTCTGATTCGATATCGAAGATCCTGCGACGTAAGTTTGATGGTCCATGGCCTACATGGAAGGCCATCCCAGGGGGCCATAGGGATTGGTTGTTTAAAGAGTTTAAGGTAACATTTTATTAAGTTATTTAAATTAAATTTACATTATATATATATATACACACACGAATTTCCTAACAACTGTAAGTTGCAGAAAGAGTATAGGTGGGACGTAGCTTTAGAGGGTCTCGTCAAGGACATATTTGAGCATAAAGGCTCACTGGTCATGAAGAATCTGACGAACAAGATGAGAAAGGGTAAGAATAAGGGGAAGTGGGTGGATCCTGAGATCAGGAGGCAGCTGGACCAGTACTGGGCTACTGAGAAGTTCCAGGAGATCCAGGCCACAGCTCGACGTAATCGAGCTTCTGATGGTGGCGCATGTGCTTGGACCGGCAGGTCTAAATCAGTCGCCGCCCACTACGACGAGGTGGTAATACATTAAACTTTTGACTTAGTATATTATTTAATGAGTTTTAATTTTTAAATATTCTTATGAATTTAAGATTATATTTTTATGTGCAGAAAGCACAGAAACAGCGGGCCCCCACTGCTATGGAGTTGGTGGAGAGGAGGAAGAAGTTGAAGTCGGGGACATGGATCAACGACAAGGCCCGTAACTATTCTGTAAGCAAAAAAACAATTTAGTGTTTACTTGTAATTTATTATAAATGATTTGTTAATATTGATTATAATTTCAACTAAATCTCTTCAACTATACTTTGTAGGTGGGCTTCAAAGAGAAGAAGGACGATGCCATATCACGTGCCTCACAGTCACAAGATGAAGCCTTGACTGGTGATGGGCCCGGCTCTCCTATCTCCGTCGATGATAATGCCATTTATTTGGAGGTCGTCGAGGGCAGGAACAAGAAGGGGCACGTGTATGGCCTCGGACACCTGGGAGACGAGTTTATCGCTTCATCATCCTGCACGTCTGCTCCTTCCTACGCGCCGATACCGTCCCTCAGGAGCAGTTCAACCAAATGCAGGACACCATCACGCAGCTGAACGCGGAGCTTCGGGAGAAGAGCGAGAGAGAGCAGCAGATGGCGAACCAGATTGCACAGTTGACTCAGGCACACAAAGAAATGATGCGAGGCGAGCATCAAGCAGGGCGGACATCTGCGGCTGGTGTTGGAGCAGATGAGATCCAGACTCCGATTGCTCAGGGTGATGCTCCGACAATTGTGCGCCCGCTGCCGCTCCTCCAGCCTCGCCGCCCTGGCATCGATGCTGCTCTCTGCGCAGAGGACGATCAAATAGCAGACGTCGGCGGTACGGACGCTGAGGATGATTAGGTTCCTCCACCTCCCCCTCATCATGGTTGATTTTTTTTTTCATTTTTTTGACTTTAAACGATTCTTGTACGACACTTTGGATTATATATATATATATATATATATATATATATATATATTCATTATTTATTATGATTGTATATTTCATTAGTAATTTGGTGTGTTTTATTAGTAATTTTGCTAAACTTTAAAGAAAAACAATTTTTTTTATTATTTTAAAAATTTAATTTAATTTTTTTTAATAAAATCCAATTTAGTGACCGAATTAGAAACCAATAATTCGGTCGTTAAACTTTAGTTAACATTAAAAGATTGTGGTCTAGCGACCGAAAATCAATCGCTAATATATGTTAACAGTAACCAACATTAGCGATCGAACAAGCAATCGATTATCGGTCGCTAAAAATGGTTACCCAAACAATGCGACCAACCGTGTAGCGACCGTTTTTTATTATTTAGCGACCGAAATTACGGTCACCATTTAGCGATCGAATTAATATTTTGGTCTCTAAAATCTTAGCGGCCAGGTTATCAGCCACCACCATTAATCGGTCGCTAATTCGGTAGCTAAATTAAACAACGACCGAATTAGAAAGTTTAGCGACCGAAATTGCCGGTCGCTAAACAGTTGATTTTTTGTAGTGTTTGGAGGTACTTTTGAGACACCCCGTTGTGCCCCGTTGTTTTATTAGATTAAAACCTCATTAATTAATTTTTTAATCGTACACTTAACGTGAAAATACAAAATATTAAAACTTAAGTTACTAAACCCACAACTTCAATTAATTGAACGCCACAACATAAGTATATTATACATACGTACATATGTCTTATTATAGTAAATAGAAAACACTGTTTTAGGGAATCCTCTCAGTAGGATCCCTCACAGGCATATATTTAAACAAACTATTATAATCATCGGAAAATAAAACATCTTATAAGACTCACCGACCCTAAACATTAAACTACATTGCTGGAATCCACAGCTTGTCCTCCCGCATATGGTTCATACGGAGTTCCATCTAACTTCTCAGCAACTGGTTCCTCCATCAGGTCTTCTCATACGATCACATCAGAAATAAAATACAACAGACAAACATATAGGGGATAAGAAACAGTTCTATCATAAAAAAGCGGAAAAGAGTTATCGTATATCATAGAATAAATTTCACAGACTATCAACACATATAACTAACAAATCATCCTCGAAACTAAGATATTATCCTCTACCCTCAACCTCACACAACTAAACCTTTATATTGACGTGACCACTACAATCTTGTCACACTATCTCTATCCAAATAGGAATATTAGTCCCTCCTCCGAGCGAGCACTCCCCTCTATCAAATTATATCTATAGTAGCCCAATTGCTACACATAGACTATATCACTAGTAGCCCAATTGTTACACATAAAATTATATCTCTAGTAGCCCAATTGCTACACATAGACTATATCACTAGTAGCCCAATTGCTGCACATACAATTATATCTTCAGTAGCCCAATTGCCACACATACCATTATATCTCTAGTAGCCCAATTGCTACACCCAATAGTATATAAACCTCACCGACTCTTACGAGGTCATAACCTAGTGCCTCAACCTCTTACTAGAAACTCGTATAAATCCTCATTCCATATCTCATAATCTCACCTATAAAATGACTTAATTAAGCTAGGCACCTCTACGTCACATCCATTCTCTCACCCAAACAAATATCTTCCGAACAACATATATTTTTGCTTAAAGTCCACTAAGCACAATATTAAACCAGGAAGATCATGCATAACACATTAATCAACATTATATTCAAACACCAAAAATAATACGTCACATGCAATGGAATACCTCAACTAGCGTATCACAATAAATTCAACAACATAAAGTCAGACATCATCAAATACTTAAAATCAATCCTAATGTCGATTAACCTACAATCCCTGAATCACCATTGGTTTCACAGAAAATGTCTCCAATGTGATTTTGGTCTTGTCGATTACTCGACCACTAGTAGGGTTTAGGTCGTCCTACATAATTATTATAGAATATACTACTTATTGATTCTGACGGTAGAATGATTCTTTCCCCCACCTGAGTTATCACTGAAATCCCGAATCTGTCGTTCCTCGTTATCACACCACAGCTTAACAACTTCTCCTTCAACCAAACAACATACTATAATTAATCAAAAAAATCCACTTTGACATATTAATGCTAGGTTTCGGCCATCAATTCAAAAATAGGCTAGGGTCATTTTCTCATTCTAATCTTTTGGATAATAATTACTTAGATCTTAGCTTGTTAGGATAAATTGCTATCTTTTGGAAATATGAACAAAATCATTTAATCCCTTTCTCTTAGGGTTTCGGCCTCAATGTCTAAATAGGTTAGAATTTTAAAATCAACCTAATCTCTTAGATAAATGATCACAGAGTATTAGTGAGCATGAAATCAAGCATTTGCTTTCACAAATTAAACAAAAACACTAAACTTCTTTTCCATCATAATTTCGGCCCTAATTAGAAAGTTAAGCTAGGGATTTGTGTTGAACTTAAGCTCTTGGATATAAGCTATACAAGTATTATAGAACTTAAATCAAGTACGGACTTTCAAAAATAGGAACAAAATACCAAACCCGTTTTCTCACATAGGTTTGGCCAACAATGGTTATTAGGGAAGGAAAATGTTTTTGATTCCATGCTCTTGGATAATGGAAATAAACATCATAACTAGATCATAGAAATTGGTTTCACATTTTTATGATTTTTCTACAATTTTCTAGAATTATTCAAAGTTCTAGATCTAAGAATATAAATTCATGAAATATGAAGATTTAGATCTTCAGAATGGAAGAGATGATCTTGTTACCTCAAGTTAGGAAGATGAAAGAAGAATAGATGATGATCTTGGCAAGCTTTGTAATGGAATCACTTGGAGCTCTTAAAGAATGAAAATGGAGTTTAAGTGTTTTTGGTGAAGAAATGAAGAAGATGAAGAGATGAATTGGGTGGTGGGGGGGGAGGGGGGGGGGGGGGTCCATGGTTTGGATCGGTATTTATAGGCTACATCTTAGGGTTTGTTTGGTTCTTAGGTTTTAGATTAATGGGTTTTGTGATTATTTAATTAATATATGATTAACCATAGTTAATAATTAACTTAACTAAGGTTACTTTGCTAACCATGGTTAATAAACATGTGGCTCACATTAATTGAATGGTGTGGCTCCTTGTCCACAAAAACTAACCATGGTTCCTTAACCATGGTTAAAATTTTAACTCAACGTCGATTAGGTTAAGCTTAGGGGTATTTTGGTCATTTCACTTGAAAAATTCCCGATCACTAAAATTTAAGACTCTTTGTCCTCTCTGCTACACTAACCTCTCCTAATACCTCAGCTCCATAATCGACTCATTCGTTTACCCGACTTATCTCCCGACCTAAGTTTTATGCGTTTTCTTAAAGATTACGCCCGAATAAAATTATTATTATTTCATTCCTAACAATTTTTTTTCGAAACTTGGGAAATACTCAGTAAAATCTTATTGTCAGTGAAAACGCAGACCGGGTTCCGTCTGAATTTTCAACCCAAATTTTTACCGTAACCTTCTACCATAAAAGAGACTATGAATATGATTTTATTTTATTCAAAATAACTTTCTAACTCTCAGATTAAAATATAATTAATTATATTTTAATAGGTTAAGCAGCGTAATTAAAAATCAAGCTGTTACAACTTCAGCCATTAGAAAGGGTTAATCCATTTGTGTCCAAGTAACCTAATTCACGATTTTGGTCGTATATTGAGTATGAGATGTTCGATTGAGGTGATCTTGGATGCATTGGAAATCTAAGAATTATCTACAAGCCTTATTTTAGGTTTATGGGCCTAATTCGGCTCCTATCAATTCGCCCAGCAGATTCTATCTGACAGTACTTGGTTCTTGGGTTCACCTAGCGAATCGAGTAGTACCAAAAACGAGTTTTTGGGTTTTTTAAACCAATTGCACCCAAATGTGTTTTAAACCTCTAAACCACAGCTTAAACCATATTTCCCACGTTTCTAACTTCAGAAATCTGCCTCCCTCTCTTCTCTTAGAATTTTTGTTGCTTTCTCTCTAAAATTCTCTCAACAAACCATTTTTTGTTCATAGTTCTTCGCCATCCCTTGCCAAAAGAATCTCGCTGCTAATATACGCTCATTTGTGTCAGCTTTAAACATATTGGTGTTGATGTTTGGGGTTTTAAGCAAGGTAAAAATTCGTGCACCTTGTCACTCTTTTTTTCTTTTGAGTTCTTGATCTATAAATTGAACCAAAGTATTTTCTATATCATTCTTGAGGTAGTGGGTAAGCGGTCGTGAGACGAAATCTAGTCGGAACCTTTCTCCTATTTCCCTTCAGTTGTGATCTGCATACTAGGTATGGGGGAAGAAACATTTATGAATATATAGGTTTTGGGGTAGATTAAGATGAAGGGGTTAACCCATAACTCCTACAAATGTTATGTATGTTGTGAATGATCAAGTATGAATGTAAATGTGTTATTCTTAATGCTTGTACATTAGTTGATGATTGATTTAATTCTATAACATGTTTATATGCTATGAATTTATGGATTATTAATATGCATCGATGATATCAAATGATGGTGACATGGTATTTGTTATGTAAAGAATGTTATATTAACCTTGATATATAAGAACATAGCATTACGTTAATGAAATCCCCATACTGAATGAGTTTGGTATGAGAGGTCAAGTTGATGGCAATGGATTGTGAAGCGAAATTAATGCACAGCTTTGAGCTCTCGAGTCCGCGAGCTAATCCAGGATTTGCATTGTGAATTTTTGCACAAAGTTGAGCTCTCGAGTTCGCGAGGTGAACTAGGATTCACTCGACGAATTAGCCTTTTTGGGCTAAGTATAATTAAAGGAGATATAGTAAAATAAACTATGTTGAATTGGATAGTAAATGTTTAGAAAATTGTAAATAAAAGTTTAGTTAATAAGACTAAATCGATGATATGAATAAGGACGTTAATATTTGAAATGGCACAAAACAACACTAGGAGGGGGTTGAATAGTATTTTCTCAAATCAGAGTTTTTCAAGCACAAAACAAAATTCAATGCAGATATGACGCTTAGTTATAGATGCCTTTTATAGCAAACTGAGTATCAGCTATTAACTCTCCCCAATTAGTTAACAGGATATATGAATAAACTCAATAATAAAGTAAAGACCTAGGGAAAGAAAGCACTCATAGATTTATCCTGGTTCACCCACAATCTTTGGGCTACATCCAGTTCTTGGCTTCACCAAGATTTAACACTATAACTGATCAAGGTTACAAACGAGTATTATTTGCATACCTAGCCACTCCATGTAACATCCTAAAATTTTAATATAATTAATTAGATTAAAAAAAAAGATTAAGTCATTAAAAAGTATAGTGCAAATAAAATATAATTAAGAGATTTAGTGTAGCGAATTTGTTAACATAAGAAACTATAAGAAATTGTTATAAAAAAAAGTTAAAAAATTGAATGCCAATGAGGGAGGGGGCTGGTAACTCACGTACAAAAAATTGAAGGTTGAATTATGATAAAAGAAAAACGGGCCCACATGGATGATTTAAAAGGAAAATAAAATACATATATAAAATAATGTTAAAAGCAATTGGGGTCAAGTCCTCAGGGTTTTCACAATATAAACGTAGGAAGGAATATGATGGTAGTATGTCGCCGCACAGTGGCTGAAGGAAAAAAAAAAAAATAATAAAAGAAGAGAACCGCGCTGATCATCGTTTGCACACGGATCAAAAGGACTTAAGGACTTTTCTGGTTAATCGATGCTTTTGTCTTAGATAATTTAAAGAGCTTTGGAGGTCTTCGAGAGGTGAGTAACAATACTTTTTATGAACCCTTTCCATGGTATATATATGATTGTTTTTGTTGATAAGGGATTACCATGTGGTTTTGGGAGTCTTTAATTGACTTGATGCATATTGTTAGTAACCTAAATTCTAAAATTGGGGTTTTGTTTAAAAGGGGAATTAATTGATTAATTGATGTTGTAACATGCTTATTCATGTATGATATGTTGTGATATTCATGATTGTTTGTTATTGGTGGAAGTTTATACGTTTAAAATTGAGGGAAATAGTTTGTTACATGCATGAGACATGACATATTTGAGTTATAATATGTTGTATGATGTTTGCCGCAATACCATCTATGATAGGGGTATCGAAAAGTAATACCACCGTAATAGGGTATCGAAAGTAACATCCCCATATAATTGGGATGTCGAGAAAGAGCAATACCGCCTAAAAAGGGGTATCGAAAGTAACACCGCCACATGTTGGGGTGTCGAAAAGGGAGAAATACCGCCATGTGTACATGGGAGGTATCGAAATAGAAATGTCCCCGACAGGAGGGTGACATCGAAACATTCCTCATGAGTAGGGGTGGGCAATGGGACACCATTGTCGTGTGATGTGTGAGATTTATGGCATGCCGGTAAGAGACCAATTTAGTTATGAGGCCTTCGAGCCACTGGGATTAATTTAGAATTTACTTGGTATGTGGAATGTGATACATTGAGATGAGTTTATCTTATGCTATATGCATTTGACTTGATGAAATTTTTGGTTGTTATTAAAATTATTCTTTTTATATATTATTTTGGAAAATTAGCGGATACCATGGACGTTTTTCCGGTTACCGTGCCGGCTGAGAACAACACTATTTTCGAAACATTTTATAACTGTATTGTTGTGCACTGGGATTTTATATCTCATTATAAGTGTTGTTTTCAGAGCACGAGGACATCGCTGTTGAGGATCCAGAGATCTGAAGAGTCATCTTTGATTAGCTAGTTGGTTAGTAATGTAGTATGGTTTAGAGTATTATGCGGATGACGTTCTTTGGTTTGCGTACTATTTTTCTCAGATTGTAATTAGACGCCCGGTTTTGAGGCTTTTAGTTTTTATTCAAATGATTCGATTTAATGATAATTTTCAATACTTTGTAAATACTATTATTTTATTTAATATGAAGTATTTTCATACTTAGTTTGATGTAAAATCACACTATCAAATCACCCCAAGCTTATTCAATTGCTTGTCCTCAAGCAATCACTAAGGCCAGAAGAATAAATAGAACATGGATAGTGAACCAAGAACCCGAGCATATAATTCAAGTAATAGGCATTTCAAACAATTCAGCAATAGACAATCAGTTCAAGTCCAATTAGACGCTTAGGTTCCCTAGACTCATATTCTCACTGATTTGGGCACTCTTTCTCACCTGAAGCTCACCCCAAGCTTGTTCCTTTGCTTGGCTCTCTTTCTACCTCACTCAAGTGTTTAGGGGTATGTGACAATTCGCTCCATTTTCCTCAAGGAATGAATTCTACCATAGGCTTGACTATCAACCAAATCTCTACTTTATTAATGAAAACAATTAAGAATCAAGAGGTCTTTTGCTTCGGTTGTAACGTGGCCATGGGATTAATCGTTAGGTGGGGAAATCAAGAAAGGGACATTTCAAAAGGCTACACGAAATATCAAACATTTCAACACATGACACCTTCTAAAATACCTTCTTGGGTTTTCGATTTACTTTTCCACCTTTCTTTTCTTTCTTTTTCTTTTTATTTCTCATTTCTTTTTGTCATCCCCTTCTCTATATATTTTTTCTTTTTCTTTTGTTTTTTTTTCTTTTATTTTTCTTTTGCTTGGAGAAGGGGATATTTTTCAACTCAAGAGAATTATTTTTTTTCTGATTCTTGCATCCCAAAAATTTTTCAACTACCTTTTTACCCTTTTTTAATACTTTAGAAGGTACTATCAAACATCATTCATCAGAGTAATTCAAGGTACCAAGAAAAGTATTTCATTCTTTCAGGCTCAAAGTTGGGCAACTAAGGGGTAGCATTTAGTCATTCAAAGCTCAGAAGGCCAGAAAAATACCTAGTGCCTCAATCATTTTCAAAAATGTTTTCAAAAATTTTCAAGCTTCGAAACGGTTTCAAGTCAAGTTCTAGAGAAATACAATCCAAGAGGAATAACACTCTAACACAAAGAATAGGGTAAATTGAGTGAGTACCCCTTTGGCTCAAAAGCTCACATTTTAATAGTTCAAAGATCAATGAAAAACACAAATCTTTAGAACCACATGCTAATTATCAACTATCCAAGATCATCTCAAGCATTTTTTATTTGCAGCCGTATCACAAGAATGAAAAAAAATGGGTTCAAAAATTCACTATCACAATTTAATAGGCACTTAGTTCCCACAATTGGATGCAAAATCTAAGCAAGGGCAATCTAATTGTGTGAACATGCAAAGCTATCATGCAAGACTATATGAATGCAACATGCAAAATGCAAATGCAAAATACCCCTACCCCAAGCTTAAGAATTTACATTGTCCCCAATGTAAACAATCAAGTTGGAAAGAGGAGAAAAATAAAATAAAATAAATATGGAACGACCTACCGAGGCGGTAGCGGGTGCTGGTTCGCATGCTTACTGGCTGTGTTTCTCCCTGCCCTTTTTGCTTCTCCTTCCTTATTATCCTGAAAACACTTAACAAATTTATTAATAGAAGAAAACTCTTGATCTTCTCAAATTATTCAAGAGTTAAAAATCAAAAACAAAATCTAACTAAAGAGAAGGGTTAAGAAAAGTTGGGTTGCCTCCCAATAAGCGCTTCTTTAACGTCACTAGCTTGACGCCCCAGGATCCTCCTCCTCCGATCAACTGGTATTTGGAGTGGAGATTGTAGCAGTAATATCACTTTATCCTCAGCTCCACCCAGCCAATGTGTGAAAACTCCATTGACCTTTGCAATTATGAATTTACTTCCTCTCGGGTCAAGTGGAATTTTCAAGAGGAAGTTTGCCAGACAAGTGGAAGGGTTTAGTTTTGCAGCGTCCACACATGCATGCAAGCCAACATATTTGTCCAATGTAGAAAGTTCAAATTCCTTAGCAAGCATGGCGGAATCCACTACCACTTCGTCTTCATTTTGATCCATCTCCCCAACCATATTCTGCTCAAACAATGCTTCATGTGGGTATTGTACTAGCTGTTTGCGAATCTCCCCCACTTTCATTTTGAAGCTTTGCATCAGAGCATCGATACAATCATAATTGGCTCTTGCCTTGGCCTCAGAGATGGATAGTCCTTGGGAATGTTGTTCTAGAGCAATTTTCAGAGGTGTTTGTTCATTCCATTCCCATTCCTCCTCATGCTTCATGATTACACTGTAAGCTTGTGCATGAGGGCATTGATATCCCCAGAGCTCATAGTCTCCCAAGACTACATTGGGCCCAAAGGAATATTTTGTGACTCCATCCAAGGCAGGAAAATAGTAAATCTCCATGTGTTACAATCCACCTTGAACAGATAAAACTCAAGAGAAAAAAAAAGCAAATATATACAGAAAAAAATCAAATATACACAGGAAATAAAAATTAAGAAAATGTCTAAATTAGTTGTCTCATTTGTTACTAATGATATCTAACCCCAACAACAAGGGATTTAACTACTCATGAAAAATGAGAATACAAAAGAGAAGGAGAGAAGGGATGAAGAACACTCATAGAAGAATCCTCCAATCTTCTTCCATTCCCAGAGCAAGGAAAACATCCCTTACTAGGGTTGGAACCCTACTCCAGCCGCAGTCTCCAAGTGCCTCCCCAAAAAAACTCCCCCTTTCTACCCTAAAACAGCAACTTATACCAATTAGTTCTGCGCGCGTTCGCGAGGCGAGACATGTCTCGCGAGGCGAATGTTAAAAATCTGCTGTTTCAGAGAATTGAACTCTCGCGAGGTGAGAGTTTCTCGCGACGCGAAAACGAAAGGTTCTTCTCAATTACGCCCGTGAGGAGCATCAGGGCCTGGGCGTGATGGCTTCTGGTTTCCAGACTCGCGAGGCGAGACATGGTTCGCGAGGCGAACCAGAAAAGCTTGCATTTTCTGGAACAGTCAACTTTCAGGGTCGCGAGGTGAATCCAGTCTCGCGGGGCGAATCTCCAGAATTCTGCTTGGCTCAATTTCTTCTCTTTTCGGGCTCTTTTTCATCCAAGCTCCATCAAGGTCAATTCTGAGCATTTTTACATTAATTCCTGCAAAACAACACCAAGAAACCGCTTCACCCGTTCCAAGGGAAAATCTAACTAAAATCAAATAAAGAATGCCTAATCTATATGAAAAATCCATGCAAAAGTGTACAGAAAAGATGATGTAAAATCACACTATCATAGTTATTAGAGAAAAATTTTATGACCTGTGTTTTTTTAATTAAATGTTTTGAAGGATTTTTATTGAAATTAATTTGGGTTACTACTAATGTAACGAAGGGCGTTACATTTTTGGTATCAGAGCAGTTCAATTCTAAATCGGACTGTGGTAGTGGTACTTTTTCTAAAGCAAAACTTGGGCGCATAGGATGCTTGTTAGAGTTATAAATACTGCATGTTATTCTTTGGGATATTGGACCTTATCAACCCAATATTACATTGGTAGTGAGCATGTTTATAGGACTAATAGGCGAGGGACAAACATTACACTTGCAGTAGCTTTGGATTGTATGATCAGGGCTATGCAAGGGCAGACGGAGACTCACCGTCAACTGTAGGGGAATGGGGACCAATCACTGATGGAGTGGTGGCAACCTAGGACCCTTAGCACGTGGGGCTTTTCAAATTCAAGAAGAACGATCCGCCATCATTCCGAGGCAGCTTAGAATCCGAAGGAGATTGGATTTCTTTAACTCGTATAGGAGAAAAAGTTACTATATTGTTTGATTCAGGAACAACACATTCTTTGGTATATCATTCATATGTGAAATTTGAGTTGCCTATCTTTCGTTTGTCCTTTGATTCATGTGTTTCTGCTTCTATGGGGGATAATCTTATTTCTTCAAGTGCTTGTTTAAATCGTCTTCTTGTGCATCGGGATGTGCCTTATGCAATCAATCTTATTTGTTATCTATGTCTGGGTTGGATGCTATTCTTCGTAAGGACTGATTGTCGTCTAGACTTGTTGTCATAAAGCAGTACTCTGATAGAACATTTTTTTGCTTCTTCACAACCAATGTCGATTAATCCTTCGATGTCGACCCATATTATGTTTGTTGTTTCTTGTAATAAGTGCTTAGTTGAGAGAGCTCAAAGATCGATACCTTTTTTTTCTCTGGTAAGGTAGATATTTATAGTGATGTGGCAGTAATACTTGTAGCGTGTGAGTAAAAGTAAAATTTGCTTAGCCTTCCATGGTACGTTTAATTTTGGATTTTTACATGTAGATTAGTCTATTAAAAAAAATTTGGAATTTAGGGTACTTGATTCTTTATATGAGATTTTTTAATGTTGATGATGAATTGATTTTAATAAATGTGTTTTCCTTGAATCTATAAAGAATTACTACTAATGGCAGTTTTGTATGTGTGTTCATGCTGGTCTTTTCTCATTTACGCTATTCTCATCATCTATATTTTTGCCAACAGTGTCAAAACCCATTTCCATATCTAATTGAAATGTCTTTTTTTTAATTCCTCCTGTGCGTGAAGTTCACCTCCATTGCGTCGAGGCCAATTTATTGAATTGTAATTATATTTCCAACTTCATCTGACGCATGGATTTAATCGTGGCATGAATTCTATTTTTTTGGTTTGAATCTAATTAATATATATTTAATATTTAAATTATATTATGGTTCACTTTATAAATTTTAAAAATATGTTTGTTTTGTATTAAGTTTTGAGTGCTTTTAGAGGGGGAAAATGATTGGGATATAAGGTTATGTGTCGACAATGTGCAATTGAACAAAGTAACCATTGGGGATAGGTATCTTTTGCCCAGGACTGATGACCTTAGATAAGTGGTGTAGAGTGACGGTTGATTCTAGTAAAGTAGATGCATAGATAGGATGAGAGAAGCCTAAGACGGTGTCATATGTGATAAGTTTCCTAGAATTGGAAGAGTGTTATAGGAAGTTATAAATGGGTTAGCTAGACTAGCCTTACCTCTCACCAAGCTGACTAGGAAAAGTAAATCTCTTGTACGAGATAAAATTCGAAGTTTTTCATGATCATAAATGTCATCACACATTTATATATTTTGATGAATGACAAACACTAATAAAAAGGCAAGAGAATTTTTCTTATAGCATGCAGGTACCGCGTGCACAAATTCAAATTATTATGGTGTACCAGAAAATCAAGTATCAAGATATCAAGAAAGATTGAGTATATATACTAGGTCTTAGTTATCTTGTAAGGGTATGATGGCTAAAACTCACTTTGGCTCATTTAATCAATTTAACTAAAACACTACACTTTTGGATAAAAGGTTTTTAATTAAGCTTTTGATTAACAAAGTATTTTTCAAATTGATTTTAAATTAAAAATAAATAAATAGAAATCTGATTTAACAAAAAAAAAATAGATTGAGTTTTTCAAAATATAAAATCAGTTTTTCAATCCCATGCAATTATTAATTTTCAAGGTGCAATTAATTTATTCAATACGTTGCAGCATATCAAATAGTTCAATTTCAAAATGATGCAATTTCAATTGAAATGATCAATTTTTCACTTTTTCAAACCGTGTGCAGAGTTTGGTCAACATAAAATATATAGCAAATGGAAAAATTTTGTCAATCTTATAAAAACTGATTTGCACTAAAGCTTCAACCGTTTGAGCCTTTGATTCAATTTAATTATGATTGAGATTTTATTTTCAATTGACTAAGCTTTTCTTCTCAATTGAAAAACGTGATTAATTGAGTTTTGAATGAAATAAATTGATTGACTAAATATTTCCAATTGACTGGCAACGGTAATTTGTTCAATAATGACCAAAATAATAGTACATTGTTCTTTACACATATATGTGAAACTTGGGTGCAACGTAAAGCTTTCTTTTTGAAATTAAATGATATTGATCTTGAATAAATAAAGCTTCAGTGTGTGAAATTTGAATTGGAATCTGTATGTATATCTCAAGGCATGAACCGATTTTAACATGTGAAAATTGTTTTTTTGAACCACCCAATTGATTTGCACATTAAATTTAATGATGCAACGACTAGCTTTCAATGACATAAGTCCTTTCCTTATTTGAGGTGCAACGGCTAGCTTTCAATGACATAAGTCCTTTCCTTATTTGAGGTGCAACGGTCATATTTTCAAAAGGCTATAAAAGTGGTTTTTGTTGAAAATTCATAAGAGAAAAGAATACATGAAAAATACATTTTTGATTTGAAAATTATTTTGTGAGCCAAATTGTATTATTATCATCATACTCGTAGTGCTTCAAGTTGTAATCATCTGCACTAGAAGAGTGTATCATATTGTTCTTCCTTTGCTGAAACTTTGTGTGAGGGTGTGGTATCCCTCTTTGTTGTGATTGAGGTTTCTACACAAGGGTGGGGTATCCCTAGTGAGAAGGGCTCTGTTGTGTACAAAGGTTGCAAGCACCAGTTATAAGCTTGTTTGTTAGTGGAAGAAAATCCCACAGGTGGAGTGGGGACTGGACGTAGGTCACTGGTGGTTGGTGGCTGAACCGGGATAAAATCCTTGCGCAAGTATTCTCTTTACCTCTCTTTTAATTTATTTCTTTTATATAATTGATTGCGTGATAAACTTTGTTAAAGAAATTTTGTTGAAAAATTAAAAAGAAATTTGTATACTCAATTCACCCCTCCCCTCTTGAGTCGAAGCCACATATTCCAACAAGTGGCATCAGAGCTAGACTCTTGCATAAAGAGCTTAGCAGCTTCAAGAGAAATGACTTCGAATGACTTTCTACCCGAAGGAGCCTCCCTTGGCAGACCCCCTGCCTTTAATGGTGAAGAACATGCATATTGGAAAGAACGCATGATAATTTTTATTCAAGCACAAGATTATGATGTGTGGGATGCTATTGAAAATGGACCTTTTGTCCCTATGAAAGATGTAGATGGTAAGTATGTTATTAAGCCTAGAAGTGAACTAACTGAGGATGAGAAAAAGAAAGTACAATTAAATTTACGTGCTAGAAATATGATAACATCTACTTTGAGTAGGGGAGATCAGGGTCTCAAATTTCAAGACGGGCAAAGAAATGTGGGATACGCTTCAAGTCACTCATGAAGGAACGAGTGAAGTCAAGCGCGCAAGGACAAACACTCTGATAAGAGAATACGAGCGGTTCATGATGAAGCAAGGAGAATCCATCCAAGACATACAGAAACGCTTCACTCACATTGTGAACCAGCTTGCTGGTCTGGGTAAGAATATTGATAATGAAGATTTAATTAATAAAGTTCTACGTTGTTTGAGCAGGGAATGGCAGCCGAAGGTGACAGCAATTGCTGAATCTAAAGATCTCACCACAATGAACTTAGCGACACTATTTGGAAAATTACAAGAGCATGAACTAGAACTTAGTCGCCTGTCGGAACACGAAGAAAAAGACAAGAAAAAGAAGAGCCTAGCCTTGAAAGCATCCTCCTCCATAAATGAGGAAGAGAGTGAAAAAGATGAAGAAGAGGAAGATGCTTCAGATGATGAAATGGGAATGCTAGTAAAGAAATTCAAAAGATTTGTGAAAAAGAAAGCTAACTCAAGAAGATCATCAACCTTTCCCAAAAAGAGTTTCAATAAGGGAGATGGTCCAAGCTCCACACCTACTTGCTATGAATGTGGAAAGCCCGATCACATGAGGTATGATTGCCCTAAATTACAAAAGAAGGACAAATTCGAAAGAAAAGAAAAGAAGGAAAACAAACCTAGAAGAGCTTACATAGCTTGGGATGAAAATGATTTGGATACCATCGATGATTCAGACAATGAGGAAGCTAACTTATGTCTCATGGCTGGCCACAAAAGCGATGATGAGGTAACCTCTAACTCTTCTTCTTCTTCTTCTTGCTCATATGATGCATTCCATGATGCCTTTCTTGAACTACACAATGACTCTATGAGATTGGCTAAGGCATTGCAAAAATCCAAGAAAATGGTTAATTATTTGCAAAACCAAGTAATTACTTTAACAAAAGAAAGGTTGGAATTAGAGAAGGAAAACTATAGCATTGGATATACTCTAGGAAATTTTACATGCAAAAAGTGCAGTGAATATGAAAAACAAGTAAATAACTTGAAGATCACTCTTGCAAAATTCACCAATGGTAGAGATAACTTGAATGTTCTTTTGGGAATCCAAAAAGGTGTATATGATAAGGCTGGCTTAGGATATAAGCCTAATGATCATGAAAAATCCTTTTTGAAGAAAACATTTGTGCCTACTCATACATCTGTTAGTCCTTTCGTCAAATGTTATTATTGTGCTAGAAAAGGGCATACCGCATCAACTTGTAATATGAGAAAGGAGAATGAAAAGAAAAAAATGGGTTCCTAAGGGAACATCATATGGCACTAACAACCAAGGACCCAATAAAATTTGGGTACCTAAAAACAAAATATAATTGTTGTTTTGTAGGTATGCTTGAAAGCCAAGACTACAAATTGGTACCTTGACAGCGACTGCTCTAAGCATATGACGGGAGACATTAGCAAGTTCACATCCTTCACACCAAAAGTTGGAGGACATGTGGCATATGGTGACAATAACAAAGGGCAAATTCTTGGGATTGGAAGTGTTGGTAAAAGTCCGACAACATCAATTGATAATGTACTTTTTGTGGAAGGACTAAAGTACAACCTCCTAAGCATAAGTCAACTTTGTGACAAAGGTAACAGGGTTAGCTTTGATTCTAAAAGTTGTTTAATTGAAAATTTGCATGATAAAAATAAGAAATTAATTGGACATAGAATTAATAATATTTATATGATAGACTTAGATGATATCTCTTCAAATGATGCATGTTGTCTTGTCTCTAGAGAAGAAGACAGTTTTCTTTGGTATCGTAGGATTGCACACATACACACGGAGCACTTAAACAAGCTTATTTCAAAAGAACTTGTTATCGGTTTACCCAAAATGAAATTTAAAAGGGATGGATTGTGTGATGCATGCCAAAAAGGTAAACAAACAAAGGCTTCCTTCAAACCAATTAATATTGTTTCATCGGAGAGCCCCTTGAAACTCCTACATATGGATCTTTTTGGGCCTTCTAGAACTAAGAGCCTTGGTGGCAATTTTTACACGTTAGTAATTGTTGACGACTACTCTAGGTTCACTTGGACCTTATTTCTTTCACACAAAAGTGACACCTTTAAAGCTTTTAAAAAATTATCCAAGGTAATTCAAAATGAAAAGGATCTAAAAATTATATCTATTAGAAGTGACCGTGGCGGGGAATTTGAAAACGAAACGTTTGAAATTTTTTGTGAAGAAAATGGCATAAAACATAATTTTTCTGCGCCTAGGACCCCACAACAAAATGGGGTGGTAGAAA
The DNA here is from genome assembly GCA_030762895.1 of Sophora flavescens. NCBI lineage: Eukaryota > Viridiplantae > Streptophyta > Magnoliopsida > Fabales > Fabaceae > Sophora > Sophora flavescens. The sequence continues at coordinate 151,459,520 of CM061064.1, forward strand.
GAAAAAATCGGGCTTTAGAGGAACTCGCTAGAACACTATTAAACGATGCAAACCTCCCAAAATATTTTTGGGCGGATGCAGTTAGCACTGCTTGCTATGTTCTCAATAGGGTCTTAATTAGACCAATTCTAAAGAGAACCCCATATGAATTATATAAAGGAAGGAAGCCCAATATCTCTCATTTTCGTGTGTTTGGATGCAAATGTTTTGTGCTTAATAATGGTAAAAATAATTTAGGAAAATTTGATGCCAAAGCTGATGAAGGGATATTCTTAGGTTATTCATCATCTAGCAAAGCCTTCAGGGTATACAATAAAAGAACTTTAACTGTTGAGAAATCAGTGCATGTTTCTTTTGATGAGACTAACCCCAAAAGGTTGGGAAAGGATATTGTTGATGACCTTGCAGATTCCTTAGAACATACCCACTTGGATGAAAAGAAAAATCAAGAGGACAAAGAAGGCAATGATGATGAGATCAAGCAAGAGGAAGAATAACTTCAAGATCTTCCCAAAGAATGGAAAGTTTCCAAAAATCATCCATTGGACAACATTATTGGTGATATTTCTAAAGGGGTAATTACTAGAAACTCCATTAAAAATGCTTGAAATCACATGGCTTTTGTTTCTCAAATAGAACCTAAGAACATTGACGATGCTATTTGTGATGAATTTTGGTTGTTAGCCATGCAAGAGGAATTAAATCAATTTGAAAGAAATCAGGTATGGGAACTAGTCCCTAGGCCATCAAAAAATCAAACAATTGGGACTAAATGGGTCTTTAGAAATAAATTAGATGAAAATGGTATAATTGTTATAAACAAGGCTAGACTTGTAGCTAAGTGGTACAATCAAGAGGAGGGCATAGATTATGAAGAAATATATGCACCCGTAGCCAGACTTGAGGCCATTCGCATGTTACTTGCATTTGCTTGCATTATGAATTTTAAATTATATCAAATGGATGTAAAAAGTGCGTTTTTAAATGGCTTTATTCAAGAAAAGGTGTATGTAAATCAACCTCCTGGTTTCGAAAATTTTGACCTATCCAATCATGTGTTTCGCTTAAAGAAAGCGCTTTATGGTTTAAAGCAAGCTCCTAGAGCTCGGTATGAGCGCTTAAGCAAGTTTCGTTTAGAAAAAGGTTTTTCACGAGGGAAGGTTGACACAACCTTATTTATTAAAAAAAAATCACATGATATTCTTCTTGTACAAGTGTATGTGGATGATATAATTTTTGGTGCTACAGATGAGTTTCTTTGCAAAGAATTCTCTAAGCATATGCAGGAAGAATTTGAAATGTAGATGATGGGAGAATTAAATTTCTTCCTTGGGCTTCAAATCAAACAAACAGACAATGGCATATTCATAAGTCAAGCAAAATACTGCAAGGAACTTTTAAAAATATTTGGAATGGACAATGCCAAGGAGATAGTCACACCAATGAGCACCTCATGCTACTTAGATAAGGATGAAAATGGTAAGCCTATTGAATTGACAAAATATCGAGGTATGATTGGATCCCTCTTGTATCTTACTGCAAGTAGGCCTGACATCATGTTTAGTGTTTGCATATGTGCTAGATATCAGGCTAGTGCTAGGGAATCCCACCTTGCGGCGGTTAAGCGGATAATGAGATTTTTAGTTGGGACAAAAGACATGGGCTTGTGGTACCCCAAAGGCGACACATGCAATTTGGTTGGGTATTCCGACTCTGACTTTGCAGGTTGCAAGTTAGATAGGAAAAGTACTAGTGGGACATGCCACTTTTTAGGTAGTGCCTTAGTTTCATGGTTTAGCAAAAAATAAGCTAGTGTGGCATTGTCAACCGCTGAGCCGGAATACATAGCAGCAGGGAGTTGTTGTGCCCAAATTATTTGGATGAAACAACAACTGTTAGACTATGGTGTCCAATTAGATCATATCCCCATTCGATGTGATAACACTAGTGCCATTAACTTGACTAAGAATCCCATTCAACATTCTAGGACAAAACACATTGAGATAAGACACCATTTTATTCGGGATCATGTGCAAAATGGAGATTGTGTTTTGGAGCATGTGGGTACAACTAAGCAATTAGTAGATATTCTTACTAAACCCCTCAATAAAGAGAGTTTCTTTTACATCAGAAGAGAATTAGGCATCCTAGATTTATCTTACGTGTTTACTTTTATTCTCACATATCTATCAAATTTGTTCTCTGTCGATAATGTTATTAATAAATATGTGAGCAGGACAATTAATTTTATCATAGTTCCTGTAACTATATGTCACACTTTTCGATAATAAATTTCCAAATTAACTGCATAAACTGAATTGCATCCAGTTGGTCAGTGTGCTCCTGCACCGTCGGTTCTATTGTGATAGTCTGATTTTGTTAGCTTGGATACCGTGAATCATAAAATCATAAAATCAAAATCCATATTGGCTACTACACATACTTATTTTATTAATCTATTAATGTCCCACTTTTCATCTATTTTGATGAATGAAAGTTATCATCTTTTTTATTATCTTTTATCCATAAACTTTCTTTTTGATCATGCCAAAAGGGGGAGAAGAATTGGAATATTAATCTTGCATAAAATAAATGTAATTGAACTATTCAGGGGGAGCATGCTTATAATATTCCATTGCCTAATAATTTGAATTTATGCCTTCTGAACTTAACTGACGTATCTATTGAGTAATATGTTTTAGATAAGGGGAAATCCATCCCACGCTCATGCAGTGCGTATATGACTCTGACACCACATTACATAGGTAAGAAGGTAAGGTTTGTCAGCATCAAAAAGGGGCAGTATGTAATCACACATTTATATATTTTGATGAATGACAAACACTAACAAAAAGGCAAGATAATTTTTCTTATAGGATACAGGTACCGCGTGCACAAATTCAAATTATTATGGTGTACCAGAAAATCAAGTATCAAGACCTCAAGCAAGACCTAGTATATATACTAGGTCTTAGTTATCTTGTAAGGGTATGATGGCTAAAACTCACTTTGGCTCATTTAATCAATTTAACTAAAACACTACACTTTTGGATAAAAGGTTTTTAATTAAGCTTTTGATTAACAAAGTATTTTTTAAATTGATTTTAAATTTAAAAAAATAAATAGAAATCCGATTTAACAAAAAAAAAATAGATTGAGTTTTTCAAAATATAAAATCAGTTTTTCAATCCCATGCAATTATTAATTTTCAAGGTGCAATCAATTTATTCAATACGTTGCAGCATATCAAATAGTGCAATTTCAAAATGATGCAATTTCAATTGAAATGATCAGTTTTTCACTTTTTCAAACCGTGTGCAGAGTTTGGTCAACATAAAATATATAGCAAATGGAAAAATTTTGTCAATCTTATAAAAATTGATTTGCACTAAAGCTTCAACCGTTTGAGCATTTGATTCAATTTAATTATGATTGAGATTTTATTTTTAATTGACTAAGCTTTTCTTCTCAATTGAAAAACGTGATTAATTGAGTTTTGAATGAAATAAATTGATTGACTAAATATTGCCAATTGATTGGCAACGGTAATTTTTTCAATAATGACCAAAATAATAGTACATTGTTCTTTACATATATATGTGAAACTTGGGTGCAACGTAAAGCTTTCTTTTTGAAATTAAATGATATTGATCTTGAATAAATAAAGCTTCAGTGTGTGAAATTTGAATTGGAATCTGTATGTATATCTCTAGGCATGAACCGATTTTAACATGTGAAAATTGTTTTTTTAAACCACCCAATTGATTTGCACATTAAATTTAATGGTGCAACGGCTAGCTTTCAATGACATAAGTCCTTTCCTTATTTGAGGTGCAACGGTCATATTTTCAAAAGGCTATAAAAGTAGTTTTTGTTGAAAATTCACAAGAGAAGAGAATACATGAAAAATACATTTTTGATCTGAAAATTATTTTGTGAGCCAAATTGTGTTATTATCATCATACTCACGGTGCTTCAAGTTGTAATCATCTGCGCTAGAAGAGTGTATCATATTGTTCTTCCTTTGCTGAAACTTTGTGTGAGGGTGTAGTATCCCTCTTTGTTGTGATTGAGGCTTCTACAAAAGGGTGGGGTATCCCTAGTGAGAAGGGCTCTGTTGTGTACAAAGGTTGCAAGCACCAGTTATAAGCTTGTTTGTTAGTGGAAGAAAATCCCACAGGTGGAGTGGGGACTGGACGTAGGTCACTGGTGGTTGGTGACTGAACCAAGATAAAATCCTCGCGCAAGTATTCTCTTTACCTCTCTTTTAATTTATTTCTTTTATATAATTGATTGCGTGATAAATTTTGTTAAAGAAATTTTGTTGAAAAATTAAAAAGAAATTTGTAGACTCAATTCACCCCTCCCCTCTGGAGTCGAAGCCACATATTCCAACAATAAAAGCCGTAAATGATTGTTGATAGAGAGAGAGGGAGGGTGAAATATAAGGCAAAGAAAGTAAATTATAGGTTGAAAATTTGTAGTGACTTTAGAAAATAGATTAAATGATTGTAGTTTCAAGATCAGGAATTGTAATCTCTTTTGGATCAAGAGAATTATATGTTATCTGATAATCGTCTAGTGTTGTTTAAGAATAGGATCATTGTTCTGTAAGGAGGGGAGCCTTAGAAGAAAAAAATGTTAGAAGAGACACAACATAAACCATACATTTAGGAATAACCAAGATGTATCAAGATTTAAAGAAGATGTATTGGTGAACGGGAATAAAAAAGGATGTTGTTTTAAAGTTGTATATATTTTCTCAAATTTTATTATTATGTTTTGTTATATGATTATTTTTAGAGAATCATTTTTCTTGAAATTTCAGATTGTTTCTCAAGTGACCAAATATTAATCGTCATTAATATACCCCTAGGAATTGTTTTCATATAGATTAATGGCATGTCTAATCGATCATAACAAACTTATATTTCTTATCCAAAAGTGAAAAATGTCATTTCTTATTTGTATGTGCCTACTCAGATTAAGATGGAACTGATTTCTTAGGACTATTGATGTGTTTATTTTTACAATTGTTCCTGCATAATGCCTACACAGTTTAATTGCAAGTTTATTAAATCTTATCCTCTATTTTGTTGTCACATTTCTTTTTAGTAAGACCTTCTTTTTAACAGAAAGTGGAACTATTTCTTTCTTGTAAAATTATAATCTTGGGCTAGACAAGAATTAGTATGTGGATGCCACTACTGCTTCTCCTTTGTTTACTTTTCTTATTTAAAAAAATCATCCGTTCTGTAAATAATATAAGAAATTTGGTGTAGAATTTGGAAGTGACTATTATATCTATGTGTGGATGGTATCAAACCTTACTTCAATTTCTTTTGTGGATTGTTTGTTATATATTTAATTTGTGAAAATACTTATAATGATGAAATGCAAGGGAAGGTATTCTAATTAGGCGGATGGACAGAAACAAATTCTTAAGTGCATGATTTTATTATATAAATGATATCATTTCATTTTTTTTTAAAAAAATTCTTTTTAATAGAAGTTATTTTTGTGGGATTTACCATCCAGTTTCATTTCGGCAGACTTTAACCGGAATATGTTGGGCCTATCTAATTATAAACTCAGATGAATTTATTGTTGCATGGGTTTGGTTTTGCCCACCATGTTTTTGTTTCTTTTGATTCTTTTTAATAAATTTTTGGTGTACTGCAAGTGATTGGTATGGATTGTGATGCAGACCTATTTGGGATTGCCCCAACTAACTTTTACATGTCAAATTTTTAATTTTTTTTTAAATATAATAAAATAAAATATAGTTTTATGGTTAAGATGCCATGAATTGTATACTTATTATCTGGTGAAATAGTTAAAGACTATATATAAGTATTTTGATGATGTGATTAGGAAATGTAAGTCCCCTTTATGTTAGTACGAAGTAGGTGAGAAGATCTTGTTAGGACTAGATTTAATCCAAGAGACCATAGTTAGGATGAGTAGCTGAGGGAAAGATGGGTACTGCGCATAATAGGTAAAAAGTGTTATGCCGACATGAAAAAGAAAGCCTTAGAATTTTAGGAAGAGGAACATGTATTCTTGAGAGTCGCTCCTAAGATTGGGGTTGGGAGGTCGATAAATGTTCTCAAGTTAAATCCTCATTTCATGGGACCTTTTCAAATTCTTAAAAGAGTCTGGCCTATTGCTTACCAATTGGCTCTTCCGCCACAGTTGGCAAACCTTCATGATGTTTTCCATTTGTCGCAACTCAGAAAATACGTGCATGTCAAGTCTCATGTGATAAGCTCCTGAGTCTGTACAATTGAGAGATAATTTGATCTATAAGCCCAGGCCTAGTCAAATTATGGACAAGAGCACTAGGACTCTAAGGAACAAGACAATTCCATTTGAAAAAGTGTTATTGGAAGGATTGACTCCTGATGAGGTCACTTGGGAGATGGCGGAGGATATCGTGCGACAATACCCAGATCTTATTATCCAAGGTACGGTAACATTTATGTCTTGAATATGACATATGTTAAAATAGATGCGTAAGTATGAGATGAATTTCGGGGACAAAATTCTTTAAGGAGGAGAGAAAATGTAACATCCTAAAATTTTAATATAATTAATTAGATTAAAAAAAAGATTAAGTCATTAAAAAGTATAGTGCAAATAAAATATAATTAAGAGATTTAGTGTAGAGAATTTGTTAGCATAAGAAATTATAAGAAATTGTTATAAAAAAAAAGTAAAATTGAATGCCAATGAGGGAGGGGGCTGGTAACTCACGTACAAAAAATTGAAGGTTGAATTAGGATAAAAGAAAAGAGGGCCCACATGGATGATTTAAAAGGAAAATAAAATACATATATAAAATAATGTTAAAAGCAATCAGGGTCAAGTCCTCAGGGTTTTCACAATATAAACGTAGGAAGGAATATGATGGTAGCATGTCGCCGCACAGTGGCTGAAGGAAAAAAAAATAATAATAAAAGAAGAGAACCGTGCTGATCATCGTTTGCACATGGAACAAAAGGACTTAAGGACTTTTCTGGTTAATCGATGCTTTTGTCTTAGATAATTTAAAGAGCTTTGGAGGTCTTCGAGAGGTGAGTAACAATACTTTTTATGAACCCTTTCCATGGTATATATATGATTGTTTTTGTTGATAAGGGATTACCATGTGGTTTTGGGAGTCTTTAATTGACTTGATGCATATTGTTAGTAACCTAAATTCTAAAATTGGGGTTTTGTTTAAAAGGGGAATTGATTGATTAATTGATGTTGTAACATGCTTATTCATGTATGATATGTTGTGATATTCATGATTGTTTGTTATTGGTGGAAGTTTATATGTTTACAATTGAGGGAAATAGTTTGTTACATGCATGAGACATGACATATTTGAGTTATAATATGTTGTATGATGTTTGCCGCAATACCATCTATGATAGGGGTATCGAAAAGTAATACCACCGTAATAGGGTATCGAAAGTAACATCCCCATATAATTGGGATGTCGAGAAAGAGCAATACCGCCTAAAAAGGGGTATCGAAAGTAACACCGTCACATGTTGGGGTGTCGAAAAGGGAGAAATACCACCATGTGCACATGAGAGGTATCGAAATAGAAATGTCCCCGACAGGAGGGTGATATCGAAACATTCCTTATGAGTAGGGCTGGGCAATGGGACGCCATTGTCGTGTGATGTGTGAGATTTATGGCATGCCGGCAAGAGACCAATTTAGTTATGAGGCCTTCGAGCCACTGGGATTAATTTAGAATTTATTTGGTAGGTAGAATGTGATACATTGAGATGAGTTGATCTTATACTATATGCCTTTGACTTGATGAAATTTTTGGCTGTTATTAAAAGTATTCTTTTTATATATTATTTTGGAAAATTAGCGGATACCATGGACGTTTTTCCGGTTACCGCGCCGGCTGAGAACAACACTATTTTCGAAACATTTTATAACTGTATTGTTGTGCACTAGGATTTTATATCTCATTATAAGTGTTGTTTTCAGAGCCCGAGGAGATCGCTGTTGAGGATCCAGAGATCTGAAGAGTCATCTTTGATTAGCTAGTTGGTTAGTAATGTAGTATGGTTTAGAGTATTATGCGGATGACGTTCTTTGGTTTACGTACTATTTTTCTCAGATTGTAATTAGACGCCCGGTTTTGAGGCTTTTAGTTTTTATTCAAATGATTGGATTTAATGATAATTTTCAATACTTTGCAAATACTATTATTTTATTTAATATGAGGTATTTTCATACTTAGTTATTAGAGAAAAATTTTATGACCTGTGTTTTTTTTAATTAAATGTTTTGAAGGATTTTTATTGAAATTAATTTGGGTTACTAATGTAACGAAGGGCGTTACACTCCAGGCTTAACACGAGTATTACTTGCACACCTAGCCTCTTCAGGCTCAACAAGTATTCTTGAACAAGCCTCTTCAGGCTCAGAGAGTTTGGCGAATTGTTTGAAGCACAACTTCAGGTTTACAATAGCAATTCAACCAATTTACACATCAGTGAGTGAATGTAGACTTAAGATCTGGTGAGTTGCAGATGAGTTCTTTTCTAAATGATTTGCAGTATAAGAGAAGATGATGAGAGTGATGATAGCTTTCAGCTATTTGAAATCTCGATGTGAATACTGTTCTTTTGAACAAGATTGCTTTCACAGTATGTTGAGAGTTGTGGCGTTTTCTAGTTGTTCAGCTTCTTTCTAAAATCCCATCACTTCACTTGTTCTTTAGGTCTTCAACCTTCAATTTATACTAAAGCACAAAAGACCCATTGAGATGTAATCGGAGGTCTCGTTCTTTATCCTTTGGATAATAACCGTTCTGACTTGACAATAAATGCTAAAGAACGTTGGAAGTCCTTAGGTTGACCACAAAGCATAGCATATATGTTTTCTTTGCCTTGGGCAGCGTTTCTTTTCTTATTTGACAACACTTAGAAAAGCTCAGATAAAGTAGCTTTTCTTTCTATTGCATAAGTGACATTTCTGCAGCATTGTCGTTTGTCTTTTCTTTTTTCTTCTGATCTCGATAAAAGACAAGAAATATATTAATGTACTCCTTTTGAGTTAATTAATCCTTTCTTTAATCAAACCATTTTTCATCAAGATTCCAAGTATTTTCTTCATAAAGCGTTTCCTTCTTTTTGAACGTTGCTTTTATCCATATGAGATAAACCGTAGCTTTATAATGTAATGCTTCATGTCCTTATCTTAGATATGTAAAACTTGAACATCCTTCTGGTTCATTGAGAATTTCTGACAAAAGCGAAGTTCTTGATTCTGACAGAAGTCCAGACACATCTTGATATACTCAGACGCTTATTGATAAGGTTCTTTAATGAGGGTCTAGTCTGTAATCTTGATCTATCTTCCTTCAACTTTAATTTCTTCAGAATATTGGTGTTGGAAATCTATTGTTGCTTCGAGGAGCATTTGATCAGAGTATAGCTTTTCAACAACGTTTTGATTCTCCTTCATTCGAATGCATAAAGGTGCAAAAGAAATCTTTGAGTGGATATTTCTTTGACATAGTCTTTGCGAACAATAGATTGAGTTGATGATGAGCTATCTTCATCTTTCATTCTTGTAGATACTAGATTAGAAGTGATATTTTCCCTTCTTACTTTGAGCTGCTTATCACCGAGTCTTCTGGCTTCTGCCAATTTAGTACTTTGGAGACAAGGTGTCTGAGATATGATATTGACCTTAGTGTTAGCTTGAGTCAGTCTTCAGAAGCATTATTTTTTTTTTATGCTTTGATGAACGCTTTGTTCCTTTAGTATCCTTTAGTTGAATTGACCTACTAAGACAATGTTCTTCTTCTGCACAAACTCAAGTAGATGATTAGAAATACTCACACGGTTCAATTAAAATCATTTGCTTAATGTTTGGGTTCATCAAAACATACACGGGCTAACCAGAGTATGAGTAAGACGCATGACAGAGTCAAACGCTTGGTGACTTAACAATATCAACAGTAGAGACTACTAGGAGTAATACTACAAATAATGGTAACAATGAATTGTTGACGAAATGTTGTAATGATCATCATTGATGATCATGGATAATAATCAATGTTATTGATTATGATAATGATGAATTGACGTTAAGGCATTGTTGATGGCCATTGTTAATGGTGATGGATGATAACCAATGTGATTGACTATGGTAGAGATGGTTGTACATGTGTGTTAAGTCTCTTAAATGCCTGATGTGCATTTCCCTAAGTTTTGATGAAAACTAAACATTTGTTAATGATTTAATTAACCTTCATATTGGTTGCTAACCTGTCTATCCAGTATGCAGATCAAAACAGTAAGAAGCCACTTTCTCACCTGTCTGCCCACATAGATGACCACCTGTCTGGAGAAGCAAAAGTCAACCTGTTTGCTGACTAGGATATTGACTTTTTGTATTGAAGTTTCAACTTGACTTCTGATAAGTTCTCATACCCGTCTAAGGTTTTTCAATGGGGAACTCAAGTACAAAGAGCTTTTGAAAGTTGTCCCCTCATATAGAAGACTCTGAAACTCTCTCTTTCTTCTTCTCACGTTTATCAAGAAAGTCAGAAGGCCATTCTCAAAAGCAACCTAGGAAATCAGAAATGAAGTCCAGTTAAAGAATGTTTCCAACATGCTTTATTCCCTAGTACTCTTGGTTATTAAACGAAAAGGGAAATATGCTCTGCAAAGTACAAAAGTATTCTCCACAACTCATATTTGGCTACTGCACGATGCATAAAGCCATGATCCTCCGTGTTAGAGTGCAACCAACGTTCCTATTGCATTAATGGCTGCCTAGAACGACTCTATTTCATTTAATAGAGCTCTGCTTGAAGCCAACATTTGAAGGAATGTCTCTAACGGATCTTAAATGCTCGAAGGCTATAATACAGAACTCATTGAAGATGAAGATATAGAGTACACAACATTAAAGAGGCATTACTCTGTGCATTTATTCCTTCATTCTTTCAATCTGTATTTGTAACAGCCCGATTTTCGGATACACTGTATTAACGGTAAAGATATATTTATTTATATTTTTATTTGAGACCTAGGAAATGATTTTGGAGAAAAAAAAATTATATCTATAACCTACTCTATGGTAGGAAGCTCTGGTTAAAATTTGGGTTTAAAACTCAGACGGAAACCGGTCTGCGTTTTTACTGACAGTATAATTTTATACCGGCAGAAAACCCTAATTTGATCGGAAACTGAAAAATTGTAGATTTTTTATATTATGTTCGTGAGGAATTCTACTTTCCAAATTTCTTATCAAAAATAAAATATTATGTTTATTCGGACGAATTTTGGTGAAAGTTCGAACAAAAAACGGTTTGCGTTTTCACTGACACTAAGATTTTACTGATCAGAAAACTTAATTTTGACTCATGAATGAAATGTTTTATGTTTAAATCATATTTCCAACGAGTTTGGTTATTTTGAAAATTTTCGATATAAAAACGGACGGAAACCCTAATCGGGAAACCGACGAAGTCGGAAACGAAACTGCAGAGACAGAATCGGGCATCGGATGATGGGGCATCTTGCCACCTAAGGTGGTGAGTCATAGGGGTGACTCACCTAGCATTTATGACAAGTAATGATGGTTAAGATATTTTAAGGTAAAATAACCAAAATACCCCCAAGCTTTCGCGGTTATTAACAAGACACATCTACGCACTCTTAACCACTCATTTTACATGGTTGTAAACCTCTCACATCTCTCCAATTTCGTGCATCCGCCTCCAATAAACCATAACTATTTCATTTTGCTTTTGGTTCATCATTTTCCTCTCCAAAACTGAAATCGAGTAATTGACGGAGCTGCGTACGGGATTTCCGGGAACCGCTAAGGGATTGGATCGATGAGTCATAGATGACTCATGAGATGTGGTCCAAAATCAGTCACACTCCCTTCATTCTCCACCACATAATATAACCTAATCATGATTACAAATTAACTCTAGTTAGGTTATTATAACCATAGTTAAGTTATTATATTATTTTCTAAACTTAACCTATGTCAAATTAACTTAACCTTGGTTCATTTTAACATTAAACAAAGCATTTTTCACTCACTCATCCTCTCATTTTCGTGGCTGCCCATTCCTCCCCACACTTAACACATTTCATTTTCTTTCCTAAGTCATTTCTTCACAATAACACTAAGAACTCCATTGGTGTTCTTGACAAGTTCTTCTTTGTTCTTCAAGTTCCTCATCAAACTTCTTCATTCTAGAGTGAGGAACCTATTCCTAATAATATTAGCTTCATTAATCATCCATCAATCTCTATGTTCATCAACTATTTCATGAATTTCCAATTCTTAGATCTACAACTTCAAATACTTCTAGAAAAATCATTTTAATGTGAAACCAATTTCTATGATCTCTAAATGACTTATACTTTCATCATCTAAGAGCATGTAAGCAAAATAATTTTCCTTCCTATTTTTTCTCATACGGCCGAATCTATGCATATGTGAGCAAATGAGATTTTGTTCAACTTTTAACTTAGACGAGGTTGGTTATAAGCTATCTAGGGTTTCTATGTTATAAATCTAAGAGTTTTAAAACAAAGAAATTTCTAACTAAATTTTTTAGCCTTGGCCGAATTTATGTTCATATAGGTAAATGAGTTTTTCTTCAATTTCTACTTGAATGAGGATTTGTCTAAACTAGTTAAGATCTCTAAGTTATAGATCCAAGAGCATGTGAGAAAAAAGAATTTCTAACCAATTTCACCATGCTTGGCCCAAACCCTAACCTATTTGGTTAGAGGATTTTGTTTCATATTTTTAACTAGTAACACTTGATTTATGTTAGTTAATACTCTAGTAACTAGGATCCAAAAGATGGAGTTGAGAAAATGACCCTAGCCCTATTAATGACTCATGGCCGAACCTAGCATCAAATTGTCATAGTTGGTTTTGTGTGATTAAGATATATTTGTATTTTTGAATTGGTTGAAGGTTAATTTAAATCGTGGTGTAGTGACGAGGATTGGAAGGTTCGTGAAATCCGGTGATAAGTCAGGTGGGGGAAAGAATCAACCTATCGTCGGAATGGATAAGTAGTATATTTTATTTTATAATAATGGTGTAGAGTGACCTAAACCCTAGTAGTGGTTGAGTAATCGATAATACCAAAATCACATTGGAAGCTTTTCCGTAATACCAATGATGATTTAGGGATTGTAGGTTTATCGCCTTAGGTTAATTTTAGAATATTTGAGGATGTCTGACTTATTTATTATTAAATTGTTTGTGATACACAGATTGAGGTATTCTACTGCATGTGACGTTTTATTTTGGTGTTTGAATATTTTATGAGTATTGTGTTATGCATGATCTGCCTGTTTTGATAAATTGCTTAGTTGATTTTAAGTAAAGATATGTGTTGTTCGGAGATGTTTGTTTGGGTGAGAGAAAAATGGTGACTTAGAGGTGCCTAGCCTGAATTAATCATTTCATATATGAGAGGTGACATATAGTATGTGTTAGGGCTAAGATAGAAGGTTGAGGCACTAGGTTATTATTGATACGAGTTAGCCAGGTTCATATGTGTGCATTGTTGTTCACAACCGCGTGTTTGGAACACACGAGGTCAGGATATCCTATTATGGATATCGGATATTGCGGGTGAGTGCCCTACGGATGTAGATGCCGAGGTAGACTACCGTAATACTCTTTTAGTTCTTGACGCATTCGAATATTCTTGGCACTGGACCATTCTGGAATGATATTCCTTGACACATTCGCATATTCTTGGCACTGGATCATTTTGGACTAATATTCGCTTAGTCCTTGACGCGTTCGAACATTATTGGCACATGACCGTTTTAGAGTAATACTCGTTTAGTCTTTGATGCGTTCGAAAGTTATTTGTACTGGACCGTTCTGGACTACTAACTAACGTGATAGGAATAGAGATGGCCAAGTTAGCATAAAGATTCAGTCGCATTAGAGTACGGGTAGAGGATGATATCGTACTTTGAGGATGATTGTTAGTTATGTGTGATGTGTGTCTTTGACTGTTATTATATTATATGCTATGATTCTTTCCCTCCTTTGATGATAGATATGTTACTTATCCCCTATATTTTCTGTATTTGGTATATTTTATTATGTGATCGTATGAGAATATTCGGTGGAGGAGCTAGCTACTGAGGATCTTGATGGAACTCCGTATGAACCGGATGCGGGAGGACGAGTTGTGGATTCTAACATTATAATGTAGTGAGTTTAGTGCCAGTGAGTCTTATAAGACGTTTTATCTTCCGCTAGCTATAAACAGTTTGTATAATTAAGTACTTGTGAGGGACCCTACTAATAGGATACCCTAAACAACGTTTTGTATGTGTAACATAATCATGGTGTGGTGTGTTAACTTTCTGAAGTTGGTTATGATATAAATAAGTTTTTAATTTCTTCGTATTTTTGGGTTACATTTAACGTTAAGTACACGAGTAAAAGGTAAATAAATAATTAATCGCACAAAGGGGCACAACGGGGTGTCTCAGTATTCTTCAATCATTTGAAGTTATTACGCAGTCTTTCCTAAGCTTACATTTAATCCACTCTCTGAGTGTTAGTGAAAGAACTGCCTGTCTGATTGTATTTATTACAAACAAATCTCTCAACCAAACTTGAGTGAGTCTGATTAGGCTAGGTGAGCAAATAATACTTGTCTTGGAGCCTAAGAGGCTAGGTGTGCAAATAGTACTTGGAGTCTGTAACCTGATCAGTTATAGTGGACAAAACTTGGTGCTGCCAAGGTGTTAAAGAGTGAACCAGGATAAATAGTTGTGTTAATCTCTCTTTCCTTAAACTCTTTAGTTACTTTGATTATATTATCTGCTTTCTAACTAAAGGGGTTAAAGTGTGAATATCAAACTTGTTTTCAAGTTGTGTGCTTATGTGTTTTTCTGTTAAAATCACACCAGACAGGTCACCTGTCTGTACAGTGCTTTCACACTTGTCTGAACCTAGCTTCTGTGTGCGAAAAGTTTTAACTTTGTTTTAATTTCTGATAAACACAATTCAACCCCCCTTCTCATGTTTATAGTTGTCTATTTACATGTGTTTGCACATGGTTGAACATAGCATGCATCATATGTAGTGAATATGATATGCTGGGCGGAAAGCAAACGATGAAACACGACAGTGGGGCATCGAAGGGAGTTTTCCCGGCATTGAGGGTAAATGAATCGGGTGTGGAGATTCCAGTGAGGCATGGGCTACCTACCCGTGTCCGCTCGACCAAGCTTAAGTACTTTGACAGACACGGTAAGTTATTATGATTAGGGATAAAATTTAGCGGATGCCATCTTGTATGATGGGCTATCCATGTCAATAATTGAGTATGTATTCCTGGTCATCTTTCCTGAGTAAGGTTTGGCCATAGGCATACTAAGTGAAGTTGCACTTGCATTGGCATGCATCTCTTGATAATATATATATATATATATATATATATATATATATATATATATATATAATTATTTAACATGCGAAATGCAAGGGACAAATTTTTTTAAAAATAAATTATTATAACAAGTAATTAAATGATCATTTGTAATTGTTATTTATACTTTGGAATATATTTAAATTATATTTTATGAATTTAATTTGTATGTACTGTCAATATAAAGAATTTTTACACTGGTTTATCAAATATTATTTTGACAAATCCACATTATAGTTTTTTTATATTATTAAAATAAAAGCACACATATCAAAGTATTAATGAATAACATTTTAAAATCTTTTAAATTAATAACATACTACTTTAAAACATACAAACAAATGGATTTAACTATTGATATCCATGCTCATCAAGCAGCCATTTACACCTACAAATCTTGGGTTCTCTTGGCCATGTGCATACTATATGTAGATCCTTTCTTCATTACCAACCCGATGTTGTGAGAAAGAAATGAATGACCATAAAGGATGTCATAAATAAGCTACGACATCAATGATCTAATCTAACATCAAACTCAATAATAAAAAAAACTAGAGAATGAAAATATGATCACACACAATAAACACTGTGATATGATGATAAGATCCACAACAACGACTGACCCACATTGTACTGAGGGTGTGCACATACACTCCTCAGTTTAAAAAAAATTATAATTTCCTTATATAATTTTTTGCCCCACTAATTGAAAATATTGTACCAATGCCATTAGATCACTCCTCGTAGAGTCACACCACACGACAGCAAAGACCCCACCAATTAGGAGTGTTCGCGAATTGGATTGGATTGATTTGCTTCCTTAGAAAAATCTGATCCTTAGAAAAATCCGATCCGATTCGATCCAATTCAATGAAATGCGGTTTGGATTGGATTGGATAATTCGGTTTTTGTCATACTTTATTTTTTTTCTTATGTCAAGTGTCTTTTCCACTTATTTAATAGTGGATAAAAGATAATATTCGTTTTAATTTGGGAGTTTGAAAAAAAATAATTATCGATATTTTTAACACGTTCTTCTATGTTACTTCTCCTATATCTACTGTCACTTATCATATTTTTTTTTCTAGAATTGACTATAAATAAATTGTAGCTAATTATCTTTAAACTTACTTAATTTATTTCCTATTTTCATGTTTACTCAATCAAATATATATATGTTATGCATCAAAACTTTTAGGAAAATATAACTTCAAGACATTAATATTTATTCTAAATAGTCTCATATATATCATTCCAAAAAAGATATTAAAGAGAATGAGGAACATAAAAGTATGAAAAACAATGTTTAAGTATAAGTAATACCATAATTTCAAAATAATAGTATATGTATATAATAGATCGGTTTGGATTTGATTTCACTAGAGGATCAATATCCGATCCAATCCAATATAAAAATACGGTTTTTTCGGTTTTCGATTTTTTCGATTTTTGATTTGTTCGATTTTCGATTTTTCGATTCGATTTTTATAGTTTGAATCGGTTTGGATCGATTAATGAACACCCCTACCACCAATGACATGCACCCCCATTACTTTTCCCAAGCATCAACGTTTCCCAATTCCCAACCATCCTCCTCGGGAAACAGAGCAAAATTGAAAAGTAGGACATGCTTATACCTTTTGCAATTATAGAAAAAAAACATAAAATAAAATAAAGAAGCCTGTTTAACCAAACAAAGCTCATCCTATTTTATTTGTTCGTTGCATATACTATTATACATAGCCCATTAGTTGATTCTTTTATTATTAAATATATTATTTATAATTAAAAATACATGTTTAATTAAAATCATGGTTAAAGTAATATTTTGATCCCTATACATGATACTGATTTTCAATTTAGTCCCTATACATGACACTAACTTTCAATTTGGTCCTCACCGCTAATTGGTCCCTATATAAGAGGACCAAATTGCAAATTATTGTCACATGTAGGGACCAATTCAACAAAAAAAATTTGAAATCGGTCCCTACATGTGACAATTATTTTCAATTTGGTCCCTATATGTGATAATAATTTGTAATTTTGTCCCTCTTATATAATGATCAATTAGCGGTGAGGACCAAATTGAAAATCAGTGTCACGTATAGGGACCAAATTGAAAATCACTGTCGTGTATAGGGACCAAAAGATTACTTTAACCTAAAATCAATTTAACCACATTTGAATCACATTTGTACCAATGAACCATGAAATAGTGTTTTCATTGCTTCAATAACTAGTCCCCTATTTTTAAAACATTGCCTCATATATATATATATATATATATATATGATGACATTTATTAGAGGAGTGCTAGCAACACACTTTTTCCAACACACTCTTTTATTGGTTGAAATTCATTAAGTCCTATTAATTCATGTGGATCCCACTTGAATTTCAACAGATAGAAAAAAGTGGGGGATGTTCAACATAGGGGAGGTCGCCTGAGAGTAACGCGATCTGGCCGTCCGCAGTGATTCATCCAAGAGTTAGGTGAATCTGACCCTCCATGGTGGCGCATCTGAGAGTAAGATGCATCAGCTATCTAAGGGGTTCACCCATGTTTGGAGAACTGCCGGTGTTTGTGCTTAATGACCAATGTGGATATGTAACTCCGAAGTTGACTTCCTAAGATAGATTGGATCCACATGCATATATAACAGAGCAGTGGAGTAGTCCTGCACCGCATGACATACATTGATTGATATGATGAATATGATACGAATATGTTTTGTATGTTGTTGTGTTGTAACATGCTTGATTGTATTGTATGCTCATTTTGCTAACTGTTTCCTTGCCATTGTGTTTTATACATGTTTCTCACTCCCCATCTTTTGTTGGTTACTTTGCATGTACCTTTTTGTTATGCAGATGATGGTGAGCAGCTTGTTGCGGAGTGACTGAGGAGCCGCTACTCGTAGTTTAGGATTTTCAGTTTTAGTTTATTTATTCGTGATATTTTCCGGATTTGGTTATACCCTGCTCTGTAATGTGATATCGAGGTTGAGTTTCTTTTATAACTATGTTTTGTTATGTTTTATTTTATAAACCTGTTTTATTTCGACGTCGAGAAGTTTGTTACAATGTGGTACTTTCTACCTATGATTTTCATTTTATAATAAATGATCATGTTTTTATTTTTAAATTATTTTATTTCTTTATTTTATGCCTTTATAAATACATGTGGGGTAGATGGTGTCACAATATAGACATGATATGAAAACATTTTTTTATACTTAGACTTAGGCCACTTGCATCTAGGGATGGCAAAATGGGCCAACCCGTCCCGTCCCGCCGTCAACCGGCCTAAAACTGGGCAATTAGGGGGGGGGATAAATGTTAACAGTGGGTTGAAAATCACCCCCCTCACCCCCGCCCCATTTAAAATTCAATCCCTTCTCGTGTTTATAGTTAGTTGTCTATTTCACGTCATGCATGCGAAATGTTGTTTTATGTATGTCCATTGTGATTTGGTGATAACCTGCTCTGATATTCATGTTAGAGAAAATGATTGCCCCTCCCAACTCATCAAGGAGCTCATCTATAGTTGGAATTGGGAATCGGTCCTTGATTGTGATGCTATTAAGGGCCCTGTAGTCGACGTAGAACCTCCAAGAACCATCATTCTTCCTTACCAATAACACCGGTGACGATTATGGGCTGCTACTGCGCTGAATGAAACCACAATCAAGCATCTCTTGCACCAACTTTTCCATGATATCTTTCTGAAAATAGGGGTATCGATAGGGCCTGACATTGACTGGTGTTAAACCGGGCTGTAAATTAATGAATACGATGGTCAATGTTCCGGACCGGTGGCAACTGAGTAGGAGTCTCGATTACCTTATTCTCATATATTGCAAAGAGAATTAACAGAAACAGTTACAACTTTCACAACCCTCCCATTTTTAGCGGTGCCACATCATGATGAAATCTCTCATCCAGCGTGGTTTTCCACGTTTCCTAACTTCACGGGGGTTGTATTACCTCTCAAAATTTTCACCATTCCTTTCATCAGCTGATTTTTTGTTCTCATTACTTTAGTGACTTGGCGGCTTCTTTCTCTTTTAATTACTTGCTTTGGTTCATTCATTTGAGCCTCTTGTGCTTGTGTATTTGTGTTGGCCCACATATCCAGCTGGTCTTGAATATGGTTAGCATCTAGCTAGTACCACTTCAGCCCAGCTATCAGTTATCAATTGCTCTATTGACTTGACATCTTTTATTTATCTCTTAGCAATCTTTGACAGGAGTTGGAGCAGCCAATTAAAAGATGTTATTTTGGCTGCCATTATAAATGTCATTTGGGTGGTTTAGTTTAGCATAAATCAGAGAAGATTTAGCAATGCTTATGTCTCAGCCCATTGTGCTATTAACTTGGTTCTGTCGGCTACATCCTTAGCAGGTTCTTGCTCTAAGGGTTACATGGCTCCTTCCATTAACGAATTCAAGATTTTAAAAGCTTTCTTTGTGGCGGTTCACCCTTCAAAGGCTCCAGTAATCAAATAAGTTGATTGGCACCTCCCTCTTTGTGGCTGGATCAAATATAATTCAGACGGATCATCAAATGGATCTCTTGGTCATGCAAGATATGGAGACATTTTCCAGGATTGTAGCGGGGCTATATTGGATTGTTTTGCTTCTTACATTGGAATCAAAACTGCTCTTCATGCTGAGTTGTGTGCTGCTATGCTTGCTATTGAGTTAGCTCATCTTAGGGGCTGGCAAAATTTGTGGTTGGAGTGTGGTCCCCAGTTGGTCATTCTTGCCTTCAAAGATGTTCAGCTTGTCCCGTGGAGTATCAGAGGTCGTTGAAAAAATTGTCTTATTCTTTGTGAAAATATGCAATTCATTTATTCTCATAATTATAGGGAAATGAATAATTGTGATGATAAGCTAGCATGTTATGATTCGAATAATCATGATTTTATTTAGTGGAACTTGGTTCTTACACTAGTACAAAATATGCTTTTAACATCGGAGAATTAGAGTAAGTAATATACTTCAAGTGTGTAAAGTGTGTAAAAATAACTGTAACAGAATCAGTTAGGTAGTTATGATGCCAAAACTGATTCATCAGCTCCTAGCTCCTAGTATAAATATAGTTCCGTAACTGATCAAGTAATGGATGTACAATTTCTCTCATATACTTCAATGAAAACAATGTGTTATACTCTCTCTGCTTTTCTTGCAACTCGTTTATGGTATCAGTAGCTTCTTTTCTTGGGGCCGAAAAGCTTTGAAGCTTCAACAATGGCGTCTTCACCAGCAAATCGCTCCGCATCCTCACCAGCAAATTCTAACTCAACAATTTCTTTTGCACCTTCTCTGTCAATCAAGCTGGATGACAAGAACTTCCTTCTGTGGAATCAACAGGTTGAAGGAGTGATAGCTTCACACAAACTACACCGTTTTGTGGTAAACCCTAACATTCCTGCAAAATACAATTCAGAAACTGATAGAGAGCTTGATTTAGTTTCAGATGCATATGATAAATGTTTAGTACAGGATCAAATGCTCTTTACCTGGCTGTTATCTACTCTCTCCGATTCTGTTTTGCCTAGAGTAATTGGTTGTCGCCATTCTTGGCAAGTTTGGGATAAGATACACAAATTTTTCTATGCTCATTTGAAGGCAAAAGTGAGACAACTTAGATCCAAGTTGAAATCAACAAAGAAAACTAATAGAACGATCACTGAATATGTGCTAAGGATTAGATCAATTGCGGATACTCTAGTTGCAATTGGAGACTCAATCACTGAGCAAGACCAAATTGATACAATCTTAGAAGGTCTGCCAGAAGAATACAACCAATTTGTCATGATGATATATGCAAGATCAGATTTACCTTCACTCTTTGAGATAGAAGCCCTACTCCAAGTGCAAGAATCGCAACTGGATAAGTTTAGACAAGAGCTGTCATTTTTCGAATGTTTCGGCAAATGTGGCTCAAATATCTCAGACACACAATCAAGACAATACCAATTCAGATGGCTCCTTTCACAGCTCCACCTTTCAAAATAACTTTCAGGCCAGTAATAGAGGAAGAGGAAATGGTAGATTTGGTCGAAGCAGGGGGCGTGGAAGAGGCCAAGGGAATCGTCCAACATGCCAGCTATGTGATAGGTATGGTCATGATGCCTATCACTGTTGGTACAGGTTTGATCAGAATTTTGTGGCAAAGCAGAACAATCAGGGCCAACAGACTTATCGAAATAATCAGAACTATCAGACCAGTCAACATGGCTCGTTTCAGAAGCATTCACAACAGAATCCAGCAAGCCAACATGGCTCATTTCAGCAACATTCACAACAGAATTTAGCAAATCAACACACTCAACAGGCTCAGCCAAGTGCCTTCCTGGCACTGCAAGGCTCACAATCAGTGAATAATCCACACAACTCACAGAATATGAACTTCTCATAGGCTGCACCTAGCTTGAATCATATGACCTTCTCCCAAGATGTTGCCATTCCTGGAGGACTTGACTCACAGTCATGGTTCTTAGATTCAGGTGCCTCTCATCACCTTACACTAGACATCAACAACTTGCAGCAGGGCACCTCCTATGTGGGCACTGATCAAGTGCACATGGGAAATGGACAAGGTTTACACATACACTCAGTTGGTTCTTCTCAGTTTCCCTCCCATTTACATCCTAATGTTATGCTTTCCCTAAAACAACTATTACATGTGCCTACTATAACCAAGAATTTAATTTATGTATCCAAGTTTGCTCAAGATAACAATGTATTTTTTGAATTCCATCCTTACTCTTGCTTTGTGAAATCACAGGTGTCTAAGCATGTCCTTCTTCAGGGTGCCCTAGGAGCTGATGGCCTATATAGCTTTCAAGGCCTGCCTCTGCTCAAGGGACCTTTCTCTCTTCCTGACAAGTCAAGTAGTAGTGTTCATTCACCCATAGCTTGTACTAGTAGTCACAATTGCAATTCTAATAGTGGTAGTGTTCCTGATATTTGTAGTGCTGTGCAAAACTGTACTCAGTCCTCACATAATACTCAGTCAAGTCCTGTGAATACAGTTACTTCTACTTGGCATCTTAGGCTAGGCCATGCCAACTCTAAGGCAATAAAGAAAGTGTTGCAACTGTGTAATATTCCAGTCATGAATAAAACTGTCTCTGACTTCTGTAATGCCTGTTGCTTAGGAAAATCTCATAGGTTATATGCCCCTCCCTCCTCTAACACACATACTACAACTTTTGAACTTGTACACACTGACTTGTGGGGGCCTGCACCTTCCTCTTCACATGGAGGTTACTTTTATTACATAGCGTTTGTAGATGCTTGTACAAAGCATACATTGATATATTTTCTCAAAAACAAGTCAGATGCACTCCCTGCCTTCAAGTAGTTCTTCACTCTCATTCAAACTCAATTTTCAAAAACTATAAGAGCTGTTCAATCTGATTGGGGAGGTGAGTTTAGATGCTTAACAAAATACTTAAATGAGCTTGGAGTGAGTCACCGACTCACTTGTCCACACACCTCACACCAAAATGGCACTATTGAAAGAAAACATTGCCAAATAGTTGAAATGGGACTATCTCTACTTGCTCATGCATCCATGTCTCTCAAGTTTTGGGACCATAGCTTCACAACAGCTGTGCATTTAATAAACAGATTGCCAACTTCAGCTCTATCTGAGTTCACTTCTCCCTATCATGCTCTTTATAATTCTCTCCCTGACTACAATGCACTTAGAGCATTTGGTTGTGCCTGCTTCCCATTACTCAGGCCATACAACAAGCATAAGCTTCAATTTAGAAGCACTGAGTGCATCTACTTAGGAATTTCTCCAATTCACAAAGGCCACAAGTGCCTCAGTCCAGATGGTCGTGTGTATATCTCCAAAGATGTACTTTTTAATGAATTCAAATTTCCTTTCTCTCAATTATTCCCAAAAGTCTCAACCACCACTTCCTCATGTCAGACCTTATCTTCTTTCTCATTACCTTTATTGGCTCATGACAGTTTGGTACCCCACAGTCCTGCCCAAGTGACTCATAGTCCTGCTTCTACCCCATCTCAAGATTCCCTACCTCCTCTCCCTCCTAATATCCCCACTACAGTAGATAACTCCATTCAACTTCCCACTTTCTCAGATACAGTCTTGCCAACTGATTCCTCACCTACACCCTGTGACCAAACTGCTCCCTCTAATACGAATGATCTTTCTACCACCAACACTGCTCCTTCTACCATTGATCAAAACACTCACCCAATGGTCACTAGATCAAAGACTGGCAGTCTCAAACCACGCCTCTTTTTAGCACATGTTGAACCAACCAGTATAAAGCAAGCCTTAGCAAGTTCACAGTGGCAGGCTGCTATGAAAACAGAATTTGATGCACTACAGGCTAACAATACTTGGTCCCTTGTTCCCTTACCACCTCATCGAAGAGCCATAGGTTGTAAATGGGTATTTCGGGTCAAAGAGAATCCAGATGGTAGTGTTAACAAGTACAAAGCCAGACTTGTCGCAAAAGGATTCCATCAACAGGCTGGAACTGATTTTAGTGAAACCTTTTCACCAGTTGTTAAACCGGTCACAATTCGGGTTATCCTCACACTTGCTCTTACCTACAAGTGGGACATTCAACAAATAGATGTGAATAACGCCTTCCTAAATGGCACCCTCCATGAAGAAGTCTATATGCAACAACCTCCGGGTTTTGTATCCTCAGACAAAACACTAGTTTGCAGATTAAACCGAGCCATCTATGGTCTCAAGCAAGCCCCGCGTGCCTGGTATGAAAAGTTAACACAGACTTTACTACAGTTTGGATTTAAAGCTAGTCGCTGTGATCCTTCATTATTCATATACATCAGCCATGGAGTCACTCTATACATGTTGATCTATGTTGATGACATCCTAATCACAGGCTCTTCTGCCAAACTCATTTCTGATCTGATTCGCAAATTAAATGCAGCATTTGCACTTAAGCATCTTGGCAAGCCTGATTACTTCCTTGGCATAGAAGTTAAATGCCTTCCTAATGGCTCCATGCTACTAAAACAATCCAAATACAATCGGGATCTGTTACAAAGAGCAAGCATGACAGATTGCAAAGGGATTTCTACACCTATGATAAGCAATTGCAGGTTAAGTAAGCATGGCACTGACAAACTACAAGATGCATCCCTATATCGATCCATTGTAGGGGCACTCCAATATGTGACTTTAACCAGGCCGGATATCTCATACTGTGTCAATAAGGGATGCCAATTCATGGCATCTCCTCTTGAGTCTCACTGGAAGGTTGTCAAGCGCGTTCTTCGATATCTTAGTGCAACTACTCAATTTGGTCTACTGCTACAACCAGCCATACCTGATGGAAAATTGTCCTTTTGTGCCTACAGTGACTCGGACTGGGCTAGTGACCCCGATGACACGCTCCACATCTGGCACATGCATCTTCGTTGGGCCCAATCTGGTGTCATGGAGTTCGAAGAAGCAACCTTTAGTGGCCAAGTCGAGCACATAAGCTGAATTTAGAAGCATGGCACACACCACCTCTGAACTCCTCTGGCTAGAATCTCTGTTAACCGAGCTTCAAGTTCAGTACCACACTCCTGTGCTATTTTGTGACAACCTGAGTGCAGTTCTGCTTGCTCATAATCCTATTCTTCATGCCAGAACAAAGCACATGGAATTAGATATTCACTTTGAGAGAGAAAAAGTGGTGAACAAGTCCCTCCTGGTCCACCATGTGCCTGCTTCTTGTCAACTCCCAGATCCTCTTACCAAGCCTTTGGCGTCTGCTTTATTCACTGATTCTAGGACCAAGCTCAAGGTGGTCTCCTATCCTCAACCACCTTGATCTTGAGGGGGCCTATTAGAGTAAGTAATATACTTCAAGTGTGTAAAGTGTGTAAAAATAACTGTAACAGAATCAGTTAGGTAGTTATGATGCCAAAACTGATTCATCAGCTCCTAGCTCCTAGTATAAATATAGTTCAGTAACTGATCAAGTAATGGATGAACAATTTCTCTCATATACTTCAATGAAAACAATGTGTTCTACTCTCTCTGCTTTTCTTGAAACTCGTTTAGCTCATCTTAAGGGCTGGCAAAATTTGTGGTTGGAGTGTGGTCCCCAGTTGGTCATTCTTGCCTTCAAAGATGTTCAGCTTGTCCCGTGGAGTATTAGAGGTCGTTGAAAAAATTGTCTTATTCTTTGTGAAAATATGCAATTCATTTATTCTCATAATTATAGGGAAATGAATAATTGTGCTGATAAGCTAGCATGTTATGATTCGAATAATCATGATTTTATTTAGTGGAACTTGGTTCTTACACTAGTACAAAATATGCTTTTAACATCGGAGATTCCACATCGGTTTTCCTAAAACCGATGTGTAAAACAAGGTGGTGGTATTTTTGAAATTAAAAGCAAAGGATTCCACATCAGTTTTAAAAATAACCGATGTGTGAATATTTTATACATCGGTTATATTTAACCGATGTCTAAAATTAAAACAAAAATATTTAAAATTTAAAATTTAAAATTTTTATCTTTCCACATCGGTTCTTTTTGAACCGATGTCTAATATATAGATTAACCACATCGGTTGTCTTATAATCGATGTATAAAATTTTTAAAAAAAATTAGAATTTAAAATTTTTATCTTTCCACATCGGTTCCTATTGAATCGATGTCTAATATATATTAACCACATTGGTTTCTATATAACCGATGTAATAAATAAAAAAAAATTTAAATTAAATCGTAAGTTTCTACATCGGTTAATATTGAACCGATGTGAAATATGACTAACCACATCGGTTTTTGGAAAACCGATGTGTAATATTTGATAAAACCCTACTTTTTGTTTCTATTTTCATTCCCTCCATCTGTTCCGCGCCCTCTTCCATTCCTTTGTTTTTCATTCCCTCCCTCATTTTGTGCTCGTCACTTCTTCCCCATCTCTCTCACTACTCTGTACTCGCTGTCCCTACTGTTTCGCCGCCGCCTCCAATCTCTGTCTCTCCCTGCTGCTCGCCGGTCTCCGCAGCTTCTGCTTCTGCTTCTCCCTCCATTCTTGCTCGCTCGAAGCCCCTCCGCTTGCTCAGCCGCTTCTAAAAGACAAAAAGGGAAACTACGCTCTTAAAAACTACGCCCTCCAACATCCTTTATTACATTCTCTGCTCTTCTATGCTTAGATTCTTCTTTTAGAGTTTCTAACCATAATCGCTCACTCAAGTTTTACTGGTAAAGTTCACTCCTTTTTCCTTACATCACCACTTTCTCCCTCGTTCCCTTAACCCCTTTTGGAGCCACTGCAATTTGTGCAACTCAATATAGAATACTAATGAATAAATGGTTCTTTTGATTTGTGTGCATTATTAAAATGGATAGCTTTTATTTATTTATTTTTTATGCATTTGAATAATTATATATTGTTGCTGTTTAGGATTCCGGAGCAGTTGGCAAGTGTACAAGTGTCTTTGACTCCGTTGCATAGTGTTACTGCCTCTACTTTGTTCACTTCTCTGCTGTCTTTGCATAATAACAACTAGGGTTGTCTCTCAGAAGGTACGCTTCTTACTTCTTGCTGCTCTTTCTTTACATTATTGGTTGAATTATCTTGTACTGTAAGTTTATATGAGCTACTACCTTTTGTCTTTTCATTTCAGTTATAATCCCATACAATCTTGAGAATATCTGTTTTGGGGAAAAAGGACCATAGACTTCATTTTTTGTTGTATATTTTTATCATTTGTGAATTTTATTTTTGCCTTAATATGGCTGTGATAGCTCTAATTGCTAAAGAATAGAATTTTAAGTCAATTATTGTCAGGTATAGTGTTATGTTCTTTCCCCAACTAGACCATATGCATCCATGCATCTATTAGTGTGGTAATTACCAACATGGAAAAATGTAATAAGCTAACACTGTATTTTTCATGCTTTGATTTTAGACTCTACATGAGGGGCACAATCCTTGGATACAAAAGGTAAGAGCTTATTGCCCATAGTAGTTTTACCAATTTTGTATTTTATATCATCTTGTGTATGGATGCTAGGAAATTGAGAGTTGAGATTCATGGAGAGAAGCATTTAAGATTATACTTTCACGGGTTTTGTCAAGTCATTTGGTTTATGATTAGGCAATGTTATTTTTTCAGATCCAAATCAAACCTGTAACTATGGCTTGGGTTTGACAATTTGGAGTCCACTTGCATGTGGTGTGCTGACAGGAAAATACAAGAAAGGAGTTATACCAGCAGATAGCCGCTTTGCATTGGAAAATTACAAAGTAAGGTTTGATTTCCATCATTTTGGCTGAAAAGCTTTCATTGGAGTTTTAATGTATTTGCTTGAAAATTTATTTGATCCGAGAATATGCCCACAATAATTAGTAAAGCCTTAGTTTCCTGTTTGAGATGCAATACTAATGAGCACACGTGTATGTGCTTAATGTATCGCTCATTGTATTGGAATTGTCCAAAGTTGGACAGTTTGGAAAAAAAAATTTCTTCATTCAGTTAAAATAGTTATTTATTGATTCTAATGTTATATACTTGATGAAAGTTCAGATTGATACATTTCCTTTCGTTCTCCGGGTGCATACTTTATCGTGGTGGATGTCATCGCATTCAAGTCATGTACATCGGAGACCGAAGGGAAATGCTGCCGAAATTTCGTCGAGTATAATCATGAGAGTTAAGGACTAACTGTTAACTGAATGTTGAAAAAGTTTCTTCTCGAATAGGATAGGGCCATACCCTGTCATAAGAAGTGGTTGATGAATATGTTGGACTATGTACGAAGTTATTGGTTTAGTCATGGATTGCGGTTGGATGAATGCTAGACGGACAAGTGATAAGTATGAGAATGGAGTGGAAGATTTTCTACAATTTGCAAAAACAAATGCTCCTGATAGTGGTAACGGAAGGTTTTATTGTCCTTGTGTTAACTGTTTGAATGAGAGACGACTAGAAGGTGAGGAGATACGTGATCATCTTATTTGTGAGGGGATTTGCAAGAGTTATACAACATGGATATGTCATGGTGAATCGTTAGACGGGTCGAGGGTGTCGGATAGAGAGGAAGTTGATGACGTGGAAATGGACGATGGACTATAGGACATGATCCGTGATGTTGGTCAAGAGTCTTTTCGGTGCGAACATGTGTATGATACTTTGTGCAGTGATGCAGAAGTGGCTTTGTATCCAGGGTGCACTAATTTCACACGGTTGTCAGTGGTGTTAAGATTGTTCAATGTGAAGGCGAGAAATGGGTGGAGCGATAAAAGCTTTACCGAATTGCTTGAGTTGTTGAAAGACATGCTTCCAGAAGGCAACACATTGCCATCTTGAAACTATGAGGCGAAGAAGATATTGTGTCCGATGGGTATGGAGTATAAGAAAATACACGCTTGCCCCAATGATTGCATATTGTACAGGAAAGAGTTTGAATAGATGCACGAGTGCCCTAGGTGTGGGGTATCACACTACAAAGTGAAGGATGGTGATTCTAGTTGTGATGTGGTCACCAAAGGTCCTCATGTGAAGGTGTTATGGTATCTTCTCGTGATTCCGCGGTTCAAGCGATTGTTTGCTAATGTAAATGACGCAAAGAACATTAGATGGCATGCAGATGAGAGGAAGTGTGATGGACAGCTTTGCCATTCGGCTGATTCTTTGTAATGGAAGAGAATTGGTAGTTTGTTTCCGGATTTCGGCAATGAGCCCAGAAACCTCAAGCTTGGACTTGCTACCGATGGAATGAATCCATATGGAAACTTAAGTAGTATTCATAGTTCATGGCCCATTCTCCTAGTAATTTACAACCTGTCTCCTTGGTTGTGCATGAAGTGCAAATACATTATGTTAAGTATGATGATTTCGGGTCCTAAACAGCTAGGAAATGATATTGATGTTTATCTGAGTCCCTTTATTGAAGACTTGAGAATGTTGTGGGATGAAGGCATTGATGTGATCGACGGGTATTGCCGTGAGACATTCAGATTGCGTGCCATGTTATTTTGCACTATCAATGACTTTCCAACATATGGGAACCTGTGTGGGTATAATGTTAAGGGGCATAAAGCATGTCTAATATGTGAAGAAGGCACATGTTACCATCAACTGCAACATGGAACGAAGACAGTTTACCTTGGGCATCGGAGATTTCTCCGACGTAATCATCCTTATCGTAGATTAAGAAAATCTTTCAATGAACTTCCGGAGAATGAAATTGCTCTGGTGGCCTTGACTGGAGAGCAAGTTTATGAAAGGATGAACAACACTAATGTTATCTATGGGAAGACCCAGAAGAAGGCTACAGAGAAGAAAATATGGAAGAAGAGGTCGATCTTCTTTGATCTTCCATACTGATGCAAGCTTGATGTAAGGCATTGTATTTATGTGATGTATGTGGAGAAAAATGTGTGTGACAGTTTAATCGGAACGCTTCTCAACATTCAACGCAAGACAAAGGATGGTGTGAATGCTCGTCTGGATCTAGTTGTGATGGGTATACGAGAGCAGTTAGCTCCACATAAAGTGGGGGATAAGAAGACTTATTTGCCCCCAGAATGTCATACTTTATAAAAATAAGAGAAAAGAAGTTTCTGTGAATGTCTACGGGGAGTCAAAGTGCCACAGGGTTACTCTTTAAATATCAAAAGACTTGTCTCAATGAAAGATCTCAAATTAGTTGGCTTAAAGTCTCATGATTGTCATGTCTTGATGCAACAACTACTACCGATGGCCATTCATGACATCTTGCCTAAAAAGGTCAGACATGCCATTACTAGGTTATGCTTATTCTTCAATGCTATATATAGCAAGGTCATTGACACTAAAAAGTTGGATGACTTGGAAAATGAGGCAGCCATTATCTTGTGCCAATTGGAGATGTATTTTCCACCTTAATTTTTTGACATCATGGTTCATTTGATTGTTCATCTAGTGAGGGAGATTAGATCGTGCGGCCCCGTTTATTTAAGGTGGATGTACCCGGTTGAGCGATACATGAAGATCTTGAAAGGATATATGAAGAATCCACACCGTCCCGAAGCATCTATTCTTGAAAGGTATGTAGGGCTTCCGAAGTCTCGTCACGAAGGAAGATATGATGGTAAGGGTACATGAGGTATCACTGTTAAAAGCATGGTTCGGGAGGAAGTGCTTCAAGCACATTTGTATATATTGAATAACACCGATGAGGTTGAACCATACATATGTGAGCACAAAAGCATCATCAATGAAACTTACCCTAGAATGAATGAAAAATGGTGTTTGAACAAGCATGACAAGACTTTCGTGAACTGATATAAAGAAAAAATTGCAAAGGATGGTTTTGCTTCTGATACATTAAAATGGCTAGCACAGTGGGCCTAACTTTGATGTCATATGCTGGAGTGAGTACGATATCAATAAGTTTTCCTTCTATACAAAGTCCCAGGATGACAAAAGTACTATGCAAAACAGTGGGGTTATGGTCGTCACTGAGTCCATGCATTTCTCTAGTTCGAAAGATAAAAACCCTGTTATGGCATTTGTTTCATACTTTGGAATCATTTAAGAGATATGGGAAGTTGATTACACGAAGTTTAGAGTACCTGTTTTTAAATGTCAGTGGGTCGACAGTAACAATGGTGTGCAAACCGATGAGTTAGGATTCAAATTGGTGGACCTTAATAAGGTAGGTAATAAAGAAGAGCCTTTCATCATGGCATCCCAAGCAAAACAAGTGTTTTAAATCCGTGATCCTTCTAACAAAAGGTGGTCAGTGGTTCTCCAAGGAAAAAACATGTATAATGGTAGTGAGGGAAATCAAGATTCAACTCTTGATATTTCTGATACTCCTTTCTTAACACAGGTGCCTAACTTCCATGAGGAAAATGAAGTGGATGATGTACATGCTACTCATAATGATCACCTAGAAGGGTTATGGGAGAACTTTACTAATTGACCACAATGTAAGTTTAGTTTGATATGTTTAAAGTCATATTATATGTTTACGTTGATATTTATAAGTTATGTTTACGTACGTTGATCGATATTTATAAGTTATCTTTGATATTTATCCTGACATACTAACAAGTTTTTTTTTTGTTTAAACAGGTATACATGGCTGATCCTGAGGATATCCCTCATTCATGCAACCGGTCAGAGACCACGTCTACGGGTAGAAAGGGTAGACGTGCCACACGAATGAGGAATTTGACTGCCAACCGTGGTTCAAATCAAAGGATAAGAATAGACTTTGACAATAACCTCAATCCTATTGGGCCAATGGCAGAGCAGTTTAACAGCTTTGTGGCAACCCTTGCTAGAAGCAGGCCTAGTATACTTATTGATAATTGGAAAGATGTACCGGCGGACGTGAAGGATCATATATGGGAGAGTATTATGATATCTATACTTTTACGTCATGTGTTTGTCTGTATCTACTTTATTTTAATCTTATTAGTATCATACAGTAATTTGTTGATTCTTTTGGTGTTAATGTAGCTCACCTTTGACATACCGGATACGACGGATATGAAGAAGCGTTTGATAAAGTATGCTGGTGAGCGTTGGAGGGCTTTTAAGGTCGACCTGGGCAGATACTATGTATTCAATCCAACATGTGAAAAGAACCCACTTGAGGTGTACCCGTTTCTTGACCAGGCGATGTGGGATCGCTTTGTTCATAGCCGATATGATCCCAGCTTTCAGGTTAACTTATTTGATTTGCCTCTAAATTTATGTAATTTCATTAATTTTATTTACTTATGTAATTTAATTGTCTTCTATTTATAACAGGAGAAGAGGAAAAAAGGGCAGGAAAACCAAAGCAAGAATGTCTACCCCCATGTACTGTCTCGTGGGGGATATAAAAAACTTGGTCGGATAATGATGGAAGAGGAAAAAGAAAGCATTTCAGGAAGCAGCATCTCAGGTGGATCCTAACACTGAAAATCGTCCAGAAGTTGTTGATCCACCTCCACCCCCACGTCATCATAAATGGAAGAGGGTCCGACAAAGAAAAACGGGACAATATACATCTGAGGAGGCCCGCCAAGTAGCTGAGAAGATTGTAAGTATAGTTTGAATTGTAATTGTCATTTTAACATTGTTACCGAATTGTAATGTGACCTGATATTTTATATGTTATAGGATGCCTTGGACGTGCAGGTAACCCAAGGAACCTTTGTTCCTAGAGGATGCGATGATATCTTAGCTGCTGCCATTAATAAACCAGACCACCCGGGCCATGTCATTAGTGTTGGATGGGGCGTCGGTATTCGCTAATACCATGGTTCATCTTCACACCAATGCCATAGGGATGTTGATGCAGATAGAGCACGGCTAAAACAAGAGATTGCAGCTGAGCTTAGACAGGAGATGGCCGAGCAATTTGCCCAGCAGCTGGCAATATTGACTTCTATGTCCCAGCAGATGACAGGTGTCCAACCCTCTGTCCATGTGAGCACTAAGGGCTCATGTGATCCTCCTCATCAGCCTGAAAATGATGATGATGGTGATGATGATGACGACCCTGATAGGTGTGAGCTGTATGTTGATGATCATCATGATCGCCGCTTAGTGGCATTGGGGAGGGCACATAATAACTTCGGTAATACCATACGACATCGTTTATTACCGGATGATCAGGTGAGGGTCGATGTTGAGATTATTCGAGATGTTGATGCTCGAGTCTCTGTGCCCACTGAGGAGGTTCAAACAGTGGGTCAGGCCCCCGGTAACTTTATCCCCTGGCCAAGAAGACTGGTCAGCTTTCTTGTTGCATCTGAGGTATTCAGTTAGTTGTGTTTTTCTATATTCATAGTTGAAATTATTTATTATTGTTTAAAGATAATGCTTTATTTTTATTTGTTTTAGGATGTTGGAAATGATATTCTGCCCAAAAGATCAGATCCAGGAAGACCAGAGATGTCTGCTCCTGCCAAGGTATTCATTTGACCATTTAATTAATTACGAATGAAATAACTTATCTGTGATTACTAATATATATCTTTGTTGTTAAGGGGATCGACAAAGGGGCAGCTGGTGATGTTTTTAAACTTCTGGCTATACAGGTTGTGACCATGGAGAATGATGCAGCTTTGGTAAGGTTGGAACATGATGCCAGTCCAGGTGACGAACTGTATATCCCAAAGAAGGAACTTATGAAGATTGTACTCGATAAAGAAATGGCTAGTTCTGCACACCTATCGTTATGGTGCACGTAAGTACATTTTATTTATAAGTTAAGTAATTAAATTTTAAATACTATGATAATTAACATGTTTTTTCAATATATTAGGTATCTGCATCGTATGATAGTTGATCAGGGAACCTCACCCTTTATGGGTTCATTGACCCCATGTTCATTCACGGTGATGGTCTCCTAGCATCAGAAGACCCAGTCACCACCATACGTGATATACTTGCCCGAGACGATCATCAATTCTACCTTGAGCCTTATCTCAATAAGTAAGTACCAGTTATTTGATTATAACTATACATGACTTAGTCACTAATTGTTCCGCAAATACAGCAAGCATTGGCAACTATTGATCTTGTACCCTAGGATGAATGTCGTGGTCTTCTTCTGCTCAATGGGAAATAAGCCGGCGAATGAACTAAAGATGATCATGAAAACGTAAGCATTAAAATACTTTATAATCAGTAATGCAGTTGTTTTAATTATCTGAAATCTATTAGATATACTTTAATTAATGTTTATTTTGTCATGATAGTTTTATTAATACAAACCACATGTTGTGTGGTGAAAGACGTCGGGCTATTAGATGGATTATTCCTAACGTAAGATATTTATTAGTTCAAACGCTTCAAATGCAGTGGGTATAATTATTGATTTCTATTTAATTCTTCATATTCTAATTGGGTTTCATTTGTACGTAGTCTCGTATACAACGTGGATCATGGGAATGTGGATACTATGTGATGAAGTGGATGTTCGAAATTATCTCCTCCAGGATCACTGAAAGATGGCACGAGGTAAATGTTAATTGGTAACAATTAGAAGTAACAGTTATTGATTCGTTATATGTTTTATGTTAGTTTATTACTTAAATGATATAATCTTTTGTCCAATTAAAATTGCAGATGTTCAACAATCCGACTCCATTATCTGATTCCGACATCAATAACATTAGGAGGCGTTGGGCAACTTTCTTTCTTGAAGTGTACCAACCATAGTTTGTATGTAGTTAGTTTAAAAACTTATCATGTACTAGCTATAGTGTACTTTTGACTGATATATATTTTGATATGAAATCTATAATATATCATGTAACTTTTTGGTTTCTAATTATCTTTGTTGTCTGAATGTAATTGAACATATGTATTGTTCGTAATAAATTCAGTATATATTAATTTAGTGTGTTTTTGTTGTACAAAAGTGATTGTATTGAGAATATTTAGAATATGTTATACTTGTATTGATCTAGATTACTGAAATAGGGAAAATGAATGATAGAAATGTAAAAAGAGTTTTAAAAAAAATGAGACTTTTCACATCGGTTATTCAAAAACCGATGTGGAAAATTCACTTTTCACATCAGTTATATTGAAAACCGATGTGGAAAATGATATTTCCAAGTCGGTTATTTAGAAAATCGCTGTTAAAAATGTACTTTAAACATCGGTTTTAAAACCGATGTGAAAAGTAACAATAAACAGCATCGATCGTTTCAACATCAGTTTGAAAACCGATGTGGAATCCATTTTCTGCACTAGTGCTAGTTTCATTAGGGAGGATTCTTCCGTAATAGGATAGGCCTCCCTAAATTTAGATTTAGATGATTCTTGTTTTTATGGATATTGGCTTAGTCTCCTTATGTTTTTGTTCTCTCCTTTTGTGATGTTTTTGCATGCAAAATTTTATAAAAAAAATTTGATATGAGAGACCTGAATAAGTGATTAGAAAAATAGAAAATCAGTGCCTTGCACGGGGATAGATCTAGTTGTTATAAAAAGCAAAGTATTTTTTTATTATCACCTAACCCTTTAAAGTTTGAATTTTGTCCTTTAAGAATAATTTGTTTATAATTGCTTAGAGGCTAATCATAGTTAATTTTATCACAAAAATAAAATATTCACTTAACTTCGAATGCTTGTATTATTTAAGACAAAAATCTGCTAAAGAACCAAAGTAGCCTCTTGAAAAATCTAAATAGAAAAGTATATTAATATGGTAACAAGTTAGGGAGATAAGTAAAGCATAGATTTAACTTCACTTAATACACTTTTGAGCTGCTTAACAAATCATAACTGCATAAGAACATCCAAAGCAGTGTGACTCCTCCCTTTGTCTATGTATTTGTTTCTTTATATAGGCAATCCATCCAGAAAACGTCTATAAAAATACAAAGACTCTCGGGGTTTATATTCTGCAACAGCATGCCCAGCTCCCTATACCAATATAATCAAATAGTATCAAGACCACACCAACCTAAATTAAATTTCTAAAAGTAAAACATTTTTTATGTACAAACCTTTATGGTCATAAAAGTAAGATTTTTGTCATATCCTTGTGTATACCTGCAATCAATATTAAAGAAAACTAACTCAGTATGTAGTCAATGTTAGTCCTCCATACATTGTATTTAACATTTAGAGTGTATTAGTTAGACTTTTCAGACCAATGTGTTATACAAGGATATTGTTTGTTTTATTATAGCAGAGAGATTGAGAAAATGGGAATTCAATTACTTCATTCATAACAGCCAAAACACTTATAGTGTTTACAAAAGTAAAACAAACCACCACCACATTAGGAACGTGGGGTAACTGACTAGACTTGATCCTAAAGTTTAGGAACCACTAATTGACTAAAACAAAAACTGTAACAATAATAATAAATAGAAAAAAAAAACTTAATGCAGTCCAAAAGCAAATAATTAACACTCCTCCTTGCTTTAGGATCTGCAAACTCCAATTTTCTGCCTCAATAGCTCAAACTTGCTGACAGGAAGTGGCTTTGTAAACAAATCTGCCAATTGATCTTCTGACCTACAATAAACCAAAGTCACTTCTCCATTTTGCTGCATCTCTCTTAAGAAGTAGAGCTTGATGTTAAAATGTTTAGTCTTGCCATGACACACTGGATCCTTTGAAATTGCAATTGCTGCCTAGTTGTCGATAAACACTTCTGTCTTATGATTCTGTTGGAGATGTAAATCACATAAGATCTTTTTCAGCCACAAAACTTGATTTACAAATTGCCGTTGTTCTTGCTATGAATTCAGATTCTGCAGTGGATTGTGCTACTGTCTCCGCTTCTTTGTGCACCATGAAAAAACTCCCGAGCCTAGATCGAAACAATATCCTGAAGTGCTCTTCATGTCATCAATGGATCCAGCCCGGTCACTATCGGAGAATCCACATAACTTGAAATTTTTGAGACTCTCAAACTTGACACCATAATCAACAAGTACCTTTAATATATCTCAATACCCTTCTTGCTGCCTTTAAATGCATTTCACTAGCACAATGCATAAATCGAGAGAGAAGACTTACAGCAAACAGAATGTCCGGCCTTGTTGCAGTGAGATACATTAAACATCCAATCAAGCTCCTGTAATAGCCTTCATCAACTTTATCAACACCATCTTCCTTGCTCAGCTTCTCCTTTTGGTTCATTGGTGTGCTAACCGCTTTGCACTCCTCCATCTGAAATTTTTTTAAGATTTCCTTAGCATTTTTTTTTTGACATATGAACACATCATCCTCATTTTGTTTGATCTCAATTCCAAGAAAATAAGACATAAGACCAAGATCTGTCATTTCAAAAACTTGCATCATTTCTTGTTTGAATTCTTCAACCAACCTTGTATCATCTCCAGTCACTAAAAGATCATCAACATAGAGGGAAACTATGAGAAAACTTTTTCCCTTATGTTTTACATAAAGAGTGGCCTCAGATAAGCTTTTACAAAGCCTATGCTCAATAGGTGTTCATTTATCCTACTGTACCAAGCTCTTGGTGCTTGTTTTAATCCATAAAGGGCTTTTTTGAGTAGATAGACTTTATCTTCTTCACCATGCATAACAAATCCCTCTGGCTGCTCCACATATATCTCTTCTTGTAAAACTCCATTTAAAAAAGTTGATTTGACATCTAACTGGAATACTTTCCAGCCTTGTTGAGCAAAGAATTGCTAACACCAATCTAATTGTATCTAATCACGGACCTTTGGTTCAAAAGTGTCAGAATAATCAACACCAAAAATTTGTGCATACCCTTTTACTACAAGTCTGGCCTTGTATTTATTGATAGAGCAATCCGCATTAAGCTTTGTTCTGAAAACCCATTTAACTCCAATAACTTTTCTATCTTGAGGCTTGTCAACCAGCTCCCAAGTGTTGTTTTTTTGAATCATTGAAATCTCATCTTCCATTGCCTTTTTCCATTTTGGATCCTTGAGTGCTTCCTCACAGCAACTAGGTTCGCATACTGCTACATTGCATCTTTGATAAATGTCCGATAAAGCAGCCTTGTGCCTCTAATAGGAGGGTCATCTTCTAATTCATTTTGACCCAACTCTGTTGTTTGGTTTCCGCCATAATCATCTTCAATATTGTTAAAAGGTCCAATTGTTTTTTGTGGGTTCTTCCAATCCCATTGTTGATCTTCATTGAAATGCACATCCCTAGAAACAGTCAACTTTCCAGTTTGAGGATGATACACTTTGTAGGCTTTTGAAACAGAACTATAACCCACAAAAATACCCGGAATTGCTTTCTTGTCAAGCTTGTCGCGCTTAACCTGTGGAACATGTGCAAAACAAACACAACCAAACACTTTAAGAAAGGTTAGTGAAGGCTTATATCCATACCAAGCCTCAAAAGGAGTTTTGTCTTTCAAAGCCTTGGATGGAAGTCGATTTTGAAGAAAAACGGCTGTGTTGGCCGCTTCGGCCCAAAATTCTTTAGGCAATTCCTTCTCATGCAGCATGCATCTGGCCATCTCCATTACTGATCTATTTCTCCTTTCACTAACTCCATTTTGCTCTGGAGTGTATGGGGTTGTGAGTTGATGTACAATACCAGCTTCTTCACAAAATAGATTAAATTGTGTTGAGGTGTACTCCTTCCCATTATCTGATCTTAAAAAATGGATCTTGCAACCACTTTGAGTTTCCACCATATTCTTGAACTTTACAAAGACTCCAGCCACTTCATGCTTGAATTTCAAGAAAAAAATCCAGCACATTCTTGTAAAATCATCTATGAAAAGAATAAAGTATAGACTACCTTGTAACGATGGAGTTCTTTGAGGTCCTGCCACATCAGTGTGAATGAGTTGCAGCTTTTGAGAGGCTCTCCAAACTGTTTTGGGAAATGACACTCTGTTTTGTTTACCAAATTGACAGGCATTACAATTTGGCAAATGATCAGAAAGTACTGGTAGACCTTCAATCATATCTTTCCTCTTCATGTTCAACATCCTTTGAATATGACAGTGACCAAGTCGCTTATGCCAGAGTTGATGGGGACCGACTTGAGTGATGTAAGTCATCTGCTCCTCCACAATTGGATCAAATGAGAAGCTTTTTCCTCTCATTTTAACCCTTAAAATCTCCCCGACTAGGTAGTGTCAAAGATAAGACAATGTTGATTTTCGAAAAGAACTTTAAATCCCTTTTCTAACAATTGACCCACACTAAGCAGATTTTGGTCAATGTTAGGCACATACGTAACATCCGAGATTGTTTTTCATACCGAGCTAGTTGAAATTACAATGGTTCCTTTTCCTTTTGCAGAAATATAGTCACCATTCCCAATTCTGACTTTTGAGAATTTTACAGGCTTCAAATCCTTGAAGAGAGTTTTATCATATGTCATGTGGCTTGTACAACCACTATCAATCACCAAAGATTCGGAACTACTCCTTGCTGAGAAGCATGTTGCCACAAAAATTTGATCTTCTTCATCTTGCTCTACAACCTTGGCATTGGCTTCATGTTGTTGAAATTTGCCTTTGCAAATTACAGCTTCATGTCCAAGCTGATTGCACTTGTTGCACTTTGCGTCTGGTCTTCTCCAACATCTGAACGGTGGGTGACCCATTTTGCCACAATGCTCACAAGGTGGGTAATTTTTCTTTTTACCTTTGTCTTTGCTTTGGCTGCTTTGACTACTTCCAACTTCATGATGCTTGGCTGGTAAAGCACCTTCAACCACGTGATCTTGTCTCATAAGCCTTCACGCTCTCTTGGGCCTGCAAGGCATGTAACACTCCTGCTAAGGTGATTTTGGACAGATCCTTCGTATTCTCCAAAGTAGTTATTGATGCTTCGTATCTCTTTGGCACTGTAACCATAATTTTTTCCACAATTCTGGAATCAGTGAATTCAGTGCCGAGTAATCTAACCTTGTTCGCAATGGAAAGCAACTCGTCGAGTATTCTTTGATTGTCTCAGAATCTTTCATTCTCTGCATCTCGAATTCCCTCATCAAGTTGAGCACTTGCATGCCTCGAATCCTCTCATCCCCTGCGTATTCTTCCTTTAAGTAGTCCCAAATTGCTTTTGGTGTTTTGAGAGTCATGATTCTGGTGAAGATTATTGATGAAACACCAGTAAAGAGACATGATCTTGCCTTTGCCTTCTTGGTTTTTTTCTCCTTGTGCAATTTTATTTGAGCCATGGTAGGATTGTTCTGCAGCGGAGGAATTTCGTAATCCTCTTCCACGGCTTCCCAAAGGTCCAACGCCTCCAAATAAGACTCCATTTTAACTGCCCAAAGGTCATAGTTGTCTCCATCAAAGGTGGGCGGAGCAATTTGTGAGAAACTTGCTTCACCTTCCATTTTCACAGGCCCCATAAGAAGAAAGCTTTGATACCAATTGTTTGTTTTATTATAGCAGAGAGATTGAGAAAATGGGAATTCAATTACTTCATTCATAACAGCCAAAACACTTGTAGTGTTTACAAAAGTAAAACAAACCACCACCACATTAGGAACGTGGGGTAACTGACTAGACTTGATCCTAAAGTTTAGGAACCACTAATTGACTAAAACAAAAACTGAAACAATAATAATAAATAGAAAAAAAAAACTTAATGCAGTCCAAAAGCAAATAATTAACAGATATATACATGTATCAACTAGGACCAAACTAAGTATGTGGAGAAAGCTGAGTTTATAAATCATTTAAGCTATCTCAACCAAGACCATTCCGTTTAATGGATCAAAATATTTTAAAATTCTTTAAGATACGATAAGGAGGAGATGGCACTAGAAATACCCAGCAACTTGATCGTTGGTTAACCAAGGCCTCCATTCATCAACAATCTTGTACCCAATTGATCTCGTCCAAGCTTCGGACCCAGTAAATGGAACAACAAAGTCATGATCACCACTACCAAAAACAATAAGCTTTATTAAATTAGGTCTTATCTAACCACCAAAAATAAGATACCATAACTTGAAGCGTGTGAATCATCATAGAAATAGCAATTAAAGTAACAAATTGTGGTGCAAAGAACTTGAGATAAGAATGTTCAGACTTCAGACT
The DNA here is from genome assembly GCA_030762895.1 of Sophora flavescens. NCBI lineage: Eukaryota > Viridiplantae > Streptophyta > Magnoliopsida > Fabales > Fabaceae > Sophora > Sophora flavescens. The sequence goes on from CM061064.1 coordinate 151,500,509, forward strand.
TTAGAAGTAAGTGTTAGTGAACAAAAGAGATAGGAAGGTGTAGGAAGGGCTCATTTAGTGATAAAGGAGAACTGTTTTCTCGAGGTTTTATCGAGGGTGAAGGCTATGATGCACCATCCACCAAAGTGATGCAATGGTTCACTACCCATGTGGACCAATGACATATGTCATTGATTATTTGACCACCCAAAATTAGGTCGAAAAGTCGATAGCCCAAGTGACAATCTAGATGGTCTAGAATTGGCCACTTGGATGGTGCACCGCACCAGTGTACTACTTTGTTGGTGGTGCATCATAGCCTTCATCTTTATTATTATATAATGTTGGACCTGAACAAGGTAAACATGTTGTTTCAAATGTTTTACTAGCTAGGTTGTTGAGACAACCAATTTTATAAATCACATTGTGTATAAACAAGGATCTTGCAAACTTTTGGAAGAGGAAACAACTATAATTGGATATCCTTGTTTGATGATACTAAACTATCGATTGTGGTCGAGTCCTTAAATACATATAAATCCTACAGTTTTGAAATGGTAGTAGAATTTGAAATGTGAAACTAAATAACAAATAGCTATCATTGACGTAGTCCATAACATAAGCGTTTCTCCTAGAATTGAATCGAAAGACAGAAAAAAATATACTTACTGGAACATGATATAACATTGTAGAATAAATTAGAAGCAGAATGTTGAAGAATCCGCACCCAAAAAAATAAATATAAATAACTGAACATTTCACACTTTCCTTATTAACTATATTACATGCATGTTCACATAATATAGTTGCTTTCAGTTGTCAAGTCACCAAAAAGATTAAGGACTTTTGATCGAAATAATAGTAGATCCTACCTTCTAAATTTGTTTTGACAAAAAGGCAATGGGAAAAATATATAAATTTTCATTTTTCATATTCTATATAATCAATTAGACAAATTGATTGCAGTGTTGCTCTTAATTGTGTGGCAATGAAATACTATTTGTCTACCAAACAATCCCACATTAAATAGGGTTATAGGAGAAGTTTCTAGAAAGTTGTAGGTCCTTGTATTATTTTTATCCAAGCAAACTTATAACTATGCAGTTCTAATGACAACAATTGCACCCACCTACCATAAATGTGAAGAAATGTCATTAAGTTTGAAGTTACCTGTATATAAGTGCTCGATATCCTTTGGATGTTAGCTCCTTGTGGTACTTGATCATGCTCCCAGCATCATGATTGTATCGTTCATGAATTTTGTCAGTGCATAAATCCCACTTATTGACCACACTTTTCTGTTTCATCCCAAAGACCTCAATTTAATTCTATGTTCACAAAAATGGTATCTTACTAAAAAAACTCACCTGGACAGTGTGAATTGCTTTCCTGACTGCTTCATTGTTCAGCCATGAGTATGCAATTGGATCATCCTAAACATAATATGAGATCTTGTTACTTGTTATACAGGCAATGCAACAATAAGAACGAAGAGAATTATATCATCTAAAGCAACACTTCATCAGAGCAAATATGGTACAAAAGAGATAGTGAAAAGCGAAGAGTGTGCTTGTGCTTTTCAATCCACAAATATTTGTCACAAAAAAATGTTCTTCTAAAATAAGTCGTAACCAGGATGGGAGGATCTTGCAAGGATCAAAGCAAAATCAATGTATCATAAGAACTAGAGCTAATAATCTTGTTAGCGTATAACATAACTCATAAATGTAAAATGCTTCATCTTGTATTTTTCAATGAGTTTCTGAAACATAATATAATAAACTTCTCACAAATAAACTAAGTATCTTTCTATGCCAATTGCTCCTAAATTATCCTACAGACACTCTAATAGGTATGGGTCACCCAACACTAAGTAAAAACTAAAAAACATCATCAAACAACTAATATAATATAATATTACACATCACAAAATACTAGTGCACATAAAAAAACTCAACTGCATTGACACTCGTCCTTCATATTCTTGATGGACACTCCAAGCTATTCTCCAAGTCTTACAAATCTAGCTCTAGGAGGAGATTCAGTGAGTATATCAACAACTTGAAGAACAAAACAACAGTGAAAAAGCTTAATCTTATATTTTTAACAAGTTCATGTATAGCATGAAACTTCACTTGAATATGCTTGGTCTTTCCATGTTGAACTAGATTTTATGCAATAGCAATAGCAATAGCTGATTTGCTATCACAGTTAATCTTTGTAGCTTCCTGTTGTTGTACTCCCAAATCCTTTAGAATTTTCCTTAACCAAATAGCTTGATTTGTTGTTACAGCTGTTCCACATATTCATCTTTTGTAATGGATTGAGCGACAATTTCCTTTTTCTTTAAATTCCAAGAGAACATGCCAGAACCTAAGGAAAATGTATAGCTAGTAGTACTGTTCATGTCATCAAGGTTTCTAGCCCAATCACTGTCAACATATCCTAATATCCATTTTACTAGGATTTTGCATAAATCTTGACAGCAAACTAGCAACATACATTAGGTCATGACTAGATGCAATAAGAAAAAGTATACTTCCAATCAAGCTTCTGTAAAGATTTTACACTTTTTTCAGTTCCATCTTCCTTTGAGAGTTTTACATTTTGTATTAGAGGAGTAGGAGCAAATTTGCAATTTTCCATTCTAAATTTCTTCAACACTTCATGAGCATACTTTTCTTGATTCATAAAAATCCCATCCTTGGATTGATACACTGCCAAGCCTAGAAAGTAGTTCATTTCTCCTCAGTCTAACATTCCATGCTGATTTTTCATTTCTTTCATAAACTTTTGCACTTCTTGTGGATTATCTCGTCACTATCAAGTTATCAACATACAAAGAGACAATTAGATAACCACCATCCAGCAACCTTCTTACATAAAGAGTTGCATCGTTGTCACTCCTCGATCCTAAAGCCATGATTGAAGAAGTCGATTTGGTTATACCAAGCTCTAGGAGCTTGTTTTAGCCCATGCAAGGCCTTATGAAGCTTATACACCTTATCCTCACTTTCTTCCACAACAAGTCCTTTAGGTTGAGCTACATAAATCTCTTTAGCTAGGCTTCCATTTAGGAATGTTGATTTGACATCTAAATGCCAAAATTTCCACTTCATGTGTGCAGCCAAAGCTACAAGAGCACGAATTGTGTCCATTCTTGCTACTGGTGCAAAAATATCTATACAGTCAATTTTCGATTGCTGAACATAGCCTTTAGCAACAAGTTTGGCCTTGTATTTGTTGATAGATCCATTGAGGTTTAGGTTTGTTCCTGCCTTACCCATAGAATGCTGACCAAGGATGGATGTAGGGGTTGTTTTAGATTATGGCTTGACATAATACTTGTGTTCTGGTCCTACGTATACCAATGCGAATCAAAGCCAGGCGAAGTTCTGAGTTCAACTCTTGGCCAAGTGGTGAGTCAATCCCTTAATCTTGTATCCGATGTGCACCAGCGGGCAAGGACTCTTCCTTCCTCTCTTGGTTCGGCCGGCACCTCTAATACGCTTTAAGGGAGATCACCAAGGCTAGCAAAAGCGGGTCTTTCTCTTAGGGATTTCCTCCTTTTATAATAGGATCCCCTTATCTTTTAGAGATTTGGATTTATCTCTTCTTATCTCTTAAATCTTCTTCGAGATATATGATCTCCTTAATTGGTGGGATTTATCTCTTTTAACCAGATAAGGTTATTTGAGATAATATCAAGATCTTATCTTTCCGCCTTTATCGGATCAGGCATCCAAGCTCGGTGGCCGAGTTTTACTCCTTGGTCAGTACGCAAGTCCCCCCAAGCTTCAAGCTCAAAGGAGCGTAGAAGTTTTCATGACAGGAGTCGAGCTTGGCTTTAATGTTATCGTTGGAGAGCCTAGGATTTATTGTGTAGGTCTTCTCCCCTCGTTTGCCTGAGTTTGGTGGTTGATCTTTATACCTCGGCCAACACTTGAGTTTAGTGGGCTCGACTAACGAGCCTAGTAATCCTTTCCCTTTGATTATTTGGGTTTGGTGGTCGAGCTTTATTTCTCGGCCAACACTTTAGTTCGGTAGGCTCGGTGGTCGAGCTTACCAACTCAGCCAGTACACAAGTCCCCCCAAGCTCTGAGCTTTGAAAAAGCGAAAGAGTTTATTGAAGTTTCTATATTGCCGGTAGCTGAGATTCAGCTTATTGATGGTTCAGGCTCAAACCGGCCTTTTGGAAAGTCAAGCTCACAACTCGGTCATTAGAAATTTACCTCAGGCTTGTATTTCAACTGAAATCTTTGATGCACTCAAGATGCTTATCTTGGGAGTTTGAACTCGACTCCCTTTTTTTCGAGTGTAGCTTGGTCTTTGAAGCTTTTTATAACAGGAACTCTTTAACCTTTCAGCCAAGTAGCTCTTAACCTTTCATCCGGTGGGTTTTGAAATACCCACTAACTTAAAGCTTGACCTTGAATATCATTATTTATATGATCTCGAAGGTGTGCCTCAGAATAAGCTTTCCTAATAGCTCTTCCAACTTGTATGAGAAAATAGTTGTCATACAAGTCCTTTATAATAACAATCGAGCAGTAGGCTAAGAGATATCCTTCCTCTGTAATTTCCAAGCTTGGTGTAGGATAAGAAAATATCCTTCCTTTATCTCAATAAGCCCCCCAAGCTCTGAGCTTAAAATAAGCGAAAGAGCTTAAATGTCAACCCGCATATCTTAACACGCTTTTTGGTGCCGAGGACTTTGGATTGTGATTCGCGGGAGCATTACTCGGAAATTTGTTTTTTGCAGAACCGAGTCTTTCTTGGGTTCCGGCTTCTTGGCCGAGCACTGCTCGGATTTTTGTGCGGAGCCAAGTCTTACTTGGGATTCCGGCTTATTTGGCCGAACACTACCAGGGTTTTCTTCAAATCAAGGGTCTCTAGCATGCATGATCTGCTACCGACATTATCTTGGTGCGAAGGCGTTGTGCTCGACCTCGGCTTTTCAGTGCGAGGGAGGGAGCATTGCTCGACCTCGACTTGGTTTTTCAGTGCGAGGGAGCAATGCTCGACCTCGACTTTTCAGTGCGAGGGAGCATAGCTTGACCTCGGCTTTTTAGTGCGAGGGAAGGATGCTCGACCTCGGCTTTTCAATGCGAGGGAGCACTGCTAGACCTCGGCTTTTCAGTGCGAGGGAACACTACTTGACCTCGGCTTTCCAAGCTTCTGCCTTTTCTACTGAGATGACTTGTTCTCTTTTTCTTTCTTCAATCGGAGTTCAGATTTATTGAGGTCGGGCTAGCATCAAGGATCGACTTTAAACCTGGAACCCTTCTATTCTTAGATGAATTTGCAACTTTTCGTATCAATGCTAATAAAATTTTAAACAATACACTGATTTTTTTTATAGCTCATACCCTTTCTTCTTGGTGAGACGATTTTAACCCGGACTCTTTGGTGGATTCTCATGTTCTTAAGCCAGTCGATACTCGGTTTTTACTGGAATAGGGCCTTGACGCGAGCATGGAAGCCACGGCTGCTTGTGCTCTCCGAGTCTCCTTCATTACCCTTTTTTCGAGTCACGAGCTTTCTAATAATGTGAAGAAGATGAAAAGCATGAAGGCTGAAGCTGCCCGAACTTTGCGCACTGGGGATGAACTTGAAAAAACCGTGGCAGTGTGAAGAGCAGGCTCGGCTAATTGGGTAACTGAAAACTCGAAATGTCAAGCTTGAGAAGACCAACTCCTCTCCTCAATCCGATCTCTCTAAAGAGAAAATGAAAGGATTGACTTTCAGAGGGCTGCCAAGGCTTTAAAGCTTTCCCTTGACAATCATCAGCAGTGTCTTGTTGCTAAGAAAAAGGCTAATTGCCAGCTTCAGTTCGAGTTGAAGGAAGCTGAAGTCCAGATTATAAAGGAATGCGTTTCTGGGTTCTTGCATGCTATAAAACAAATCCAGTGCTTTCTTTCTGATTCTGATCTTTCGAGAGCCGGTGTGGACAAGGACTTTAATAAGGATGGCGTTATGGTTCCTTTGTCCGAGATCGATGATGAGGAAGAGGAGAATAATGAAGACCAGGTTGTGGGAGAGGAGGAGAACAGAGGAACTGAAGTGGTCGTGCTCGAGCCATCCTCGGTTGCTCTTCCACAAGCTGAAGACATTATTGGTTCCAACCTTGATGGAGTCTTTGCTCATGCGAATGCCCATGAGTAACTTAGAAAATTTTTAAGATATTTTGTACTCTTGGCTAGGCCCTATGTACTTTTGCTCTATGAATGATAAAGACTTCATGCTTCGGGAACATTATCCCAGGCTCTGCCCTTTTTTTTTTACTTATGGTATTTAACTCAGCATTTGGATTTACTCGGTTAACTTTCCTAAGTTTTTACCTCGCCTTTTATTCTTGGCGTTTTAATTTGGCCTCGTGAGCTTTTTGAGCTCGGCCCTATCGTAGTTAACTATTTCAGGTTTTTCTTGCTTACCTTTTTAGGTTCGGCCTTTCGATTTTAGCTTGGTCGGCCACTTCGGTCAGGCATTTCGACTTTAGCTCGATCGATTTTAGCTCGATCAACCTTTTTAGGTTCTTTGTTTACCTTTTTAGGCCCGGCATTTCGACTTAGCTCGATCAACCTTTTTAGGTTCTTTGTTTACCTTTTTAGGCCCGACATTTCGACTTTAGCTCGGTCGATTATAGCGCTGTCAACCTCTTTAAGACTTTGTTTTGCCTTTTTTGGTTCGGCATTTCGACTTTACCTTGGTCGATTTCAGCGCGGTCAACCTCTTTAGGACTTTGTTTTGCCTTTTTAGGTTCGGCATTTCAACTTTACCTTGGTCGATTTCAGTGCGGTCAACCTCTTTAGGACTTTGTTTTACCTTTTTAGGTTCAGAATTTCAACTTTACCTTGGTTGATTTTTTCGACTTTAGCTCGGTCGATTTCAGCTCAGTCAACCTTTTTAGGCTTTTACCTTTTTAGGTTCGGCGTTTCGACCGCAGCTCAGACGATTTTAGCTCGGTCACCTTTTTAGGCTATTTGTTTTTTGTGAGTTAGTATGGTGTTTGAGTGCTCGAGCTGATGGAACTTTATTTTCCAAAGGAGATGTTCTCCCCCATACTATTCTATTTAAATGGAGCTTGAGCTCGATCGCTATGATTTTTATAGAGGGAGTTTGAACTCGTCCTCTATGGTTTTAATTTGAGGAGCTCCGACTCGTCTTCCTCTTAGTCAAATTTTGAGAGGGAGTTTTGGCTTGACCCATATATTTTTTCGAGAGCCGGAGCTGAAGTGTGAGTTTTTAAGGGAGCAAAGCTCGACATATGAGCTTTGAGCGCGACCGGTGATCCGAGGAGGAGGTTGGCAGCGTGTTCATCCTTTCACAGATCTGGAACGCGATCTGGTTTCATGCGAGACGGCAGCGGCGGCGTTAAGGACGCGCGATGATGATGCTTCTGTGTTGAAATGTTCAGGTCGACACTGATCTGATGACAGTGAAGATGTGATGCGCTGTCAGATTTGAGTCACCGACGATGACTAAAGACGAGCGTTGTACAGTGGTCCTGATGAGCGCCGGAGGTCGGCCGAAGTTTCACCGTGGCGGCTGCGAGCTCATGACGGCAACTTCTCTGGTCTTTTGGGTTCAAAAAGGTTATAGAGGTCAAGGAAAGATATGTCCAGGAAGAAAATAAAATCTCTCTGTTTGCTCCTCGTTTTCCAGCAAGACAGAGTTCCCTCAACAAGACTGACGGTCATTGAATGGGTGGTCGGGGCAAAGTTTTACTTGGCCCCACGGTGGGCGCCAAATGTTCCTGCCGAGATCCGTCTTGCCGGATCTTAGCCGTAGAACGTTGACCAAGGATGGATGTAGGGGTTGTTTTAGATTATGGCTTCACAGAATACTTGTGTTCCGGTCCTACGTATCCCAATGGGAATCAAAGTCGGACGTAGTTCTGAGTTCAACCCTTGGCCAAGTGGTGAGTCAATCCCTTAATCTAGTATCCGATGTGCACCAGCGGGCAAGGACTCTTCCTTCGTCCCTTGGTTCGACCGACACCTCTAATATGCTTTAAGGGAGATCACCAAGGCTAGCAAAAGTGAGTCTTTCTCTTAGGGTTTTCCTCCTTTTATAATAGGATCCCCTTATCTTTTAGAGATTTGGATTTATCTCTTATTATCTCTTAAATCTTCTTCGAGATATATGATCTCCTTGATTGGTGGGATTTATCTCTTTTAACCAGATAAGGTTATTTGAGATAATATCAAGATCTTATCTTTCCGCCTTTATCAGATCGGGCATCCAAGCTCGGTGGCCGAATTTTACTCCTCAGCCAGTACAAGGTTTACCCTATAAGCCCATTTTACTCGAAATATATTCTTGTCTTCAAGTCTGTCAACCAGCTGCTAAGTTTTGTTCTAAATTGTAGTTCTCTCCTCCTTCATGGCTTGGTTCCATTCCTCCACCTTTCTAGCATCTTCATAGGTTGTAGGTTCAAGTACGACACTATTACATCTCTGATAAATTTCAGATAGAGGTCATACCTCTTAGAACAGACTCATTACCTACATCTTCATCTTGACCTTCATTTGCATTCTCAAGAGAAGGTAAAACAAAATCTATGTTGCTTACCAATTTGACAGCCTTGACACAGTTATGAACACACTTGAATATTAGGCAAATCTTTGACTAACTCTTGCTTTTGAGCAAACTGAATGGATTTCAAATTATAGTCTCAATCACTCTCTTTCTGAGTAGTCCTTTTGCATATTCCACATTTTTGAAATCTTTCCTTCTTTTTTGAATATTTTCCAGAATGCTCTCCAACAAATCTCTTTTCACCTTTGATTGCTACAAATTTTCCCTTGTGTCAAACTTGCAAGGCTATTTTTTATGATTCCTCTTGTCTCAGAAGTCTTTTTTGTTCTTGAGCTTGAAAAGCTTTTACTAGCTCTGTCAAGCTTATCTTAGAAAGATCTTTTGACTATTCAAGTGAAGAAATCTTGGATTTAAACCTTTCATGTAAGACCACCAAGACTTTTTCTATAATTCTACTGTCAGGAATTTCTTCTCACATCGATCTAATCTGATTCCAACTCTCGTAAGCTTGGACATGAAACACTATATGGTTTCAAACTCATTCATATTCAAGGCTTCAAAATCTCTTTTAAGATTGAGAACCTACATCTGCATAGTTCTCTCATTTCAAAAGGACTCATTCTCAAGCTTATCCCAAACTTGCTTTGCTGTCTCCAAATTTGAGATTCTCGCAAAAATATCATCATTTACAAATAAGTGCAGGATTGTGAGAGCCTTAGCTTGTTTGCAAACCTACTCATTATGAGACATTTGAGTAACAATGGGATCTGCTTGCAAAGGTGGTGGTTCAGCACTTGTCTCCACCGCCTAAAGATCATAGGCTCTTAATTGAGCTCTCATCTTCACACCCTAGATTTTGTAATTCTTTCCTGTAAACACACGGTTTTACATGGTTTTATGGGTATGAACTTAGTATTCTTCAAAACTATATATTTTTTATTAAAATATATGATTTAGCATAATAGCCTGGAAAATGTCCTGAGGAGTGAGGACCCATTGTTGTTTGTATGCAAAGACTTTTTTATAAGTGTATGAATGATTTTATGGAAGGGTTAAGAGATTTTATGCTTGAAAATACTATGTTATTATGCTTCATGAATATTTTATAGCTTCATGTACCTTGTTTTTTAATAAAAAAATGTTTTAAAGAAAGGTTTAAAGGCTTAAATTAATGTTTATTATGTAATTATTTATGACTTGAAGACTGTGACAGGAGAGGCTGACGAAGACGGGGAGTGGTCTTCGGTGCAAGAAGACACGAACAATGAGCGGCTCCTAGCAGACTTCTAGGCGGATGGACACATGAATGAATCGATTACATACCGGAATGAGAGGGATCCTGAGACTGTATAGGTATGGGACTATACAGTTGAGGATGACTTATATGAATTGATTGATACTACCTATATCAACACGATGCATCTTCTTTTCGGAAGCCCGTCAGTAAAGAACTCCACGGTTAGCGTGCTTGACTTGGAGCCATTATGGGATGGGTGACCTCCTGGGAAGTTTTCCTAGGAAGCGTGTGATTGAGGACAAAGCAAGCTGAAAATAATCGTGATGGATTGTGGGGACAGTCGTCAATCCATAGAGCAGCCAAGGATGTTACAAAGACTCGAGGAATGAATTATGAAGGCCCTTCAGGACATACGACTGCTGAGGCATTTGAGGATTGTACAGGGGATGCCCTGCTAGGTAGTGAGCTCATATACCATTTGAGGTTGATTGTTCCTCCCTGATGCATTTTTAGACACATGTTTTAGGATGTGCAAGAACATGTTTTAAGGCTTTTTATGAATGATTGTTGTGATGCTTTATATGTTTTAATAGATTTATAACATGATGCCATTTATGATGCTTTTTGACAAGTTTGTTGATAAGGGAATTTTACTGTGATTAAATATATGGTTTACATATTTTAGCTTTGGGGTTGGCCAGATGGGGTTTTTCCGATACCCACCCGGCTGGTTGAACCACACTTTGATTGTGTGACAGGAACTATTTCCTATCTCAAATCCAGAAATGAGATTTAAGCAAAAAGATGAAGCAAGACTGTTTTATTGATTGAAAAATGAATTACAAAGCATAAGAGGGAAGAAGAAGGAATACATAAAATATAAGAGCAGAAGCTCACAGCCAAGGTGAACACCTATGGCCCCCAATCTAGAGAATACTCTCTAAGCTCCAACAACTCAAAATACATTCAGCATACCCTTCACGTTTCTCCCCCTTCCTATATATAATCTCCTTTCTCCTTTTCTCTCTCTACAACTAACTCTTTTCCCTCCCCTTTTGTTTGGGCCTTCTGATGTACACATGAAAGGCCTCTCGATTATTGACTGTCCAAGAACCACAGGCCACAGGGGTATCGATTTCCTATCAGATATAGTCTCATTATAGTGGTATGATGAGTGTGATTTCACCTCATATTTATTTATCATTTTGCATGCATTTTCATGTAGATTAGGAATTTTTATTTTGATATTTGTTAGTTTTTCCCTTTGGAACGGATAAGGTGGTTCTGTGGTATTTCTGTGCAAGAATTCATGATTAAAATGCTCATGTCTAGTTAATTTGGAGTCTGCATGAAGATGGAGTTTGACAAGTAAGAAAAATGAGCAAAGCAAAGGCCATCACGGCCTGGGTGTGACAACCATCATGTCCATGATCGTGTAGATTGAAGAAAAAAAGAAGGAAGCAAAACTCTGAAGCTGTCACGGCCTGGCCCAGACAGCCGTCACGGTCGTGACAGGCCAATCAGTGCAAGAATTCACAAAGCAGAAGCTGTCATGGCCTGGCCCTGACAGCCGTCACGGCCGTGATAAGCCAATTAGCGCAAGAATTCACAAAGCAGAAGCTGTCATGGCCTGGCCCTGACAGCCGTCATGGCCTGGCCCTGACAGCCGTCACGGCCGTGACGCGTTAAATATGGGATTTTGGGATCTATTTTTCATCTGATTTGTAATTGTTTTAATCCCAAGTTACCCTACATTATAAATAGGATAATTAGTCTCGAAAATAGGGATATCTTGGCTGCTACCTTTGGCTTAATTTAGGATTCCTCTTCTTCTCCAATTTCTTCTCTTCTCTTAGGATTTTTATGTTCTTTTTAATCAAGATTGCTATGACAATGGCAATGCTTGAGTAGTCATTTTATTTCTAGGAATTGGGGCTATGCCCAAGACTTGTTTTATTCTATGAATTGATGTTTTCCCTTTGTTAATTTCAATTTGCTTTTGATTTAATTCCTATTGTTATAATTACTTGTGAATTTGGTACGCACTTATTTGCATGTCATAGATACTCTAAGGATGAAATGAGAAGTGAACTTGGGTATTGAATCTATAGGGATTGAACTTAGGACTTAAATCACGAGAGTTAGAAGCGGTCTTTTGAGGGTTCATTGAATTGTCACAAACCTCAATGGGTCCAATTTAAATACAATTAACACGAGAGTAGGGGTTGGTTTAATTGGGCACGGTTCTTGTATTTCGAGAGGAACATTAACTATATTAGGATAAATTCACCTTCAAAGAATCTTGATAATTAACATAGGGGTAGTCATTTTAGTAGCAGAAGCAGTCTTGTTGATAACCCAATTCCTGGAAATTCCTCTTTAATTTGAAAAACCCCAAATTGATTTACTTTCCTTTTTTGTTTGATTGCGATTTTAATAATTGATTTGTTACTTGATTCTTATTTCAAAAACCAAATCTTTTCTTGTTTAGTTTAATTGATTTAATAATTAATTGTTGTTCAAGATCACGGTCTCTGTGGGTTCGATCTTTTTATTACTTGACGACGAAACCGTGCACTTGCGGATTCACGCTATCAAGTTTTTGGTGTCGTTTCCGGGGACTGTGCTTTCTTGAATTTCAATTTAATTTTTAAATTGATTTTTCTGAACATTTTTTCTTTTTTTTCTTTTTATAGTGTATCTATCTCTCTTTGCAGGTGATTGTTCTCTTTTATGCAAAGATCCCAAAGTCTTGGAACTCTTATTGAAGCTGATCCCGAGATTGAAAGGACTTTTCGTAGACGTAGGAGACTACTAAGACAAAGAGCGAGAGAAAAGTTGATACCCATTGCACTCATGGCCGATCAACCGGATACCAAACCGTTGAAGGACTACGCAACCCCAAATGCTAAGGGTTTGCGAACTGGGATTTCTAGGCCAGAAATTGAGGCGGAGAACTTCATTATACCGCCCCAGTGAATTGGCATGATTAGGCAACATCAATTTGGAGGATTACCCTCGGAAGACCCAACTGATCATGTGGAGACATTCTTTGAATTCTGTGATACAACAAGAATTCAAGATGCCCCAGTTGATGCTATCCGCTTGAGGTTATTCCCCTCCTCTTTGACTGGAAGGGCAAGAGCTTGGTTGAAATCAGTGCCTGCTAATACTTTGTCAACATGGGACCAACTGGAGCATGCATTCTTGGAAAAATTCTTCCCACCATCCAAGACTGCTTACCTACGAACTCAGATCACCGGCTTCTTCCAAAAGGACGGAGAATGCTTACCCGAAGCTTGGGATCGTTACAAGGGATTGTTATAGTCTTGCCCACATCATGGGCTCGAGAAGTGGTTGTTAGTGCATACATTCTACAACGGATTGGATTACTCTTCGAAGGTGTCACTTGACTCCGCAGCTGGTGGAGCATTTATGAATAGACCACTGACCGAAGCATTCAATATCATTAAAAACGTAGCCACCAACTATCACCAATGAGGTTCAGAAAGAGGTAATAACCCGAAAAATTTTTCGGGAGGTAAGTTCAATGTAGGTGGTACGGAATTGATTTTGTCTAAATTTGATTCATTGAGTAAGCGCTTTGATAAGCTTGAAAAAGCTAATGTGAGTTCAATAGGTGCTACTAATGTTGCTTGTGAGATTTGTGGAATGCAAGGATATGACTTCATGGAGTGCCCACATGGTAGTGCTCCTACAAATGGTGCTTCGGGTGAACAAATGAATTCATGTCACAATTTTTATGACACGAACCCGAAGTTGCCAAACTATGTTCCCCCAAATTCTTACAACCAAGGAAGGAAGAATAGCCCTTATCTCTCATATGGGAACTACAACAACATGTTGAACCATGAATTCCAAGAAGGCCAAGGTAATAAGAAACCCGCATCGGGGTATCCTCAGGTACAAAAGTCTAAACTCGAGGATCTTTTGAAAAAATTCGTTGAATCTCAAACAAAGCAAAATGAAGAGTTTAGGCAACAAGGTAGGGCAGTTAATGAGGTCATTAAGGAACTTGCATCTAAGGTAGATAACTTAGCCATCCATAATAAGATGTTAGAAACTCAGATTGCCCAACAAGCTAGTACATATTCTAGAAGTAAGGGTACGTTTCCGGGACAACCCGAAGTTAATCCCAATGAGCCCTGTAATGATATATACTTGAGGGAATGATAAACTTGGGGTAGTTGAAAAGGATGTGGAATGTGAGGTGGACATGAGTGAACAAGAAGATATAGAACCAAAGTATGCCCCTCCACCACCTTACCAACCCCCAATACCTTTACCACAAAGGCTAGTCAAGAAAAAATAAGTAGAAAAGGAGACTAAGAGCTTAATTGAGGAGTATGGTGCCATGATAAAAACTAATATGCCTCATAAACTAAAAGATCCAGGAAGTTTCTCTATTGCTTGCTCAATTGGAGAAGTGAAAATAAACCATGCCTTATGTGACTTAGAGGCTAGTGCGAGTTTGATGCCGCTTACCATCTTTGAGAGGTTAGGAACCAAGGAATTGAGTCTATCCAAGTTCTCTTTACAATTTGCGGATGGCTCCACTAAAAACCCTCTAAGCATACTAGAGAATGTCCCCATAAAGGTAGGTGAATTTTTCATTCCTACTGATTTCATGGTGTTAGATTTGAACGGGAATTCTAAATTCCCTATCATTCTTGGAAGGCCATTCTTGGCCACAGATGGAGCAATAATAGATGTAAAAAATGGTAAGCTCTCCTTGACTGTAGAGAAAGGAATGGTAGATTTTGATTTGACTAACTCATATGACAACCCTCCTTTTGAGAATCATGTGTGCAGGATTGAGATAATGCCTTCGAAGGTGAAGGAATAGCTTAACATGGAAGCAACTCCCAAACTTTGCATGGCAAATGATGCACCAAATAATGATGAAATTGGAGTTGCTCAACATGTGGAGTTAAAACTTCCACCGGGAGGAAGTAAGGCCATGAAACTCAGAGTAAAAAGAGCAAAGCGAAAGCGCATATGGCCATATGAACAATATAGGCTCTTTGAAGGACTTCCTTGGAAGATAGGTGTTCTTTCACTTTCAAGTCCAGCTGATCCCGATTGATTGAAGGGAGTATGGTCAAGCTTAAGACCGTAAATAAGAGCTTCTTGGGAGGCAACCCAAGCTTTCTTTCCCTTGCTAGTTGTTTTTTATTTTTGTTTTGAATAATTTGAGAAGATTAGAGGAGAAAGATTACAAAATGATGGTTTTGCCAAGTGTGTTTGTAGGTTGGAAAAGCATGAAAAGAGAAGAGGCAGGGCAGTGAAGATCATGGCCTGGCTGTGATAGCCTTCACGGCCGTGACGCGCTCCAGAGGCGTCCTGAACCAGCACCCAGCACCACCTAAGTGAGTTGTTCCATTTTTATCCTCTCTCCGACTTGATTATTTACATTGGGGACAATGTAAGTTTTTAAGCTTGGGGTAGGGGTATTTTGCATTTTGCATATTGCATTTTTCATGTTACATTCATTTAGGTGTAGTTTTGCATGATCGCATCCTTAGATTGCCCCTTGTTTTGAAATTGCAACCAATTGTGAGAACTTTATGCCAAATGAATTGAGACAATAAATTTTTTAACCCAATTTTTGTATTCTTGTGATGGGTTAAAAATTAAAATCCTAGAGATGATCTTTTGATAATTGTTAATTAGCATGTGGTTCCTTGATTGAATGTTTTCTTCCTCTTGGATTGTATTCTCTAGAACTTGACTTGAAACCTTTTTAAAACTTAGAAATTTTTGAAAACATATTTGAAAATGATTTAGGCACTAGGTATTTTTCTGACCTTCTGAGCTTTGAATGATTGAATGATACTCCTTAGTTGCCCAATTTTGAGCTTAAAAAGAAAATGCTTTTCTTGGTACCTTGATTGTTTTTTATAAATGATGCATGGTATGACACCTTTTAAAGTATTGCAAAAAGGGCAAGAAGGTAGTTTGAAAAGTTGTGGAATGAAAGAAAAATAAATAAATATTTCTCTTGAGTTGGAAATCTCCCCTTCTCCAAATTGATGAAAAAGTTAAAAAATAAACAAAAAAAAATGGAGAAAGGGATGAGAAAAAAGAAAGTGAAAAAGGAAAAATGAAAGAAAGAAAGAAAGAAAGGTGGAAAAATAAATTAAAGCCCAAAAAAAGTATTTTAGAAGATTGTCATCCTTTACATTGTTTGATATTTTGTTAGCCTTCTTGAATTTTCCTTTTCTTGGTTTCCCCACCTAACGATTAATCCCATGGCCCCATTACAACCAAAATAAAAGACCTCTTGATTCATTGTGTTTTCATTAATAAAGTAGAGATTTGGTTAATAGTCAAGCTTATGGTAGAATACCTTCCTTAAGGAAATTGAGTGAATGGTCATACGTCCTTAAACACTTGAGTGAGGTGAGAAGAGTGCCCGAACTAGTGAGAGGCACGAATTTAGGGAACCTAAGCATTGGACTTGAAATTGATTGTCTCTTGGTTATTTATTTGGATATACCTGTTACTTGGATTAATTACTCGGGTTCTTGGTTCACTGTCCATGATCTGATTGTTTATCTTGTCTAGCCTTGGTTATTGCTTGAGGACAAGCAAAATCTTAAGCTTGGGGTAGTTTGATGAGTGTGATTTCACCTCATATTTCTTTATCATTTTGCATGAATTTTCATGTAGATTAGGCATTTTTATTTTGATATTTGTTAGTGTTTCCCTTTGGAACGGGTAAGGTGGTTCTGTAGTGTTTGTGTGCAGGAATTCATGATTAAAATGCTCAATTCCAGTTAATTTGGGTTTTGCATGAAGATGGAGCTTGAAAAGTAAGAAAAATGAGCAAAGCAGAGGCCATCACGGCCTGGGTGTGACAACCATCATGGCCATGACCGTGTAGAATGAAGAAAAAAATAAGGAAGCAAAACTCAAGCTGTCACGGCCTGGCCCTGGCAGCCATCACGGCCGTGACAGGCCAATCAGCGCACGAATTCACAAAGCAGAAGCTGTCATGGCCTGGCCCTGACAGCCGTCACGGCTATGACGTGTAAAATCTGGGATTTTGGGATCTGTTTTTTATCTGATTTGTAATTGCTTTAATCCCAAGTTATCCTACATTATAAATAGGATAATTAGGCTCAAAAATAGGGATATCTTGGCTGCTACCTTTGCCTTAATGTAGGATTTCTCTTCTTCTCCAATTTCTTCTCTTCTCTTAGGATTTTTATGTTCTTTTTAATCAAGATTGCTATGACCATGGCAATGCTTGAGTAATCGTTTTATTTCTAGGAATTGGGGCTATGCCCAAGACTTGTTTTATGCTATGAATTGATGTTTTCCCTTTGTTAATTTCAATTTGCTTTGGATTTAATTCATATTGTTATAATTACTTGTGAAGTTGATGCGCACTTATTTGCATGTCATAGATACTCTAAGGATGAACTGAGAAGTGAACTTAGGTATTGGATCTATAGGGATTGAACTTAGGACTTAAATCACGAGAGTTAGAAGAGGTCCTTTAAGGGTTCATTGAATTGTCACAAACCTCAATGGGTCCAATTTAAATACAATTACCACGAGAGTAGGGGTTGGTTTAATTGGGCACGATTCTTGTATCTCGAGAAGGAACATTAACTATATTAGGATAAATTCACCTTCAAAGCATTTTGATAATTAATATAGGGGTAGTCAATTTAGTAGCATAAGCAGTCTTGTTAGTAACCCAATTCCTGGAAATTCCTCTTTAATTTGAAAAACCCCAAATTGATTTACTTTCCTTTTTTGTTTGATTGCGATTTTAATAATTGATTTGTTACTTGATTCTTATTTCAAAAACCAAATCTTTCCTTGTTTAGTTTAATTGATTTAATAATTAATTGTTGCTCAAGATCACGGTCTCTGTGGGTTTGATCTTTTTATTACTTGACGACGAAACCATACACTTGCGGATTCATGCTATCATGGTACAATCAAAAATTGATGCGGGTATTGGCAGGGGTAAAGTGAAGACTGAAGAGGTAAAGGAAGTAGATGGACCAATAGTGTGTACTCTTTTATGCTTACTATATCGAGTGAACAGTGAGGTAGAAAAGTGTATTGTCTAGTGACATGTCAAATGTATAAAATTTTTGAATTTTGTAATTATGTTTTATAAATGTAGTTGTATTTTGAATGAGAAAGAGAATTCATATGTGAAATTTTATCGAGTCTTCAAACTGTATTATTATGATTTATGGTATTTCACTAGTTGATTCTGATATACATCTAATAATTAGACGCGTATGGTTATTATATGTCAATGTGACAAGGTAAGGTGTTAAAAATAAGTCTTACATATGGAATGAAAACGGTATGGACCATATAATTTGATGGACCAATGAACCTAAAGCCTTAAGATTTTTTGTCGAGATTCATGTGGTGTTAAGCCCAATTATGTGGTTCTTCACCAAGTGCCATGGACGAAAATCTCCTGGTGTTTGCACTTCCCTAATGTAAAGAAGCATAGACAATGGTGGTACAAGTATGAAGAAAAGTGTGTATGACTCAAGGTGCAAGCAAACTAGGGTCTAGTGTCGTGAAATCTCGAAAGGCATTCTCTCGAGGGGTACTCTCATGTGGAGGACTCACAATTTAGGGGGAGGATGTTAAGGAATGGAAAGTGTAATGACCATATAAGTGGATGGACTCACACTCTCGCCTAATTAATGTCTTAAGGTTTTAGGTCAAGATGTGATGTCAAATCCACTTATGTGGTTCTTCACTAAGTCCACGAAAGAATCCCTTTGCCCATGGAATAATATCTCCATGTGTTTGCGCTTTTGTAATCTTAACTAGTGGTATTAGAGTTGATGGTTTGGCTAGAACCAGTATTGGAGAGACTACGATTGCTGGTGGACCCATGCGCAGGATTCCTTGTCACGAAAGCCTTTCTAGCAACATGGAGGCTATGCAGCGTGCTCCATTGAAGATGTTGGACAACAGTAGTACAAGACTACAAGTATAAAGAAGCGCATGAATGTCTCGATTTGGAGGCTGATTGGGCTCTTGGTGACACTGTCCAATATTCGAAAGGGTTACACTCAAAGGAAAGTGACTCTTTGTGAAGGACTCACACTTAAGGGGGAGATTGTTGAGAATTCTAAGTGTGAGTAAGATGTGGATCAAAAAGTCCCACATTGGGAAGAACTTGACTAGTTGAAGGCTATATAAGTGGGAAAGACCCATAAACCTAATACCTTAGGGCCCGTTTGGTGGTCAGGATAAGAGAGACAGGATAGGATAAGCTATTATATCCTGTCTAAAACTGTTGTTTGGTGAGCCAGCAGGATAAGATAAGTAAATCCTGTCACTTATCCTATAAGGTGTTTTTTTTTTTTTCCTGGTAACAAGTAGAATAGGGTGATTTAAAGTATAATAAAATATAAAAATATATAATATATAATATATAAAATAATTAAAGTATAATAAATAATAATTTAAAGTATAATAAAATTTGACATGATTACCAAAAAAAGGTATAATAAAATATAAAATATTTAAAATAATAAAAATATTAATAATTAATTTTAAATTTTATTTTTATTTTATCACAATGCTAATTTTGTTATTTTATATTATTTTTAAAAACTGTAAAATATAAAAAATTATTCTAACAATTTAACTATATGTAAAGTAAAAACAAAAATGAATATTTAAAAATATAAAAAAATAAATTTTGTTAGACAATATTTAAAAAATTTAAAACATTATATGTAATTTTATCACAAGGATAATTTTGTCTTTTTATATAAATTTAAATAATAAAAATTAAAAAAAAAACTAAATCTAATAAAAGATGAAAACATTTAGAATAAAAACGAAAAATTTTAAAATTCATACTTAAATTATAATGCTGTCCAGTTGGTTATCTGGTGGACACCAAACGTCAGATAGGATAACAGCTTATCCTGCTCATATCCTATCCTACTCCTATCATATTCTCTTATCCTATCCGTCCTTGTCCTATCTTGACCACCAAACGAGCCCTAATATTTTGGGTTATGATATGATGTCAAATCCACTTATGTGATTCTTCACTTAAGTGTTTGCACTCCCCTAGTCATAACAGCCAAGGTTTTCAAAACCGGACCGGACCGGCCGGTCCGACCGAGTTAACCGGGAACCGTGACCTTGGTCGGTCTGGTTTACAGGGAAAACCGTCCCTGTACTGAACCAGTGTAAAAACCGGTCATAACCGGTAGTGGACCGGCCTGAACCGGTTTCCTTAAAAAAATAGTATAAAAGGATTTTGGTCATCCTAGCCAAAACCCAATTCTTTTTTTTTCTAACATATGTGGGCTGGTTGTAGATTTTGGGTTGGTTTTTCCTTTGAAGATGATTTTAACATATATCTTTATATTTATTTAGTTTAGTTTCAAAATAAAAAAAATTGTGCTTAATAATTTTAGTTGTTATGTTGTTTTTTTGTTTAATATTGTTACAAATATTATATTAAAAATTAAAATAATATTATTTAATTATAACCGGTTCAACCACGGTTCAACCTCGGTTGGATCATTAAACCTCGAACCGCTGCCTTCACCAGTTCGATGGCCGGTCTGGTTTTGTAAACTTTGGTAACAGCTAGAAGCCTCTAAGTTTTTCTAGTTGCACCGAAGATAAATGAAATAATAGCTCTGAAGTGTATGTATTTATGTAGAATCGGGGACAAATTGGTTGTCCCAAAAAATGCTATCTCAATGTTTCCTACCAATCAAAAGCTGAGAATATGCATAAGTATTAATGAATTATGATTTTATTTTATTAAGTGACAAATTATCATTGGTGGGGATAGAAAAAGTGAAATCCCAAGTAATGAAGCCACATAATAAATGAAAGTTGGGAAGTAAATATGAAATGAAATAAAACTAAAGTAGCAAAGAAACCTACGCTGCAAGGATCATTGACGCTAGCGCTTAGTTGTGGCCAAGTTGGTATAGTTCCATCCTTCACAAGAGCTCTAGGCCAAGAACGACCAAATATTCTTTTTCTCACACGTAGAGGTCTGTCAGTCTCATCCAATTGATAGCATGATTCCAAAACATTATAGTGGTTTAACTCATCCATCACCTAGAGTAGAAAAAATAACGATGACTGTTGCATTCATCTTAAGCTCATTTTATGAAAGGATGTTGTATAGTTAAATCACCCCGTTCACTTTATCAAGTGTTTTACTGCAATTTTGGCTGACGGTGAAATCGTAAAGTTTCCCATTGCACTCTCTTATGACCTCCTGCATCATATACCCATTGATTACATGAAACAAGTTTAAAATAAAACAAATTCCTTCCAGCTATCACACAATACTTCAAATTCAATAATACATCTAAATTGAATAGACCACCTCATTTTAATACCAAGTTAGAAAGAACATAATCTCAAATTAAGTATATAACAAAATGTACTGTGGATAAGTCCATTAGAGCATCTCTGACACAAATTTAATTTTTAGGCTGAATATAGATTATAGAACCACCATTAGAGTGGGAGGAGCTGGCAGCCACGTGTAAGAACGTGTCTTCTACAAGAACTTAATTCTTATGATTAAAAAAAAGACTTTCTTTACGTAGAATCAACCAAAATAGGAGGGGAAATAACAAATGTGGGATCTACTCTAAATAAGTTAAGAACCTTTTTTATTTTTTGGTAAGCCAATTTTTTTTTCCATATATATTAAAGGTGTACTTAGGGTACTCCAAACCTTTTACAAGAAACTATAGCAAACACCAACAAATGTAAATTGAAGACTACCCAAAACGAGGATAGTATTTTGTTTACAAATGATAGTGGCCAAAACCTAAACGGAAGAAACCAAAACATTGAAATTAACCAATACCAACTTGAAAAAGTCCCTAGCAACCGCCCCCAAACCAGCAAAATTTATAAGGCCGAAACAGTTCCTCTCCACACTATGAAGGCTGGATGAATGACCCAAGAAAAGACCAAAACAAGCACCCAAACCACTGGAAGCAAAGGATAGCCTAATAAAAACCATTAACCCAAAGAAAACCTGAAAAAACTCCACCAACCAGACACCAAGCAAGGAGTGAAACAACTGCAGAGAAAGTCTTCTAAGCACCCCCTCCACCGAAAACATTGGGAACATAATCAAAGTTAAAAATAACGTAAAACTGAAGACCCCCACATCTCAAAACAGCACTCCGGCCACAGTTAGTATTCGAGACAAATGTATATATACCCATATGATAACTTCATCAATCCAAAATCTCAGCCGAGCCCCAATTGAACAGGATCAAAGATGAATTAACCTGAACATTCAAAGCAGATCCCATATCCAGAGATTATACCTAATGGATATGAGACCCAGTCTAGCAGAAAAATCAAAGAAATCTGCTTAGAGATCATCCTGAGCCACACAAGCCCGAGACCCCCCACAGAAAAGATGAAACCCCTTTAACCAAATTACACCCGAAAATTAATGGAACAGCAACCAAAACACCCAAAACCAGCAGCCACCGAAAAAACCAAAGTGTGACAAACCACGATCTAACAGACAGAACAACAGTAGCATCTCACTAATCTTTTCCATAAAAACATGCCCCACACCTTGTAAACATTTATCTCTAGAGCCACCAAACCAGAGCGATTGACACCTCAAATCTAAAGTATATTCTTCAAATCTGTCACAAGCCACGGGAAAAATTACCTTCACTAGAAACTTTGGACCTTCGCTTCACCCCATCTTTTTCCTATGCAAAAATTAAATCAAAGCCCCTAAATGCACATCAGAATTCAATTCCCTCAAACCCATTTTCTTCCCCACCTCCCAGAAGAGATTAGCCACTCGATAAGCATTAGACCTAAGGATTGCTCTACTCTGGTTCTTAATTTGACCGTCTGAAAAGGAGTTACTTTCCTGTTGGGGACCAATTAATAAGTGCTCAAAGGTTGCAGGTTTCTACCCCTCTGCGATTTCAGCTCTCTTCAACACCTCAGCTTCAGAAAAACCTCCCACACTTGAATGCCCCCGATGGGAACCAACAAAAGAGGGCGGGAATACTACAGGTTTCATTTCCTCTTCCATGTCTGCTTTCGTCAAAGCCATTTCTTTTAAAGAACCCCCATGACAATGTTATCTCTGAACTTTGCCCCCAAACGAAACCACATTTTGAGCTTGAGTAGCACCGCAGCTTCCATTTAAAACTGGATTTAAAGCTTTCTTCTTCCTTCCAATAGCTCCGCTGCTAATTTTAACTTTTCCTTTTTTTCCCACCGAGCCTCGCCAAAATTTACTTCATTTCTTTAACTGAGTGATAAGCCAAAGTCGCCCTCCTCCGTCAAAGATTCACTGGACATAGCGACTTACCCCGTCAAGAACTTTGTGGGTAAAATTTGAAGCCTCCAAAGATAGCCCATTAAGAAAAGATTGCTCCTGAGGCCCTTTAACTTGCTGCCCTCTGTCTCTTTTGTTTACAGATTTTAAAGACCCAGAGTGACGATCCCCTTCCTGGTCCGGGAAAAAAAGAGAGGTTTTTTTTCCATGCCCTTCCTACACAAGCTTTCTAGTTCAGGCCCATTTGTGAATGAGATCTTTTTTACGGACCCTTCCCCAACAACACCTCTACACTTGTCCTTGATGCCGTGTTGACCTTGACTGTACCAGACCTTGGTAGCATCAACTAAAGCCTGCGCATAAAGCTTGTTCCTTTCTACCTCCTCGAAGCGCTGCAGAGATTCAAAATTTGAATTTGGAGACACGTCATCAAACCGTTGTAGATTGGTAGGACGTAACTCGTCTGTAAGCTTCATTTCCGGAACCACCTCGATGCCGTTCACCAAAAACGTGCCACCGTCAAACGAAGATTCAACTGAACTTTGGTGATGCCCAGCAGAAACAGGTCTGGAAAGATCCTCACTGCACAGATCTTCAAGCAATATTATCGGGAAAAAAAAACCATTGTTAATTTTCACTCTAATCACTTTGTGTAGGATGTTGCCTACAAAGTTAAAACGAGTTCGACGACTCGATTCAACTAGAAGATCGGTGGTCTGAACCGTTTGTTAGATCGAGTGTTTTCCTTGTGAAGCACCAATGTTGTGTGAAGGCTTGTATCACCGTGTGGATTTCTGACAAACTCAACAAAATGATGATCAAGAATGAGTATTCTCTGCCATGCGTAGTTGATTTGATAGATCACTTGTGAGGAGTTGTTGCTTTCTCAAAGATCGATTTGAGGACGGGTTGTCACTGGATTAGAATCGGGACCTATCAAAGGTTTTTCGTCTTTGACTCAGCTTATGAAAAAAAGATCAACTCTTCACATGTCTAAGAGACACTAAGTTGTCCGTGAGCGTGCCCGATTCAAAGTGACCATACTAATCGTGTCTGGAAAGACCTGTGTGCTTGTTAGAACCAAGGCAAGATGATTTGAATCTTCAACCTTGGATGAGTGTCTCATGTGTAAGAAAAACTCTTCACTGCACTATTCGATTCTTACGAATTTGCAATTTGTCTCTTGAGTTCCTATGTTGTATTAGACAATCACAGCGGTAAAGTTTGTAAGTGTTATACAGTTTTTTCTGATTTTGATTTGAAATCCTTCATAACTCATAAATTAATTATGCTAGTTCTTTGTACCAAGAACGAATTCTCTTGGGATTAGGAACTATTAATCCTTTGATTTCCTAAGTCCGCTGGAAGTTCTTGTGAAAGAAGGAACTTTATTAGAGTCATGGTTGTAAATATGTATTAGCTATGCATTTTTACACTCACGAACCTAATTGAAGAATCTTTTTCATACTGGATGTTCCGGTATCTTTCAAATTGATGGAATTCTTCTTTATGCTTTTGTGAAGGTGAAATCAAGAAATTTCTTTTCTTGAAAATTTCTTTCCGTGATCTCCAAGACCATGTCTTATTGTAGTTCGAAAGGACTTGTCATCCTTGATCAACTTCACCCTACGTATTTTCCAAACGATATTGACATGTGACCTACCTCAAGAGTTATGAGGATGGGTATCTGATTCGTATCAGCAAGTCAGAGTTAGTCGAGTATAGTGAAAGAAAGATAGTTTGACGTTAGAGACCTCCTTTGCTAAAGGTGTTGGCATCGCAATGAAGGTTGTCGTGGGTTACCGAGTATCTTCAAGAGTTTTAATTAGTTCGAGTGATCGTGGACAGGTTGATGAAGTCAACATATTTCTTACTTGTTAAGATCCACTATGCGGTGGAGAAGAAAATCGAAGTATGTATCAGAGAACTGATCAAATTTCATGAAGTATTATCAAGTATCGTTTCAAATGAAGACCTGATGAAGTTTACCAACGTTTGACGGTAAGGTCCGCTCTAAGTGTTGAGGACCAAGTTGAGGCTAAGCCCAACTGATCACCTTCAAGTTGATTGATAATTAAGAAACGATCTATCCTTAGAAGGTTAGCTGAGAGTAAGTGTAGTACTTAAGTATGATCATCCCTATAGTAGGATATACAAGAGTGATAGGAATTTTGTTGAGGTGTAGATGTGACTGGTGGGATGAGAACCCCTAACCTCAACATCATTAAGTAACTTGATTTCAATAGATTTTAACATGATCAAGGCAGAATATCGTTAAGGGAAATCTAGGGTAATGATCAATACTCGTAGCTAAGATTTATTGTAAGGGTTTGAAGATTTACAGGGAAATCTAGGGTAATGATCAATGCTCGTAGCTAAGATTTATTGTAAGGGTTTGAAGATTTACAGGAAAGTGTCTATAGTAACTTCACCTAAGTGGACTCCATCGAAAGAGATGAACTTTTATGTTATCTAAGATTACTAAGGAAATTCAAAGTTAATGAGTTAAATAATCCCACATTGCATAATGTATTTTGATTTTAGCTTATCTTCATAAGTTTTATGATGTTTTGATTTGAGACTTGCAATATGTGATTTTGATATATCCTGGAAAAGTAGACTACGTCCAGAGGAGCTAAGACTACAATCGTATACTTTGAGTATGAAGTTGATGCATATTATGGTAAAGTAAGTTTTGATCTTGGTAATAACTATGAGAATTAGATGTGTGGAAATCAATTTTTCTAGTGGACCCGTAATTGAGAATAGAAGTGATTAAGTTTGATTTAGGCCGTCATATGAGAGGAAGGTATATCTTAGTTAAATCTTGGTGTTAAAAGTGAGAGTTAAGGATGTAGAGGAAATTTTTTTAATGGATTAGTAGTGAATGAAGAAGAGATTAGGTTCTAATTATATCTTTATTTGTGGAAGATTAAGATAGTATGGTTGAGGACAGGGAGAGCATGAATTGAGGATAAGCAATTTGATGTTGAGGATAACTAGAACAAAGACTAAGTATGGATTTCATTATTAAGTTACGAAAGTCATCCAAGGGAATGTGAATACAGGAAGTATAAAGTAGGATCTTAGGATTAAGAGGTTATTACAAGATCCTGTCTAGTTTCGAGTCACGAAATTTCGAGGACGAAATTTTTTTTAGTGGGGTAGTAATGTAACACCCTGGTTTTTACACATACGTTTATTATTTTATTTGGATGTTTATGTTTATTTTGTTATGTGGTTTAGTTTAAGTGATTAAATTACCCTCTTCAAATTATTTTATTTGGTACGTTAGCAATGACTTATTTCAATGAATGCACGCTTACTAGACAATAATTTATGTTATTGTCACTATTATTACCAGTACAGAAAAATGTTTTAAATGATATGATTAAGAGAAAAGCATTTCCATATTTTCATTCTATTTAATTTTAGATTTGAAAATAAACTGGTTTGACATTAATCGGAGATTAAATTTTGGACCGAGTATTTTCTTAGTTGATCAGTTCAACTATTCATCTTTACTCTAATTTGAATTTCGAAAGCATATATTTATCAATCTTTATTTTTAGATTCCAAAAAGTAAAAGCATGTTTATTTTAGGCTTAATATCTATCGCTCATTTGTACCTACTAATACAAAAAACTAGAGTTCTCTCTCTTAGAAACCCGTAAACCCCTTACCCCCCCTCCTCCTCCTCCCCTCCCTCCCTCCCTCCCTCCCACTCTTTTCTTTTATTTCATGCTGCTATCTTCTTCTTCATGTTAACTCTCAAGTTTCCATCATCTTCTCCCTAACACAGCCACCCTCCACCGCACAAGGAGCCGCGTGCCGCCCTAAGAGACTCGCCGGTCGTCGTTCGCTACTAGGAGGAAGCAGCTCGTGTCTCTGCATGACCGCCACCCACCACCGTTCTCAACCACGATAGGTCTGACCAGTCGCCTCTCATGGTGGTTTCCACCTCCTTCATCAACTTCTTCCTCTTTCCTCTCATTCTCTGAACTTTAGTTCGTTTTTGTTTGTCCTTGTGGTGCAGAATGGAGCTCCACCGCCATCCTCCGCCATGGCCGCCGTCCGCCGCCGCGAGAAGCATCACAGCACCACTACCCCTTCTTCTTGTTGGGTGAGTTGGAGTTTCACTCGTGTATTTGTTTAAGATTCAAAATCCCCAAATTTCATTTTGAAACCCTAACCCTTTGATTTCAGATTTTAATCTTGAAATTAAACCTTGTTTTATGAAATTGGGACTGTGAATTAGTGTTTCCCTAAACCAATTTCATTATTCTTTAGTTAAAATGAGTTTTCCCCAAATTGTATTTAGGATCCCTAAACCCCAATTTGATTTAATTTGAATTTGGTTCTGTTTTTGTGAAATTAATTATGATTTAGTGCAATTAGGACTCTTAATTGATGATTCCTAAGTTCATTTTCATGATCATTTAATCAAAACAAAGTTTCCTCAAAGGGTATTGTGAAGCTTAAGCTCCAAACATGATTCTCTTTGAAAATGATCTTGTTTGGTAATAAGATTAAGTGTTTAGATCAAATTAGAATGTGGGTTTGATCATGTGTAATTGATTTCTTGATTTCTAGTTGTTGCGCGTTGTTGGATTCCCTCTCCGAGACGTTTGACACGGCTATGCTTGCTTGATGGAGTAGATAGTTACACTCTTGGAGCTAACGTGAGCATTAAGACGAGGATCCTTTACTTCTCTTCAAAGGTAAGGGGAGCTTGCCTAGGGATATTCAATGACTATATGCATGTGTGTATGTGTTTAATTGAGTGTTATGAATGTTATCATGATATTGAGCCAATACTTGAATAACTTGTTTACTTGAACTATTGTAGTTATTACTTGAAGTTGAACATTTCTTGCTTTAAAACGTTATGAATCATATATATGTTATGAACTGTCATTAACTGTGATATTATTATTGTTGCGAATATATTACTGTTGATTGAAGTTTGAGAAGCCGGACTTGAGTCTGTGCCCAATGATTATAAGGATTAAAAGCCTTAATAAGCCTTGAATAGAAATTTGAAAGTATTGGTTTCATTTATAAAAGTTCATTGTTTAACACGCTTACTTCAAGAGAATGAGATTCTTGTTTTGAAAAGAAATGTTGAAGTGTTTTTAAGTCAATATAAACTACCTTTTTATGATCCAAAGTTGGTATGAGAGAAAACCATTTTCCGAACTATGTGTTTCATGGAGGAAAAAACCCTTTGAAAATATTTGACTTTATTCCATCAAGTATTTCAAAAGCAAACGAATTTCCAAATGTTTTATAAAAGACTTTGTAAAGGAAAAGATTTTCTTCTAAATGATTTAGAAACGTTCCAGTTACTTGGATAAGTGACCGAGGCTTTGTTTTGGTTTTTAATTTTCACTAAGTGAAAAGTAAGCACATGTGAAAAAAAATACTAGTTCGCGAGACGTCGCCTCTAGCATTCAGTTTATGCACGTGATCTGGGATCCGTGTCAAGAATTATGGACCAATGGTCCCAATCGTGATATTATGGGCCAGGAGTCCTAATTTTGGAATTAAGGACTGTGTGTCCTAATTTCGTTGTTATGGGCTAGGAGTCCTTATCATGTTGAAATAAAACATGGATAAAATTATAATTGTTTCTACGAACACAACCTCGGACTGCGACATCGGTCTAAGGTGTTGTAATTGAGCACTCGGACTGCGTGTCCTGTGTTATTGATCTTCAAGTAATGAAAATTGTGAATAGTCGTTAGCTTTAGGCTTCGACAACGGAAAAGAGTGAACACAAAGAAAAGTCTCGATAATGAAAAGTCTTTTATTCATATGCATTTCCCCTTAGCAGACGTGCTTGAGTTATCCGAATACCCGCTTAAGATGTGGTATTCGATGAGGTATACATCCGAATGGCCGTTATAAGGGATTCGTGATGATGTTGATCCGAGTGCATGAGGTGATGAAGACAACTTGCCAAACGGGGCATATGAGCCTGATCAACTCTTTCTTTCTTAATGATAAAATGGTGTTGGTATCTCGTGAGATTAAGATTAGAGCCTGGTGATTGAAGTGTCATGCATTCTCTTTATAAAACTGATTGTTCGGGTATGAGACACACTGATATAACACTTGTTATTTTATCTCTGAATAATAATCAAATGTTAATGTGCTAAGGTGATGTATGTATCATATATATGGTTATTGTGTGATATATCCATTTGTCGGTATCTCACCCTTACAGATATATGAGGTTTCTTCTAGTTCGCTATTGTACTCTGGGTACTTTAGTACAGATGGTACAGAGGAGTCTTCCTAAGTCACTCAGAGACTTAGATCTGATTGTTTGATGAAGTATTTGATTGTGGAATGATCACGTGAGTTTTCCTCAGGAATAACTTTTAGAATGATCAGCTTGGGGTTTGAGACTTAGATTTTTTATAGTATGTATGAGTACGACTCAGAGAGTCTTTATTTTAAAATGGAATGTTATGGCTCGGAGAGCATCTCTTTTGAATGAAAACCTAAGCTTTTCCTTTTGGCCATGTATAGCTTATTAATATAACTATTTTTAGTATATTACTGTCTGGTGGTATTTGGTGTAACTGGAATTCTGGAATGAAAATGTAATTATCTTAGCAGGTGTTCTTTTACCTGGGATGTCCAAATTACAGAGGAGATTCTGTCGAAATTTTCGTAAAAATACTAGCTTTTATTAAAGTACATCTTTAAATTAAATAAGCTTGTCAGGCTAGGATAGTAAGCTTGTGTGCCGATCAAGGCTTAGGTTTGGAGTCGTGACAAATTTTTATACCCAATTTCAGACGCTTACGTACTTATATAAATTATTTTCTGAAAGCAACCAATAAATTATCTTTTTAATTTAAATTCCGCATGTGTTATGTAGTAATGCCTAGTGGGGGTATTACTCCGAGCTTGCTCACCAACTGTTTGAAACAAAGTTCAGACCAGGCATGAGGAGGGACCCCGATAACCTTCACCCATGCCGATCTCAATCTTGGGACAACGTCCGGGGACCACGGTTTGATCCACTCAAACCATTTGGAAACTCCTATGCTATCATCTTTTAAGAGAGCGTTTATTTGTAACTTCTCCTTAGCCAGAAGTATCACCAAATTGCCACCCAAAGGAACTGCCTGAACTATTGTCATCCCCTTTGAGCGAAGCTTAGCTTGAATGCACCGTAATCCTTCTGGGTTGTGTGTTTGACCAACGTAGCTGCCTAATAACCAACTCATTTCCTCCGATGACACATTAATCTCCAAGTCTTCCCAATCATAGTTTGTAACTTACCCCTCTCCTCTGTTGGTTGGTTGCCAAAGTCTTCCCTCCGTGTTGATCATTAACAACCCCCAGTGACAGAGCCTTAGCATGTGAGAGATCCCTCGTATGATTGAAGGAAAACCCATGTGGTTTTTTCTTGTTGAACCCGGATCCTAATTGGATTCTTTTCTCACGATCGAACAAGGGGATATTGACCCTAAGCTTATAACTTCCTAACCATATTTCACCTAATTTAGCCTCCAATACAGCCTGGTTTTGGACATCTTTTAACATCACAAATCCGAATCTATTTCAACCTAAGTTGGGTTTTACTATTGTAGTTAAAACTAGTTGGGGTTCTTAAATCGTATGTGGCATTATAGGGCACACTAACATTGAAGATGCTCTTAAGTTCAAGGACAAATGAAAATTAACTTGGTTAAAAATGAAAAAAAAATGATTAAAAGATATTTAAATTGTCAACATAAATAGTAGAAAATTAAACTATTTTACATATTTCATATTTATTTATTTTTTATAACATAAAGTTTAGATTTGGGAGAAGGCGCGTCCTCTTACAAGGCTAGGGAATACCACCAACCTCATCGAGGATTTATAGTGGAATTTACATATTGCCTACCAACAGGGGAGATCTAGGAATTAAACCCAAGTCACAGCTAGTGTAAGCGGAATGCTTGACCAGATGTGCCAACTCCTGTCGGCTATTTCATATTATATTTAAAAAAACAAATAAAGGACAAGTCATTTATTAGTTTAAAATGAAAATAATGATAATGAGTTATCGAATATCGAGTGACCTTGATATAATTAAAGATATTATTTTTACCTCAAACATATGATCACTTATCAAGCCCTTTCCGTGTGCAAATGGAAGGAAAGCTTTGCTATCAAATTCATCATCTGTCTGCCCATTCCCAATCAGGTAACCCTGTAAATTGAAAGGACTTCAAATTGTAGCCACATAATTGAAAAGGTAATATAATCAATCACTTAAAGATAAATGACCTTGAAATTCAGCTTGGGCTTTGTACCAGCATCAATTCCTGTTGAAAGATAAAGAAACAACATCTTATTCATGATTATAAATTCCAATACACAATTCAACACTCGTATGGACACAATATATTACCTTTCACTACTTCATGAGCAAGAGTAGGCACAAAAATCCCAGCATATGACTCTCCAGCAATGAAGAAAGGGTTAGGAAGGAATTCGGGGTATAGTTCAAACCACTGGTTTCCTCGAAAATATGGTAAGATATGTAAGCAATATGGGAAGTAAAAGGACATATTGATTCAAATAGTTTTTTTTTTGGCTAAGTCGTTCACTTGTTTCCTTGATTACCTTCAGGAGAAAAGCATGTGTATCAGAGGCAGTTCGGAAATCTCCTGTATTGTAATCAGATATATTCTTTGAGTATGAAAACCCAGTACCAGCAGGAGAATCCAAATATATAATATTTGAAACCTATAATAATAAGTAAAATCTTAGATACACAAATAACACATCATCATTCGATGAAGTACACAAATATTCATCCCAACATATCACTAAGGGAATATCAAATATGTTATTCTTCTCCTTCTCTAGAGACAAAAAAAATCCCCTTTCTAGATTCAAAACTATTTAATAAGTCCTACCTTCGACCAGCTGTATGGATTGAGTTGCAACCGAGGTAGGCTTCTCTTAGTCTTTGACATTTCAAACTTAAAAGGACCTGATTGAACACAACAAATTAAACACATGATATGTAAGTTAGTTTCAAGAAACCAAAACCAACAGTTACTGGAAGAATTATGGAAAACTAATGATAGAAAATAAACTAACAAAACTATGTGCAATTGATGAATGGTTAGGATAGCCACAAATCATATGGAGAAATTTTGTTAGCATACTAATGGAAAATGCACAAATTAGATGTGTAAACAATTGCAAACTATTACAATGTATCAAAACGAAGGATAGAGATCACTTGTCCCATGTTGATGTATCACATCATGTCCCAATCAATAATATATTGTCACTAAAATTAAAATTTAATTTAATATTAAAAAATTAGAATATATGAAAAGATATTATTGGTTGGGACGGGATGTGATCGATACACCAAAATGAGATAGCTGATGTATATCCCAAAACGAAATGGCAAAGTAAAAGTTGGCTAGCCACCCTTACCATGACCATATACGAAGCCATCAAAGCTAGAGCACCCTGGACCACCATTAAGCCATAGAACCACTGGGTCCTGTGATGGTTTACCTTCTGATACAACAAAGTAGTAGTACAAGTTCCTTCCATGACTTTCATCCACTGTCACATACCTTCAATATCCCAGACCAAGGCCAATCAGACATTTCAATTCTTCCATTGGTTGAATGTGTATGTGTCAATATTTATGAAACAGGATATGATTACAAAAACAAAATAAGAACAAAAAAGCAAAAATTGATGAGACTCTGTGACTATAGTCGGTGCAGAAATTGTATTTAGATATCATATACTCCAACATAAAGCTAGGAAGGTTGATTGCCTTTGAAGCATGACAAACACAAAGTAAAAGCAAAGCCTGATATTTGTTTTGAGACTATCTGGATATCCAGTATAGTACTTGAAAGTTAGAGTGCCATTAATTAACAAAAACAAAGTAAAACTTAATAAATAGAAAAGGCCCTAGAGACATTCTACATTGCCATTGTAGAAATAGGTATTAAAGTAAAATTGAATATAGAAATTGCACACCCAGCATAGTGCTTAGAAGGGAGAGTTCCATTGAAGCCTGGAACATGTGTTATGAGAGAGCTTCTAGGTGCTGATTGGATCAGCACAAAGCTTAGGAAAATATGAAGTAAGACCAAGTAGAAGTAGACCGTTCTATTTGTGTTGGGCATTTTGCTAGTTAGATGTACACAAGGTACAATCTTAGCACAACTAAGGATATCACTCTTAAGCCAAATGAATTTTTTATCAAGAGAATTATAACTTGCAGACCAATATATAGAGATGAACATATGATACATTGATTGTTATGGATGAATCTACCTTTTGAAACTTAGCAAATGTGACTTGGTTATAACTTAGAAAAGAGACAACAATTAGAGAGATTAAGGAACTGGCATCCACAATTCGAATGCGATTTTTAATAAAAATTAAAAATGTACATACACGTAAACAAAATAGATATCAACCATTCATTGGTACTAGAGAAAAGAGAAGGAAAAGAAAAACAACAATGGTGATTAAAGTTTGTGGACAACTAGAGCAACTATAATGGAAATTCCAACACATGTTTATCATTGAATTAATGTTAAATAAAAGAATCAATAAGATTGGTGCATAATAAGTAGAAAATCAAGCATATAACAATCAAAAATAGTACATCAATAATTTATCATTTTTTTAGTATAATGATAATGAATTTATTATCTAATAAAGTTAAAAACTTGATACTCCATTAATGAGTTGGAGAATAAATAAATCAAGCATATGTGAATTACTATGAACGGTTTGCCAACTTAGGTCAACATTAATCCTAAATTAGAAAATTAATTCACAGTTAATATATTCTTAAAACTTAAATATGCTCAAAAAAATAAAAAACTATTATGGGCTCACTTTTAGCAGACTGTCAAGCCTCGGAAGCCCACTTTTTAAATGTCGTGTACTCTCATGTAGGCAGAAAAGGCAACCAAGTGACCCATGTTTCTCTAGATCGTCCTAGTCAAATTTGGATCGAGGAAATCCCCGTAGTTACTCATTATTTTCTTGGGAACTTTTGTCCAATTATTGAATAAAATTCCATTTTTGGTCAAAAAATAATAATAATATAGTTTTTAAAGTAATTAAAATAACATGGTTTTTAAGGTATAAAAAATAATATAGTTGTTTCAAAAAAAAATTAATAATATAGTTTTCGAAAAAAATCTGAGCGACGAATTTAGTTTTTAATGTAATGATAATAATAACAATAATAAAATTTAATGGAAAATAAGATTGTGCTAAAAAATATCATGGTTTAATAATAATAATAATAATAATAATTAAATAATTAAAAAATAGATTTGATCAAAGTTTTATTGTTTAGAATTATAGGGTGCGTTTGGGTAAACAACTTAATTAAGAGCTTATCACATAAGACCTTATCGCATGAGAGCTTATGCCATAAGCGCTTAAAGAAAGAAAAAGAAAGAAATGGGCATGAGAGGATTCGAATAGTGAAAAACAAGGGGAAGTTATTTAGTGCATAAGCTCTTATGATAATTCCATAAGTTTCTCCCAGTGACTTATGAAAATAAGTCAAAAACTCCTTATGGGATGACATAAGTTATTTTTATAAGCTCTTCCAAACACACTGTATAAGAGCTTATATCATCAAATAAGTCAAAAGTAGCTTAAATAAGCTCTTTCAAACGCCACCATAATCGCATATCAAACCACTTCAAAGCACTGTTTCATGAGGATGATGACTCCAGAAACTTTCCCATTACTTCTACGTCTTTCCCTGTCATTCCTCCTGACATTGCCTCTAATATGTCTAATTTGTGTACAGATGCAGAAATTTACAAACCCATCAACAACATTGAGCCCTTCAAAGCCCCGGGAGAAGATGGATATGTTTGAACTAAAGTGATTTTGATTTAATTAATTTTTAAGTTTTGATATTAACAAAATAATTAAATTTACTTTACAAAATATTAGTTGAAATCTAACATGTGCTTTCAGCTATGCAGGAATATTTAAATATGAGTAATAGAAACTTGGGATAAGTTTTCATTGGACTCCTTGAGAAAAATATGTGTCCACCCTTGTAGACGGGCTACTCAATGTTTTGGTAAAGTTATTTATTTATTTAATTAAGTAGACCGGTTTCTTTAAGTAGATTAGGCACTAAATGCTTACTAGACGGAAATCAAAATAACTTCTTAGATATAGCAAGTCCAAAGACTTGATAGTAAACGTGTCTAGAGTGCCACGTCAGCAAACAAAAGTAATTGGTAAAATTGAATGAACTGAAAAAATAAAATAATCAGGTAGACGAGTTCTAACTGCCACATCACCAGACGAATATTATAGTAACTCATTGAGGTATAACAAATCCAAAGAGTTGATAAAAGAGAGGATATGTCACGTCAGCGGACGAGCAAAATAAAATAATGAAAAGACTTAGTCTCACATTTAACTAAGTAGACAGAGTTTTTAAGTAGACGAGCTCCATCTTTGATTGAATAAATGCAAATCCGAATCTCTTGAATTTATTTCAAATTATTAATATTTAATTCAATAGATTTTTTTTTCTTCACATTTGTTTTATCTGCTTTAATGTTTTACCTTATTGTAAAAGAAACATAGTACCATCAA
The DNA here is from genome assembly GCA_030762895.1 of Sophora flavescens. Classification (NCBI taxonomy): domain Eukaryota; kingdom Viridiplantae; phylum Streptophyta; class Magnoliopsida; order Fabales; family Fabaceae; genus Sophora; species Sophora flavescens. The sequence goes on from CM061064.1 coordinate 151,536,250, forward strand.
AGAAATGCAAAAAGCAGAATCGTATAATGAGAAACTGCAAAACGATATGTACGATGATAACTTTATGGCTAGAAAAAGCGGGATTATATACAAAGGAGTAATAATTTTTTAAATTTAATTATTAATTAATTTTTTTTAATTAATTTAATTTAATTTAATTTTTTTAAATCAATTAATTTCAATTTAAATTTTAAAATTAATAAAATTAAATTAAAAAAATTTAATTATTTTAAAAATAAAATATAATTTTTAAAAAAAATTAATTAAAAAAATTTAATTAAATTAATTTTTTATAAAAATTAAAAATAAAAATAAAAAATTTACTAAAAAGTTCTCAAACTTCAATTCTCAGAGTAGTGAGCCTCCATTTTATGCTATCTCGATAACCAAGAGTACTATTCAGTATTGTCACGATCAAGCTATCAGTCACAACGGATATCTTGCATTCAATGTTATCTCTAAACGGGACTATTCAAAATAACTGTTGAAGAAATACAAGTGAAGAAGAATGTCACTATAAATAGAAGACCTCAAGTTCTGAAGAATAACTTTTGTCAATCGATAATCACTCATTCTAATATTCTTTCAAGAGCAAGAGTCTGTATTCTTTAGTTTGAATATTGTGAAAATATTCATTTGATCTTAAACTTTCATATCCTCACACACAGTGAGTTAAGAAGATTATAGGTTAAATCTTTTTGTTAGAGTTAGAGGTTGAAAAGGCTTGGTAAGAAAGAAATACTTGTAAGCTTAGAGAGGTGTTGAATACTTGGTTGTAATTTATTTGGAAAATAGTGGAGAAAAACCTTCAAGTAGAAGGGACTGGACGTAACTCTTGGTTGGAAAAGAGTGAATCAAGATAAAACATCATGTGTGATTCTTCTATATCTAAACTCTTACTTCTTTATTTGTTTTTACTGACTGGGGGGTTTTGATATTGCTTCTGTTAAAGCTTTCTTTTTAAAAGATCTATTTCTTTGTGCTTGCTTCTGATTTAATCTTCTTATGTGCAAAAATAGTTTTAAAGGTTGTTTTCGAAAATTATTAACAAACACAATTCACCCTCCCCTCTTGTGTTTGCCTGTGTCAACTTCAGGATATTCAGTTATCTTCTTTCAAAAGAATTGGAAAATTGTGGGAGGTTCTGTTTTACATTATGTCAAAATGGCCTGGACAAATCATGAGTTCATCAAAGGTGTAAACAATACTCTCATTTCTCTTATCCCTAAAGTTGAGCACCCTGATTTCATTAATCAATTTAGGCATATAGCCTTGTGTAATGTCATCTATAAATGCATCACCAAAATCATTGTCAATAGAATCAAACCTACTTTAGATTCCTCTATTTCACCCTTTCAAGGGAGTTTTATCCTCGGAAGAAACATTCAACATAATATAATCATTGCGAAAGAGATGTTACACTCTATGGCAAGGATGAAAGGTAAGAAAAAGTTTATGGCTATTAAGATTGATTTAGCTAAAGCCTACGATAGATTGAATTGGTCCTTTATTAAAAATAGCCTCATTGCTTATGGTTTGAATATGGATTTCATTAACATTATTATGACTTGTATAACCACTGCCTCTCATAAAATCTTATGGAATGGCTCTAAATCAGAGAGTTTTAACCCTTCAAGAAGCAACCGGCAAGGTAACCCTCTATCCCCTTATATTTTTGTCATTTGTATGGACATTTTATCGCATATTATATCAGATTCTATTTCTTCTAATGTCTGGAAACCTATGAGAGCAGGTTCTAAGGGCTCTAAAATCTCTCACCTTATTTTTGCGGACGACCTACTCCTCTTTGCTGAAGATTCAGTAGATCAAATGAAAACTATCCTAGACTGTCTTAACAGCTTCTGTGAGGCTTCAGGGCAAAAGGTAAACCCCCAAAAAACAAATATAGTATTTTCCAGGAATGTTTCAGACCAGGACGCTACTCTAGTTGCAGGACATGGAGGATTCTCCATCTCTGAAAATTTGGGACGTTATCTAGGTGCTCATATTTTTTCTGGCAGAACTACTGGTAATAGATACCGTTTTCTCACTGATAAAATTAACTCGTTTAAGTGGTTGGAAGAAACAGTGTTTATCTCTTGCAGGCAGGTTAACTCTAGCAAATTCAGTCATAGGTGCTGCTGCCAATTTCCACATGCAACATGATAGAATTTCTAAAACTATCCTCCTCAACATAGAACAAAGTCAAAGAGATTTTATCTGGGGAAGAACCGCTAATGGTCACAAAACCCATCTTATCAACTGGTCTACCTTGTGCAAGCCTAAAAATGCAGGGGGAATGTGTAACATCCCTGGATACTTTATGGGTTGATGATTGTCCCCACAAACCAATACGGGTCTTTTCAGCGTGCTTTGTCCTCACTCACACGCTTCCTGGGAAAACTTCCCAGGAGGTCGCCCATCCCATAATTGCTCCAAGTCAGGGATGCATCTTGTTAGTATGGGCTCCCGAAAAGAAGATGCATCTTGTTAGTATAGGTAGTACCAATCAATTCATACAAGTCTTCCTCAACTGTATAGTCTCATACCTACACAGTCTCAGGATCCCTCTCATTCGGGTGTGTAATCGGTTCATTCATGTGTCCCTCCATCTAGAAGCCTGCCAGGAGCCGCTCCTTGTCCTTGCCTTCTTGCACCGCCGACCACTACCCGCCCTCGTCGGCACCCGGGTGTTACATGCCCACCAGCTTCCGCTTGGTTCGTCCCTGAACCACACCGTACTGGGAGAGGTGCCGCTCTGATACCATTTGTAACATCCCTGGCTACTTTATGGGTTGATGACTGTCCCCACAAACCAACACTCGTCTTTTCAGCATGCTTTGTCCTCGTTCACACGCTTCTTGGGAAAACTTCCCAGGAGATCGCCCATCCCATAATTGCTCCAAGTCAAGCACGCTTAACTGTGGAGTTCTTAAGTGATGGGCTCCCGAAAAGAAGATGCATCTTGTTAGTATAGGTAGTACCAATCAATTCATATAAGCCTTCCTCAATTGTATAGTCTCATACCTACACAGTTTCAGAATCCCTCTCATCTGGGTGTATAATCTGTTCATTCATGTGTCCCTCTGCTTAGAAACCTATCAGGAGTCGCTCCTTATCCGTGCCTTCTTGCACCGATGACCACTCCCCACCCTCGTCGGTACCCGGGTGTTACTGAATGAATTTTAAAAACCAAGCGATGATGAATGATGCTTTTATTCTAAAAATAGGATGGGAAACTCTTACCAACAAGGAGGCCCTCTGGACTCAAGTGCTGCGCGGCAAGTATAATCGGGGAGATATCGACAAGCTGCAAGTCAAAGTAGGTCCTGCTGACTGTAGATTGTGGAGAGCTGTGGTGAACCTTTGGCCTCATCTCTCGGCTAATATTCTCCATATACTGGGAGAGCTTAGCATATCTCCCACCATGAGCAGGGGTCATTTAACAAATTTTTTATTATTTTTTAATCTATTTATTTTTTTAAATTGCAAAAATGGCCCATTCCCTCCCCAATCCCAATCCTTTCATCCCTCCGACACCGCCTCCATAGCGTCGGCGAGTGTAAGCCACTGTAAACCCAAGGGAAGCTTCAACATCATGAGAATGAAACTCAGAGCAAGTTAGAGGCTTTTCTTTGACACAAAAAATCCTCAATCTAAAATTTATCTTCAGATCTGCAAAAACCAGAGCAACAATGGGGGTAGTTGAGCCTGTGGAGTTAGCATTGGATCCATATAACTAATGAATCCCCTGAATATCATTCCGGCAAGCTCCACCTTCCTCGTCCTCCTCGATATCGTCGGAAACATGATCGCCTCTTCCATCAACAAGTGCCCTATCTCATGCACCGCCACCTATTTCAGGTCCACCGTTGTCGACAGCTCCGACATCGTCACGTCTCTGGTGGGGTTAGATTCAGTAGATAATATTACTGGAAAGCATTTTGGAGCAGAAATCAAGGGTCATAGCCACCACCAATGGGTACGCAGTGTTCGTATTCACGAAGTCCTTTGGTGAACACAGTAGCAGATTTCACAAGGCTTGAAACAAATTCAAAAGGCAAGGTTTGAAACAAATTTAGAAGGTGGATAAACGGGTTTGTGAGGTGGCGGAGGTGGGGGATGGCGGAGTGGGAGAGAGGGAGAGTGAGAGAGAAGAAGGAGATGGAATGAAATTCTAAATTTGAAAAATATAGGGACCTTAAAATAATAAACTTTTTACATAAATGGACTTATTCATGGTGGGAGACTTTACTTGATCTCCCACCCTAGCAAAAGCCACAATACATATGGCAAAACCCACAAGACTGCAGCAGCATCCTTTCCTACCAATCTTACCAAAACATTCAAATCAGCCTCTCCATGGTATAACACCCTTTCATCCATATCGCACCTCCTCCTCAACTCCACCACACCTTCCTTTATAGCTAGAACTAACAACAACACCATGGTCACTGTGTCAATCATCTGCTCCCTGTTCCGATCACATGTGCAGGGGATGATAGAAAATTTTTGAAAAAGGATAGTAAACCGCTTAGATTCAAATAAACGACATAAAATGGGCATTATTAAGCCACCTCAACGTGGCTCTTTTCACATTCGAGATTGTACGTGTCACTCCCCTAATAGGAATGAACACACTCACCGAAAGAGAGATAGTGTGCTTTCTGTGCTCCTCATCCATTATAAACCCCCCAAATTCTTTGTTCTCTTCAGCCACATCTCGTTATACAACCGAAGCTCTAATTGGGAACAGAGGAAGAATTGAAGCCCTCACCTCCTCCAACATTTCATCCAATCTATTCTTTCACCTCGGGGACAATGACAGCATAAGGTAATTTTTTATTTTTTTTTATGTGTGTGTATGTAAGGAAGGGAATTACAAAAACATCCTCACTTTTTATTTTAAATAAAGGTTAAAGTAATTTTTTGGTATTCATATGTGACACTGATTTTCAATTTGATCCATATACGTAAAAAATTATTAATTTGATCCCTATACGTGACACTTATTTTCAATTTGATCCCTATACGTGTCACTTATTTTCAATTTGGTCCTCACCGTTAATTGGACCCTATATGAGAGGGACCAAATTACAAATTATTATCACATATAGGGATCAAATTGAAAATAATTTTCACATGTAAGGACCGATTTCAATTTTTTTTGTTGAATTTGTCCCTACATGTGACAATAATTTGCAATTTGGTCCTCTTATATAGGGACCAATTAGCGATGAGGATCAAATTGAAAACCAGTGTCACGTATAGGGACCAAATTGAAAATCAGTATCACGTATAGGGACCAAAAGACTACTTTAACCTTAAATAAATCATTATAAGGGTGTAAAAGTAAATTTGTTTTAAAATCACTCCCCTCCCCTCTTAAACCAAACATGAATGTTATTTCCCCTCCCTCCCCTCCTTTGAACCAAACACACTTCTTATGTGTTTGATTCAAAAAATGGTTATGTGGCAGTACAAAATAAAAGACAAACGACAGTACAAAAACTCATATTTTTTCCCTCACCAAACTATAGGACAAAATTGTTCTAAAAACAAACTATGAAAATGACAAAATTCTCAATTTTATTTCCCATTAATTAAACTCTCTCTCTCAATTTTATATATTATTATTATATAATACTTATTTAATATATCATTGTATATTATAAAAGGTATTTAAGTAAATTTTATATTTTTTGTTTGTAGTGTCCATTCTCCACCAAATAATATATGGGATAAAGAGTTGTATAATAACTCATACATTTATCATATATTTCTTCTTCTTATCCAGTACCTCAATGCAAATCAAACCCTTTTCATTCAAAAGTTTGATAACTTGGATGTGTTTGAAAACTGTTCACAGTACCAATATAATTAGCTTTTGATTATTATTATAATTATAATTATAATTATAATTCTGAAATGTGAGTTTATCATGAAAAAAAATATCATCATAAAAAGTGTTTTTGTCATCCGGTTTTTTTTTCTCAAAAAGTTTTCTCAGAAATGATTAATTATTCTCAACACACAGTTATATAACACTAATGATATTCGGACGCAAAAATAATATCCAATATCATATAAAAATAATATCCAACACTTATTTATTGTTTTTTATCTTTAATCATGATATATTTCTTCACTTCCAAAACATTTCATCAGTGTCAGTATCCAAATTTGGGAAGTCTACGGTGAGTAAGTGATACATGTGGCTCACCGTGCCCCACTTTAATTCACCCTTGGACTAGGTAGTCATACCAAATGTTATCATGCATCATCCACACCAAATCTTTTTTTTTTTTTCTTTTTTTGCATTTGTTCTTTCACTCACACTCTGGCTTGTCGGCACCGATTCATTGAACTTGCTTGTGCAAATTTTTCGTTCTCTCTTTCTCTCACTCTGCCATCGGTCTCCTGTGATTCAAGTCTCTTTTGAGAAAAGCGTCAATCTTTTCACAAATTATTTAGCACAAAATTAAAGTAAGCATTTTTTTTTTCAAATACCATTTTTGCACCACAAGCTATTCTGGTTAAGTTTATTTCTTTAATTACATATGCTCTTGGTTTTGCTTTTGTGGGTTTGGTTCAGTTACTGGTAGAAAAAGAGAATTTGTGATGGAACTTTTGGTTAAATCCAAATCTGAGCTAAGATTGGACTTTGGTTGGTACCACTCATAGTCTCTCACTTACTCCCTCAAACACGCCGGATCCAACCCATCGACGCCGTTTTGAAGAACCGCGAGCAGAGAGAACCCTTTCTAACCAAGTGTGCATGCGAGACAATCCTAAGGTGCATTGGCATAGAAGATGGCACAGAGGAAGGGATTTTAGGGTAAGAGGAATTGGGGCCAACGAGATGCATCCCAGTAATTTCCGAAAAACAGTTTGTTTTTTCATTTTTTGTTCAGGTTTTGGAGAAACATGAACACCATGACACCAAAGCAAAAATAATAAGAAGAAGAAGAGCAAAGGTTAGAGTGGAGAGAGATTGCTTGGTTGCAAGAGGTGGAGGATGAGGGAAGAAAGGTGATTCTGCACATGGGTCTGTTGGGGTTGGAGGCATGTTGAGAAAGATGGGTGAGGGAGTAATCTAGTGTAGTTAGTGTATAATAAAATTTGGTGTGACTACTTAATCAAAGGGTGAATAAAAGTGGTACAGGGCCATATGTGATGAACTTGCCTCAAAATTTGTGGGCTGTTTTACCTAAATGACCCACTTTTAGAAACTATTTTCCAAAATAATATATTTTTGAAACAATTTATCAAATTAACCTACTTTTGTGAGGGTGGATTAAAATAATAATTTTTTTCATGACTAGTGACATCAGTCAAACTGGTGTCATTGACCTGTCACGTGGGGGTCCTGATTGGCCAGAAATATTTCAAGTCAAAAGGTAAAAAAAAATTAAAGCAAAACAAAAAAAGAAAAAAAAAATTAGGACCGTGTGGTGACACGTGACGCCTCCCCAGCCACACTACCTACCCAACCCCCTCCCTCCCTTATACAAACCCCCCAACCAGCTCCCCCCTCCCCAACACCACTTCTCACTTCAATATTTTCCCTATTTTCCAACATTCTACTAAAATCTTTTATATTTCTACGTTCTATTTTATCATCAATTTTAATTTATGGTAAATATTGTAATTTTTTTGTATAACTTTTTTTTATAATTTTATTAAACATTATATACTCATTCTAAGTCACCTTTTTCACCTTTTAATTTTTATTATTGTTACAATTAGTATTATTATTTTTTAAGTAAATAATATAATTTTTATAATATCATATATTTTTTTATTTAGTAGTCATTTTATATCATTTGTTTATTGATTATTGATATCAAATGCTTACATATTATAATTATTATCATTATTAGTTTATTATATATTAATGTTGTAATATTATCATTAATATTGTTATTATGTCTTTGTTTAATTTTGCTATTAATAATGTTGTTAATTTTATCATATTATTTTGTTTTAAATATATTTTATTATTATTAAATATCATTAGTAGTGGTAATTTATTTATTTATTATCATTCTTATTTATTTATGTTTGATTAATGTTGGCCGACAATATAAATCAAGTTCTTATGGTTTTGCTTTTTACTGAACCTAGGAGGGTATATGCTGGAGATAATGGCCTTGGTTTTGAAGGGATTACGAAAGTTATGCAAATAAAACAACGAATTGGGTATGAAGCGTTGAAGGAGAGGATACATTCTAGGTTGAAACTTCAAACAAATCAGTGTATTTCAAAGATAATGGCCAAATATCTTGAACAAATAAATCCTCCAATTTTCACTGGTTACGAATTAACTGATGATACGGATGTGACTTGCATGATTAACACTTTTCTGCAAACTACGGAAATGACAACACTTGAGATATATGTTCAGATCGATGTGGTTGGTAGCTCCAATCTACCGTCAATGTATATGTCGTAGACCTTGGTTTTAGATGACTTGATGCTACGTCCAAAAGGACGGCTAAAATCAACTCGGATTAGGAATGAAATGGATTGGAGAGAGCCACAACCTAGTCAATGGTGTGGGTTATGTAGGTCTGAAGGGCACAACCGACGTCATTGCCCTCAACGTGCCGGAGGATCCCGGGTAAATCTAGATGACGAATAAGGATAATGTTTAGGGTATTGTGTCGTTTTTATTAATATTTTACGTAGAATCAGTTTAGTCCGACTTAATATTTATGCAATCGTTGTATGATATTATTTAATGTTAACTACTTAACAAACTAGTTAATAATAAGTCAACAAGCTATTTATTAATGTTAATTATTGAAAATGTCATTTCTACACACACAAAAAAAAACACTACATCACTGGTGTCGATGTTCGAATTCGTTGTCCTGCATGGGTGACAAGATGCACTAACGACCTCGGTCTTTTACTTGACGATGTGGGTTTCGCCTTATCTCTTGTTGTGTATTGTCAATGCATGCATCACCGCCTAACTCTATAACATCCACAAAATCAATATTAAGATTGATGCCGACTACACCATATTCAGGAGATCGCATCGGAGTGTCTTGAAGCTGCAAAATCCACGGTTGAGGAGCAGTAGGTGTGTAGCCAGATGGTGTATATGGTGTAAATGTATAGTACATCTGGGAGGAATCTTGAGGCATATTAGAACCCAATGGTGTATAAGATGTAGCTGGATGCATGCTTGGACTTGCATGTGTATAGTATGTACCTGCATGCATACTCGGAACGGCTGGTGTATAGGATGTGAAGTTGGGCATGCTCGGGCCAAGTGATGGATCTGGATGCATACTTGGGCCTGACGATTGTAACACCCTGTTTTTCGTATGCTTCTTTATCAGTAAATACATGCTTTAATGTATTTATTTTTTATAAAATCCAGAGGATGATTTTATTTAAAATAAAATCATTTTCTTGTGTTGTTTTACCGTATGAAGTCACAAAGAAAATTTTCGATTGAAAATTCGCATTGAAAACCTATTCTGGGTTCTTACCCCAAGACAAGTTTACCGAGTTAGAGACAAAATTTTAATTCTTGAACGAGACGGTTACTATTTTTATGACGTTTTGTGTGGGTTTGGAGTTTTTCGAAAAATCTTGTTCAGGGCCAAAATCTTAGGGATTTCCCGGGTGAAATCGTCGGGAAATACGATCGGGGAAGTCATCTGATACGCAATGGAGCAGAGTATCAAGAGGATGAAGTGACATGGAGTGACTTGATGTGAAGGCTATGACACACCTAAGAAAAAGTGAATCTTGACTTTATTTCAAAATCTTACTTTTTCATCTTTCTCTCTCCAATCACATCACATCACCTTAACTCCTTATCCTCTCTACAAGCAACCCACCTTCTTTCTTCTTCTTTCTTCTCTTCTTCCTCTCCAAAACTGTGCCCCTCTCCCTCATTCTCTATAAATACCCTTCATTTTCACCATTCATCACTTTTTCCTCCATTTTCTCACATTTTCACTTTACTACATTTCTTCTTCTTCTTCTTCTTCTTTCTTACGAAGTTTACATTTTTATCAAGTTTTTTACTTTAAGTTCTTCATATTGTTGAGGGTAATGATCCTATGTTGTTTATTTTTCAAGTTATTGTCTTTATGTTCATAGTTTTGCTTTAAGTTCCTTTAAGCTTTCAAACCTCTAAAATCTCTTAAAAATGGTAGAAAACTCCTTTTGAGTTGAAACCACTTTCTATATTCTTGTATTTACTCATACTATCACATACTAAAAGGTTGTGTAAAACAAAGTTTCCTAACCTCTTCTTTATAAGGAGGCCGAAACCATGTATATGGTTTAGATGGATCTTGTTTCAACTTTTACATGTATGAGTTTGTATTTAAGTTTCATTTCCAAGATGATCATGGACCGAGGCTCCTTTATGTTAAAGGATGCTATGTCTAAGTGATTGGAAAGTTTAAAGATTTGTTTTCCAAAATGATCATGGACCAAGGCTCCTTTATGTTAAAGGATGCTATGTTTAAGTGATTGGAAAAGTTTGGAGATTTTACACATTTTCATGTAATGGCCTAAACTTTAAGTAGTTTAAGACATTGATGCTTAGTTGATGTTTCTCCAAAGTGATCATGGATTAAGGATTCTTGATGTATAAGGATGCTAAATCCAAGGGATTGGAAGGTTTGAAAATTTCTAACCTTTATTTTGTATCAAGGCCGAACTTTAAAGGTTTTTGGCAAAAATATTAAGTTTTGTTTTCTTCCAAAATGATCATAGATTAAAGCTCCTTATAATAAAGGATGATATGTCTAAAGTGATTGGAAAGTTTAAAATATTTCTAGCCTATTTATCTATGCTTGGCCGAAACCCTAAGTCAAGTACTTAGTGGGATTTTTAATTCAACTTTGTTAAAAGATCATTGTTTATAAACTCCTAACACTTAAGGATCATAAATCCATGAGTTGTATAATTTTCGAGAATCTCTAACCCTAAGAACTAGTCTTGGCTGAACCTATACTTGTGGTTTAGTGTTCTTGTTTGATTTTAACTTGTGCTTTTGTGTTCATAACCTTATACTTTCATCGCGGAGGAAACAAGGACGTTCGTGGTTTACCTCTCCAAGCATCTAATCTCCTTACCTTCACGGAAGGTAAGAGGGGATTGCCTAAGGATATTCAATGACTATATGCATGTGTGCATGTGTTTACTTGAGTGATTTGAATATTATTGTGATATTGAGCCAATACTTGAATAACTTGTTTACTTGAACTATTGTGGTTATTACTTGAAGTTGAACATTACTTGCTTTAAAGTGTTATGAATTATATATATGTGATGAATTGTCGTTAACTGTGATATTATTGTTGAGAATATATTACTGTTGATTGAAGTTTGAGAAGCCGGACTTGAGTCTGTGCACAATGATTATAAAGGATTAAAAGCCTTAATAAGCCTTGAATAGAACTTTGAAAGCATTGGTTTCATTTATAAAAGTTCCTTGTTTAAAACGCTTACTTCAAGAAAATGAGATTCTTATTTTGAAAAGAAACGTTGAAGTTTTTTTAATACAATAGAAACTACCCTTTTTATGATCCAAAGTTGGTACGAGAGAAAACCTTTTTCGAATTATGTGTTTTATGAAGGAAAAACCCTTGAAAATATTTGACTTTATTCCATCAAGGAATTTCAAATTCAAACGAATTTCGTAAATGTTTTAGAAAAGATTTTGCAAAGGAAAATGATTTTCTCCTAAATGATTTGGAAACGTTCCGGTTACTTGGATAAGTGACCGAGGTTTTGTTTTGTATTTGATTTTCACTGAGCGGAAAAGTAAACATATGAGAATTGAATCTAGTTCGCGAGACGTCGCTTCTAGTATTCTGTAATATGCACGTTGATCCTTGATCCGTGCCACGTTGTTGTGGACTGTGTGTCCTAATCACGTTGTTGTGGACTGTGTGTCCTAATCACGTTGTTATGGACCGTGTGTCCTAACCACGTTGTTGTGGACATTGGTAAAGGTGAATGTTGTTTTCTACGACCACAAGCCTAGGACTGGTGCATCGGTCTGAGGTGTTGTGATTGAGCACTCGGACTGCGTGTCCCGTGTTGATGTTGATAATTTCAAAATGACGAAATTTATGAATAGTCGCTAGCCTTTGAGCTTCGACAACGAATGAGAACGAACACAAAGAAAACATCGAGATCTAAATGTTTTACATTTGCATTTACGACAGACGTGCCGACATGGTTTTAACGTGAGACCTTAACAAGAAAGGTATCATGTGACGGTGTATTATCGTTGTTCTTAAATTGGATAATGAGATGGTGTACGTGTATCGTTGTGCCTAAATGGACAATGAAGCGGCATGCATAATCGTTGTGCCTAAATGGCCAATGAGATGGTGTATTATCGTTGTGCTTAGCTAGCCAATGAGACGGTGTATTATCGTTGTGCTTAGCTAGCCAATGAGATGGTGTATCGAGCCTGAGCAACTCATTTGGAGGATGTTGGGATCTCCGGAGATTAAGAATAGAGCCCGATGATAGAAGTGTCATGCATTATCTTTATAAAATTGATTGATTCGGGTATGAAACCCACTGAAATAGTACTTGTTGTTTACCTACGAGCAATGTTTATAATGTTAATATGCCAAGGTGTTGTATGTATCATGTGTATGGTTGTTGTATGATATATCCATTTGCCGGTGTCTCACTCTTACAGTTATATCAGGTCTCTTCAGGTTTTGATGTAGTACCTTGGTACTCTAGTACCGATGTTGCAGAGGTGTCTTTCTAAGTCACTTGAAGACATAGTGTTAGAGGTTGGGAAAGTATTCCGATTGGGGGTCTCTCCAATGAATATTTGATAGAATGACCAGCTTAGGAGTCTGAGTTGGGTTGTATATCTAAAGAGGTCGGTAGATGTAGTGTTATATACATCCATCTGTAGTTTGAACTTTTCTTTCGAAAGTGGAAACTTAGAGAAATGTTGTATGTCATGGTAACTTCGTTACGAACGTGACTTTACATTTTAAATGTATGTATGATGGATTTCAGAGTTATCCCTATAGAAGAAAATCTTATACCCCAGTTTTCTGACTTAAGAGAAAACAAATTTTTCGAAAGCAACCAGCAAATTATCTTTTAATTTACTTCCGCATGTGTTACGTAGTAATGCCTTAAGGGGGGACGTTACAACGATGATGAAGGAGGCGGAAGATCTAGATAGAAATAAGTCATTGAAGGCTGACATGGAATATATGGAAACTACGGAGGAACGTAATATGTCCCCGGATCTCGCTCTTGGAGAGGTGGAGGATAAAATGGTTGTGCTTTGTAACACCCCCCTTGGGCATTACTTCTTAATACGTGCGGAAATAAATTAAAAATGTATTTGCTAGTTGCTTTCAGAAAATAATTTATATAAATACATAAGCATCAGAAACTGTGTATAAAATTTGTCACGACTCAAAACCTATGCCGTGACCAGCGCACGGGCTTACAATCCTAATCTGGCAAGCATATTTATTGTAGAAATGTACTTGAATGAAAAGATAGAATTTTTACAAAATTTTTGACAGAGTCTCCTTTGTAATTCCAACATCCCATAATGAAAACACCAGCTGAAATATTTATATTTTCATCCCAGAAATTCCAGTCATACAAAATACATCAAGATAATATTATACTGAAAATATTTACACCAACAAGCTATGCATGACCAAAAGGAAAATCTTAGATTTCCATCCAAAAGAAATGCTCTCCAAACCATAAACATTCCATTTAAAATAAAGGCTCTCTGAGCCATACCCATACATACTATCAGAAATCTACATCTCAAAAACCTAAGCTGGTCGTTCTAAAAGACAACTACCGGAAAGAACTCCGTAGTTCTCACCATTAGAATAATCACTCACCTCTTCGAGGATCGGGATTAATATCCCCGAGTGAGGTCAGGAGCTTCTCGGCACCGCCCGTCCTAGAGTACCAAAGTACAACAGCAGAGGACCGAGAAAACCTGATATGTTGTAAGGGTGAGATACCAATATATGGATTAATTACAATAACTACATGCACACGCACACAACACAACTTGCACATATAATATTCATATTTAACTGAAGTTTTTCACAAATAAGCATAGCATTCAATACTCATCGTCCCTTTTGAAAAATGCATGGCACCTATATAATTCAACGTTTGATTCTAATCTCCGGAGATCCCAACGTCATTTAAAAATGAGATGATTAGGCTCGATTACCAAAAAGGCACGTGTTTTTCCATAACTCTACCCAAAACTTCTGGCACAGTGATCAATGTGTAGCATATTGTCCAACACAAGGCAAAGTAACCAGGGCGTATGGATTTCATTGTCCATCAAGACACAATGATACAACGTAGCATGAAATATCTTACCCTTTAAGGCATTCATATGAAACAACGTGGGCACGTGTGCCAATTTCATGTAAAAACATATTCGTTTTCGCAGTTTTTCATTGTGTTTCATTCTTTCCTTCGTCGAGGCTCAAGGCTCACGACCACCCATGAATTTTCGATGTTTTAAAACTTTCATTGTCAACACAGGAAGTTTTAGTCTGAGTGTCCAATCACAATAGTCCTAGACCTGTGCACTGGTCTTGCACTTTGTGGTCGTAGAAAACAACTTTCACCTTTTTACTACTTTCACCACATTTTATCACAACGTATGTAGGACACACAGTCCACATCAACGTAAGTAGGACACACAGTCCACAACGTGTATAGGACACACGGTCCAAAACAATGTAGATAGGACACACAGTCCACAGCGTTGTGATACGGAACATGGATCCACGTGCTTTAACTCTATTATCCCGACGTCTCGGTTACTAAGTTCACTTTTCAACGTTATTTTTCGTTCAGTGAAAAACAAATACACAACCAAAACTTCCGTAACTTATCCAAGTTACCGGATATTTTTACTTGAATAAATTCTTTTCAACAACATTTTCTTTTGAAATTCATTTTTTTTTAAACTTTAAACTTTAGGAACTCCATTTTTTTTTTCCGAAAAATCTCATTTATTTTGGAGAAGTCTATTTCCTTTCAAAAATATAGTAAACCTTTTTGAAGGAAAACTCTTTCTAAGAACATTGGAAACTAAAATCCCATTTTTTATGGTACTTCACCATAAGTGTTCTCAAAATTATGTTTTTATTCAAAATAAGATCTTTCAACTTAAATAATTTTCCTTTATAAAATTGTTTTGATTCTAAAATTTTTCCCTTTCATTAAAACGTTACTAAAAGAAATCTATTCAAAACTTCAAAATAAATTTGTTTTTCTTCATGGTTTCTTACCATGAAATCCTTTCAAAATTTGATTTTTTTTCTTAGTGTAAAATCACTTAATTTTTCAAGTAAATTTCTTTCATAAAAATTTTATTTTATTTCAATTATTCTGATAAAGTTTTTGAAAGTATAGCTCACTTTTCCTCCTTTCAAAACAATTCTTCAAAATAAATATTTATTTACATTGTTCTTTATATAGTTTTTCTTAAGACTTTTATCTTAAGGATTTAATTGAGCTCTAACCAAAGGTTAGGCTTTCCATGCAACAACCACAACATATATACAACAATTTCAATATATATATATATATATATATATATATATATATATATATATGTATATAGTTCTCATTTTCAACAAACTCAATCAAATAAAAATAGAAATTTTTATAAGTTTGTCTTGATTGATACACATTCAGTTACGATTAAACATTATCGTGACCCAAAGGATCAATTAATATACACTCATTCAACCCAAAGGGGAGCCAAGCTTTGTCACTTGAAGAAAATAAGAGCGATAATGAGCGTATGATGATGGCAATAGGGGCCCATAGTCGCATCACAACACCTTCTCAGTCTATTCCGCTTGATATTCAATCCCAGGCTCCACCGATGGTACACATGACGATTAGTAGGTCTAGCAGGGAAACACGTGGACTAGACGTCGCAAGTCGTGCACGCCACTCCTGAGAACGCCTCAAACTGCCGCTCGACGTGGAGGAAGCCATCAACGTCGTGTCTGGTCCGTCCTCCATAGCGCGAACGCCGCCCTCCACCGCGCGAGCGTCATCCTCCGCCGCAGGACCTCCATTTTCGGTCAAGCTTGACGAAAACAAGTGTTGATTCAGATTCCTCTTGACATTCTCTCTCTAATTCAAACAGCTAAAACAACAACAACATCAAACAACATGTAGTTATCAGATCAAGCAACAACTTAAGTCACCAATCAACATCAACAAAACACTTAGAATTAATCACAAAACAACACATACTATCGTAAAGAGCATCCCTCAGGAAGTCTCCCCATACCTTTGAAGACAAGAGAAAGATCCTCGTCTCAAGACTCCAACTATTTCCAAGAGTGCAAATCTACTCCATCAAGTCTAGCCACGTTCACGTCCCAGAGACACAACCCGAGCATGATAACAAACAGACAATTTTACCAAATCACTTTTCATCCTCAAAACATACAATTAAAAGAAACCATAAATCTAATTTAACAAAAATACAAAATAGAATCACTTTCGAAGAAATTAATTTTGAATAAATAGGATTCATTCACATATTTGGGGAAAAATTGAATTGATTATAGAAACACGAAATCGTTTTGTCATAACATAAATTTACAGTCCTAATTATGTAAAGACATAGTTAATTTCATAGTCATAAACTAATTTCAAGAGAAACAAAAATTGGGGATCTAGGGTTCAAAGAACAATTTGGGGAAAACTTGTTTTGAGTAGAGAATCATGAAATTAGCCTAGGAAATCATCAATTTATAACTCCAATTGCATTAAAACATAATCAATTTCATGATTGGATTAAGATAAAAATTAGGGTTCTTGAATGGAATTGGGGAAATCCGAAATTGAAAGAAAATTTGAGAAATTGACATGGGGAATTTAAAATTGACATACCCAATTTACAATCAATATCATCAATTTGGGGATTTAGGATCCCATTTAGAACTTAGAGTTTCAAAATGGGGTTTTAGGGTTAGGGTTCATATGCAAATCAGAGGAAACTAAGAGAAGATAAAAGAGATGAGATCCTTTTACCAAGGAAGAAGAATGGCACGCAGCGACGATGAAGGGACTCTGACGAGACGGTGACAGCGACGGTGGTGGGGCAATAGTGGCAAACACCGAAACCAAATGGAATAAAAGAGAGAGAATGTCAATAGGAATCTGAATCAACACTTGTTTTCATCAAGCTCGGCCGGAAATGGAGGTCCCGTGGCGGAGGATGACGCTTGCACGGTGGAGGGCGGCGTTCGCGCTGTGGAGGACGAACCAGACGCGACGTTGATGGCTTCCTCCACGTCGAGCGACAGTTTGAGGCGTTCTCAGGGGTGGCATGCGCGACTTGCGATGGCTAGTTCACGTGTTTCCATGCTAGACCTACTAATCGTCATGTGTACCACCGGTGGAGCCTAGGATTGCATATCAAGCGGAACAGACTGAGAAGGTGTTGTGATGCAACTATGGGCCCCCATTGCCATCATCATACGCTCATTCCTGCTCCTAATCTCTTCAAGTGACAAAGCTTGGCTCCCCTCTGGGATGACTAAATAGTTTACCAGTTCAAGCCCGTCGACCTATGCAAGGTTAAATCAATTGGAAATTAGTAACGATGATGATAAATTATTAATGTTTTATAATAAAACACACAATGATAAATAAAATTACCAAAACTTCCAGGTATGCATTTTTTCTACTGATCCATCGACGAGTAATTCCCCAGTACCATCTCATATACTCTGATTGGCTGTTGATTGACCCCTGTGTTAGAACCAAAGTGGTTTTGGATTAAAATAATCTCTTACGTTTTGATGTTAACAAAAAGGTTAGATTTGTATGGCAAAGTATTTGTCGAAGATCTGACTTATTTGTTATAAGTATGCAGGGATTACTTGATTTCATGCGAGTTAGAAGAACTAAAATTTAAAGTATGGAATCTACAGATTCTAGTTCAAACCTCTAGACCAGTCTACAACTCTCGGTAAAATTCTGAGTCTTTAGCTTTATGGTAGACGAGATCGTTAAAATAAGAATAGACGATGTCTTATAGTTAACTAAGGGAGAAGTGTTACTAAAACACAAAGTAACCTAGTAGACGATCTCCATATGCCACGTCATTGGACAGAGCTTCTCATTAAGGACTTAGCAAGTCTAAAAACTTTAGTGGACGAGCGCTTCTGCCACATTAGTAGATGAGCGCTTCTGCCACATTGGTAGACAAGCGCTTCTGCCACTTTAGTGGACGAGCGCCTCTGCCACATCAGCAGACGAGCTCTTAAGTATAGCACGTCCATCTCTCCGGAGTAGGCGGAAAGTATGTAGATGCATTATTAGTAGACGAGCCCGTCTCACTGATAAGTAAATCTTGTTTGTCCAAAAACCTACACGTCCACTAGTTTTAAGACGTGAATCAGTCTAAGCTTAAACGTATTTATTTCAAATGATTGCTTATTTAATTCAAAGAATATATGTCTTTTGCCTTGATGCTTCTTTTGTATAAAATCTTTACCTCTTGGATTAAAGAACTTCCTTCCATCGAAACCATAAACCTTTGTACTCTGTCAAAATACTTTGTTGTAAAGATCAAGTCAAGTACAAAGATGGCAAGTCAGAAAGCAACCTTGGGTACAATAGAGAAGTGACAGTTTTACTTTGAGCATTCCTAGGTTAAACAAAAGCACTTCTCAGTGAAGCATATCAAGTTATTAGTCTCAACGGATCCAAGCATTTAATGCTAAGTCTAAACGGATACAATTTGAAGACCGTTGAAGAACTACAAAAGCAGATGAAGGTCACTAAATAAGTTGAAGACCTCAGACACTGAAGGATAACTTTTGCGAGATCAACATTTGCCAATACAATTCTTGAGTAGACAAGCTCTTATTCTTTCATTCTTTCAATAGCAAAAGTCTGTAATTTATTAGTTTGAATATTGTTGTAATATTCAACTGATCTTAAACTGTCATACTCTCAAACTTAGTGAGTTAAGAAGATCAACTTTTAAATCTCTGTGATAGAGTTAGAGCCTGAAGAGGCTTGGTAAGAAAGTAATACTTATAGCCTGAAGAGGTGTTGAATACTTGTAAAGCTATTGGATTATAGTGGAGAAAATCCTTCAGGTAGAAAGGATTGGACGTAACTCTTGGTTGGAAGAGAGTGAACCAGGATAAAACACTTGCGTGAATCTTCTAAACCCTTATCTTTTACAATTTTTGTTTATACTAACTATGGGGTTCTGAATTTGAGTTTATTAACTCTTCAAAAATGTTTTCCTGTTTGTGTGTTGTTTTTATTGTTTTGCTTGTAAAAGGTTTGAGAAAAGACCTTTTCGAAAATCTGTTAAGAAACACAATTCAACCCCCCTTCTTATGTTTCCATGTGTCAACTTCATCCTGTTATGGTGCACCACCTGGACCTATGCCAACCTATTGTTCCATGCGTCAATTAATGGTGCCATAATTAGTAACCAATTATGACTAGATTTCCCACTAAGCGTTAATTTATGGGCCCATTTCGACTGGGAGGGTGCTTTAGGAACATGTTGGCTCAGGCCAAACTGTCTCATCGTTCAATCAAGTTGATGAAACTCCCTAATGTTAAAGCATATCAACGGCACAACTGCCCTCCAAATATGTTCTCCTTTGATGCATATATACAACAAAGATGCCATGCTGTATGCGTCATATGGCTCCCACACAATCTACAAACATTCAACAACTATCATAACATAGAACTATTAAAAATTAAAAAAAAATCATGGTGTACTGCAGCAAAACCCTTACATCTGATGGTTCCATCGTATCAAAAACATCTCGATAATGAGGCAGCTCATGATAATGTCTTGCAAAATTAATCCCACGCTGCCACCTAATAATCAAATTTGGGTAAGAAGTTAATAATGACACAAGTATCGATTATCAATTAAAAATTTAATCTCACACCCGGTTCCATATGGTGTCCCTGGAGGTCTATCATCACTTCTGAGTCTGGGTGCAACTTTTGGAAACCGCACCCATGACCAAATATGTACCAATGCAACAAAACATGCCATCTCTTTGTAGGAATAGTCGGTGGCCACTACTAATATCATATATATCAATAATAATATTAAAAATAACAACATTAACAATAACAAATATAACAATAAGATCTATATATAACAAACAATAATAACATTAACATAACCATAAAAAATTTAAAAATAATAATATAAAAACACAAAAATGATAATATGGGCCACTACTAATATCATATATATCAATAATAATAATTAAAAATTAAAAAAATTTCACAAATACCAAAACAAGATAAAAAATAATATTAATATAATATTATTGTATGATCATAAACTACATTAATAATAATAATAGCTTTAATAATAATAATATAAATAATAATATTAATAATTATAATAACAATAAAAAAAATAACAAACTACTAATATCATTAATAATAACAAAGTAAATAAAAAATAATAATATAATAAAAAAATAATGAATTCACAAAAATAAAAAATAAAAATATAATTATGACTAGATTTCCCCCTAAGCGTTAATTTATGGGCCCATTTCGACTGGGAGTGTGCTTTAGGAACATGTTGGCTCAGGCCAAACTGTCTCATCGTTCAATCAAGTTGATGAAACTCCCTAATGTTAAAGCATATCAACGGCACAACTTCCCTCCAAATATGTTCGCCTTTGATGCATATATACAGCAAAGATGCCATGCTGTATGCGTCACATGACTCCCACACAATCTACAAACATTCAACAACTATATATCATAACATAGAACTATTAAAAATTAAAAAAATTCATGGTGTATTACAGCAAAACCCTTACATCTGATGGTTCCATCGTATAAAAAACATCTCGATAATGAGACAGCTCATGATAATGTCTTGCAAAATTAATCCAACGCTGCCACCTAATAATCAAATTTGGGTAAGAAGTTAATAATGACACAACTATCGATTATCAATTGAAAAATTAATCTCACCTGGTTCCATATGGTGTCCCTGGAGGTCTATCATCGCTTCTGAGTCTGGGTGCAACTTTTGGAAACCGCACCCATGACCACATCTGTACCAATGCAACAAAACCTGCCATCTCTTTGTAGGAATAGTCGGTGGCCACTACTAATATCATATATATCAATAATAACATTTAAAATAACAACATTAACGATAACAAATATAACAATAAGATCTATATATAACAAACAATAATAACATTAACATAACCATAAAAAATTTTAAAAAAAATATAAGAACACAAAAATGATAATATGGGCCACTACTAATATCATATATATCAATAATAATAATTAAAAATTAAAAAAAAATCACAAATACCAAAACAAGATAAAAAATAATATTAATATAATATTATTGTATGATCATGAACTACATTAATAATAATAATAGCTTTAATAATAATAATATAAATAATAATATTAATAATTATAATAACAATAAAAAAAAATAACAAACTACTAATATCATTAATAATAAGAAAGTAAATAAAATAATAATATAATAAAAAATAATGAATGCACAAAAATAAAAAATAATAATATAATAAAAAAATCAAGAATACACAAAATGATAAAAATGTGGCAATAAAAATATGGTATTATAAAAATTAAATTATTAACTTCCAAAAAAAATTATTGATAAAAGAGAGTGTAAAAAAAATAGTAAAATGTTGGAAAATGAGTATACAATAACTAATAAAATAATAAAAATATGATATTAGAAATTTTTTAATATTTACCTAAACTTAAAATTGATTATAATACAGTGTAGAAAAGAAAAGAGTGTAATAGAATATTGGAGAATGGGGGAATATGGAGTTAAAAAAGGGTGAGAAGTGGTGTTTGCGTTACAATTGTTTTTTTATTTTTTGACTCCAAAAATTTATGGCCAATCAGGACCCACCACATGACAGGTCAATGACTCCAGTTTGATCGGCTCCACTAGTCAGAAAAAAATATTTTATATTTTAGTTTGATATATTGTTTAAAAAATAGGTTATTTTAATAAATAATTTTTAAAAATGGGTCATTTTGATAAAAAGCCAAATTTGTACCCAAATATGATTATTGTATGTAACCGGTAACACGACTTATCCCATACCCCATCCGTGTTTGACGTTTCTTTCATTGAAAAATAGATTCGTATTCGGTAGTGGCCGCCATCACCCCCTCAGCAATGAGGAAAATTTTATCTCGAGTCTTCATCATACTTTCTTAATCACGTAGATTTGCTATAAATCTATAATTTTGAAAGGTGATGGATAATACTGTGGACCAATTCCTGATTCAAAGACGTGTACAAGACATCAAAGAACTGGGATGTTGATGTTCTTATTTTATGGGAATATGCAATTCCTTCTTGTTAAATTATGATAATGACATGTAATTCGAGACCAACCTCCAAACCGTTGGCCAAGTTTATTTTATTTTTAGGTTGAGGTTTTTATGGACAGAGGATGACGAACCTTCAAAAAAAAAACCCTCCACATTGGTATTTCAAATTATCAAGCGTTTGTTTGGTAAGGTCAATCGACTAGCTTATAGCGAATGAAAAAATAGTCATGTTTGATAATTGTTTTTTAACTAATTTATAGCAAAGGGAAATGGGTCTCCAATCTTTCATCAATTGAAGTTGGTTCTACATAAGTGTATTTCTCATGTTCAATCTGTTTTTGTGCCCGGTAGATCTATTATTGATAACGCAATGATAGCTATTGAAATCATTCATTATTTAAAGAGTAAGACTAAAGGTAGGAAAGGGGGTGTGGCTTTAAAAATTGATATGAGCAAGGCTTATGATATGGTGGATTGGGTTATCTTAGAGAGGTTATGTTGAAGATGGGTTTTGATGAGAAATGGGTGAGCTGGATTATGATGTGTGTGGAAAATGTTAACTACTCTGTGCTTGTAAATCAGGAACAAGTTGGCCCGATTCAACCAGGGAGAGGCTTATGGCAAGGGGATCCACTATCCCCTTACCTTTTCATTCTTTGTTCGGAAGGATTTATAGCTCTTATTGATCATACAGAGATGATAGGTGATTTGCACGGATTTAAGATTTGTAGAGGAGCTCCAATCATTTCTCATTTATTATTTGCGGATGATTGCTTCCTCTTTAATTTTCAAAGCAAACTCTGGAGAAGCTGGTGTGATGAAAAATATCTTTAATGTCTATGAAGAAGCTTCTGGTCAACAAATAAACTTTCAGAAATCAGAAATCTATTTTAGTAGAAATGTGGAATCACGGGAGAGGGAGGCTATTGCATCTATCCTTGAGGTGCAAGTTTGTTTGGGTACAGGTAAATATTTGGGCCTTCCTTCTATGATTGGTAGGAGCAAGAAGGAGCTTTTCAAGTTCATCAAGGACCGAATTTGGCGCAAAATAAATTCTTGGGGAGGTAGGTCTTTGTCAAAGGCAGGGAAAGAAGTGACGATAAAATCGGTTCTTCAGGTGATTCCTACTTATTTTATGAGCATTTTTCTAATCCTACATCTCTAGGGGATGAGACCCAAAAAATTATGAATTCTTTTTGGTGGAGAAGTGGAGGTGCTAGAAGCAAATGAATCAAACAGATGGAGTGGGATAAATTAACAAAGAGTAAGAATGATGGAGGAATGGGCTTTCGGAATGTTTATGTCTTCAATATTGCTCTTCTTGGCAAGCAAGGGTGGCGGCTCATGTCACAACCGGATACCCTTGTTGCTAAGTTGTACAAAGCCAAATATTACCCAAGGAGTAATTTTTTGGAGGCTAAGCGTGGTTCCAACTCAAGCTATGTATGGAGAAGCTTGCATGAAGCAAGTGTGGTTCTGAAGGATCGAGGGAATGAGGTGGAGCAGGTGAGGGTGACCTAAGAGTTTTTCATGACAAATGGATTCATGGTGGACAGTTTGCTATTCCAGTGGATGAGGCGCATATGAACCCTGGCTTACGGGTTCGTGATCTCTGGGAGATTGGTAGGAAAGCTTGGAGTGAGGGGCTTGTGAGAGTTTGGCTGGATCATCAATCTGCGAATGCTGTGCTGCAGACTCCTCTGTTGGACTCAGTTACACATTTTTTTTTATCAGCAAAGTAAATATTTATATTATATAAAGAAGTACAAGAAGTACTTAAACAATTACAACCTAATGTTTCACTAAAAATAGAACCCACCCCATTTCAGTTCCAGATACAGTGATACTAGAATCAAGGCCCTGCCTATTAGCTATGTCACACTAATAACATATCAGGTGCACGTCAAAACAGTATCCCATTAAAACAAAACATGCCAATAAACTATTTATAGCTAAACAAAACACCCAGCCAACTATTGCAAACACTGAGTACTGTTTGGAATTTCATTTTAAATCGACCTCTAAGGCAGCCCCGACACCCAACCAGTTGAAAATATTCAACCACACCTTTTCTTTTTCTTGCACAACTCCAAGCAGGACAATGGGTTAAAATGCCAATCCGAGAAGGAGGAGCATGAATCAGACATCAAATTTGAGCACCAAGACCAACTTTTAAATCTGGATGCCTCAGACACCTTGTCGAAATCAAACTGACAATCTTTGAAAATAATATCATTTCTGTGAGACCACAAAGACCATATAACAGCAAACCATACTGAATCCCAACCCAAATTGCCTTTTCTTTTAACATGTAGACCTGAATGTTGTGCATAATGCAACTTTGGTTCCACGGGAAGGACAACCACAACGCCCAGCCATTTGTATATGTACATCCAGATCATATAAGAGAAATGGCAAGAGAATAAGATATGTTCTGTAGACTCTGGCACTTCCTTACAAAAACAGCATAGCAAGCTTTGTTGGTCCAGATGAATGCCTCTCCTCAAAAGATTAGTGGCCGTCGGGATCCTATCCAAAGAGACCTTCCAGCAGAAGGCAATTACCTTAGATGGGACCTTGTTCTTCCAAAGACGCTCATAGAAAACCGCATCTGCAGGTGGTCTAACATCTGCAATAATCCTGTAAGCAGATTTAACTGAGTAGGATCCATTGGGTTCACCAGTCCATATCCACTTATCCATCTGATTTTGACTCAGACGCCTAGACCTAAGAACCTACAGCAGACTCTCCAAACTCTCTTCTTCCCATAGAAACAGGACCCTTCTCCAACCCAACCTCCAAAACCACTCACCCCCCTCCCAGAAGCCCATCTCGGCTATTGTAGCGCCTTTGGAGGAAGAGATGTTGTAAAGTCTTCTGAAAGTTGTTTTAAGGTCCTCCTCACCACCCCATTTATCCTCCCAAAACAAAGTATTTGTGCCATCACCAACTTGTTTAGATAACCCTGAAGAAAACCACCCTTCCCTAGAAAACCCCCTGACAACCAAACTATTTAAGTCCCTCCACCATTGTGAGTCCCGGCCCAACACCTCTCTCTGTCTTCCCCCCGACCAGTACCTAGCCCTTAGGATGTTCAACCACAACCCCACACCTTCACTCTCAATTCTCCATTTCCATTTTCCAAGAAGGGAGACATTGAATATAGACAAGTTTTTAACCCCTAAACCCCCATCCTCCTTCGCTCTGCACACCACATCCCACCCAACCCATGATATTTTCCTAGACTCCTCCACCCCACCCCAAAGGAAGCATCTCTGTATGCTAGTAAGAGCGTTAATAACCTTTTTGGGTGCTTTATAGAAGGATAGATTATAAACCGGCAAGCAAGTGAGAACCGAATTTAGCAAGGTTATCCTCCCTCCCAAAGATAACTGTTTGTGCTTCCACCCCGATAGTCTAGACCTTAGCGAGCAAATTACAGAAGACCAAGTGCTCGCCTTCCTAGGGTTGGCTCCAACCAGAATTCCGAGAAATTTGAAACTGGACGATCCCATTCTACAGTTCAGCTTGCTGCCACAGACTCCATAATCCCAGCAATATCCTTCAACCCCATCACGCGACTCTTATGGAAATTGATT
Source organism: Sophora flavescens (assembly GCA_030762895.1). Lineage (NCBI taxonomy): Eukaryota > Viridiplantae > Streptophyta > Magnoliopsida > Fabales > Fabaceae > Sophora > Sophora flavescens. The sequence goes on from CM061064.1 coordinate 151,562,262, forward strand.
TTCAACCCTGAAGCCATTTCAAAACACCTGAGTATGCCTTTCCACACCATTGCATTGTTCTCTGAAAGTCTTCCCACCAAAATTGTATCGTCCGCGTATTGAACATGTGATATCAACACCTCCTCGGAGTTACCCCTGATAGAATACGGTTCATAGATTCCCAACTCAGTTGCTTTCCTTATCAGCCCGGCTAACCCCTCCGCTATGATCAGAAATAGAAATGGGGCCATTGGATCCCCTTGGCGAAGACCCTTGGAAACACCGAACTCCTTGGTCGAGCTCCCGTTGACAAGCACCGAGACTAAAGCGGATGATAGGCAAGATTTAATCCACCCATTCCATTTCTCACTAAACCCCATCCTTCTTAGCATATAAAAGAGAAAATCCCAGCTTACAGAGTCGTAAGCTTTTTCGAAATCCACTTTCATCAGCATACATGGATCGCCCATTTTCTTAGCATAATCCAACGTTTCATTAATCGCCACTACCCCATCTAGTGTATTTCCTCCCTGTATGAATGCCGACTGACTTTCCGAGATGATAGACCTCATGACTCTAGCTAGTCTTGCAGCCAACATCTTGGCCAAGATCTTGTAGCAAACACCCACCAATGAAATCGGTCTATACTCATCCAAGCTTGCCGGGCTATCTCTCTTAGGAATAAGAGCGATAAACGAGGCATTGCACCCTCTTGGAAGGCAACCATTTAAGTGAAACTCCCTGAACATTTTGATGAAATCATCTTTCAAAAAGTTCCAGAATTTTTTAATGAATGCGAAGTTTATGCCGTCCGGACCCGGGCTCTTATTGCTCTCACAGCTCCACACAGCCTCCTCCAACTCTAGTAGGGCGAACTCATCTGTAAGCATAGCCTGATCACTACTAGAAAGGCACTTGAAATCCACCCCGTCAAGAGTGGGTCTTGACCAATCTTCTTTGGTGAACCTATTTTTGAAAAAACTATGTACGTGCTCCTTTACTCTGATTGCCTCATCAATCCAAACACCCCCATAGTGAATCCCGTGAATAGTGTTAACACGCTTCCTCTTGTTGATGCAGTTGTGAAAGAATCTGGAGTTTGAATCCCCTTCTTTTATCTATTCGGCCTTTGCTCTTTGGGCCAAAAAAGCTTCTTTCATTTTGGACCACTTCCAGAAAGAATCTTGGAATTCTCTTCTTCTTGAAATATCATCCTCGGACAAAACCTCCCCCTCGCCCTTTGTATCCACCATTTTAATACCTTCTATCACTTTAGCTATATTTTCATCCAAGTTCCCAAAACTGTTCTTGGTCCACACCCTGATTTCCTTTTTCAGCACTTTGAATTTTTCCTTCACTACAAAAGCCCCCCAACCATGGACCTCTGTAGATTTCCATTTATCTTCGACCAACCTGCAGAAGTCTTTTTGCATAAGCCATGAGTTCATCATTCTGAAAGGTTTCGGACCCCAATCCTGGTTTGATGGCTTGAGAACCACCGCACAATGATCTGACACAGACCTATCCAAACCCCACTGGCCCAAATTCTGCCAATAACCAAGCCAGTCCTCCGATAGGAGGAAGCGATCTAATCTACTCATAGAGCTACCATTTGACCTGTACCAAGTGTACTTCCTTCCAATAAGTGGAAGGTCTATCAGTCCCATCTCACTGATGAAATTTTCAAACTCCGTCATTTCTCCTTGATTCACTGTGAAGATCTCCTCTCCTCTCGCCACTGGTTCTGCTGCATTAAAATCCCCGATAGACACCAAGAATCACAGGTGAGCCAGACTTCAAAGCAAGCAGCTCCTCCCAAAGCGCACGTTTCCCTGCAAGCTCACAGGGGCTATATATGTTGACTAATACGCAATTTTTATCCGCGACTCCCTATTTTCCTTTCACCCCCAAAAATCCAGTGCTAGTGAAGTAGCTATGTAGTGAGAAAACACCTTTGTTCCACATGCATAGCATTCCACCTGAATTTCCATCCGAGTCCCTTGCCACCCACCCTGTATCACCGCTTCCCCATAAAGAATCGCATAATTTTTGATTGATATCCCCCATCTTTGTTTCCTGGATACACAAAAAGTCCAGCTTTTCCTCCCTTACCAAAGTCCTCACCGCCCTCTTCTTAATTCGCCCCCCCCAACCCTCTGATATTAAGAGTTCCTATCCGCATGGAGAACTCTCTTTTCCCCTCTTCCTGTTAACTGCCACGCCCCCCTTGTTGCTGATTGACCTGTCTCTTTTCTCCAATTCTACCAATTTTCCCACCACCATGGAGTCCCCCAATTCGGAATTCACACCAAGCTTTTTACCCATTTCCAAAAACTGAGAAGCCTCTTCCACCAAGTCTGCCCTTGTAATGACCTTATTTTTGCTGCCATTTTGGCTACTCGTGATAGAATCGCACTCCTTGTTTGATTTGGCACACAGCAGGGAGTAGTTCCTTCCGGAATCGATAGAGCAGATGACTTGACACCCTGTCACGATGCCGTCCATCGAGCCTTCTTCTCCCAGCACCTCATCTAAATGCATCTCCTTTTTCCGAGGCCTAGGGGTTCCATTGGAGCATAGCATGTTGCACCATTTCACCATCATTGCCTTCTTCCCCTTTCCCTTTTTTTTTCTTTTTTGGACAGGTTCCCTGAATAGGCTTACTGGATCCCACCTTTTTACCCTCCTTTTTATTCAATTTAGCAAAAGAACTTGGCCCTGAGTTCTCCCTAACACCTCCATCGATTAATTCCTTAGAAGACAAATCAGATGTAACGGTTTTTGGGCCCTTACCACCGTTTTGCAACCCTACCTGCGGACTTGCCGCTTGACCGCTGACCCCACTCGACCTGTTTGCTAAAATTTTCGCTTGTCTTGGAGATTCAAAGATCGTTTGAGGCCCAACGCGACCCATCCCAACTTGATTTAAAACACCCTCATCCTCCAACAGCTCATTAAGGCCCAAAACTCTTTTGTCCCTCTTGATAGTTTTCCTTGCCGGTATCTGGAGGGATGAAATGGGCTTTTCATTGGAAGGCCCGCTAAGCTCCATCAGATCATCAAGTTGGGCCAAGAGGGAGTCCTGGGTGGGGCCATTGCCTGACGCCCTGATATCGTCCCGCACCAATCCATTCCCCCCACTGCCACCTGACCTTTCAGCGCCGTCTTTCACCGAGCCTGCTGCAAGTAAATGTTTGGAGGGATTTTCGTGACTGACGCCTCTGCTATACGAACTTTCGGGAACCGCACTTTTCCCCATCATCTCACTGAACCAGACGTCCTCGTTCTCCTCAATATCCAACTGGTCAACCAAGTTCGAATTTGAATGAACTAACTGAAGCTTATGGAGGGAGACGCGGTGGTGGCTGCAAGAGAGTTCCGTTTCTGGCACCACGCTGCCTATCTCCGACTCCTCCTCCTCGGACGAACTCTCTTCCTCCGGCACGTAAGACTCGTCATCATCGAGCAAGCTATGGATTGAACAGAGGTCTTCCATGATCCCGAGCGAGTAACCTTCCTCATTGATATGGATCTTGATAACCGAGTTGATAAATTCTCGGGGGGGGTGTTGATATCGAGATTTCGCCATAATCGAAGTCCGACTCGCCCGAGAATATCCTCGCCCAAAGGTGCAATGAGCGTTCCCAGTATTGAGCCACTTGTTTGAAGATCTCCTCCCCCAAGCAAACACCGAAACCCCGTAATCGTAGCTGGACCAACCTGTTATTACTCGAGAACTCCGGACCCCACTCTTTTACCTCCAAGAACCACTGGTTGAAAGTTGCTTGTTGGTCGGAGACGAGAGAACTTAAATCTTCTTCATCCGGAGATGAAAGCAAGATGAGATTGCCTCCCATTGTTCTTGCTTTTGAGAGAGAAGAGTCCTTCATTATATAACTCCTCCTGTATGTTTGGTACTCCAGCTGGGTTAATCGTTTTTCCCACGAGACAACCATTTAGCCAGTTCATCTGATCTTCTGACACTAGGAAAGACATTCCCTTCCATTCATTATTTGCCTTTGTATTACCAACATAACCACCAAAGATTTGTACGTTTCTGGTTGTCGAAGTTAATGCCATATCCTCTCCTTTGGTGAATAGCCTCAGCATAACTAACCCCACCTCGCACTCTTCCTCTATTATTATTCATGTTGGATGAGAAATCTTGTTTTTTTGCATGAGCCCCAGCGGAGACATCCCTATCAAACATGGAGATGTTTGCCTTCAACTTCAAGTCGCCTAACCAGATGTTATCTAGTTGCACCTCCAACCATCTTGGTTGTTTCACCTCTGCGAACCTAACGAATCCAAATCTTTGTCCAAACCTATCTGTTTTTTTTGCAATGTACACATCCCTGACTTTGCCCCACCTGAAGAACACCTTCCACAGGTCCTCCTCGCGAAAATTTTCCAGAAAGTTTGTGAAATAGAAGTTTGTCGTCCCACGATCCTCCCACCTCAAATTGTTGCCTCTGTTAAACCCGTCCCGGCCACTCCTTGTGTTGTTATTTTCGTACCTCTCTCTTTCCCAGTTTCTGTTTTCTCTCACTCTAACGCTCTCTCTCATGACATATTTTATGATGACAACATTTACAACAATGTTTGAGAGCTGATTCAATCTTTCAGAGAAGGAGAAAAGAGATTTAGAAACAAAACCTGCTCAGAAATCCCAAGACCAGTCCCTTCTTTCCAAACCTGCTTCTTCAATAGCTGAAATCCTTCTGCCGCTCTCCACTAGCGTGGCTATAACCGGCTATCATGGTGCCCCAAGACACAAACTCTCCGAGGCATTTCGTCGAACAGTTCACGTGCAATACGAATCTGACCGCCAAGAGTGTGGAACCCGGATCCAAAGGGCCGATACAGTGTAAGGACAGTACTTGATACATCCCACCTTAAAGCACCTGGTAATTGGCGAGACTTGTGGCATCTTGTAGTCCCTCCAAAGGTCAAAAGTTTCCTGTGGAGAGCCTGTAGAGGTGTTATTCCCACGAGAGACAAATTGCGGGAGAGAAGAGTTGATGTGGATGGTCATTGTCCTTGGTCTGGAAAGTATGTCACATTCTGCTTCTTTGCCCAAAAAGTGAGAGCACTTGGAGATCCTTGAAGTTCTGGGACTGCATTTCCCTTCACATTACAAACACCGATTCTTTTTGTGATTTGTTCTTTAGTGTATTGTCGAGCTTACAAGAAGAGGATAGGAGAAAATGGGCTATGACACTTTGGAGTCTTTGGAGAATGCACGTAATTCCACATTATAAGCACCCCATGCACACTACGCAGGCGGGTCCATGCAAATGGGAGAGGCCTCCTCATGGTTTCTTAAAATGTAACATTGATGCATCATTTTCACAGCATCATGGTCGAGTGGGGATTGGCTTGTGCTTGAGGGATAAGTTTGGACTTTTCGTTGGTGCAAAAACTACCTGGTTGAAGCCACTTCTTGACACTAAAATTGGTGAAGTTCTTGGTCTTAAAGTTGCTGTTGATTGGGTGCGGGGGTTGGGTTTTAAGGATGTAATCTTTGAATTGGATTCCAAGCTGATTGTTGATGCTTACAAAGCCCCACACTTAGATGCTCCAGAACTTGGAGCCATTGTTCAAGATTGTAAACAAGCTATCTTGTTTGGAAAACTCTCGTGTGGAGTTTGTTAGGAGGAATGCTAATATGGTCGTCAATAACCTTGGAAAGGTGGCCATATATAAGACTAGTTCCCAAGTTTACATTAATGTTTCAGTATGTATTGAAACCTTAATTTCTATTGTTATGAATTAGTTTTCTTGCGTCAAAAAAAAACTAACTTATAGCATTTCTTCCAAAAGTTAATTGAAGTGACGTTTGAGGATATAACTTTTTTTGTATAGACAAATGTTAGTTGTTAGCTTGTTATATTGGTAGGAGGTAGTATTCGATCCTAACATCTTTTTCTCACACCCCAAATCACTTAATCACCTTACGGCATTTGAGCTTATAGCTTATGGACCGATTTGACAGACATAGCCTAAAACTCATTATTAACCATTTATAATTTAATCAAAAAATCATAATTAATTGATTAATAGTCTACAAGTAATCTAGAGTGCCAGTTGTCTCACCTATAGTTCACTTGCCTACCTATCTTCTACTATGGTGCCAGATAGATCTTATTTAAAGTTTTGGTAGCAATCAACAAATTATGGAGATAATGTATTCCGCTCATTTTTTTTCAGTTAATATTTCAATTCTTTTCCACAAAAAGTTCCAGGAAAGTAAATTTCGATAATATTAAGCAGCTGATCGAAGCAACAAGAAAAATGTAAATGACATGTATATTCCGCTGAAAGAAAATAAATTATATCGTATTGAAGTGGCAGAAAGGATAACTTCAATTAGTTTAAAATGGAGTGGAAGTAAACGTACTCAGTACACCCCGGTTCTTTCCCGCTAGCCATACCTATTTTTATCTGGTTTGATGTACACACTTCTTTCCACTTTCAGGACAATAGACATGCAAAAGAAATAAAATCGAAAAATTAGATTGTACAAAAAAAAAAAAGAACAATCAGGAATCTACAATTTGTGTCTGAGAGTTAGTAAATTTCAACAGACAACGAAGGTTACCAATTATATCTGGTGTTGTTGACTAAGCATGACAGAGATATCTTTGTCCTTTTTCATAAACTAATGCATATCCCTGTCTGTCAAGAAAACAACGTTAGCAGCCAGCAAACATGACATGGTAGCATTACCATTCCACTCTAACAGTAACAGTTAAAGCATGCATTCACTCTTTGCTACTCCTCCCTCATAACCAAATTCAGCCATATCACAAGTAGTGAACCTAGGTGTTTAACTTGAAATTTTGTCAATGGATAAATTTGATTCGCGTTCATAATCTGAGAAAGGAATCTCTTCCTCTCAGGACTCTCAAGTACTTGGTGGTTTATTTAAGACTTGGATGTCAGAAACAATTCGATCAAATTAAAAATGCACGGTGTGAATATAGGAGTGAATGAAGTTAATGCAAAACACTTGAAAGCAACAATTATAGCATACAGTAATAATTTCATCGAGAAAATGCAAAGGGGACGAAAGCAATCAGAAAATACGCGAAAGTAGTGTAAAAAGAATGCAAAAAGTAAAAGCAAGTAAAGAAAACTGGGAGAGCGCTATAAATGAAACCGCGAAATACTAGAAATGTAAACTAGATTGAAATCAAATCAAATAAAGTAAAATGAAACAAAAGCTGAATAGATTAAAATAAAAGCAACACTAAGGGCAGCTCAACCAGTCTGAGCTAAGCACGTGAGGAGTTGTAGGAGTTGGAGGTTCAGGGTTCAAACCTTGACAAAAGAGAAAAAACTAACATAACAACTAACATACTAACATTTGCCTATAAAATAAAACAAGTAAACAAAAATCCAATGATCTCAAAGATCACTTGATCGAGAGAGGAAGGATATTCTCATAACAATGCAATAAAATGAAGAAACTGAATCGGGACTTACATTGAAATGTAAAGGTTACAAAAAGAAAGCAGAGTAAAAGGCATACTTGACTAATTCCTATGTATCTTTGTGCCTCTACTCCCTTGGCTATTTATAGAAAATAAAACAAACTATCATGCCAAGACGATTTTGACAGGTCTTTTGGTATTAAATAACTCCCTAATCTTGACAACAACACTTGTCTAATTGTTACACAATTAACTTCTAATAACTTGCTAAATCCAAATTCGAACTCTCACAGTTTAAATTTGTAATTTGAATTCAAATACATAACTGCTTGAGAGTTGAGACCGCTGACAAACTTGAAATCTTTGTTATGGCCATGAATTTTGCTAAGTCTTGCAAGGTTCTTGCTTCTTCAATCTGCGCCTTCTGCTTGAGTTTGTCTTCAATCTTCAGTCAAAATCTTGGTCATACCTTCGGATATTGTGTGATTGAAGTACTTCTACAATTTGACTCTATTATTCAATAACAGCAAATATTGAACTCACAAGATTTTGATATTCTCCTTGAATCAAAAAGATAAATATTGATACAAACACTGGGTCAATTAAGGTGATAACACTTGTTGGTGAACACTTATTGAACCTAGGTCTATTTCATAATCAGTACCCAATTCTAATTTTACATCACAAGTGTGGAGTATTGACCAAGATAACAACTTACTCAAGGAATCTGTTGCTTGCCAACAATGTTTTAATTGAAGTAAATCAGGTTTTCAAATAATCAACGTTGTCACGCTTTCTTTTGTTAGACTTCGAAAAGAAGCACATTTGAGCCCAACTCTTTTTCTGCTTAAGCGGCTGTGGTTTAACATCCCGCTTCTTCACAAGCTCAGCCATGTACTGGACAACAGCCTGTGATGTACCAAGAAATGAAACTTGAAATTCAGAAAACAGAAAGGTCTTCAACATCAAAACTAGATGAAACAAGAAAAGTTACCAGTGCTCCCTTTTCAGCTATATGTCTTGGTGGGACTTCAAGAGGATTCTCTTCCACTCGTAGGATACGTAGTCGGGTGAGCATCCTAAATGAGTCAGGAAGGACACGAATCTGATTATTGCTGATATCCAATTCCTCAAGCATTTCGAGGTTCCCAATGGATCTTGGTAAGAATCGCATGTCAGCAAAATTGTTTCCTATATTCATCTTCACAAGAGAGGTAGCAAAACAGAAGCTCTCAGGCACTGACTCAAGCTCATTGAAACTTACATCAAGTTCCTTCAGGTTTATCAGAGACGACATTGTTGTAGGTAGTTGTTTAATGTTGTTGTACCGCACAGACAAAATCTCAAGGCTTTGAATCTTCCCTACAGCTTCTGGTAAGGCTTTAAGCCGGTTATAATCAGCAGAAAGCTCTCTAAGGGAAGAACAATGACCAATAGAATATGGAATTTCTTCAATATTGTTTGTCTCCACATTCAATATTTTTAGGCTAACTAGTGACCCTAAAGATTCAGGAAGCACAAAAAGCTGATTTGAGCTCAAATCAAGCTCCTCAAGACGTACCAATCTGCCAAAAGAAGCTGTCAGAGATGATAACTGGTTTCCCCCAAGATTTAGATAGACCAGACTAAGGAGATCTCCAACAGAATCAGGAAGTTCTGTAATCCTATTTGAATGCAAATCCAATCTGGTCAAAGACGAAAGTCCTCCAATTGTGGAAGGAAGTGACATAATCCGATTCTCAGATAAATCTAGGGTGACCAAACTCGATAACTTCCCTATTGAATCAGGCAGCCAATCAACTTGGTCCATTAACTTGTTCTGCAATTTGAGATCACGGGTTGCTTTCTTTGCCGAAACCTCAATTAAGCTAGCTAGTTTAATCAAACTCAACTTATCACCACCATCTTGACCTGCAAAAACAAGTTCTATTAGAACAACACCGTTGCCTCCTTCAAACTAACTTCAATTAAATTTACTAGATACCCAATTAAACTCTACAAAATTTAAATACTTGGAAACCAGTTTTGGAAGTCATAGTTCATTATAGACCAAAACAAGCCAACAACAACCCGAGCCTTTTCTCACTAGGTGAGGTCATCTACATGGATAGAACAACACTATAATGTCCTATCATAAAACACATCTATAGATAAAACATTTACATCTAAATTCATGTCGATGGTTTCACTTGTAGAAATAAATAAAAGGTCCAAAACACAATAAACTAAATTGAATGCTTGAATAGCATATATGGTAACATATACCTGAAGTAGTTGTGGGTTTTAGAGATGAATCCACTATCTGTGGTTCCAATGATTTATTAGCTTCAATTCCATACCCATCACGGTAGAATGTGGACTTGGACTTCTTCACATAACTATCATCTCTAGTGACCAATTCCGAAACCTTCACAGGTTCCTTCCGTAACAAACTCGAAGAAACAGAATTCGAAGTCGAAGGCTCATCGAAACTCGAAGAAACCAAACTCTTGTCTGCATAACCTGCAGGCCTGCAAGGACTCGAATTTGACATAGAATCCGAAGAAACGCACTTGGAGGCTCTCTGAATCAATTCGTCGAACAGGCAGTGGACGTTTTCGAGATCCAGTAGTTCTATGGCCTCTTTCTTCACTCTCTTGCTATTGAAATAAACCACGTTCTTCTGCATCTCTTGAAGAACCATGAAAAGCTCTTCGGGAACATAAGCACTTTTGCTTTGCTTCGAGATAGAGTCGAGTCTCGCTTGGTCTTCCTTCTCAACGTTCGCGATCATAGCTTTTGCTGCTTCCACTTCGTCAATTCCAGGCCTTGCAGGTAAGGATCTATGGATTCTCATTATCTCTTCCACTATCTCCATTTTTTTTTCTTTAACTTGTTTTAAATTTTTTATTTTACAATGTTTTAAGTTTACATGAAAGAGAAGTGGATTTTGCTTCCTTGTTTCTAGAAAGAAAAGTATAAGGAAAAATGGAAAGTGATAACCGTTAACGCTTCACACGATACGCACGAACGAAGAAATACCTGAAAAGACATATAATAATAAGGTAATTAGGAAAAAGTGTTTGCAGAAATTGTGATGAATGAAGAAACGAAGGAACCTTCATTCTTTTTTCTTTTTTTTTTTTGCAATTCGTGTTTAGAGTTGGCTCAACCTTTTTTTTTTTTGTTTCCAGTGAGGAACGAGGATTGAGGGATTTGGGTTAATGATGAGTGATGACAGGTTCTGTTCTGTTGTGGCGTTTTCTTTTCTCGGACATCAACGATTATTTCGATGGCTCCGGGTCCCTCTAGAAGAATGCTAATCAGTTTTCTTAACTTGAAGGATTTGGTTAACCATCTTAAAATAAAAATTTAATATTGAAATTTGATATATTTTATATTTTAAAGAATGATAAATTTATTTTTTTATTGAAAATTTATTTTTTTTTGAATTTTATTTATCAATATCTTTAGAATATTGATTAGTATGATTAATCTAAAAAAACAAAAAAAGAAATATGTTTTTCTAGTTTCTTTTTTATATATATATTTTTTTGCTAGAATGATTATGTTACGAGTGATGATGCTAAATATTTTAAGGGAAACACGACATTCATAGAGGGTAGCTTTTGTAGAATCAGTTTCTTGGAAGGAAGCAAAAAGGAGTTAAGAATTAAGAAGAAGAACAATAATTGTCAATAATATTTAAATGGCTAAATTAGTGTTTTGGTTCCTTATCTTTATTTTAGTTTTCGTTTTACTTCCTTATCTTTTTTTATTCCGTTTTGATCCCTTATTTTTTTTTAGGTTTCATTTTGGTCCCTTCCGTTAGTTTTGCACTGACGGCGTTAGGTATCCGTCATGAGACTCACTATTGAAAGCGGCAATTTTCGACGACTTATGTAACATCCTAAAAATTCAAATATAATTATTTTAATAAAAAAATGGTAGTATAAGAGTTTATTATAATTGTTTTCTTTATAATAAAAATCTAGTAGGTTCCACAATAATGTAAAATTGATTTTAAAATAAATAAATAAAAAGGATAAGAACCTACCCTGCACTAAATTATTGCGGCAATAATGATAGGAAACATAAGCATATCAAGGCCCATGCTGTATTACCCGTTATAAATAGATAGTTTTAGTGTTTTAAGCTCAATTTCGTATATTATGACTAGATACCTAACTTCAGATGGATATTTCGTCACCAAAGAGAAATTGTTTGAATTCGAGATCTGCATAAGAAATATAGCCCTGTCTCTTAGCTTTCCATAGACACCAAATTCGTCCCAATTGGATTCTTGTAGCTCAAGTTATGACCAAATTCGTACACACTATTCATGTTCTAGCGCCAGAACCGTTTTTTTAAATTCTATCCACGTTTTGACTATCTAAACGTCGGTTTCAGATTTTGTGTTCTTCATAACAGTTGTAGACAATTCTTTTATCTTTTCATCGATATACAATTTATAATTTTTGAATGCCTATAACTCAAGATATGTGAAAAATACAGCACCATATGCAGAGTAAGCGGGCTTAGCGCGTTTTTACACGTTTTGGACTATTGGGGGCTCTATAAATAGAATCTTAACACTCTCAGGGTGTGTTTTTGAACCCTAATTGCACCTAGAAACTCAGAAACGGCTAAGAAGAGAAGAAATTCAGGATTAAGAAGAGATAGTTGTGGAAGAGAGAGTTTAGGAAGAGGACGATGATGATAACTCTTGGCAAACGTTAGGATTCGCAGTAAGAAACGCTTAGAGCTATTTGGAGGTCTTCAAGAGCTGGGTAACAATACTTTTTATGAACCCTTTCCATGGTATATATGATTGTTTTTGTTGATAAGGGATTACCATGTGGTTTTGGGAGTCTTTAATTGACTTGATACATATTGTTAGTAACCTAAATTCTAAAATTGGGGTTTTGTTTAAAAGGGGAATTAATTGATTAATTGATGTTGTAACGTGCTTATTCATGTATGATATGTTGTGATATTCATGATTGTTTGTTATTGGTGGAAGTTTATATATTTAAAATTGAGGGAAATAGTTTGTTACATGCATGAGACATGACATATTTGAGTTATAATATGTTGTATGATGTCTGCCGCAATACCACCTACGATAGGGGTATCGAAAAGTAATACCACCGTAATGGGGTATCGAAAGTAACATCGCCATATAATTGGGATGTCGAAAAAGAGCAATACCGCCTAAAAAGGGGTATCAAAGGTAACACCGCCACACGTTGGGGTGTCGAAAAGGGAGAAATACCGCCATATGCACATGGGAGGTATCGAAATAGAAATGTCCCCGACAGGAGGGTGACATCGAAACATTCCTCATGAGTAGGGGTGGGCAATGAGACGCCATTGTCATGTGATGTGTGAGATTTATGGCATGCCGGCAAGAGACCAGTTTAGTTATGAGGCCTTCGAGCCAGTTGGATTAATTTAGAATTTACTTGGTATGTGGAATGTGATGCATTGAGACGAGTTGATCTTATGCTATATGCATTTGACTTGATGAAATTTTTGTTGTTATTAAAAGTATTTTTTTTATATATTATTTTGGGAAATTAGCGGATACCATGGACAGTTTTCCCCGTTACTGCACCGGCTGAGAACAACACTATTTTTCAAAACATTTTATAAATGTATTGTTGTGCACTGGGATTTTATATCTCATTATAAGTGTTGTTTTCATAGCCCGAGGACATCGCTGTTGAGGATCCAGAGATCTGAAGAGTTATCTTTGATTAGCTAGTTGGTTAGTAATGTAATATGGTTTAGAGTATTATGCTGACGACGTTCTTTGGTTTACATACTATTTTTCTCAGATTGTAATTAGACGCCCGGTTTTGAGGCTTTTAGTTTTTATTCAAATGATTGGATTTAATAATATTTTTCAATACTTTGTAAATACTATTTTATTTAATATGAGGTATTTTCCTACTTGGTTATTTGAGAAATTTTTTATAACTTTTGTATTTTTTAATTAAATGTTTTGAATGATTTTTATTGAAATTAATTTGGGTTACTAATGTAACGAAAGGCGTTACATTTTTGGTATCAGAGCAGTTCGATTCTAAATCGGATTGTGGTAGTGGGGCTTTTTCTAAAACAAAACTTGGGCGTATAGGATGCTTGTTAGAGTTATAAATACTGCATGTTATTCTTTGGGATATTGGACATGATCAACCTAATATTTCATAGGTAGTGAGCAGATTTATAGGACTAATAGGCGAGGGACGAACATTGCACTTGCAGCAGCTTTGGTTTGTATGATCAGAGCTACGCAAGGGCAGACGGAGACTCTCCGTCAACTGTAGGGGAATGGAGGCCAATCACTGATGGAGTGGTGGCTACATAGGACCCTTAGCACTTGGGACCTTTTGAATTCCAGAAGAATGATCTGCTATTATTCCGAGGCAGCTTAGAATCCGAAGGAGACTTGATTTATTTAACTCTTATAGGGGAAGAAGTTACTATATTGTTTGATTCAGGAGCATCACTTTCTTTGATATATCATTCAAGTGTGAAATTTGAGTTGCATATCTTTCGTTTGTCCTTTGAGTCATGTGTTTCTACTTCTATGGGGATAATCTTATTGCTTATAGTGCTTGTTTAAATCGTCTTCATATGCATCGGGATGTTCCTTATGCCATCGATCTTATTTGTTATCTATGTCTAGGTTGGATGCTATTATTGGTAAGGACTGATTGTCGTCTAGACTTGTTGTCATAAAGCACTCTAATAGAACTTTTTTTTTTGCTTCTTCACAACCAACGTCGATTGATCCTTTGGTGTCGACCCATATTGCATTTGTTGTTACTTGTAATAAATGCTTAGTTTAGAGAGCTCAATGATCGATACATACTCTTGTTTTTGGTAAGGTAGAGATTTATAGTGATGTGGCAGTAATACCTGGAGTCTGAGAGTAAAAATAAAATTTGCTTACCCTTCTTTGGTACGTTTAATTTTGGATTTTTACATGTAGATTAGTCTACTATAAAAAATAATAAAAAATTGTAATTTATGGTACTTGATTCTTTATATGAGATTTTTGAATGTTGATGATGAATTGATTTTAATAAATTTATTTTCCTTGAATCTATAAGGAATTATTACTAATGGTAGTTTTGTATGTGCGTTCATGCTGGTCTTTTCTTGTTTACACTATTCTCATCATCTATACTTCTGCCAACACTGTCAAAACCCATTCCCATATCTAATTGAAATGTCCTATTAATTTTTTTTAATTCCTTCTGTGCGTGAAGTTAACCTCCATCGCATCGAGGCCAATTTATTGAATTGTAATTATATTTCCAACTTCCTCTGACTAATGGATTTAATTGTGGCATGAATTCTATTTTTGTTATTTTGAATCAAATTATATATTTAATATTTAAATTAAATTATGGTTCACTTTATAAATTTTAAAAATATGTTTGATTTTGTATTAAGTTTTGAGTGTTTTTAGTGGGAAAAGATGATGGGAGTATAAGGTTATAAGTGGGCAATATGCAATTGAACAAAGTAACTATTATGGATATGTATCTTTTACCTAGGATAGATGAGCTTAGATCGTTGAGTAGAGTGACGATTGGTGTTAGTAAAGTAGATCTAGAGATGGAATAAGAGAAGCCAAAGGCAGTGACAGATGAGAGAAGTTTCTTAGAATTAGAGGAGTATTATAGAAATTTATAAATGGATTCTCTAGACTAACCTTACCTCTCACCAAGTTGACTAAGAAAGGAAAATATCTTGAACGGGATAAAGTTCGAAGTTTTTTTTATGATCATAAGAGCCTTAAATAATTGTTAAAAAAGAGAGAGGGGGGGGGGGGGGGGGGGAGAAAGTTAAATATAAGGGAAAGGAGGTGGATAAAATTTTCTAGGAGCTATGATTTTTTGAGTTGAAGTACAGTCCAGGAAAAGCCAATGTAGTAGTCGATGCTCTGAGTAGGAAATTTTCGCATATGTCTAGCTTAAGGTTGCGAGAGATGAACCTAATAGAAAAGTCTAGAGATATGGACTTGGATGTCCTTTTAAGCCTTTAAATTTGAAAATTAATAGGTTGAAGATTTATAATGACCTTAGAAAATATATTAAACGAGTGTAGTTTTTAGACCAGGAACTGCAATCTGTTTTGGATCAAGAGAATTGTATTTATTTGATAACGATCTAGTGTTGTTTAAGAATAGGATCATTGTTCTTAAGGAGGGGAGCCTTCAAGATGAAATACCATGAAAGGATAGCCATACATCTAGGAATAACCAAAATGTATCAAGATTTAAAGATGTATTGGTGGACGAGAATAAAAATGGATGTTGTATTGAATAAGTTATATATATGCTCAAATTTTATTATTATGTTATAATTTTGTTATATATATTTTAGAATGGCTTAATTGCACTTTTGGTCCCTCAACTTTTTCAATTGTGCGATTTTGGTCCCTCAAAAATTTTATTTGCACATTTGGTCCCTCAACTTTTTCAATTGTGCGATTTTGGTCCCTCAAAAATTTAATTGCACATTTAGTCCTCTAATTTGTCGAATTGTGCAAAATTAGTCCTTCCGTCCATGACTAGTCAATGTGCAATTAAATTTTTGAGGGACCAAAATCGCACAATTTTAAAAGTTGAGGGATGAAATGTGCAATTAAAATTTTTGAGGGACCAAAATCGCACAATTGATAAAATTGAGGGACCAAAAGTGCAATTAAAATTTTTGAGGGACCAAAATCGCACAATTGAAAAAGTTGAGGGACCAAAAGTGCAATTAAGCCTTTTAGAATCAATTTCGTTGAAATTTCAAGTTACTTCCCAAGTGACCAAATATTTATCGCGATTAAAATACCCCTAGGATTTCATGTCTAATCCTAACAAACTTATATTTTTTTTTATCAAAAAGTGAAAAATGTTTTTTTTAATTGTATGTGCCTACTCAAAGATCAAGATGGAATTGACTTCTTAGTACTACCGTGGTGTATATTTTTATAGTTGTTTCTGCACAATTTAATTGCAAGTTTATTAAATCTTACTCTCTATTTTGTTATCACATTTCTTTTAAGTTAGATCTTCTTATCAACTGTAGGTGAAACTATTTCTTTTTATTGTGAAATTATTATCTTGGGCTAAGATGAGAATTAATATATGGATGTCGCTACTACTTCTCATTTCTTTATTTTATTTATAAAATTCCTCCGTTATGTGAATAATATGAGAAATTTGGTGTAGGGTTTGTAAGAGACTATTATATCCACGTATGGATGGTATAAAACATTACTTCTTTTTCTCTTGTGGATTGTTTGTTATAAATTTAATTTGTGAGAATACTTATAATTATAGGCGGATGTACATAAACAAATTCTTATGTGCATGATTTTATCTTATAAATATTATTATTGACTTTTATTTTAATAAAATAAAATATATTTTTATAGTTAAGGTGTCATGAATTGTATGCTTATTATCTGGTGAAAATGATTATTGACTATATATATATATATATATATATATATATATATATATATATATATATATATATCGAGGATGTAATTAGGAAAGGTAGGTCCCCTTTATGTTAGTGAGAAGTAGGCGAGAATATCTTGTTAGGGCCCGATTTAATTCAAGAGATCATAATTAGGATTAGTAATTGAGGGAAAGATGCGCATTACGCAGAATAAATAAAAAGTGTTATGCCGACATGAAAAGAAAGCATTTAGAATTTTAGGAAGAGGATAATCTTGAAAGTCACTCCTAAGTTTGGGATGGGGAGGTCAATGTCATTCAAAAAAACTGATTCTTTGTTTCATAGGTCCCTTTCCAAATTCGTAAAAGAGTCGGGCCTAATGCTTATCAATGGCTCTTCTGCCACAATTGGCAAATCTTCATGATGTTTTCCATGTGTCGCAACTTAGAAAATATGTACCTGATGAGTCTCATGTGATAGCTCCCGAGTCTTTACAATTGAAGGATAATTTGATCTAAAAGCCTAAGCCTAGTCAAATATTGGACAAGGGCACAAAGACTCTAAGGAACAAGACAATTCCATTGGTGAAAGTGTTATGGAAAATGATTAACTCCGAAGGAAACTACTTGAAAGATGGAAGAGGACATCGTATGTCAATACCCAGATCTTGTTGTTTAAGGTAAGGTAACCTTTATGTTTGATTTTCAACATATGTTACAATATGTGTGTGATTATGTGATGAATTTCGCGGACGAAATTCTCTAAGGAGGGGAGAAATGTAACATCCTAAAAATTCAAATATAATTATTTTAATAAAAAAATGGTAGTATAAGAGTTTATTATAATTGTTTTCTTTATAATAAAAATCCAGTGGAACAATAATGTAAAATTGACTTTAAAAAAAGAAGAGGATAAGAACCTATCCTGGACTAAATTATTGCAGCAATAATGATAGGAAACATAAGCATATCAAGGACATGCTGTGTTACCCATTATAAATAGATAGTTTGAGTGTTTTAAGTTCAATTTCGCATAATATGACTAGATACCTAACTTCAGATGGATATTTCGTTACCAAAGAGAACTTGTTTGAATTCGAGATCTGCATAAGAAATATAGCCGTGTCTCTTAGCTTTCCATAGACACCAAATTCGTCCAAATTGGATTCTTGTAGCTCAAGTTATGACCAAATTCGTACACATTATTCATGTTCCAGCGCCAGAACCGTTTTTTTAAATTCTATCCACGTTTTGACTATCTAAACGTCGGTTTCAGATTTTGTGTTATTCATAACAGTTGTAGACAATTCTTTTATCTTTCCATCGATAAAAAAATTTATAATTTTTGAATGTCTATAACTCAAGATATGTGCGAAATACAACACCATATGCAGAGTAAGCGGGCTTAGCACGTTTTTACACGTTTTGGACTATTGAGGGCTCTATAAATAGAATCTTAACACTCTTAGGGTGAGTTTTTGAACCCTAATTACACCTAGAAACTCAGAAACGGCTAAGAAGAGAAGAAATTCAAGGATTAAGAAGAGATAGTTGTGGAAGAGGGAGTCTAGGAAGAGGAAGATGATGATAACTCTTGGCAAACGTTAGGATTCGCAGTAGGAAACGCTTGGAGCTATTTGGAGGTCTTCAAGAGGTGAGTAACAATACTTTTCATGAACCCTTTCCATGGTATATATGATTGTTTTTGTTGATAAGGGATTACCATGTGATTTTGGGAGTCTTTAATTGACTTGATGCATATTGTTAGTAACCTAAATTCTAAAATTGGGGTTTTGTTTAAAAGGGGAATTAATTGATGTTGTAACGTGCTTATTCATGTATGATATGTTGTGATATTCATGAATATTGTTTGTTATTAGTGGAAGTTTATATGTTTAAAATTGAGGGAAATAGTTTGTTACATGCATGAGACATGACATATTTGAGTTATAATATGTTGTATGATGTTTGCCGCAATACCACCTATGATAGGAGTATCGAAAAGTAATACCACCGTAATGGGGTATCGAAAGTAACATCGCCATATAACTGGGATGTCGAAAAAGAGCAATATCGCCTAAATAGGGGTATCGAAAGTAACATCGCCACACGTTGGGGTGTCGAAAAGGGAGAAATACCGCCATGTGCACATGGGAGGTATCGAAATAGAAATGTCCCCGGCAGGAGGGTGACATCGAAACATTCCTCATGAGTAGGGGTGGGCAATGGGACGTCATTGTCATGTGATATGTGAGATTTATGGCATGCCGGCAAGAGACCAGTTTAGTTATGAGGTCTTCGAGCCACTTGGATTAATTTAGAATTTACTTGGTATGTGGAATGTGATGCCTTGAGACGAGTTGATCTTATGCTATATGCATTTGACTTGATGAAATTTTTGTTGTTATTAAAAGTATTTTTTTTATATATTATTTTGGGAAATTAGCGGATACCATGGACAGTTTTTCCGGTTACCGCACCGGCTGAGAACAACACTATTTTTCAAAACATTTTATAAATGTATTGTTGTGCATTGGGGTTTTATATCTCATTATAAGTGTTGTTTTCAGAGCCCGAGGACATCGTTGTCGAGGATCCAGAGATTTGAAGAGTTATCTTTGTTTAGCTAGTTGGTTAGTAATGTAGTATGGTTTAGAGTATTATGCGCACGACGTTCTTTGGTTTACATACTATTTTTCTCAGATTGTAATTAGACGTCCGGTTTTGAGGCTTTTAGTTTTATTCAAATAATTGGATTTAATAATATTTTTCAATACTTTGTAAATACTATTTTATTTAATATGAGGTATTTTCCTACTTAGTTATTTGAGAAAAATTTTATGACTTGTGTTTTTTTTAATTAAATGTTTTGAATGATTTTTATTGAAATTAATTTGGGTTACTAAGGTAACGAAGGACGTTTCAACTTACGGTAGATACCTAACGCCGTCGGTGCAAAACTGATGAAAATGACCAAAATGAAATCTAAAAAAAAGATAGGAGACCAAAACGGAACAAATAAAAAGATAAGAGACCAAAATAAAAACTAAAATAAAGATAAAGGATCAAAATAGGGATTTAACCTATTTAAATAAATAGCGTGAAATTGATTAAGACATGTATCACTATTTTAGGGGAAAGCATAAAGGTCACGACTTACAATATCACGAGTTGTGTTATTGTCACAATCGAGATACGACAACATACGCGACAACAAACACTATAGTGTTACTATAGCGCTATTTTATTTTATTTTACAGATTTTGAATTTTTTAAAAAATATATAAATTTAGCATTTTTGAATACTAACATTTTTTGTTAATTATGTATAAATATCTGTTTAATGGGTTATCCTAAAGCTTACAATCATTTTCCATAACCATATAAATATTTTGTTAATCACGTGCAAATATTTGGTTAATTCAGTTCATTATATGGTTAATAGGTCATCCTAAAGCATACAATCATTTTCCACAACATGTAAATATTTGGTTAATCACGTGCAAATATTTGGTTAATTCAGTTCAATATATGGTTAATGGTTCAAGATGACCCATTAACCAGATAATGAAGTGAATTAACCAGATATTTGTACGTGAATAACCAGATATTTATACATACTTAACCAAAAAATTTATTTCTCAAAAAACTAAATATTTAAAAAAAAACTGCTACAGTGCTACACTACAAATATTTGGTTAATTCAGTTCATTATATGGTTAATGGGTCATCCTGAAGCATACAATCATTTTTTACAACCATGTAAATATTTGGTTAATCACGTGCAAATATTTGGTTAATTCAGTTCAATATATGGTTAATGGTTAGTGGTTCAGGATGACCCATTAACAGATAATAAACTGAATTAACCAAATATTTGTACGTGATTAACCAGATATTTGTATGTGATTAACAAGATATTTTATTTCTAAAAAAAAACTAAATATTTTTTTTAAAAAAAGATTAACAAAAAGATCTGCTACAGTACTACAGTAGAACAAAAAATTTATTTATCAGAAAAACTAAATATTAAGAAAAAAGCCACTACAATACCACACAATAATCATACATACGATTGTCATAGTACGGTGTCCACTTTTGATTGTCCACTTATCATTGTTGCAATATCACTAGGATTCTACAGGTGCATTCTACATTTCTACCATACATCCCACCCTATTTTGTTGATTTTTTTTATTACAAGTTTTACCAATTTATTATTTATTGTTGTTTATAAAATGATCATCCGATAATTATAATTTAAATTTAGGAGAGGGTGCGGGCGGGGGTAAAAGTGAAATAAAAAAAATAAAAAAAAACTGTTTGACAATCTACTAGGCATCAATCTCGGTCATGGATCAAATTTTCTTGTAGATCAATGATTCAAATATCAAATTTTCATGCATGCTCCTATTTTTTGACATGCTATTACTTTTAAAATATTAAAAAATAATACCCTTTTACCATTGCCTTTTTTTTTATCATAGCTGTACTGGCCGAAGAGTGAAACCCGACCACCGAACTCGAACACCCGGCCCAGTCCAGAAGTTAAAGATAATAAGTTAAAGATCACCTTATTAAGGGAGAGGATATTGATATTATCCTTAATTAAATCCTGATATTATCTGAAATAACCTTATCTGGTTAAAAGAGATAATATCCCTTAAATTAAGGAATCACATCTCAAAAGAGATTTAAGAGATAGAAAGAGATAAATCAGATCTCTAAAAGATATGAGAATCCTATTATAAAAGGAGGAGTACCCATGATAGAAACTCACTTTTTCACTGAACTCCGGTGACTCTCTCTTAAGTGTATTAGAGAAACTAGCTCGACCAAGAGACTATCAGACAGTCCTTGCTCCCTAGTATTCATCAGATACAAAATTAAGAGATCGAGATCACACCAAGGGTTGAACCAAGAACTATGTCTGGCTTTGATTCCCATCGGGATACGTAGGACCGAAATATTACATTCTGTCAAGCCATAGTCTAAAGCAACCCTTATTATTCACCCTTGCTTTGACGTTTTACGGCGAGGTTCCGGCAAACCGGATCTCGGCAGGAATATTTGGCGCCCACCGTGGGGCCGAGGTGAAACTTTCCCCGGTTCCACAAGAAAGCTTAATGGTGACCACACGGAATGGTCTGCGAGGAGGGGCGAGCAGCATGAATCATGAGGACCATGAGGCTTCGAACGCCCAGAACCACGACAATCATCTTTCCTCCCCCCTCAATGAAACAGCCCTTGGTTGGGAGAAATTATGGAACAGCTTAAACAGCTGCGGAAAGAAAACGAGGAGATACGAGCGCAAAATCAGAAGCTTTTAAGAGTTCGGAAAAGAGAAAGGTCCCTGACACCTTCCGACGAAGAGCAATCCTCACCTGAGGCTGGCCAGAAGGATCCCCCGGCGCACTCTCCTCGGGGAACTAACCGAGCATCCAAAACTAAACCTCCTCTGAGGGTTTCAGAAGTCAAGTCTCACGCAAAAAGGGCTAGCCAGAAAGGAAGGACATCGGACCGGCGTCCGAGGTTGCCCTTCACTGATGACATTGATGAGGTAACCATGCCTAGCCATTTTAATCCCCTTAACATCGACAAATTCAATGGTACCACTGACCCAACCGAGCATGTGGAGTCCTTTATTTCCTCGGTTTACTTGGTGACTGATTCAGAGGCCGTCATGTGCAAAGTCTTCCCAACCACTTTGCAAGGCCCAGCTCTAACCTGGCTAACAAATCTGCCACCTCGGTCGATTGATTCCTTTGATGTGCTTATAACTAAGTTCACCGCACAATTTGCAGCAAGTCGAAGGCACAAAAGGCACTCGGTCTCACTGGTAAATTTCAAACAGGAAAGGAATGAATCACTCAGAGATTACATGGCTCGTTTCAATGCTAAGCAGATTTTGATTCCCAACATGAGCTCGAAACTTTGCCTCCACACCGTCATGGGCGGTCTGAAGCCAGGGCCGTTCTTCGAGTATTTATCTCGGAAACCACCGAGAGACTTTGAAAAGTTGCAGGAAAAGGCTACAGGTTTCATGAACTCGGAAGAGATGCTGGAATCCAAAAGGAAAGAGATAAGTTTCGAGGACAAGAGCTCGGCCTCGAACAAAGAAAGAAACAGGGGGGCTGATCCACAAAGGGCCCAAAGGACCAATGAAAGGGAATTCTTGGATAGGCAACCCAGGTACCAGTCTTATACTCCGTTAAATCGATCTCGGGCAGCCGTCCTCCAGGAAGTGTGCAATGCCGAGTTACTTACCCTACCTTGACCATCCAAAACACCGGCCAATGCTGACAGAAGCAAAGAATGCATGTGGCATCAAAACTATGGTCACTCCACTGAGGAGTGTAGAGCAGCCCGGAAAAAGATTGAGGATTTGGTACAAGCATACCGTCTTGATCGTTTTGTCCGCCGAGATGATATTGGTGGTGGACGGCCTGATCGCAGACGACGGAGACACGGTCATGACAACCGAAACCGAGATGCAAACCTGCAAGGAAACCATCAGGGCGAAGACCGGTTAAATAACCAAAGGACCCCTGTTGATGAATCGGAAGGAGGAATCAGGGGGGTCATCAACACAATCTCGGGAGGATTCGCAGACGGAGGCGCGACGAGCTCGGATCGGAGGCGTCATGTAAAAGCCCTCCAATCTGTTAACACAGTGTCTGGAAGGCCCCCAAGAGCAAGACCCCCCATAACATTCACAGATGATGATTTCCAAGGGGTAAATCCAAATCAAGATGACCCAATGGTGATAACGGTCGAGCTGGCCAACTTCTCGGTCAGGCGAACACTTATTGACCAGGGGAGCTCGACCGATATTTTGTACCTGGCAACCTTCAAGAAGCTCGGAATTCCGGAAAAGCTAATAAAGGAGCAGGAAGACAAGCTAGTAGGGTTCGCCGGGGAGCAAGTCAAAACCAGAGGTTACATAGACCTCCTAACAACGTTTGGAGAAGGAAGACTCTCCAAATCCGTATCAGTCAGGTACGTTATTGTAGATGCCAGCACGTCGTACAATATCCTCATTGGAAGACCGACATTGAATGAATTCAGAGCGATTGTCTCTACCCCACACCTGACAATGAAATTCCCAGCCGACTCTGGGGAGATAATTGCAGTTCGGGCTGACCAAAAACTAGCCAGGCAATGTTATGTTGACAGCCTAAAGGTTGCCCTCCACCAGGACGGCCCAAAGAATACCGAAGATGGCAAAGCAGAGGTGGTAAGTTCGATCAACTCAGTAACCTCAGCCAGCTCGGTCAGTATGTTTGAGCTGGACCCGAGAACGGAGATGTACGAGTCCAGGGCCGAACCAACAGAGTCTTTAGAAAGGTTCCAGTTGGGAGCCCATCCCGAACAGTGCATCCAAGTCGGTAGTCAACTTGGCCCCTTACTCAAAGAGAGGATTCATGCGGTCCTAAGGAAGAATGCCGACCTGTTTGCTTGGAAGACATCGGATATGCCGGGCATAGATCCAAATTTCATATGCCATAAGCTATCCATATGTCCTGAAGCCAAGCCTGTAGCTCAGAGGAAAATAAAACTTGGCGAGGAGAGGCGCCGAGCAGTAGCCGAGGAGACCTCCAAACTAGTCAAAGCAAATTTCATCAGAGAAGTGAAATACCCTACTTGGCTGGCCAACGTGGTGTTAGTTAAAAAGGCCAACGGTAAATGGCGGATGTGCACTCACTATACCGATCTCAACAAGGCATGCCCAAAAGATTCATATCCTCTCCCCAACATTGACAGACTGGTGGATGGGGCCTCAGGTTACAAAGTCTTGTCCTTTTTGGACGCATATTCAGGTTATAACCAGATCAGGATGTATCCGCCCGATGAAGAAAAAACAGCATTTATGACTGATGGGGCAAACTACTGCTATCGGGTAATGCCCTTCGGCTTAACAAATGCTGGTGCAACATATCAAAGGCTTATGGACAAGGTTTTCGCCAACCAGATCGGAAAAAATTTAGAAGTATATGTTGATGACATGGTGGTAAAATCCGAGGACCCAAGCCGACACCCAGCCGACCTCGAAGAAATTTTCAGCCAGCTCAGAAAGCACAATATGAGGTTGAACCCAGAAAAATGCTCCTTTGGTGTACAAGGAGGAAAGTTCTTGGGATATATGCTAACACATCGGGGGATCGAAGCTAATCCGGATAAATGCAAAGCCGTTATGGAAATGCGGAGCCCTCGGAATGTGAAATAAATTCAGAGGCTAGCTGGCCGATTAGCCTCACTATCCCGTTTTCTCCCGAAGTCTGCAGAGAAGGCAAGACCTTTCTTCCAGTTCTTGAAAAAACCCAAGGATTTCATTTGGACTGAAGAGTGTGAAAAGGCCTTTGAGGATCTGAAACTCTTCCTAGCAGCTCCCCCGATCCTCACTCGGCCACAGCTCGGCAAAGATCCGTACTTATACCTTTCTGTCAACGACTACGCAATCAGTGCAGTAATTGTCCAGGAAGAAGAAGAGAAACGGGTGCCGGTGTACTATGTAAGTAGGATCCTGAAAGGCGCAGAAAAGCGACATCAAGTGATTGAAAAACTAGCCCTCGCCTTAGTTATGGCAGCTCGGAGGTTACGACCCTATTTCCAGTCGCACCAAGTCATAGTCAAGACTGATCATCCAATAAAGCAAGTATCTCAGAAACCCGACCTAGCCTAGGACGAATGATAGCTTGGTCAGAGAATTGTCGAGTCGGTCTACGGTATGAACCGAGGGGGCCAATGAAAGCACAATGCCTCTCTGACTTCATTGCCGAGCTCTCTTCCAAACCGAGGTCGGAGTCCTTCATCTGGCTCCTATATGTTGACGGATCATCTAACTTGAAGGGAAGCAGGGCTGGAATAATTCTTGAGGGACCTGATGATCTAATCCTCGAGCAATCTTTAAAGTTTGGGTTCACTGCTTCAAACAACCAAGCAGAATATGAAGCCCTTATTGCTGGACTAATGTTAGCTAAAGAAATTGGGGTCCGGGAACTAAAATGCTGAAGTGGCTCACGGCTTGTAACAGGACAAGTCTCGGGCAATTATCAGACAAAGGACCCCCAACTAACCAGATATCTCTGCAAGGTTAATAGCCTCATTTCTGAATTTGAGCATTTCTCCATTGAGCACATACCTCGGGAAGAAAATTCCAGGGCAGATCTGTTGTCCAAATTGGCTAGCACCAAGAGGGCTGGCCAACTAAGAACTTTCATTCAAGAAAACCTCCTCGAGCCGAGCATAAAAAGTGCCGAAGTGACAATGACCGAGCACTATGATCGGGGCTGGATGACACCGATTTGGGAGTATTTAACCTCGGACAAACTACCTGATGACCCAAAGGAGGCGAGGCGAATCCTTCTGAAATCTTGCCACTACACCATCCTAGACGGCGAGCTGTACAAAAGAGGATTCTCCAAGCCATTACTGAAGTGCCTCACAAAGGAGCAGTCCGAGTGCGTAATGGATGAGATGCACCGAGGAATCTATGGAATGCATTCAGGTGGCCGATCTCTGGCAGCTCGGGTCCTACGAGCAGGGTTTTACTGGTCAACCATGAGACTGGATTGTTCTACTTGGACCAATAGGTGTGAGCCCTGCCAGAAGTTTGCCAGCATAGCTCGTGCTCTAGGAGAAGGGCTCCACTCCATGTTCTCGCCATGGCCCTTTACTATGTGGGGAATGGACATAGTCGGTCCTTTCCCGATGGCCAAGGGTCAAGTCAAGTTCCTCCTGGTAGGTGTAGACTACTTCACCAAGTGGATTGAAGCAGAACCATTGGCTACTATAACTGCCAAAAAGGTCCAGAATTTTGTATGGAAAAACATCATATGCAGGCACGACCTTCCTTATGTAGTTGTTACATACAACGGAAAGCAATTCACCGATAAGGAGCTTGGAGAGTTCTACTCCAACCTCGGAATTAAACATAAAGTGACCTCGGTTGAGCATCCACAAACAAATGGCCAAGCAGAGGCAGCCAATACAGTCATCTTAAATGAACTCAAAAGAAGGTTAGGACAATCAAAAGGGGCTTGGGTTGACCAATTGCCAAGCATCCTCTGGGCTTACCATTGCTCACCACAGTCTTCAACGGGTGAAACACCGTTCAAGCTAACCTATGGGACCGATGCAATGATTCCAGTTGAGCTCGGTGAACTCTCTTGCCGAAGGCAGTTTCACGATCAAAGTAAAAATGAAGAAGAACTCCGAGTTGAGCTTGACATGGTCGAGGAAGTCCGAGATACGGCAAAAATCAGAGACGAGCTGTGCAAGCAAAAAGCAACTCGGAAGTACAACTCGAGGCTGCACCCAAGGGAATTTGTGCAAGGTGACTTGGTGCTGAGACTGCAAAGCGACGCGAGAAAAGACCCCAGAGAGGGTAAGCTCGTGGCAAACTGGTCAGGCCCATTCAAGATAGTAGAAAATCTAGGAAACGGAGCCTACAGGCTAGAAGAATTGTCAGGAAAGTCGGTTCCAAGAACATGGAACACTTCCCACCTTAAGTTTTATTTTAGCTAAGATTAGAGGTGATGCACTCTTTTTCCTATCTCGGTCTTTTTCCCACGAGGTTTTGGCCTAGAAGGTTTTAACGAGGCACACCAGAAAAAAAAATAAAAATCATTTTCAATTGAGCTGTTATGCAAAAATACGGCGTTAAAACTGCTAAAGACCTAAAGAGGTTGACCGAGCTAAAATGCCGAGCCTATAAAGGTAAACAGCTAAAGACCTAAAGAGGCTGACCGCGCTAAAATGCCGAGCCTATAAAGGTAAAAAAACAGCTAAAGACCTAAAGAGACTGACCGAGCTAAACTTGATCGAGTTGAGGTCGAAATGTCGAGCCTATAAAGGTAAACAGCTAAAGACCTAAAGAGGCTGACCGAGCTAAAATGCCGAGCCTATAAAGGTAAAAAAAAAGAGACTGGCCATGTTAAAGTCGACCGAGTTCAAGTCGAAACGCCAAGTCTACAACGGTAATAACACCTTAACGCCTAAAAAGGTATTTCGAGGCCTAAGAGGTGAGAACCTACAGGTACTTCAAGTTCTGATTATTTCGACTAAATCGCGTAACACGCTGAAACTAAACAATTATTTAGAAAAAAAAAAGCAAAAAGTAAGCCGCATGTAAGTCCATTAATAACAACGGGCCAAGCCCAGAATACATAAGAAGTCAAAATAAAAAGGGCACCGCCCAAAAAAGCGACGTGTTTCCTAACCTACTAATACAATGTCAGGAGTCAGGGTCATCGGCATTGGGAGGAATGATAGCAGATTGGACAGGTGGGCCCACTTCACCTTCGGGTCCCTCCTCGACCGCTTGCCCCTCATCCTCTTCCCCGTGGGTTACGGCCTCCTCGTCCTCATCCTCATCCTCCAGCTCGTCCAATGGAACAAGGATTCCATCTCGGTTAAAATCCTTGTCCACATCAGCACAGGAGAAGTCAGCAGTCGGGTTGAAATGCTGAAATTGCTTCACGGCTCGGGAGAAACCATTAACATGCTCCCTCATGATAGAAGCCTCAGCTTCAGCCAGATCAGCACGGAGCCTCAGATTCTCTTCCTTCTCGGTCTTCAGCAACTTCTGCAGCTCAAGAACGACTTCCTTCTCGGCTTGAAGCCCTTCCACAACGTTCTGAAGGTTGAGCCGGTCGGCTCTTTCCATTTCTTGCTCGACCATAAGGGTGGTATTGCCCCTTTCCAACTCTGCCTTTTGGGCCTTCAGCTGACCGATGACCCGGCCTTGCTCCTCACACTTGGCCAAGGCCTGAGAGAGCTCGTCTCTCACCCTCAAGGCTCGAGCCGCATCTACTCTCATCACCTCCATCTTCTTGATATTATCAATAAGATGTTGACTCCAGAAGCGGGTGATTGAGGCGATGCGGAGAGCATAGGCAGCGGCTGCCTCCATACTTTCCCCAGGACCTTGCTCCAACAAGAGCCGAGCATCGGACGGCTTCAGTACTTGGCCATCAATCAGGCCTGCAGGGTCAAACTCATTCCCCTAGAGCGAGCTGATCCCCGGATTGCAGTTCCCATTATACCATTTGATGTCCGAAGAGAGATCGGTCACCATGGGAGCGTCGCTCGACCGCTTAGCAGCAGCAGAAGTCTCTTCAATCATCAGCAGGGGAGGAAGGCTTCTAATCGGAACCTCGGACGCTAGGTCTTCCCGAGTCCTCTTCGGAGGACGAGTACTCAAGTCAGAAGCTTCAGCAAACTTCTTCTTCTTCCCCTTAACATTTGAAGCGACAGCTGATCCGCCAGCTGCTTGACTAGCCGACTTCTTCATCAAGGCCTTGTAGTTGAACTTCCCCATTATCACTGCAAGAAGGAAATCGGTCAATAAAAATAAGTATGCTACAGGGTAAGTTACCACTTATCAACAAAAAGTTACTTACATTCAAAATCAGCTTGCCGAGTGGAGGAAGCCCTAAGCTTTAAAAGCCTTCCACAAGGCAATAGCCGAGGACACAATTTCAGGACCTCGACATCAGCTCGCTCCTGAGAGGTCATGCAGTCGAGGTCATAACCAGAAAATTTCGAAGGATGTGGTTGCCAGTAGAAAGGAAATTTAGGGTTCCCGGCCGAGTCAAAGAAGACAGACTCATTACCCTCTAGAGGTCGGATTTTGAAGAAATCCGACTTGAAAAATTTGTACGAACTCTTATAGAGTCCAATGATCCCCCTCTCAATCCCACTCAGAGATCCAACCAACTCGGTCCCCGAAGCGAACTCGTTAAAAGTACAGGAATTTTGGAGCAGTGGCCTCTATTCCTAGTTGGCCACATAGAATTTCAAAGGCTTTCAGAAATACCCAGCTATTCGGATGAAGCTGGGTAGGAGCAACGTTCATAGCTCGAAAAAATTTTGCACTCGAATGGACTGAAGGGAATAGAAAGCCCAATTTGTTCAAAGAAAGTTTTATATACATATGTGAAGGGTGGCTCAGATGAAGGGGGGCAAAGGAAGACATGCTCATCCTCGCCGCAAGGAAGACATTCTACGATGCCTCGTTTAACCGAAACCTTATGTTTCATAGCTTCAAGAGAATCAAAATCCCTAAAATTAGAGTGAAATCCAGCAACATCAGGTTTTACCCAGAAATACCCAGGAATGGTAATTTCTGGGTAAGGAACCCTCGGCATCCTAGACACACGCCTGCGACGCTTGGGAACAACAATAGCGGCTGGAGCAGCAGAGCTCCTCCAAGAAGAAGAAGAAGAAGAAGAAGAAGAAGAAGAAGAAGAAGAAGAAGAAGAAGAAGAAGAAGAAGAAGAAGAAGAAGAAGAACCCCTATCACCCCTGCCGCCGCGAGAGGAAGATGAAGAAGAATGGGGAGAGCCCCCAATCAGACGAAGTTTAGGCTCCACAATCTGAACCCCATAAGAGGCATTCTGGGATACCTCAAATGAAGCCTCCATGGATGAAAAGTCAGAAAACAAACCTAAGGGAGCTTGAAAGAGATGAATAAGGCGTACCTTGAGCAGAGACAGAGTATGGACACATGGACTAGAAAGGACTCACGATAAGAAAATCTAGGGTTCACGGAAGCACAAAGACCCGTCCCAAGATCTCGTCCCAATTTATGGAAAACAAGTGCAACATCTCCTCCTCGCATTAATGAGGGTTGTTGGGCGAGAGCAGGGAAACGTCCTTTCGAGTCTGACCGAATTCACCAACTAATGGAAAGGCCACATGTGGCAAAGATGTCATAATATAAACCGCCATCACGAGAAACTAGGAGCACGCTACTACTGCACAAACCCTAGAGATGATGTCATAAAAGCCACGCGCCGCACAGAGTAACGTTTCCTTTCCATCTCGAGAACTGAGAAAATATGGCGTCAGCACAAAACAAGTAATCATCCCCACCTCGGCTTGCCTCGGCTCCCACGAAAAAGCTTCCATGCCATCGGCTCAAAGCTTGGGGGGATTGTGTATGAGCCGAGGTATAGAGTTCGGCATCCCGAAAGCATCAAGCTCGGTCACCCGAGCTGCTCACCGAGTTGAAGGATGTATATATATGTATAAAGTATGAAACTCGGCCAATCACCTCGCCGAGCCTAAAGACAAAAAGATGAAACCGAGTTCCTGAGCTCGGCTAACATCATGAAAGCTTTTACGCTTTATTAGCTCAAAGCTTGGAGGGCTTGTGTACTGGCCGAAGAGTGAAACCCGGCCACCGAGCTCGAACACCCTGCCCAGTCCGGAAGTTAAAGATAATAAGTTAAAGATCACCTAATTAAGGGAGAGGATATTGATATTATCCTTAATTAAATCCTGATATTATCTGAAATAACCTTATCTGGTTAAAAGAGATAATATCCCTTAAATTAAGGAATCACATCTCAAAAGAGATTTAAGAGATAGAAAGAGATAAATTAGATCTCTAAAAGATATGGGAATCCTATTATAAAAGGAGGAGTACCCATGATAGAAACTCACTTTTTCACTGAACTCCGGTGACTCTCTCTTAAGCGTATTAGAGAAACTAGCTCGACCAAGAGACTATCAGACAATCCTTGCTCCCTAGTATTCATCAGATACAAAATTAAGAGATCGAGATCACCACGGCCAAGGGTTGAACCAAAAACTACGTCTGACTTTGATTCCCATCGGGATACGTAGGACCGAAATATTACATTCTGGCAAGCCATAGTCTAAAGCAACCCCTATTATTCACCATTGGTTTGATGTTTTACGGCGAGGTTCCGGCAAACCGGATCTCTACAGGAACAATAAGCCATTTTTTTATTGTTTAATTCATTTATAAGATACATTTTATAAACTTTTAGTCTAGATTAATTGCTCACGCAATCCTTAAGCACATAACTTGATGATCAATGTTGAGTAAATTTTATAAAAATTAATTATACTTTGTGTTAATTTTATCTCAAGATAACTATCATACAAAATATATAACAACAATAATGCTAATAATAAATGTCTTTAAATATAAGTATTACTTACTGTATTTAATTTTTGAAAATTAGAAAATATGACATTAAATGAAGTAGCATTAAATTCTAAATTGAACAAGTTTTTTATTAGAAAAGTGCCTATATTAATAGGTTAGTATTATTAATTTTTAACAAAATAAATAATTTAAATAATTTAATAATAAAAAGTTTATATTTTTTTACAAAATAAAAAATTTATATTGAAGACATATGTTTAAAATTATAATAATATTTTAAGCATATAAGTTTACGTTAAAAAAAAATATTTTTTCTCTTCTTTCATGGATCCATTATCTTATGGCAAAAATTTCAACTTTTGAAGGTGAACTTTTATATTGTGTTTGAGTTTAATTTTTATGTACTAACATCTAATGATATTTTGTTAAATTGATATTATTATTTATCTCTTAATTTTAAAATAAAAGTATAGTTGTCAATGTAAAACTCGTTACACTGACAATATATATTATTTTAATTCATTCTATTTTTATCATCACCACCGCCAATTTTATCATTTTGACTCATCAATAAATAAATAAATAAATATATATATATATATATATATATATATAATATGGAAAAATTTCGTCTTGATTGAGCTTACTTATGAGTTACATGCATAATAGTAAATCATCAAGTTGGTCCCTGAAATTATAGGAGCTTACTTAGGGCGATAGCAAGTTGGCTTAGATTAAGAAATAGGCAAAAACGTTCCCCAAATTAAAAAAATTCAATCATATTAGTTCAGCTTGACGACGTTTTCAATTTCAAGGACCATAACATAATGAAGGTTTTTTTTAATTTATGAGATATTTTTGGTTTTTTTAATTTATGAGATATTTTTATCTATTTTTAATGTGAGGGACCAATTTGCTACCGTCCCATATTTTCATAGATAAAAATGATGATTCACTCCCTTAATAAGCAATTGGACATCCTTTGTAACCAAATTTTCCAACATATAGACTGAAAAAGACTCATATGGAAAAAGTGAGGGAGGGAGAAACTTGATTCATTGCTCAAAATTATACGGTTCATCATTAACAAAGTTGAAATACTCTTTTCTATATGATAACGTGTAATGGAAAATCTTGGAATTAAAAAAGGAGCAGTTTCACTAGAATTTTATTTATGTTCTCGCTTAGTCCAGGTTTTACTTTTCTTAAAATTATCATATCAATTTTTTAGAGGTTTATATATCTCAATATTTGTGAATTGTATGGATCATGCCTTTATATGTAGTGTCTCACATTCACATAGGAATAGGAGAACTTTCTATGATGTTTCAATAATTCAAGAATAGAACAGCTTACCAATCGTGGATGGAACTGTTTGGGGTTCAAATATACACTAAGGTGGTTAAATTAACTTGTGGGATGCTCTTTTGATTTTGATAGTACACTCTCACGTTGTATTTTTATAAAGAATAAATTTAAAGATGTTAAGAAGTAAGAATTAAGTTAAATAATAAATAAATAAAAAATCAACGTTGAGAAATATCTTTAAATCTTTATACAAAGAAGAGTATTATAATTGAGGAATGACATGTTTGGCGGCACGAAAAAGTTAAGAATAGAAAATCTAATAATATAAAGGAATCAAATCCATATTAATTTAAGATCGAATTAACTTAGAAAATATTGATGATACTGATTAAGTGAAAAATCAAAAATTATATTGGTACAAGAAATTAAATAAACAAAATAGAAAAATTAATTGATGGAAAAGTTAATCAAGAAAATATACTATGGGAACGTTTGTTTCAATGATTAGAATTATGTACATTCCCGGAAATCACATATCCAAACATGCTATTGCAGATGGCTTGGGACTTGGGCATTCAGACCCTTCTTGTTGATTCTGGTTCTTCTACTGTTGTCTCCACTATTTTAGCTCAAAATCATGATCTCCCAAAGAATAGATTGGTGCGGAAAATTCTCCTTTGGAAACATGGAAGTCAGGAAACATGAAAAACCACGCTGGATGAGAGATTTCATCATGATGTGGCACCGCTAAAAAAGGGAGGGTTGTGAAAGTTGTAACCGTTTCTGTTAATTCTTTTTGCATTTCTCTTTGTGGCATTTTTTCTGTTTTTCTGAATGAAAGCCTAGCTATATATGTTGTGGTTGTAATTAGGGAGTTTTCTTTATGCTTAATTTGGGTGTAACCTTGTGGAGTTTGGCACTGACTCAAGGGTGTGTTCTTAATACAATATTCTATTGTATTAATAACTGATTGTAACCAAGCCCAAATGAATTGTGCATACTTGCACGGAAGGAACAGGTGAATTGTGGCTGTAGTGATGAGCCATATCATTTCATTTAAACAAGTTAAAATCTAAAATATTTTAAATAATAATTAAAACTATATGGTTTATTTTCTTTTAAATAAAAATGGCATGTAAAGACATCACAATAGAGACTACATCCCAACTAGGTTGATACCTCAGACTTTATCAATCATCTGCATCACATCATCATAATATTAATAAAATAGAAAATAATAAAAATACAAAAGCATGGGGGACAATAACCAAAACCCATGAAAAGACAAATAAAAATCATTTGAATCTATAATCGGGAAGACCATGCCTATTACGACTAAAACCCTCACTATTGAAATTCGGAAGCAAGTCCCTCCAAGTAAACCCGAGATGGGAAACACCATATGAGGCAAGCTTATCTGCACAACAATTTCCTTCACGGTGGATACACGAAACTTTATTAATAAAATTGAAAAGAATAAAAATATATAAACATATGGGGGACAATAATCAAAACCCATGAAAAGACAAAGAAAATCATCTGAATATATAATTAGTAAGGTTTTTAAAATCCGACCGGTCGTTAATCCGGTGGAGGCACCGGTTTAAGGTTCAATGGTCCAATCTTGGTTGAACCAATATTAATTAAATAATATTTTGTAAATTTTTAATATAATATATATAATAATGTTTAAACAAAAAATAATGTAATATATAAAACTCTATCACATTAATCTTCTCTTGAACAACACTGCATGTGTTTCATACCGTTAGATGATGATCAAATGGATGGAAAAGAACCTATTCATCAGGACCCACATTATTAAGAAGCTTTGTTGATTGCTACTTACTCATTCACACCAAACATTAAGAATAATGTGAAAACTTTAATACACTACCTTCATGTTTATTTGCTCTCCGTCTTTTTTGTCTTATATATTCAATTCATTGAATCCTTCACAAGGAGGTGGACGCTATTTTGCTGCTTTCGTTGCTCTTCTTATTACCCCACTTTGTTGTTGTTTTCATGGTAATCAGGTATGAGAATTATGGCTTGGAAAAAGGCTTCCCAACTTCAGAGGTTCAGACTTACGGAAGCGGGTGATAAAGCCATGAGAAGCAGGGGAAGCAGTTTTTTCTTTTTACGAGTCCCACATTGGTGAGACTAAGCAAGCAAGGTGAAAGCTTGGGCTATAAATAAGAAGCGTGTAAGTTAGAGCAACTTAAGATTCCACAACAAGTAGCTTGATCGGGAGAACCTCGGGCAGCACTATCTCAATTGCATTTAATCCAGCTACAAAGAGGAGGATACCAATCTACATGCTTAATAAATGGCGCTTTACGGTATCTCAAAATAGAGAACTCTTCCATTGTAGCAGACATAGATCCATGTGAACAACTACCAATGTTAGAAACAACATCAACAATTGATAGCGTGAATCCGCAAGTGCACGATTTCGTCGTCAAGTAATAAAAAGATCGAATCCTTAGAGACTGTGATTATGAACACCAATTAATATTTAAATCAATTAAACTAAACAAGAAAAGATTTGATTTTTGAAATTGGTATCAAGTAACAAATCAAAATTAAAGTAACAACTAAACAAAATCAAGAATAAAAAAGGAAAGTAAATCAAATTGGGTGTTTTCAAATTTAAAAGGAATTTCCAGGAATTGGGTAACCAACAAGACCGTTTATGCCAACAAATTAACTTTTCCTATATTAATTTATCAAAAATGCTTTGTGAAAATAGTTAATGTTCCCCCTCGAGATATAAGAACTGTGCCCAATTAAACCAACTCCTACTCTCGTGGTAATTGTATTTGAATTGGACCCATTAAGGTTTGTGACAATTCAATGAATCCTTGAAGGACCACTTCTAACTCTCGTAATTTAAGTCCTAAGTTCAATTCTTATGGATCCAATACCTACATTCACCTCTCGGTTCATCCCTAGATATATCTATGCCATGCAAATAAGCGCGCACGAAATTCACAAGTAATTATAACACTAGGAATCAAATCGAAAGCATATGAAAATTAATAAAGAGAAATTATCAATCCATGACATGAAACAAGTCTTGGGCATAGCCCCAATTCCTAGAAATAGAAGAATTACTCAAGCATTGTCATAATCACAACAACCTTGAATAGGGAAAACATCAAAAACAAAGGGAAAAAGGGAGAAGAGATGGAGAAGAAGAGCAATCCTAATCTCAAGCCAAAGCCTCCATTGTAGCAGCCAAAGATCCCTATTTTCGAGCTCTAACATCCTATTTAAAGGTTAGGTTAAGAAAGGGTCAAAGCCCATTACAAATCAGATAAAAAATAGATAACAAATTCTGATTTTGTCGCGTCACGACTGTGATGGCCTTTAGGGCCAGACCGTGACATCATAAAATTTCCTAAATCATGATTCTGCAATGTGGATCACGGTCGTGATGGCTACCAGGGCATGGCCGTGACAGATTGAGTGTTGGACTCTTCTTTTTCTTCAATTGTGCACGATCATGGCCATGATGGTCATCACCCCCAGGGCGTGATAGCTCCTGCCTTGCATATTTTTCATGTCTTTCAAGCTCCATATTCAAGCAAACTCGGGTTTAGGGTTTAAGGTTTAGGAGCATTTAATCATTCAAAACTCAGAAGGCCAGAAAAATACCTAGTGGCTCAAATATTTTCAAATATGTTTTCAAAAATTTCTAAGTTTCAAAACGGTTTCAAGTCAAGTTCTAGAGAATACAATCCAAGAGGAAGAAAACACTCAGTCACAAAGAATGGGGCCAATTTAGTAAGTACCCTTTTTAGGTTCAAGATCTCACATTTAGTAGTTTAAAATCAATGAGAAACACATATTCAAGGAACCACATACTAATTAACAACCATCAAAAGCTAGATCATCTCTAGCATTTTAATTTTTTAGCCTATCACAAGAATATAAAAATTGGGTTAAAAAATTCAACGTCTTAATTCATTTGGCACAAAGTTCTCACAATAGGATGCATACTCCGAGCAAGGGGGAATCTAATGATGTGATCATGCAAAACTACGTCTAGAATGAATGCAACATGAAAAATGCAATATGTAAAAATGCAAAAATAATACTCCTAACCCAAGCTTAAAATCTTAGATTGTCCCCAATATAAATAATAAAGTCGGAGAGAGGAGAAAAATGGAACAACTCATTGTGGTGGTGGTGGGTGCTGGCTCAGATGCCAGTCATAGAGCTGCTACATCATCATTCCACATCTTTTTTGTTTTGCTCCATCACGGCCAAGATGGCCATCTGGGCCTGGCCACAATCACTTCTAACTTCATTTTTCTTACCTTTTTGCGCCTCATATTTTTCCAACCTGCAAACAAACTTGGCAAAACCATCAATAGGTGATCTTTCTCCTCAAAACTTCTCAATTTATTCAAAACAAATAAAAAAAATCAAAAACAAAATAGCAAGAAAAGAAAACTTGGGTTGCCTCCCAAGAAGCGCTTATTTATGGTATGTAGCTTGACCTACTCCCTTCAATCAATCGGGATTAGTTGGGCTTAGAAGTGAAAGATCACCTCTCTTCCAAGGAAGTCCTTCAATGAGCTTATAGTGTTCACATGGCCACATGCGTTTTTGCTTGGCTCTTTTCACTTTGAGTCTCATGGCCTTACTTCCTCCTGGTGGAAGTTTTAACTCCACATGTTGAGCAACTCCAACTTCATCTTTATTTAGTGTATAATTTGTCATGCAAAGTTTGGGAGTTGCTTCCATGTTAAGCTCTTCCTTCACCTTCGGAGGCATTATCTCAATCCTGCACACTTAATTCTCAAAAGGAGGGTTGTTATATGAGTTAGTCAAATCAAAATCCACCCTTCCTTTCTCTACATTCAAAGAGTGCTTACCATTTTTTTTACATCTATTATTTCTCCAACTATGGCCAAGAATGGCCTTCCAAGGATGATAGGGAATTTAGAATTCCCATTCATATCCAATACAATGAAATCAGTATGAATGAAAAATTTCCGTACCTTTATGGGGACATTCTCTAGTATCCCTAGAGGTTTCTTAGTGGAGCCATCCGCAAATTGTAAAGAGAACTTGGATGGACTCAATTCCTTGGTTCCTAACCTCTTAAAGATGGTAAGTGACATCAAACTCGCACTAGCCCCTAAGTCACATAAGGCATGGTCAATTTTATCTTCTCCAATCGAGAAGCAATATAGAAACTTCCTGGATCTTTTAGTTTAGGAGGCATATTAGTTTTTATCATTTTATCACGCTCCTCAATTAAACCCATAGTCTCCTTTTCTACTTGCTTTCTCTTGACTAGCCTTTGTGGAAAAGGTATTGGGGGTTGGTAAGGTGGTGGAGGGACGTACTTTGGTTTAATATCTTCTTGTTCACTCATGTCCACCTCAGATTCCACAACCTTTTCAACTACACCAAGCTTATCATCCCTCAAGTATATAGCATTACTGATAAGCCTCTGGCTTATCTAGTTTTATAACTAGTAAGGCCATTGTTTTTGTGCTAATTATTCGAGTTTAATCTCATTTTCGTCCAAATTTGGATTTAATTGTCCTCAAACAACATTTTGAGTCTTTTAAGTAGTTTTTAGGATATTTTAGTTAATTTTGAGTCAAATAAAGCATTTAATACTATTTTATATTTTCAGGTTAAAAGTGAAGCTCAAGAGAACTTGGAGGATTGAAGAAACAAACTAAAAGAAGAATTTCATGGTCTCGCCCCGCGAGCCAGAGCTGATATTGAGCAAGGAATTATGATATTTCAGGCTCGTCCCGTGAGCAAGTGTCTCGCCCCGCGAATATTAAAATCTGCTTGCAGCCAGATTTACGTGAAGTAAGAATGCAGTAGCCCACATGATGGTTTTGAAGTACATATCAATTTGGATTTGGATAATAATTTCCTATCACAACAATAAAGGATATGATAAGATTTGACAATTAATTTATAGATATTGATTTGGCAATTAATTTGAAAGATTAAAACCATTAAAAAATATCAATCATGAAATGGAATTGATATTGAAGATAAGAAAAAGATTTGACTTTAACAAAATAATGTAACATGAATGCTATGAACTTTGTCAATATGATAAGTTGCCAATATCACATGAATCAATTGTAAGGTTCCACGAGAATTGAAATGCAAATTGAAGGAAGAATTTGACTTTTCTAACAAGTTTCCGGGGCCGACGTGAATGTTTTGGCAATTGATATAAAATATGCCACAGCTTTGGTCTTGATTGGATTTGAAAATTCCAATCACGTACCGGACCATTCTGTTTTCTTTTTCGTTTATTTTGTTATGAACGTAATGAGGAGTTAATCCTCTTTTTCAAGGGATCGATGAAGTCACATTTGATGGTATAGTGAATTCAAGTAATATTTTTTTATATCTTTATCTCTTTTCTTGTTTCTTAATTCTGATTTGTTTGCGTTAATCATAAAGGCCTGTGGTTAACTAGTCTAGTGCGTTGAGGCTGAGAGGCGAATTGTGCTTAGGACTTGAATTAAGAACACCGTTTGAACATTACTAGGGATAGAATAGGAAAGCGGTGTAATCACTATAGGGAACCAAGAACTAAATAAATCTAGTTGTGGGTTGAATAAATTGGAAAATTGACGACTTGAAATTATAGATAATTCCTTTTGAAAATCGGAAGTGACATTAGGATAATTGAGGGTTCCTGGTTGACAAAGAAATTAAATTGAACATAGGGATGAGAAGATAAACGCTTGGGTAACTTGCTTGATAGGGTAGGTGAATTCGTGAACTTAGATCTCACTATCACAATCTAGATAATTGATTAGATAACTCTTTTTATCTTGCTTTAATTTGTTATTTGTTTTAGATAACTGATTTATCCTAACAAACTCTCTCCTTCTCTCATCTTTGACTTGGTCAGTTATGAGTTATCTTCTTCAAATCTAGATAAATTGGTCACCTAATCCTTGTGTACGACCTTGGTATTTACTTACTGTATTTTTATTACTTGCAACGAAACGGTACACTTGCCGGATCGTCATCAAGTTTTTGGCGCCGTTGCCGGAGATTGGCCTAACCAATTTTCTTTATTTTGAGAAAAAAAATATTTTTGAACAAGTCAAAAAAAAAAATCTTTTAGTTTTCATTATTATTTTTCTTTTTAATTTCTTTGATTTCACTCAGTCTTGTGAGTTTTTGTTGTATGCAATGTACTCTTCTAGCTGGGAGATTTGCTATACAACCCAGAAAGTCGTAGGACCCAAAAAAAGAGAGCCACACATGGATCAAATCTTCTTCAATCCAAACCGGGAAGCTCAAATTGATTGGATCATGTTTGATGACATTATTAAGGAGCATGTGAAGGTATACTCCAAGGAAGATTGGAGAGCCTATTTGGTATTCTTGCCACCACCACCACACTTCGACCCAACTCCTGATTTGCTAGAGTTTCTTTGGGATATAGATGCTCAATATTTGAGAAAGTGCATAGAACTTTTGAAGCAAGAAGCAAGTAACATGCTTCATAGGCATAAAATGCTTAAGGTACGACGTTCTCAAGTGCTAGCTGTAAGAATAATTGACAACTTTCAGAAGTTAGAAGAGCAAGCTAGCGAAATTCATAAATTGCTAGCGGAAAAGCCGCAAGAGACCCAAATTGAAGAAATTTTTTTGCTAGCATGAACTTTATTGAAGAAGAATTTGTGGTGGAAGATGATTCAAGAGGAGAGGACCATGAAGAGGAATGCCAGGAGGAAATATCTCCTATTGTTCCTTTGCAAGGGACAAATGAGACTAACCATGAAGAAAATACCTCTCTTACTATTCCTACTGAGGAGCATCAAAATCTAGAATTGGAAAAATATGTTGGTTTGCATGCATATGTGGATATAACAAAGTTGGTGCCTTCTATTTGTCTATCACATTACTTTGTGAAAATACCAACTTTGAAGTTCGAGTCATTGCCTACGCATTGGGAGTTTTCATCAATAACAGCAAAGGCTCTAAGGTCGCCTCAAAAAGCTATGGTCCTAGTGCTTCATGAAGGATCTATTTACATAAAGGTCATTCTTGGAGGAGGTGAGTTACCATTTGACCCGGGAGGAAGTGAGCTCATCTTAGCAATTAAAGAAGTCAATGAAATCTCCCCACACTTGCTTCTTCCATCTCCACTCCACAAGCCATGGGATCCATGAGGAAGGATTTACATTTTGAGACATAACATTAAATGCTAGGATCCGTTGAGACTGATAACTTGATATGCTTCATGGAGAAGTGCTCTTGTTTATCACAGGAATGCTCAAAGTAGAGCTTTCACTTCCCTGTTGTACCGAATGTTGCTTTCTGACTTTCCTTCTTTGTTACTTGGTTTAAATTTTACAGCAACATAGGTGACAGAGTACAAAGGTTTATGTTCTCGATGGTACTATGTTTCTATTCTCAAGAAACAAATAGTTTAACAAATGAAGCAATAAGGGAAAGAGACATATATTCTCTTGAATTAAATATACAAACATTTGAAATAAATACGCTTAAACTTAGACGGGTTCACTTTTAATAGCTAGTAGACGCGCAGGTCTTTGGACGTGCAAGAATAACTTATCGGTAAGACGGGCTCGTCTACTGATACTGCGTCTATAGACTCTTTTCTAGTTCCAAGTCTTTGGACTTGCTATTTTCAATAGCTCGTCTACTGACGTGGTGTCTAGTATGACTTCTCGTCTAATATCAAGTCTTTGGACTTGGTGTTTTCCTAAGAGTTACTTATTGGCTCGTCTACTAATCTTTTCTTAGACTTAGATACTCGTCTAGCATCTATTACCTTAGCCAATTTTCATGGCCTTGTCTAGCGATAATTTAAAGACTCAGAATTTTTCCAAAGTTTGAAGACTCGTCTAGAGGATCAAATATAGAATCCGATTTGATTCCATAGCAAAGTGAAGAAACTTTTTCTAAGTTTCCCTGTCTATTATTATTCAAGCAGTCCTGCAATCTATAGTATACAAATTAGATATTTGACAATACTTTGCCATACAAATTGAATGTTTTTTGTTAACATCAAAACTTAAGAGATTATTTAAGTCAAAACCACTTTGGTTCTAACACAAATAAGTGCGCACCAAATTTACAGCTAATTATAACAATAGGAATCAAATCGATAGCATATGAAAATTAATAAAGAGAAATAAAAAATTCATGACATGAAACAAGTCTTGGGCATAGCCCCAATTCCTAGAAATAGAAGAACTACTCAAGCATTGTCTTAATCACAACAACCTTGAATAGGGAAAACATCAAAAACAAAGAGAAAAGGGGAGAAGAGATGGAGAAGAAGAGCAATCCTAATCTCAAGCCAAAGCCTCCAATGTAGCAGCCAAAGATCCCTATTTTCGAGCCTTAACATCCTATTTAAAGGTTAGGTTAAGAAAGGGTCAAAACCCATTACAAATCATATCAAAAATAGATAACAAATTCTGATTTTGTCGCGTCCACGATTGTGATGGCCTTCGGGCCGGACCTTGACAGCATAAAATTTCCTAAATCATGATTCTGAAATGTGGATCACGGCCATGATGGCCTTCAGGGCAAGGCCGTGACAGATTCTGAGTGTTGGACTCTTCTTTTTCTTCAATTGTGCACGAAATTTTAATAACACTGTGAGGAACTAAAATCGAACTTTTGTAAAAAAAGATGGATTAAAAACAGGTGGAGAGTGTCGAATGGCCAGCGGCGTGAGCAGGTGTGACGCCCCTCGGATATCGAGCTATACACTGGAGAGTGCGGGACGTGCCTTTAGAAATAGTATGGAAAACCGATCGGTTCAACACCGGTTTGATGACATCATCATCGGTTTGACTGGCTAACCGATCTAATTACATGACCTAGGTCCGGTTTCCAGTCGAACAGGTCCGACCGGCCGGTCCGATTTTAATAACACTGTGAGGAACTAAAACCGATTTTTTGTAAAAAAAAAATGGATTAATAACAGGTAGCTTCTATAGTGCACCAGCCAAAAAAATGGTGCAACAGCAAGACAGGGTTGACGTGCATTAGAGATCGTGCTATATGTTGGAGAGTGCGGGACGCGCCTTAGGAAACCGTATGGAAAATCGCTCGGTTCAACCGAGTCACCGGTTCAACACTGGTTTGATGACATCATCATCGGTTTGAATGGCTAACCGGTCTAATTACCTGACCGGACCGACCATAGGTCGATCGGCCGGTCCTGTCCGGTTTTAATAACACTGAGGAACTAAAACTGAATTTTTGTAAAAAAAGATGGATTAAAAAAACAGGTGGAGAGTGCGTAGTGGCCAGCGCACGTGAGCAGGTTTGACGCGCCTCGGATATCGAGCTATACACTGGAGATTGCGGGACGCACCTTTAGAAATAGTATGGAAAACCGATCGGTTCAACCGAGTCACCGGTTCAACACCGATTTGATGACATCATCACTGGTTTGAATGACTAACCGATCTAATTACTTGACCGAACCGGCCATAGGTCCGGTTTTCCGTCGAAACCGGTCCGACCGGCCGATTCGATTTTAATAACACTGTGAGGAACTAAAACCGAATTTTTGTAAAAAAAATGGATTAATAACAGGTAGCTTATATAGTCACCAGCCAAAAAAATGGTACACCCTTACACCATAAAGTGAATTTTATGTGGACTAATAGAATTGGAACATGACAGCAACTTTTTGGTTTGAATATTTGAGCAAATCAAACACATTCAAAAGAGATACACCAGTTTTAGTATTTGCATAATTGGTATTGTACTGATTGTATTTGTATAAATACTACAATTTTATTTTTATAAAAAATTACATTTTCTCATCCCGTACCAGAGTCTGACTATCTGAGCAGTTTAGGCCTATTTTTTTTGCCCCAAACCCACACTAACACATCACCACCACAACCACCAAGTTTCAATCTTTAAGTCTAACCTCGAATCCTAATAATGATTCTTCAACAATTTAGCATCCAACTTCTGAAAATTAAGGGCATTTTCTCTTTTCCCCAAACCACATCAACACCGACCCATCACCACCACCACCACCACCACCACTAAGTTCTGATTTTGAGGCAGACCCCTTAACAGAAATGGCGACGAGAG
The DNA here is from genome assembly GCA_030762895.1 of Sophora flavescens. Taxonomy (NCBI): domain Eukaryota; kingdom Viridiplantae; phylum Streptophyta; class Magnoliopsida; order Fabales; family Fabaceae; genus Sophora; species Sophora flavescens. The sequence continues at coordinate 151,606,471 of CM061064.1, forward strand.
GCCCTAGGTCGGAGAAGGTTCGTTCTTCAACCTTCGATCGACGCGAATCACGACAGCGGTCTCAACAGGGAAGAGATGGCGTCGCTGGTGGTGGAAGTGAATTCTAGAGTGAAATTCAGTGACGAGCAGATCAACACCATCCTCGACGAGGTGTTCCGAACCTACAACGAGTTCATCGATGGCGAAGAGAATGGCCTCACCTACGAGGGCCTTCTACGAACATACATACAACAATGCAATTTTTAAATTTCATGGAGACTCTGGAGAGATGAAGAACATGAGATGAGACTATGGAGAAATGAAGAACATAAGATAAAATAAAAAAATTTGACCACAAAAGGACAAAATACAAAATACATGGAAATACAGCAAACAAATGGACTCAAGTGCAAATACATTAACTATGAATACAATACTTTGTTGACCGGTCAAATATTCAACCCAAAAGATGAGTGTACATGTGTCAAAATGTTATGTTGCTATTGGTAAATAAAAAAGAGGTAAGATTGCACTAGCAAAAGTATTAGTACAACTTAGACATACCTTAAAAACATATTTAACCCTTGAATTAAAAAAAGTACCAAGCCACTTAAAGTTTCCTCATTTTCGTATTTTCATTTCATAACTCCGAAACTCTTCTAAGCGTTTCCATTTCCTCATGTAATTAGCGCAAACAAAGCCTGAAAACCTCAAGCACCTTTTTCCGTTTTGGATTATTCTCTGACTTCGTCTGTTCAGTAACGTCTTTGGCAACCTGATACAGAACGTTCCTGGAATTTGACAAAAATCTCCCCTAAAATCATCTCCATCATGCGTTCCGACCCAAATTTCCATAAATCATCTTTGTCATGGAGTCCAAGAATCCATGCTAGATGCTGCCATATCTTTCAAGCTTAGGGTTCAGTTAGAAAATATTGTGGGCAGGAAGGGTTTATTTCAATCCACTTTTGAAATTCTAATGCAGTATAGTACTATACCATGATCAAATGTGAACATAACACAAGGCACAAGGCACAAAACAATTATATGCCATTAAATTAAAGTTATAATCTTGTTAATTAAATTCAGATAGTGGAAGTACGATTTACTACAAATCCTAATGCCTAGCATTTGAACGAACATGCAGTGCTTTTAAGTTCATGTTGACTTTATTTTTTCTAGTTAATGTTGACTTTTTTTTCACTTTTTCTTAATCATTATCGTGATTTCCGTCCAACCAAAATTGATTGGAAATCATATTTCCGTTCAAAGTGCAAATGCTATTTGTACTTGACATTTCTCTTTAAATAAAATATACACTGCACCTGTACCAAAAAAATAGAATGCTATTGAATATTACCCTCCATTTAATTAACCATTCACCCCATTTATTTTTATTTTTATTTTTATTTTTTGATAACCATGATATAGGTATGAAGTATCTATCATCATTAGCAGTGATTAATCTCCGTCGGGGAACCTGTTGGACACACAAGGTGTGTTCTCCCATTCCAACCAGATTTTTTCCATACACAAGAGTTATGATTCGAATCCCATTTATTATTTCACGGTAATTGGGTATTATATAATCAGTAAATTCCTATTCCTGATCAAAACCATCACCATTTAACAAATTCAGGGGGAATAGTCCATGAAGAATCAAGTATCAAGAAGCATGAACCTCCCTGCAAACAGGCCTCTAATTTTAGTAGCTAGCTGAAAGGATCACATTCAATAGCTATTTACAGTTTCACACAATGATTTGGATTCTACAATCTGAAAGCAATTCAGTGAAGAGAGATTATTCTACACTCTTAAGATTACATTTAATTATAACCCACGTGAGTAGAATTTAGATTGAAAATAATATATTTTTAAATCAGATATAAACTGTTATAAAGCTTAATTTCTCCTTTAACGGATCTGAACCACGGATCCATTTTCTCAAATACTGATGTCAGACACGAAGGAAATAAGACACTGAACATCAACCGTTTTAAATAACTTGACTGTTACAAAGAGTTCACTTATCTTTTTGAGACGTCATGCACTTTTTTTTTAATAAGATATACATCATGCACTTTGTATCAAAACACCTGGAAGTTTCTCAACTCAACAAAAAAAAAAGAGAGAATAATTTTTTTATCACTAGTCGAGATACATTGTATAGACACCAAATGTTGATATAACTGTAAGTAAGTATTAAAATATTTTATATTTTGAAATAAAATAATCATATCATATGCAAAACTGAGAATATGGATGTTGCGTAAATATTGATTTAATTGGAATTTTTAAATATAGGAATCCATAAAAATAACTCAAAAAGAAAATCGTAAGTCCTTGTTTAAGACTAATCGAGAATTAAGTTTCTTGTCAGTTAATAGACATCATGGCTAAAATATGAAGAGAAAAATATACTAAAAGGGAACATTTCGAAGTTCCAAAATAGATTTAATTGCAACATGTTATAGTTTTATAACATTTAAAAAAAAAAAAGACACATTAGCAAACAAACACCTACATAACGTTGATAACATAAACAAACGTCAACAACACAAGTCCACAACCAACGAAGAAAAACAAAAAGAAAAAAAAAAATACAAAGGAAACGCCGCATAAAAGTAATACAGTCACAGCTAGCTAGATAGCAGAAAGAGATAGTTGTCCATGCATGCAAGATACACATATTTGAGTCTAACTGTCATCACCCCAGTTATAACCCAAGCGCAATTCCAGATCAACTTCTCCTCCGTTACCACCAGCACTTATGGAAGTGGTGATGGCGTTACTGCTGCTACCAGCTTCTCCGCATGGTGCAACCAGAAACAAAGGAGGATTCTCAGGAAAAAGCATGAGGGTTTGTGGGGTCTGTGCCTCATTAGCATTAATCACAGGCATGGAATTATATGAGGTAGACCCAGCAACGAGGTTCCGGTTATTAATGTTTCTAGTAGTTATGGTATTAGCAGCAGAAGCAGGTTGGGTTGTGTTGTTCCTTCTTCTGAAGCTGTACATGTATGTTGCTGGTAGGTGTCTGAAGAAGCTAGCAGCATAGCTCTGAACCTGCTGTGGTGTTTTGTTCCACAAGAAATGCCTTGCTATTTTGCTCCACCGTCCTCTTCCATACTTAATCAGCCCCATCAGAAATAACCTAAGATCAAAACAGTAATGTTATATATGTACACACCAAAATTGTCCAGAATAAAATTGTACAAAACAATTTTGAGGACCAAAATGCAGTATGCAAGGTTTTAAATTGTCGTCGTGATAGTGATATGGTCGAATTGATTTTTCCTTTATTATGGAACATTTCAGGAAAAAACAACATGTGGTGGCGATGTGATTTCGGAGACCGCAAAAATCAAAATATTGCTATCTCAATTGCAGTTTCAGACCCAGATTTAATATCTTTGCAAAATGAAAGAATAACAATAAATTAGGGGGAAAAAAGGAAAAATGAAATCTAGATTTCATTTTTTCCTATTCTTTCTACTCAGCAAGTTGAAAAAGTAATGGGGTGGAAATGCAAGAATAAAACTGTAAAGCAAAATGAGAGATTAATGCTGATAAAAATTTAATTAGATCAAGTTTGAGAGACACTAACTCATGCTCTCTCGGAGTCCAAGGCTCTCTAAACCTAGTTCCATGAGGAAACAAGACTGCATTGGAGTCAGGTACGGGTTCTAGCACCGTAGTAACCTGACCCGCATGCATGGTGGGTTGGAACGTAGCAGCAGTCATCTGAGAGGGATGATAGGTCTGCCCTGAAACCTGCCACAGAGTGTGTTGCAAGTTGGGATAGCGCAAATTGGGGTTGAAGTTATTAGCCCAATAGGGCATAACAGGACCAGAACCAGACCCAAAATCGAGCATTCTTGGTGCCACAGAAGACCTGGGTGGTGGTGGCGGTGAATGGGTAGGGGAGCCAGTGAGATCAATGATTTCAGTAGCCATTGGTAAGCAAAAGGAGCTTGTGGTGGAAGGGAATTATAGTAAGGAGTGGCTACTGCAACTGAACTACTTGGAGTGAGGGTGGAAAGTTGATGCAGCTTGAGTCTTGGTTTATAGAACTTGAAGGCTGCACTGAATTTACCAAAATGTCCATGAAAAATCAAAACTTTTTTTTTGGTAGTTACTTTAACCTCCCAATTTTTTTTTTCCATATTTACACTTGCTACCCTTGTATTTTGAAAATTAATTGTGAATTTTTTCGTATATTACACATGCCTACCTTATATTGACCATTTGTCGATTAAACAATCGACAGGAAAACACGTGGATAACAGGTGGCTAGTAGCTAAGTAAGAATGTCAATTTATCGGATTGGCTGGATCATGCCATACTTGATCCAAAAGTAAATCTTGGGCATGCATGTCCGGTCCGATGTAAAGATTCGCGAGTCAAGTAAAACCCGGTTCAAAAAAAAAACTAATTAAAAAATTAGGGTTCGAAAGCCAAAAAAAAATAAAGAACTTCAAAACACCGTTACTTTGCTACAAATATCCATCCACCATGGTAAAACTCTTATAGGTTCCCACCCTATGCTACTTATTGTTGTATCAAGTTCTTCATACCTAGACTTGAGAGCTTTATATATACCATATACTTCTTTTGCTAAGGAATTTCCATCTCCATTACCAAGCAAACTCGAGTTAAATCATTACAATTTTTTTTACCCCAAGTCTATCATATGATTTCTTTCTACATGCTCCTATTTATGTAAATTTTCATCTCTCTTCATCTCCACCCCGTAAAAAGGACCTGTGAAACTAAATGAGGATATTTAAGGTTTTAAATTGCAGTTGCGTTCACGCATTGCGGTCCGATGCAGCCCTATTGCATCCGATGCGGTCCACAATCACGATCAGAGGCAGTTTCGATGGCCACCGCAACCAAAATGTTGTAGCCGCATCATGTGATACGGTCCACAATTTGAAACCTTGAGGATATCCAAAACTTTCTCGGGAACCTTTAGGAAGGATAATTAAATATAAATTAGTAAACTAGCTAGCTAAACAAGACCGGGTTTATAAGAGTGATTCAGCATCCTAACGACAAGTACCTACCTTTCCAAAAAGACAATCTCTGCCTTAATTAAAGAGTCTACGATTGGCTGCCATATTTTCCAATTTTCTTGAGTTAGCTCCAATAGGAAGAACATAATATTTAAAAGGAATTCGACATATATATATTTTACAATTTAAAAATTTTGATGCAACTGCTGAGAATTCACCCTCAACATTGACACCCACAAGACTACCCTTATGAAAATTAACTTTCAGGTCGGACACTAACTCAGCATCTCAAAATAGTTATTAGAATCCATTAGTTTTTTACATTTGCTTAAACAATTAGCAACGCATCATTTGCTTAGTATAAATGTGAACCTCTACTTTGTCATTTCCGATTTTAAAGCCTTTCATCTTTCCCGTTCCTACAACATTTCTAATTAATTCAATCAAGCCTTCCACCATTGTAAGAAAAAGAAATGGCATGTCGAGGGATCACCTTATCTAAGACCTTTATGAATTTAAACTTCATCTGTCGAACTGCCCTATTAACAAGAACTGATAAATGGCCAGTAAAAAAACATGAACTTATCCATGTTTGCCACTTATCACAAAAACCCAACCAACCCAACATATAGTCAATAAAACTCAGATAACAAAGTCATAAGCTTTTTCAAAGTATACTTTAAAAATCATGATGTCTTTTCCTCAATTAGCATAATCCACAATTTCGTTACACCATAAAAAATTGTTTATTTGATAAGAAAGCTGATTGATAACTAGAAATTAGAGGACTCAAATTTTTTCCTGATAAGCATAGGTATATTAAATGAGTATAGGGGTACTCAATATATTAATTTCAATTTTCTAGCTGCCCAATAACTTGGATATGATTTTATAAATACAACCTATAAGTGAAATTTGGTGAAATTCACTAATATTTTAGGGTTGGACTGGGTCAGAGGATTGTTGCCCCAAGGAAAAAAATGGGGCTTAATTAGCCTAGCCCAATGGGCTCGGCCCGATGGGCAAGTTTGGGAGGTATCCTCACTTAGGCCCTTGACTGCGCAAGATTAGAGGGGGTGGTTTTGAGTCATTTTTTGGCTTGAAATCACCCCTTTACTCCCTTTTTTTCTCCATTTTATCTAAATAAGTGATTTTTCCACATAGATCTGGGTTTTTTCTTCGTGTTTTTCATGTTCTTCGTCTTCTGTGTGCGGCGGTATTGTCGTTCGTCGTCTTGGTGAGGCATTGTTTGATTTCCCGTCTTGGTGCGGTGTTTGTTTGATTTCCCGTCTTGGTGCGGTGTTCGTTTAGTTCAGATTGACAGATTTGCTTCGATCCATCACAGATTTGATCAAGAATTGAGGGTCAATGTTACAGATCCGGAGACATGGGTACTCCGGTGACTTTGATTTTGTCACTTTTGTAGGCATTTTGATTTTGCCGTGTTATGCTATTAACCTGGATGCTGTGAGTTTGTTTGCAGATTCATCCTTTTCGGTTTTTAGTGACGTTGGATTTGTGTTGATCGATATATCTTATCAATTTGAATGAATGAATATCTTGTTAATAAAAAAAAAAACTTTCCGAATGCATGATGGGAAACAATAACAAAACAAATGATCTTAAAGATATGAGTGTACATCTCATAATCAACTTAATACATTTAAATGAATAAGAAAGATCAATAATTAATCACCCCATTTGAGCATTCTTAGTCATAATCAATATCCATATTTATTAATATTAAAACATACACTATTTCTTTTAAATCTATTTTTTCAGAACAAGAATCCTGAATTTCTCATTCCCTAATAAAGATATTATTTAATCAGAGAAATTTTTTAACATTAACCAGAAAAAATTTCAATTAAATTAATTAATACCTTAATAACTTTTCTTTAAATAAAAAAAACTATTGACTGGCAAGCAGTTAATTAAACTAAAAATTCTTGTTACTTGGCCAACTATACATTAAAAAGTAAAATCATATATATATATATATATATATATATATATATATATTTGACAGAAAAAGTTGCAATCAATTAAGAATGGTTTTATTGTGGGAATATTAGAATAATTAATTACGAGTATACTTCCTTCGGTCCGTATTATAAGCAAAAAAATCTTAAATCTTTTGGTTCAATTTATAAGTAAATTTTGTTTTCCACTAATTCATTTAATGACATTATTCCTAAAATATTCTTTATTTAATATAAATTTTATTTTTCAAAGACTCCTTCTATTCCCAACAACACAAGTAACTTCTCATTATCATAAAGAATAATTTAAATAAAAATTTAATTTTTTAACCAAATTAAATAAGATTAACTAATCACATTAATACATATGATATATTAATTTATTTCTTATAATATGAAACCGATAGAGTGTATGATAGCAAAAACTCGTAAAACTAGCCGGGCTTAAGATTGAAATCGTAGCTGTGATATCCTGACGCAATAAATGACAATTATGAAAAGGAGAAAATAAATATGGAAAGTGATAGAGAAGGAAAGGTGAGAATTGAACAAAGGTACTATGGCTTCAAAGAAAAAGAAAGAAGGAGGTATGAGATGATTCGAATAGTGAAAAATATGGAGGGAGTGTTTAGTGCATCCCAGTGACTTATGAAAATAAGTCAAAAACTCCTTATGGGATGACACAAGTTAATTTTATAAGCTCTGCCAAACATACTGCATAAGAACTTATGTCATCAGATAAGTCAAAATGAGCTTAAATAAGCTCTTCCAAACGCCACTTATATCCTCTAGACAAAGAACCGAAGAATGCGATCGAGAGTAACGCTCGTTCTTCATCCTCGTGTACAGAACCGTGGACATTAATTGCATACATTTTTCTTTCGTAACCCCCCTCTCCCATCCCTCTCTTCTTTTACTGATATAGTTTTTCAAAGTGAGGGTTTCCAAATTATTTTATATATTATACTGAAATTATTTTTTTGTAACAAGCAAAGAGTGAAACTGCCTATATTTTGAAACGTTCCTTGCTTCATTCATTGATGCATTGAAAGAGCTATCCTCTGTTCATCCGTTACTTAAGATTTTGATGGTTACCAACTCCATCTCTATCCAGACGAGCACCTCAAGGATCGCCCCGTTTTCTTTTGTCCTCTATTGTAATTTTACTCCACGAAGATGCTTTAATTAGGTAACTAGGCATCGGTACTTGTGCAATGCACTTAGCTTTTATGGGTTATTATTAAATATTAATTATTAATATATGTTGTTATATATATTAAACTAATTGTTTCGATCAAAAAAAGTCAACATTCGGCATATATATATATATATATATATAAATAAAGTTGTCAAGATATTGGACTATAATATATATGAATTTAAATGTAATCTTGCTTGTTGAACTTTATGAAAAAGATAGAGAAAATTAATAAGAGGAAGATATAAATCAAAACAACAAATAAATATAAAAATTTAAGAATAATTTACTTAGCCTAATTTTCTGAAAGACATTTATAAAACAACATTAAGTAGTGTTGGAAACGTGACTTTCATTGTCACATATAAGTGGATTTAGATCCTCTCTTTTTATCCTTTTTGTTTTTCCTCTCACGCTAGAGAGAAAAAGAAGCAAATTCAAATTTTCTTGTGTAAGGTTCACTAATTTTTTTTTTTTTGTGTCTTCCTCTCTCATAACATAAGCGAAAATGGAGAGAACAAAAGGAGATGAATTTAATCCCATATAAGTAGCTTCAATTTACAACGAGAGATGACCCTTGACATTGCTACATAATAACTGTCCATGTGAGAAAAAAAGGTCATGGAAGATAAATTCTCACTTGCTTAAAAAATTGTCCTTAAAATTTATTTATAATCATTACAAAAGGAACAGAATTAGGAAACTGTCTACACTTAAATTTAAAAGGAATTTTGTTACCCAAAGGAGATCATGATAATCTCGAAATGAAAACATTTTAGTCAATATTGCTTCCTAAAATGAATTTTCCATCTAAACCGTAGCTAATACATTTAAGTAATTATAAGTCGGATATCATTGTATAATCCTAAAGATTGATCTATATTTCTCAACAACTTTTACAGTGTCCATTTCCACACACACACAGATAGATAGATATATATATATATATATATATATATATATATATATATATATATATATATATATATATATATATACACGAATTAATAATACATACTTTTATATTATTTTGTGCGGTGTAGAGGGATTAATTTTTTTTTTCTTGTTTTGGTTTAAAGACTTCTTTTAACAGATGAACCCATTAACAACCCTTCCTGAGTATGTCTATTATCATGTATGAAGTTTTTAAAGGTTTATGAAGTCCAAAAAAGTGTCTTACTTTATAGTGTTTATTTTTTTTAATGTTTATTGTATTATCTTTATACATTATAATTTTAATACCAAATCAAGAGATAAAGAGTAAAAAGTACAATTAATAGGTATTCAACTATCTTATTCAAAGAACAAATATAAAAAGGATAAAAATAATACAATTTTATAGGTACAGTGCCCGTTTGGATGAGTGTGACATCCTCTATCCCGCATTTATATTTAAAATATAAATAAAACATGCATATGTCATTAATAAATGTTAACAAAAGGTAGAAAGTACCACATGAACTAAAAACATAACATATGCGTCAAATAAAACATCAACAAAACATAACCCCAAAACCCCAATGTCACATATCAGAGCTGGTAACCAAATCCGAAAAATACATCGGAAAAACAACTACATAAAGGTAAGGTCCTAAACTACGAGCGAGCGAGCTCCTTGGAGTCACTCCTCAACAAACTACTCACCATCCTCTGCATAAAACAAGGTACATGCAAGGAAACAACAAAAGATGGGGAGTAAGAAACCATTGTATAAACATAATGACATTATGGCAGTTAGCAAGATGATCATACAACATACATATATATATATATATATATATATATATATATATATATATATATATATATATATATAACATATCACTTAATCACATCATTTAGCATATTAATTTCATCATATCATATATCCAACAACTTATGTTATGCGATGCAGTGCTACCCCACTACTCCTTTATGCATGTGGATCCATAACTATCTCAGGAAGACGACTTCCGAGTTACATATCCACATTGGCTAATAAGCACCAATGTTGGCAGTTCACCAAACCATGGGTGAACCCCTTGGATAGCTGATGCACCTTACTCTCGGATGCATCACCATGGGGGCCACGATTCACCTAACTCTCGGATGAATCACCGTGGACGGCCAGTTCGCCTTACTCTCGGACGAACTCCCCTATGTCGTAACTTCCCCTCCTAACAACTCCAATACGCGAATGCATGTGTGCCAACAAACAACTATAACCACCTCCTCCACTTTGACCAATAAGCATCAAAGATTAACACCATCAACACCTTGACCAAGAAGCATCAAGGTTTATCAACAACAACACCTTGACCAATAAGCATCAAGGCAAATTTGACCAATAAGCATTAAAGTTTAACACCATCAACACCTTGACCAATAAGCATCAAGGTTTATCAACAACAACACCTTGACCAATAAGCATCAAAGTTTATCAACATGCAATAACTCTTCGTTATCATCTTAACCATCATTAACGTCTTTATCATTAATTATCTTTGTCAAGAGTACTTATAACATTACTTATAGGATTGGACTATTTCTCTTATTTTTACTTTTAATTATTGTCTTATTTCATCGTAGGGGAAATCTGGGTGAAGCCACACAAATTCCACTTAACATGACATACTGATTAGGGAGCACGATCTTGTTAACCCCCAGCACAGGCGTGCTTGCATTGAGCACGGGCGTGCCATTCTTGAGGACGGTCGTGCTTACTGGAGCGCGGTCATATGAAATGGCTAGAACATTTTAGGAATCCTCGTCAAACTCCCTAGAGCACTCATAGATCAATCCTATTGTCTTTAAACTATACCATTGAGTATTAATCTTGCCCCTCTTTACTAATCTTCATGTCTTATGAGCATTTGGAAATTAATCCTTTTTTTTTTGTACAAGAAGGGGCTTAGAGCCCAATTAAAAGAAAAACCTAAGAACCTATCATTCGGGCATAGAGGCCCCTGATACATCATTTAACAGAAGAAGACCTAATTCTGGTGGAGGGACAACTAATTTCTGGAAGCCATAATCCTTCTCAAGCCAGTTATTCGCCAACCAGTCAGCACAAGAGTTCCCCTCCCTATAGGTATGAGAAATCTTGAGACTCTATTCCTGTTTCCATAAATGTTTAATCCTTCTCAGCAAAGAGTTGTAAGACATATCCAATTCCATGTTGCTAAGAATTTGGACAATCGCCTTAGAGTCGCTCTCAACAACTACCATTCTGCATCCTTGTTCCCAAGCCAACATCAACCCCTTAAAGATGGCCCATAATTTAGTGATGAAAGCATTGCAGTGACCTATGTGACAAGTAAAACCCACCACCCATCTACCTCTCTCATTCCTAATCAGTCCCCCACATCCTCCATCACCTGGGTTTCCCTTGAATGACCCATCAGTATTTAACTTAACCCAACCCTCGAGAGGACAGTTCCATCTAGTTTCAGAGAGTTTCCTTTGGATAGGAACCAATCCTAAAGGATCTGTCACACGAGCTATTTGTTTAACATAATGAAAGATAACTCGGAAACGATTCGGAGAAGGTGAAAATTCTTGAACAAAAAGACTGTGATTGCGCCAGGTTCATAGAAACCAACAGGTTACACGAAACACATTTGCCCAGCTCAGACCATTAGCCTTCCCTAGTTCCTGTGAGACGCATTTTGAGAACCAGTTGCTATGATTTTCGGAGAAAATTCCAGCATTTTGTCATGTGCAACCAATTGTAACCAAATAAGATTTGCTTGAGGACAGTCATGCAATACATGTATTACCGTCTCTGGAATTCCTTGGCAAACATGACAATCTGATGAAGATCCAACCCACTGACTTCTCCTTTGCACAGTGAGTAGAATGTTGTGTACAGCAAGCCAAATGAAGATAGAGATCCTTTAGGGGCCCTTCCATCTCCATAAAGACTTCCAGAAATCATTCGGCTAGGAATCTGGAACAAGAGCCAAATATGCACTTTTTGAAGAAAATTCTCCATGAGGTGATCCTTTCCAAGCTATACAGTCATCTCCTAGCGAATTTGAGGGGGGGGGGGGGGGGGGGTGTTGTGACTCCGGCAAGTGTACCGGGTCGTCGCAAGTAATAAAAATAAACACGGTAAGTAATTACCGAGGTCGAACTCAAGGATTGGGTTACCAATTCGACTAATCCGCGGGAAGTCAGATATGTTCGGTCAAGTTACGGAAGAAGGTGGTTGAGAGAAAGAGAATAATAGCGAAATTCAACTAACAATCTAAATAAACTAATTAACTAAAAATCAGAAAACTGAAATGTCCAAGGTCACAAATCCACCTACCCAATATGTACACCCAAGTGATGATGAATTCCTCCCTAGGTTCAATTACAATGTCAACCGGGACCCCTAATTTCTCCTAAATCCACTTCGTGCTCATTAGGACGTATTCGATGATTTGAGTTAATTACTTGCTAGGTCTCTTAACCCTAATCTCGATTCTCGTTAATTCGTGTTCCCTATAAGGTCGCACCGATCTCCTATTCACTCTCGTGAAATATTCGATCGATGATTCTAATTCAAGTTCTAAACGTGAATCGTGACTAAGCCTCATCAACGTTAACAAGTCAATCACGCAACACGTATGATCAACACATTCAAATCAGAATTAGAAAACAAGAATTGAATTAAGGAGAAAGACATACATCAAATCGGATTTACATCGCCATGGGTGGCTTCATCGTTCCCTCGGACGACGGGATTAGTTCCTCATGCTCATAGACAAGCGATCGGACATAATCACCATCGTAAAATAAAAAGAAACCTGAAAAGGAGACGCAGCTCCAAGGAGAAATAATAATTAGTAACTCTTGCCCCTAACCTAAGTGGAAAACTGCCTTCTAAAGTTGGATCCTCCAATTCTGATATGCAACAGCCCTTAAATAGTAATCCCGATCTGCGCTCTCTCACGAGGCGAGCAGACTTTCGCGAGGCGAGAATTAAAATTAGCGCGCTTTCAATTTAAACTCTCGCGAGGCGAAGGTATGTTCGCGAGGCGAGTCTTCAATTCTAGGCTGTGACCTTCATCACGGCTGGGCCGTGATGGTCTCTGACTTCCAGGGTCTTCAAACTCTCGCGGGGCGAGAGGCTTCTCGCGGGCGAGTCTTCAACCTTAAAGCGCCACGGGCGTGGTATTCATCACGCCAAGCCGTGATGCTCTCTCTCTTGCATGTCTTCAAGATTCGCGGGGCGAGACAAAACTCTCTTGGCGAGACTGAAGTGATTACTTTTGTAGCTTTGCTTACCTTAAGGCTCGCGGGGCGAGCATACACTCGCGAGGCGAGTGTCTCCGCACTCTGCAATTTCCCACGCTTCGACTTTCCTTGACTCCCGGAGCTTCACTTATTTAACCTGAAACAACAAAAGCACCCACAAGCGTAATTCTATTCAAAATAACCTAAAAACTACACAAAATACGCAAAATGAGTCGAAGTCCAACTTAGGAACAAAACAAGGCAAATTTGGGCGAAAACGAGAGTGAACTCGAATAAATAGGCACATAAACCCTAGCTCATCTAGTCATAAAACTAGATAAGCCAGAGGCTTATCAAAATACCCCAAACTTAAACCTTGCTTGTCCCCAAGCAAGCTTAAAACTCAAACACGACTCAAGACTTGGCAAGCCTAAAGGAATCAATCGATTTCGCACAAATTTAATGCAACTTTACAAAACAGTTTTTCTCCAATGATCTCCCCCCTACATCAATGTAATCCCCACATTCATTTACTTTAAACCATTGAGAACTCATCATTCATTCCGTCATTACTCTAAGTTGAGGATCAGAGTTACACACAAAGGAAGATCAGCTATCTCAAAAAATTGCCTTCCTCACAAGGGCATTTAAAATTTCACTCATTCGCTCAAGTTTGTCAAGGTTATCAACTTTTTCACTCAATTTCACTTATTAAGGGCACTTCCCATGAATTTGATTTTCATCTCAAAAATGGTTCCCACGAAAACATGCATGCAACATCAGAAGGTCTTTTAAAGGTTGTAATGGGGCCTGGCTTAGGGTAGGATAATAAAGGATGTTTAGGCTTAAGTCCCTAGGAACTAAGAGAGCATGAGCATTTTACACATTTTCCACTCAAATTCCTTTTTCCATTTTTCTTTTTGTCTCGGGTGACTACAGCCTTTTTTCCTTGCTCATCTTTTTTTTTTTTTTTGCCCCTTTTCCTTTGGCAATTTATTTTGAATAAATTTTTTTTTTTATTGCCTTGAGTTTCAACCTTTATTTTTCTTTTTCTCACCCCAAAATGACATACCTCCTTGTAGCCACCCCAAACTTAGTTTCTCACAACTTTTCTATTGCTCATTTCCATGCTCTCCTAATCCTAAGATTGGGTTAACATGGTTTTTCAGATTTTGGCTCGTAATGTAGGGTCATCAAGAAACAATAAGTCAATTGGGCTCAATTTGGATAACTAGGGAACATGCATTAGGGACGGTTCTTTTTAGGCCAAATGGTTTTTTTTCAAAGAAAATTGCCTAAATCATTTGATGCAACACATAATCATGCAAACCATAAAGAGATTCAAGCAAACTCGGGAAAGTGCAACTTAACAGTGATTCACACATTCAAAACAGAGTTGGAGGCTCAAATTCCTCACCTGGACATTTTGCAAATTGTTTGACCGAGATACGATTCCTAGTGTGTGCACCCCCCTCACCCCAAACTTATCATAAATCAAGTAATCACAACAAAGTTCTCAAAGTTCAGTTTTCAATTTTTAAGTGGGGATAAGCTTTTCTATTATTAGAACCTAGGGGGAAATCATCAATGGTCAAATAATTCATGCAATCAATCTATGCTCAATTCAATCAAAATCCAACAAGCTTGCCGACACGACATTCATACAAAAACTCTTGATCTTCTCAAATTATTCAAGAGCGACAAACAAAAACAAAACAAAAAACAAAACAAAACAAAAGTTAGGAAAAGAGAGGGATACCTAGCTTGGGTTGCCTCCCAAGAAGCGCTTGTTTAACGTCCCGAGCTTGACTTATTAAGAAGCATCCACCTGGATCCCATAGTCTGTGGTACAGGGGCCAAGAGACGCTCATCATATCAAATCCTCCACCCGGATCAAATGGTAATTGGAGTGGAGATCGTAGAAGCAATATAACCTTATCATCAACTCCACCCAGCCAGTGTGTGAAAACTCCATTGACCTCTTCAATTATGAATTCACTTCCTCTCGGGTCAAATGGTGTTTTCTCGAGGAAGTGTGCCAGACGAGTGGGAGGGTATAACTTACCCATGTCCACACATGCATGCAAGCCAACATAGTTATCCAATGCATCAAAATCAGGTTGCTTGGCAAGCATGGTGAAGTCCTCTGCCACTTTATCTTCTTCTTGATCTCTACCCCCTTGCTCCGGTGCCTTGTCCTTTGCCAACTCCTCTTCCTCTGGTTGCTCTTCCTCATCATGTGGTTGTTCCTGGGCTTTGTCGCTTGTCAATTCCTTTTCCTCCGGTTGTTCTTCCTCAACATGTGGTAGTTCTTCCTCAACTCCCTGAGAACTCGTTACACCCCAGTCATATCCCAACACCCCACTGCTTCTAGTTGTTGTGGCATTGCATTGGTTCTTAGGGTCGTTCTCGGTATCAACTGGGAGAGTCTCTGGGGGACACTCATTTAGTTGTTTGGTGAGATGGGCAATCTGCATCTCTAGATTCTGAAGTGTCACCCCTGCCAACTTATCAATTGTCGCATTCATCTTCTCAAAAGATGTGGCTGTAACAGTTGACAACTTCTCAAGAGCCAACTCCCAAGGTTGTGGTTGCCAATTCTGTTGAGGTTGTTGTTGCCAGGCTAGACCATCGTCAACATTACTCCAAGCGACATCCGGATGGTCTCTACTCATATCACCCCAATACTGATTCTGATAGTTGTTCTGGGGCACGCTGTCATTATGCCATGGTTCCACATATACTTCAGGGAAGTAGAACGGACAACTCCAAGTGTCATGGTTCCCATCACAATATTCGCAACCCGGAAGCATTCCTTCGTGTACCTCGCATACAAAACAAGGCAAGACCAAGTGGAATCAAAGAAGTAGAGAGATAGTAGAAAATAAAAAGAAAATAATAAAAATAAAAATAAAAAATAAGAACAAAAATAACTTAACCAAATAATCAAACTCCCCTAAAATCAGAAAAACTGGTTGTGCCAATCCCCTAAGAACGGCGCCAAAAACTTGTTGTGACTCGGCAAGTGTACCGGGTCGTCGCAAGTAATAAAAATAAACACGGTAAGTAATTACCGAGGTCGAACTCAAGGATTGGGTTACCAATTCGACTAATCCGCGGGAAGTCAGATATGTTCGGTCAAGTTACGGAAGAAGGTGGTTGAGAGAAAGAGAATAATAGCGAAATTCAACTAACAATCTAAATAAACTAATTAACTAAAAATCAGAAAACTGAAATGTCCAAGGTCACAAATCCACCTACCCAATATGTACACCCAAGTGATGATGAATTCCTCCCTAGGTTCAATTACAATGTCAACCGGGACCCCTAAATTCTCCTAAATCCACTTCCGTGCTCATTAGGACGTATTCGATGATTTGAGTTAATTACTTGCTAGGTCTCTTAACCCTAATCTCGAATTCTGTTAATTCGTGTTCCCTATAAGGTCGCACCGATCTCCTATTCACTCTCGTGCAATATTCGATCGATGATTCTAATTCAAGTTCTAAACGTGAATCGCTGACTAAGCCTCATCAACGTTAACAAGTCAATCACGCAACACGTATGATCAACACATTCAAATCAGAATTAGAAAACAAGAATTGAATTAAGGAGAAAGACATACATCAAATCGGATTTACATCGCCATGGGTGGCTTCATCGTTCCCTCGGACGACGGGATTAGTTCCTCATGCTCATAGACAAGCGATCGGACATAATCACCATCGTAAAATAAAAAGAAACCCGAAAAGGAGACGCAGCTCCAAGGAGAAATAAGAATTCGTAACTACTGCCCTAACCTAAGTGGAAAACTGCCTTCTAAAGTTGGATCCTCCAATTCTGATATGCAACAGCCCTTAAATAGTAATCCCGATCTGCGCTCTCTCGCGAGGCGAGCAGACTTTCGCGAGGCGAGAATTAAAATTAGCGCGCTTTCAATTTAAACTCTCGCGAGGCGAAGGTATGTTCGCGAGGCGAGTCTTCAATTCTAGGCTGTGACCTTCATCACGGCTGGGCCGTGATGGTCTCTGACTTCCAGGGTCTTCAAACTCTCGCGGGGCGAGAGGCTTCTCGCGGGGCGAGTCTTCAACCTTAAACTGCCACGGGCGTGGTATTCATCACGGCCAAGCCGTGATGCTCTCTGTCTTGCAGGTCTTCATGATTCGCGGGGCGAGACACATCTCGCGTGGCGAGACTGAAGTGATGACTTTTGTTGCTTTGCTGACCTTCAGGCTCGCGGGGCGAGCATACACTCGCGAGGCGAGTGTCTCCAGACTTGCAATTTCCACTGCTTTTCGACTTTCCTTGACTTCCGGAGCTTCACTTATTTAACCTGAAACAACAAAAGCACCCACAAGCGTAATTCTATTCAAAATAACCTAAAAACTACACAAAATACGCAAAATGAGTTGAAGTCCAACTTAGGAACAAAACAAGGCAAATTTGGGCGAAAACGAGAGTGAACTCGAATAAATAGGCACATAAACCCTAGCTCATCTAGTCATAAAACTAGATAAGCCAGAGGCTTATCAGGGGGGGGGGGGGGTGGAAAAGGCTCTGATTATGTTTATTGTTTCAAGTGGAAGAAGCTGTTGCATAGCAGAAAAGTTCCACTCTCCATTGTTGAGTGCAAAAGAAGCCACTGAGGAATTTTATCCAACCTCATCAATTGGTACTATAACTGATGAAATTAGGGGATCACCTTCATCCAACCAGGTTTGACACCATAACTTAGTTCTATTTCCATTACCTACACAGAATTTTAAATTAGTTAAAAGAACATGCCAAAAGAGCATATTGATTTCTGTAACATCCCTGGCTTCTCTATGGATTGACGACTGACCCCACAGGCCAACACAGGTCTTTTCAGTGTGCTTTGTCCTCACTCACACGCTTCCTGGAAAAACTTCCCAGGAGGTCACCCATCCCATAATTGCTCCAAGTCAAGCAAGCTTAACTGTGGAGTTCTTAAGTGATGGACTATCGAAAAGAAGATGTATCTTGTTTGTATGGGTAGTACCAATCAATTCCTTTAAGTCATCCTTAACTGTACAGTCCCATACATGTACAGTCTCGGAATCCCTTAACTTATGCAATCTCATACCTACACAGTCTCAAGAACCCTCTCATTCGGGTGTGTAATTGGTTCATTCATGTGTCCCTCCGCCTAGAAGCCTTCCAGGAGCCACTCCTTGTCCGTGCTCTCTTTGCACCAGCGACCACTCCCCGCCCTCGTCAGCACCCGGGTGTTACATGCCCACCAGCTTCCGCCTGGTTCGTCCCCGAACCACACCGTACTGTGAGAGGTGCCGCTTTGATACCATTTGTAACATCCCTGACTGCTCTATGGATTGACGACTGACCCCACAGACCAACATGGGTCTTTTCAGTGTGCTTTGTCCTCACTCACATGCTTCCTGGAAAAACTTCCCAAGAGGTCACCCATCCCATAATTGCTCCAAGTCAAACACGTTTAACTGTGGAGTTCTTAAGTGATGGACTGCCGAAAAGAAGATGCATCTTGTTTGTATGGGTAGTACCAATCAATTCCTTTAAGTCATCATTAACTGTATAGTCCCATACCTGTACAGTCTCAGAATCCCTCAACTTATGTAGTCTCATACCTACACAGTCTCAGGATCCCTCTTATACGGGTGTGTAATTGGTTCATTCATGTGTCCGTCCGCCTAGAAGCCAGCCAGGAGCCGCTCCTTGTCCGTGCTCTCTTTGCACCAGCGACCACTCCCCGCCCTCGTCAGCACCCGGGTGTTACGATTTCCATATATTAGAATCATAGGGATTAGCTTTGCATTGTAAATTTTGGGTCAACCCCTATCATACTTCCCTTTAAGAACTTGAACCCGGAGATCACTAGGTTTAGTTAACACTTTCCAGCCAATTTTCAACATCAAAGCATTATTCATTGTGAGAGATCTTTGAAGTTATGTCCCCCTGCATTTCTTGGCCTTCAAAGAGTCCTCCAATTTAGCAGGTGCACTTTCCTCTGCTGAACTGAGTCGTCCCATATAAATTTCCTTTGTGCTTTTTCAATTGCTAGCCATGTTGACTTTGGGATTTTTTCGTGCTGCATCTGAAATGTAGCCAAAGAGCCTAGTACAGAACCTGTTAGGGTTACTCTACTAGCTATTGAAAGACACTGTTGTTTCCAACTACATAACTTGGCTTGTACTTTGTCAAGAATATGACTATATCTGCTATTTGACACTCTTCCTCTCAATATTGGAGCTCCCAAGTACCTGCCTATATCTTTTGAAACATTGAAACCACTACAACTTGAGATAGCATTAGCTTCAGAATCAGAAATATTTTTGGAAAAGCAAACACTTGTCTTCTTGGCATTAACTTTTTGGCCAGAAGCAGAGCAAAACAGATTTAAACAAGATAAAATTATTTGCATTTGTTCAACACTTGCCTTAGTAAATAGCAGTAAATCATCAACAAATATAAGATGGGATATGTTAGGACCTTGTCTACCCGCCCTCATAGGTTTCCAAAACCCCTCATTAACATGATCAGCTATTATGTGAGATAGATATTCCATACATACTACAAAAATGTAATGGGATAAGGGGTCCCCTTGGCGGATACCTCTACTTGGCCTAAAACTTTCAGATTTTTCCTCACTCCACAAAACCTTAAAGGAGGATTAGGAAATGCATCTCGTAACAATACTAATAAAATGATTATCTATTCCTAAGGACAAAAGGCAGTGATGTATAAAGGTCCCATCAAGACGATCATATGCCTTTTCTAGGTCAATCTTTATAGCCATGAATTTTTTCTTTCCCTCCATTTTCCCCATAGAATGAAACATTTCTTTAGCTATTATAATATTGTCATGTATATTCCTTCTTGGAACAAAGCTTCCTTGGAAGGGAGAAATAATTTTATCAAGGAAAGGTTTGATTCGGTTAACTAATATCTTAGTAAAACATTTTAATATAACATTACAAAATGTAATAGGGCAGAATTGATTTATATATTCAGGATATTCAATTTTAGGAATTAGAACTAAGAGAGTATTATTTACCTCTTGTAGCAGATTAGGATTAAGCCAAGCAGCTAGAATAAACTTCGAAATAGAAGGACCTACCAACTCCCAATTTTGTTGATAGAATATTCCAGGGAAACCATCCTCGCCTGGGACCTTGAACGGGCCAATGTTAAACATGGCATGTTTAGTTTCTTGTTGGGTCACTTGTGAGCCAAGAATAGACATAGAGAGTTGGTCTATGGAGGGAAAATTGCTCCTGGTCACATGAAAGACTCTTGGGGTAGAATCCTCACAGAACAGGTTCTTATAATATAGGACAACATTCTCTCTGAGTGAATCTTGATAAAAAATCCATTCTCCTTATGAATTTCTTAGAGACAAGGCCTTATTTCTTCGTCTTCTTATAATTGTTTTGGTGTGATAGTACCTCGTATTCTGATCCCCATCCTTAATCCACTCCGTTCTATGCTTTTGGAACCATAATATTTCTTCCTGAGCTAGGAAGGGGTTAGCCCTATATGAGAGGGCTTTCTGAATACCATTTAGTCGATCTAGGAGTGATCTCTTTTTATAATGTATATTCCAGAATACATATCTATTCCAGGAAGGCAACATCATAGCTAAACTTTGCATATTTTGAGAAAGGGGAATGTCCTGCTACCATACTGATGTGAGCAGATCAGAAAAATTCTCATGATTGAGCCAAGAAGCTTCAAACCGAAAGGGTCTGTTAGCAGCTACTATAGGCACACCTTTCAATCTGATTAAAAGGGGATGATTGAGACACCTCGTTTTGCCCCGGTGTTTTATTAGATTAATTCCCTCTTAATTCATTTCTTAATCGCACGCTTAGCGTGAAAAATACGTAAAAATTAAAACTTCAGTTAAATAACATACAACTTTAGTTCATCAAAAATAACACACCATATTTAAGTGATACATGCACACTTAAGTCTTATAATCATATTACAAAACATTGTTGAGGATATCCTCTCAGTAGGATACCTCACATGCATATACTTAACAACAATCATACTTAGCGGGAAATATAAAATACTCCTTAGACACACTGGCCATAATGTCTATACTCTAATCACCATGGGTCACGGCTCGACCTCCAGCCTCTGGTTCGTAAGGAGTACCATCCAACACCTCCACAACCTTCGTTTCATATAGGGTTCCGTCCAGCTCCTCAGCAACATAATCCTCCATCGGGTCTTCTAACGTAAATAAAGTAAACCCACAAAAATACAGAAATATAGGGGATAAGAAGCAATTCTATCATCAAAAAGCGGAAAAGAATCATAGCATATTATACAATAATTGTCACAAACATAACATCATTCAACACTAACTATCCTCCATAAATCACTATATCAACCTCCACCCACACATGCAATCTAACACTTTATACTGACGTGGCCACTACTATTTCCTTCACGCATTCCTTGTGGGGAATGTCAGTCAAATTGTTCAAGCAACGGGTTCCAAATTCCCGATGCACATTCTCTTCCATGGTGAGAATGCTCACGGAAAGCAATGACACTATAGCTGCATGATGCTCCCGGTGCACACCCCTTCCATTCCCGGGGGTGCTCAATGAAATTAAATGACACTATAGCTGCACAACCTATTTCTAAGGTGGAACGGTCTAGCGAGAACTCTTGACCTTGTATATTCCAAATATACGGTTGTGAACAACAACGCAAACACATGAATCTCACCAACCCACATTAATAACATCCTAGTGCCTTAACCTTCCATCAAAATCTTAACACATATTCTATGTCACACTTCCTCTTTAAAATAACTCATTTAGGTTAGGCACCTCTAAGACACCAATATCCTCACACCCAAACCAACAATTATCTCTCGAACAACATATATCTTTGCTTAAAATCCACTATGCACAATATTAAAAACCAGGCAGATCATGCATAACACAATATCAGAAAATATTCAAACACCAAAAATAATAAGTCACATGCAGGTAGAATACCTCAACCAGCGTATCACAATAAATTCAATATCATAAAGTCAGACATCATCAAATACTTAAAATCAACCTAATGTCGATAAACCTACAATCCCCGAATCACTATTGGTTTTACAGAAAAGGTTTCCAATGTGATTTTGGTCTTGTCGATTACTCAACGACTAGTAGGGTTTAGGTCTCCCTACACAATTATTATATAATATACTACTTATCGATTTCCGATGATGGAATGGTTCTTTCCCCCACCTGAGTTATCACCGGAATTCTGACTTCGACGATCCTCGTTTTCACACCACAGTTTAAAAATTTCTCCTTCAACCAAACAACACAACTATAATTAATTAACAAAATCACTCTTAACCTAAATAGCTAGGTTTCGACCTCCTAATTCAAAATAGGGTTGGGATTCTTTTCTCATTCCATGCTTTTGGATTCTAGTTCCTATAGTCTTAGATAGCTTAGATAAATTGTCATAACTTGAAAATATGAACAAAATATTCCAATCTTATTTTAGTTAAGTTTCAACCTTGTATAAAAAATTAGACTAGGAATTTCCTTTTGACTCACACTTTTGGATTTATGCTAGTAAGACCTTAGAGAGCATTAATCAACCAATAGGTTTCACAAATCAAACAAAACTTTTCAACCTTTTTATGTTAGGGTTTCGGCCCAAATTATAAATTTAAGCTAGGGATCTTTGTTGAACTTAAGCTCTTGGATTACGATCATATAGATGCTAGAGAGTTTAAAACAAACAATAGATTTCACAAATGGATCAAAAATACCAAACCCATTTTTCCTAGAGGTTTCAGCCAAAAATGGTTATTAGGGAAGGAAAATGTTTTTGATTACATGCTCTTGGATAATGAAAGTAATGGTCATAACTAGATCATAGAAATTGGTTTCACATTTTTACGATTTTTCTACAATTTTCTAGAATTATTCAAAGTTCTAGATCTAGAAATGGAAAACTATGAAATATGAAGAACAAAAGCTTACACAAGATAGGAGATGATCATGTTACCTCAAGTTAGGAAAGTAGAAGAAGGAGATTGATGATCTTGGCAAGTTTCTTCAATGGAAACACTTAAAGCTTTTGAAGATGATAATGGAGTTTGTGAAGAAAATGAAGAAGAAGAATGAAAAAGGTGAAGAGAGAAATGGGGAGGGGGGCTGCGGCCTTGATGGGCTTTTATAGGGAAAATCTTAGGCCTTGTTTGGTTTTTAGCTTTTATATTAATGGGTTTTATGATTATTTAATTAATATATGATTAACTATGGTTAATAATTAACTTAACTAGGGTTACCTTTCTAACTATGGTTAATAAACATGTGGCTCGCATTAAATGAAGGTGTGACTGATTTTGGTCCACAAGAATTAACCATGGTTTCTTAACCATGGTTAAAATTTAACTAAACGTCGGTTATGTTAAGCTAAAAAGAGCATTTTGGCTATTTCGCTTAAAAACTCATAATTTCTAACATTAATTGCATCATAAATTATTGATGAGTCATCCCATAGATCAGCTCCTCTGGTGTCCCGTTCTATCTCTACAATTCCGTTGCCAATTCCGTTGGTTTCCCGATTAGGGTTTTACGCCCGAATAAAAGCGTAATATTTCGTTTTTAGTTGAAAATTTTCAAACTAACCAAACTCGTTGGAAATATGATTTAAATATAAACCATTTCGTTCACGAGTCAAAATTAGGTTTTCTTATCATTAAAATCTTACTGTCAGTGAAACACCGACCGTTTTCCGTTCGAACTTTCACCAAAATTTGTCCGAATAAACATAACATTTTATTTCTGATCAGAAATTTGGAAAATAGAATTCCTCACGGACAAAATATAAAAAATCTACAAATTTCAGTTTCGGGTCATATTAGGGTTTTCTGCCGGTATAAAATTATACTGTTAGTAAAAACGCAGAACGGTTTCCTTATGAGTTTTCAACCCAAAATTTCACTGTAACTTTCTACCATAAGATAAAGCATGAATATGATTTTGTTTTATCCAAAATCATTTTCTTGGTGTCGAATAAAAATATAATTAAATATATTTTTACTGTTAAAACGGCATAATTAAAAAAACAGGCTGTTACAATGATGATTTGAATTGGTTCTAGGGAGGACCACAACAACTGCTTCCACAAACCTGGTTCGCCAAGAAGCATTACATAGATCCCGATCCAATCTTTTGAATACCCTATCCATATCTTGCCATTTGGGACCTCTCCAAGTAAACCTAGGACCAATAAACCCTAGATCAATTAGATTACATTCATTGATCCAGGATTGAAAGCTCTCGCATATTGTATAATCTAAATCTCCTCTTCCTTTCTTTTCATCTGCATTTGCAATTTCATTGAAGTCTCTTAGAACCAGCCAATCCATATTAATTGTATGAGAGATGTTGAGAATAGCCTCCCAAAGCACAAAATGTTTTGAAACTCTTGGGATAACATAGATCACAGTGAATAACCATGGATTAGAAGAGCCATATGAGATTTTCATGTGCAAATATTGTTTGTGTGCAACAATTTGGTTAATACATATCTCAGCTCTGTTCCAAAGTATTCAAATTCCCCCAGAGAAACCTCTTGCTTATCTAGGATTTGAAAATTGAAACCCAAGTTCCTAATAACACTTTGAGCTCTATCTCCACTCACTCTTGGCTCCTGCAAGGTAAGGATATCAGGCTTGTTAATTCTTATTATATCTTTTAGGGTTCTACCAAACTCATTACTAGAAGCACCACGAATGTTCCAATTTAAAATAATCATAAATGATATAAAAAGTTTAGGGAAAGAAAACATCAAGCTTGCATAGCATCCGGGGATACTTCATGATTTGTAGCAGTTCCAATCCCTTCATGGATGGGATCCTCTTGCATGGAATCTATTCTTACCTCTAGGACAAAGTTGAGGGGGTCTGGAGGTTTAAGGTTAATTCCATTAGCATCATTTTGGCGTTTTTCACTTGAGAAGAAGGGGATACTCCTTGACCAGGAACTCCTTCCATCTCCATGAAGACCAGAGTCTCTTCAACAATAGAGACCTCCTGCATTAAAGGAGAACTGATCTCAGCACCCTGTTGATAATCTTTATTGGGGTTCTTTGGATCATCAGATTCCTTGTGACGAGGAGAAGACTGCACTTCCTGAGATTTTTCCTGCTCTTGATTCATCATGGCTTTATCCTTTCTCATCCGGCTTCCTGTTTTGAACTTTTTAGCCTTAGGGGCAGGAGTTGCTTGAGCATTGTGTGCCCCATCAGGATTCCTTATAAATGTATGAATGGACTCATCACCAACACTGTTAGTAGGAAAATCCTGAAAATTTTGATTCGAATAACCTTTGTAATGGCCAAGAACATTTTCTTGAATTTTCTGGTTTTTTTTGGGATCTTGGATGCCTACTGATTTCTTCTGCAATTTTGGATTATATATTATATTAGCCGCCATCCTTCTTGGTCTTCGGGGTCGAGTAACCAACATCCAAGGACCATATTGTCCTGTTTCATCCTCATTTTGTGGAGGCACCTCCTTCAAACCTGCAACCTCACCACTTTTGGCAGGAACTCCCTCCTGTGGAGATTGTTGGGGCTATAAATATCTAGTGGGAGGATGAACTTGATGGATACATGCGTCCTTCTCACAGCCATATTTGCCACAACGAAAACATTTAAGGTGGATACCTTCATATTCTATACACATAGGTCTACCTTTTAAGCTATAATGAGCTCTTAAAGGTTTTTCAAGGTCAATCTGCACACAGACTCTAGCAAACTCACCTCTAGTTTGCATAGTAGTAGTGAGATCCACTTTAAAGGTCTTGCCAATCTTGTTCCCCATAATATTTAGGAATTCTTGATCATAAAACTCCATAGGTAAGTCTGGAAACCTTATCATCCACGGCCCACCGGTTAAAGCAAATTCATAATCTTCTTGGGTACCAAATTTAGCCAAGAAGAAGTCATTTCCCAGATCAATCAACCGCACAATGCCAACTGTAACACCCTCCTTGGGCATTACATAACTAACTCAAATTTCATAAAAACTTATTAGATAAAAAGAAATGATGGTTTTCTTTCAAAAAATAACTTATGTAACTCTCTATAAGTCATGAAAGTTGGTAGAAAAATTTTCGTACATAATACTGGAAAAAAAAATTTAAGCCATGCATTAAAATAGTAAAACCATGTCTCACACATCTACATACAAATCCTGGGACATAAAACAAACAAGACCATCACCTTGTACAAATTTTTCGGAAACTATTTTTAACACAAAACTAGATCTCAAACTGGAAATTCACAAGGAAAACACATGTACAGACCTTCTCAAAACCAAAAGACCCAAAAAGAAATCCTAGGCTGGTCGCTCTAAAAGTTATCCACTAGAGAAATCCCGTGGTCATCACCACATTCAACAACCCCTTCCAAATAGGGACTGATAACCCGAGTGAAGCTAGAAACTCCTCTACCTCATCTGTACATGAAAACCGTATACCACAAAAATAGAAAACCAAACAGAAATAATGCAAAGGTGAGATACCAATATATGAGTTTTATCATAGCAGTCACATACACGACTCACAAAACAATAGCATATGACCACAACATAACATAACATAGTATCACAATTATTTCAACAGGGATTCATACCCGACAACCAAATGCATTATGTAAAACATTTCATGTCACTTCAATATTCACTATCTATTTCATAATCTCCGGAGATCCTAACTTCCCTTCGTCGAGGATGATAGGATCGCGATAATGCCTATAACACAATTGTTTCGCATTGGGCCGGCCTCTCAATTTATGTCTAATCCCCAATTGTTCTAAGGTATCGTATCTCACCTAAATAATATTGAATAGTTCCCTATTGAGTACATTCGTGCAGGGTAACCGAGTTCCACAACCCGAGATTGCTACCCCGAGCATTTCGTGGATTTCGAGCCTGAATGTCCCTAATAGACCCAAAGACTAAAGAGTATATCTCTGGCCCGTAACTATCCAATTTGTCAATTCACCTTATGTGAAACTGTAGCTCGATACACAATGGCACGTCTGTCAGACTATGCATGTAAAATCAATGGTTTTCTCGTTTTGTTTTTCTTTTTCGCTTCGTTCTTTCCTCATCGAGGCTTAAAGCTCTCGACTGTTTCCTTTCAGGTATTAATTAAACTTTGATACCAACTTAAAATTTTAGAATTTTCATCAAGGGTTGAAAATCCCTTTCACAAGCGAACACTAGTCCGACGTCTTGAAACTCTAGGTTCTTCTTAGTAGGAACACTAGCCCCGCTTTACCGGCACTCCGAATTCAGCCCGAATCTCGACAATCCAAATCTAGCTCGGGTTTTATAGCTCGGTCATCTAGGTCCTTTCCTTTCCTCAAAACTCAAACAGGAATTCTAGTCCGTACTTCGGCAATCCAGACCTAGCCCGTAATTTCGGCAATCTAGATCTAGCCCGTCGTTTCGGTAATCTAGGTCCTTTCCACTTTCCTCTTTTACACTTGGTTTTTCGTTCAGTGAAAACTAAATTGAAAAACAAAAGTTCAAAAGTTTCTCAACCTTGTGCCATAAATATATTTTCGCTCTTGTAAATACGTTTTTGCAGAGTCCATTGCATTCATAATTCATTTTTTGGAAAAAACTAAAATCCATTAAAACCTTTTCTCAACACTTTTAGCCAAAACAAAAGATTTTTGTAAGTAAATTCATCGTAGATTATTTTTCTAAATATTTTCATCTAGAGTAAAACTTTTCATAAAATTAAAACTTTTCTTTAAAAAGGCTTTTCCTTAAATACCTTGGAAACATTTTCATAAGTTTTCATCTTCTTTTTCTTCTTTTCGAAATGTTTTTGGGAATTTAAAATAAATGCGACTTATCACCAAATCGTCCTTACTAACACTCATTTAAAATTCTTCCATAACTTTCTCAAAATGTGACTTTAAAAAAAAATCTTCAAGTTATAATAACTTTTATTCTTAAAAGGCTTTACACTTGAATTTGAAATCAACTCTCAACTTTTTTGTTTTAAGTCTTTGAGTGACTTAGTCCTCATTTAACAAGCATTCACATAATCAATAACAAAAACTCTAAAAACTCCAATCATCAAATCAAACTCCAATCATCTACTCAACGACATCATTACTATAATCAAAACTCAACATACACTCAAAACACAACAAATAAGTATTAACTACTAAAACTCCTCAGGTAAACTCTATTTACCTTTGTAGACTAGAAAAAGATGCTTTCCTTGACGCATTCAACAGTTAGCTTCCAAGAATGAAATTCAGGTTCTCTCAATCTAGCGCAGTCACAAACCATCATCCAGAGAGAGCATTCCAAACACATTCAACAACCAAACAACATAAAAATCAATATTCTCAACATCAAACATAAAATTCAAAGGAAATTATATATTTATCTTAACAAAACTTATTTGATTTCTCAATAAATTCAATTTGGGTAAAAATGGTTTTTCACAAAAATTGGGGAAACTTTGCTTTGCTTGGAGGATCATGAAATTGAACTTAGAAATGATCAATTACAAGTCCTAATTACACTAAAACTGAACAAATTTCATGATTGAAGTAAAATGAAAAGTTAGGGTTTTTGAGTGAAATAGGGGAAAATTAAATCTAGCCAAAGAACAATGAAATTAGTTGAGGGAAACACTAATTCATAGTCCCAATTGCACAAAATAAGGCTCAATTTCAAAATCCAAAACCAAAATCAATTGCTAGGGTTAGGGTTTCAAAATCAATTTGGGGTTTTTTACAAAATAGAAGAGATTAGGGGTAAAACACTTACCCAAGATGAAGAGGAAAGGAAAGGGCGGCCAAACGTGGTTGTGGCGGCTCCGACGACGCGGTGGCAGCGACTGAGGACGGTGGCGACGCAATTTCTGAAGCAACCATGACCAAAGAAGAGAAGATAAGCTCAAGGGAAGAAGTAAAAGAGGTTAAGAGGAACTCACATGGTGGGAAACCACCATGGAAGACGGCGGCCGAAGCTTACCGCGGTGGGGGACGCAATTTCGATCAGCGGAGCAGTGACCGGAGCATGCAGGGACGCGATCGACGTGCGGCCTTCTCCTCCCTTGCGTCGGTCGAGCGGCGTCCGGTGGTTGTGCAGGGGTGTCAAGGAAAGAGTTGTCTGGGTTAGAGAGGAAGAGGTGGTTCAAATGAAGAAGAAGGAAAGAAAATCAGGGGGGGGAATTTTCTTTTCTTTTCTTTTCTTTTTAGTTAATAATAGGTAAAATGGGTGGTTGAAATTAATTTTAGAAAAAAGAAACAATATTAACCATTATATTTTAAAAACAATCAGAAACAAATATATAGTTTAAAAATTTCAATTAGAGTAAAGATTGTTAGTTGAATTGATCTATCAAGAAAATCAATGATCCAAAATTAATCCCAAATTAATTTCAAACCATCATATTTTCATATCTAAAAATTAAATAGAGTAAATTATGAAAATAATTTTCTTTCAATCATATTATTTAAAATATTTTTCTAAACTAATACTAATAGTGACAATAACATAATATTATTGTCTAGTAAGCGTGCATACATTGAAATGAGTCAGTGTTAACGCACTTAATAAAATAATTTTAAATGAGTAATTAAAATTACTCAAATCAAAACAATACAAAAATAAATTAAAATAATTACCCATATAATTAATCACTCCGAATAAAATAATATAAAAATATACATATATATATACACACACACACATACACACACACACATACTAGTGTAGTTGCCCGTGTGAGAGGCACGTGCATCCATTAGATGATTATTTTTGTAATAGTTTATTATAAATAATTTCAACTTAAACAACATTAAATGTATTATTTTTTTGAATATAAAATAATACTATTGTGTGCAACAGTTGGATTCGTATATTCAATAGTTAATGAATAACAGGCTACATGACAAATTTGTATGATAAAAATTTTAGTTGGTTTTATAAAAGCTTGACTTTTCATTACGGATGAGTTCATGATATGCAATATGTTAATCTTTTATGTTTATGAAAAGAATACACATTTCAATTATATTATAAGTTATTGTATTAAACATTTATATAACAACAACAATAGAAGATACTTTGATGAAAAGAAAGCAATCATACTTTGATATTCGACACTATTTTAAATATCTGTGATCATGTTACTTAGGATAGGTTATAATATTGGATTGTTATGTTCAATTTAAGTATCATATTATTTCTTCTTTTATTAATTTTTTGTTTTCCGTAAGTTTATATTTTTTGTAAATTTTTATTTTGTTTTCTGTAAGTTTTTATTAATATGAGACAATGATTTTATTTTTCATAAGAAAGTGACATGTGTCGCCCGTTTATTCGTCCACAATAAAATCATGCTACAATTTAAATTTAAGAAAATACCCTAGTATGAATAACACAATAATTAAAATAATTAATTAAATATTTATTTTTTTAAGAAAATGTCAGATGTCATCAGTGACACGTGTTGTCCATTTATTCGTCCACGAAAAATCAAGCTACCATTTGTTTTAGACAAATTATCTAATATTTAACCATTTTATATTAATTGTTAAATTCATCAAACACGAAGGTGAAAATAAAAAAAATTAAAAAAAAGAAGACAATATAATAAATAATAATACAATAAGTAGAATAATAATATAAATAATTTTTATTTTAAAAACTCCAGAGGCCAAAAATCTACGTGGGCACGACGCATGACATTTGGAGCCGACCTTTTCGTCCACAGCAAAAGAATGACACAGTTAAAAATAAGAGAAGACCCATTAAGCTACCATTTGTTTTAAACAAATTATCTAATATTTAACAAATTTATATTTAAATTGTTAAATTCATCAAACACGAAGGTGGAAATAAAAAAATTGAAAAAAGATGGCAATATAATAAATAATAATACAATAAGTAAAATAATAATCTAAATATTTTTTATTATAAAAAATCCAGTGGCAAAAAATCTACGTCGACAAGGCCCATGACATCTGTGAAATAACCAAAGTTAACACAAGAAGGGTGGTTGAATTGTGTTTACCAACTTTTTTGGGTTACTTAAAAGATTTTCGCAGGCACAACAAGCAGAAGTTAGATTAGAGAAAATCAGACGAGTGATACGTCTAATATTCAGATAGAACACACAAGCAAACAGAGAAGAGTAAAACAGAATTTGATATTCGCAATGTTAACTCCCAAAGTTAAAAGCTTAAACAAAATAATACTTAAGAAAAATAAATAGATAAGGGAAGAGGAATATCACTCAAGAGTTTTATACTAGTTCACCCCAAAATCCACAGGGCTACGTCCAGTTTCTTGGCAGCACCAAGTTTCCACTATAACTGAGCAAATTACAGTACAAGTATTCTTTGCATACCTAACCTCTTTAGGCTCAACACTCAAACAAGTATTATTTGCTCACCTAGCCTCTTCAGGCTCAACACAGTAAGGAATGAAAGTGTGTTGTGTAATTAATACAACTTGCAAGTTTTTTAGATCGCACTCAAAGAGTGGAATAAATATGAAGCATGAAAGACTGCGAATTAATATCAAATGATTGAAAGTGTATTCAACGAAAGAATGAAGAAGTTAATGAAGAGAGTAAATACTTTTGCGCAGTGTTCTTAATGATATTCAACTTCTTGTCTTCATCTTTGTTGAAGAATCTGGGCAAGTATACCCAGTCGTGCAAGTAATATGGTGGTAAGACCGGTTTATCGTATCCACGGGGACTACTACAAGTACTAACACTTACCAAACCAATTACTATCTAAGCAGATTGTTGGATTGAAGAGAGTTCTAAACTCACAAAAGCTAGAACTAACAGTATAAGAAAAAAAAACTCTTTTTGTAATTTTCTCAAACACTTGGAAAGCAATAACAGATGGTTTTCAGATATGATGAACAATGTTGGGATTAGATTTCACTAAACCTTAGCCTCATGCAATACTAAGACTACAAATCCAGTTTATTCTTCAAATATTAAAATCAACCCACAAGATTACTCAAGCCCTGATTCCTCAGATGACAAGAGCCTAAATCCATTAATAGACCCTAATTCCTTAGGTGGCCTAGATTAATGAACTTGCATTAAGATAAAGGATTATGTGATTACTAGTAAATCAAACCCTATTCCTAGATGTAAGACTTACTAGGTGAATAATTCCAGTTCTGGTTTTAATACGAATTTTCCAATTGCATATCAAAACACTAATCAAGTTATGGGGGTGCTAGCCACAACAAGCATTAAGCAAAGGAATTTAAACACTAATATGAAGGCATAAACATAGATTCATACATCAAAGCAAATACATGATGTTCAGGTTTAGCTACATCCAATCCCAACAAAAAGGGATTTAGTTACTCATAGAGAGAAACAAATCCAAAACAAAAGAAATACATATGAAAAAGGTAAGGGACTCCATGGGCTCTCCACAGCAGCCTCCAACTCCAAATTAGGTTAAAATTCTGATTCTGAGAAGTGGGTTCTTTCTATTCTGCCCTTTGGTCTCTTTTATAGGTCAGGAGAACTTGCCAGTCACGGCCGTGATGGCCATCACGGCCAGGCCGTGATAGGTTCTGCCAGGGATACGCTTCAACTTCTCCTCTGTCACGGCCGTGACACTCATCACGGCCAGGCCGTGATGCTCTCTGCCTGGAAACGCTTCAACTTCTCCTCTGTCACGGCCGTGACACTCATCACGGCCAGGCCGTGACCAATTCTGTCTGGTTGTCACGGCCGTGATGCTTATCAAGGGCGGTGCCGTGATGCCTTCCGACTTTTGCTCCTTTTTCGCTTCCTCGCTTGATCACGGCCGTGATGGTCATCACGGCCAGGCCGTGATGTGATGAGTGTGATTTCACCTCATCTTTGTCTATCATTTTGCATGCATTTTTCATGTAGTTTAGGCATTTTTTAATTATATTTTAGGTTAATTTTTCTTTGGAATGGGTAAGGCGGTTTTCGTGTGTTGTTTTGCAGATATCAAGGGTAAATTGCTCAAGATCAACCATGATGGAGTTTGGATGAAGATAGGGCTTTAAAAGTGAAGAAAATGAGCCAAACAGAGCCCATCACGGCCTAGCCGTGATGCCCATCACGGCCATGATCGAGCAAAAGCGAAAAATAACAAAGGTCAAGTCGAGTCGTCACGGCCCAGCCGTGATAGCCATCACGACCTAGCCGTGATAGCCATCACGGCCCCAGCCGTGATAGCCATCACGGCCAGCCGTGATAGCCATCACGCTTAGCCGTGATAGCCATCACGCCGTGACCCAAAACCACCACAAGTCGAAGTCGCCAGGGCCAGGCCATGATGGCCATCACGGCCGTGATGGCCATCACGGCCAGGCCGTGATGAGCATCACGGCCATGACGAGACCAACCGGTGAAGAATTTTCAAGGCAGAATCCGTCACGGCCAGGCCGTGATAGCCATCACGGCCGTGACGCGTATTACTTGGCTCGAAGTAACAGAATTGGATCTAATTTGAGTTGGATTAGGACTCTAACGCGCCCAATTCTATAAATAAGGGACGGCAGAGAGGCAGAAAACATCAGACCTTTGGGGCTACTACTCTAGGCATAGATTATAGATCTCTTCTCTTCTTCTCCTCTCTTCTCTTTTCTCGATTTTCACTATGTTGTCAACCCTGACTTGTCATCTCCATGGCAAGACCGGAGTAGTAGTTTGTTTCTAGGGATTAGGGCTCGCCCAAGTTTGTTTATGATGTAAATTTGATGTAAACTCTTTGTTAATTACGATTTGCTTTAGATTTGATTTCTAGTGTGTTATTCACTCATAAATTTCCAAGAACCGTTTATTTGCGTGACGTAGACGTTTCTAAGGAGGAACCTAGCGGTGAACTTAGGATTTCTAGGGTGTTTCACTCGTAAAGCCCGGCAGCCACTAGTTTGTGAGATGTGAATGATCCAAGGAGGAACCTAGCGGTGAACTTAGGTTATTTGCATAACTGAGACATTTCAAGGAGGAACCTAGCGGTGAACTTGGGTGTCGGACCTATAGAAGTCAGACTTGGGACTGAAATCACGAGAGTTAGAAGCCGTCCCTCGAGGAGCAACGAGTTGTCACGGAACGCAAAGGGTCCAATCTGGGATCGACTACCACGAGAGTAGGGGTCGGGTCAATTGGGCACGGCTTTTGTAACCCGAGAGGGAGCTTAAGCTATCAGAGGATAAACTCGGCTTCAAGGAAATTTCGGTAATCAACAAAGGTAAATCAGATTAGCAACATAAACAACTTCAAAGGTAACCCAAATCCCTAGGAATCTGTTTAGATAAAAAATCCCAAAAACATTTGTTTTCTGTTTTAATTGTTCTCTGCTCATCTATCTCTTAATTTCAATTCAAACCTTTTTCAAAACCCTCTTTAAAACTGTCCAGAACTAATCGATTCGAAAACCGATTGCGATTCGAGAACACAGTCTCTGTGGATTCGATATCTTTTATTACTTTACGGCAATCCGGTACACTTGCCGGAATCGCACGAGCGCGCGCATCCGCAGCGCACGACATCAAGTTTTTGGCGCCGTTGCCGGGGAACTGTGCCTTTTCGAATTTCAATTAGTTTTTAAATTGATTTTCTGGACCCTTTTCTTTTTATTTGATTTTTGTTTCTGAAATATTAAAAAAAAAATCAAAAAAAAAATCAAAAAAAAAAAAATCAAAAATTTCTTTTCCTTCTATTGTATCCATCTCTCTGTGTGTTATATGCAAAGATCCCTAAGTCTTGGGAGCCTTAGTGAGATTGATCCGGAGATCGAGAGGACCTTCCACAGACGTAGAAGACTACAAAGAGAGGGAGAAAGGTTGAGTCCCGTTCCACTCATGGCGAATCAACCGGATACAAAACCTTTGAAGGACTACGCAGCCCCAAATGCGAGAGGCTTGCGAACTGGGATTGCAAGGCCAGAGATTGAGGCGGAAAACTATACCATACCGCCCATGTTGATCAACATGATTAGGCAACATCAATTCGGAGGATTGCCTTCGGAGGACCCGACCGATCACATAGAGACATTTTTAGAGTTCACCGATGCAATCAGGATTCATGGAGCCTCGGTCGATGTTGTGCGTTTGAGATTGTTCCCCTCATCTCTCACTGGAAAGGCGAAGGCCTGGCTTAAGCAAATCCCCGCTAACACTTTGACCACTTGGGACCAACTGGAGCAGGCGTTCTTGGAGAAATTCTTCCCTCCATCCAAGACGGCCTACATAAGGACCCAGATCACCGGCTTCTTCCAGAAAGACGGAGAATCATTATCAGAAGCTTGGGATCGATACAAGGGACTGCTGGAGTCGTGCCCACATCACGGACTCGAGAGGTGGTTAATAGTGCACACCTTCTATAACGGATTGGATTACTCTTCGAAGGTGTCACTAGATTCTGCAGCCGGTGGAGCGTTTATGAATAGGCCTCTCACTGAGGCATTCAACATTATCGAGAATGTCGCCACCAACTACCACCAATGGGGATCCGAAAGAGGTAATAACCCGAACAAGATTTCGGGGGGTAAGTTTGAAGTAAGTAGCATTGATCTG
Source organism: Sophora flavescens (assembly GCA_030762895.1). Lineage (NCBI taxonomy): Eukaryota > Viridiplantae > Streptophyta > Magnoliopsida > Fabales > Fabaceae > Sophora > Sophora flavescens. The sequence continues at coordinate 151,642,465 of CM061064.1, forward strand.
ATTATTTCTAAATTTGACTCACTAAATAAACGATTAGATAAGATTGAAAGAGCTAATGTGAGTGCAATAGGTGCTACTAACACTATTTGTGAGATTTGTGGAATGCAGGGACATGACATGATGGGATGCCCACATGGATCCGGCGCTTCGGGTGAGCAAGTGAACTCTTGTAACAACTATTACGATACGAACCCGAAGCTGCCCAACTATGCTCCCCCAAATCCCTACAACCAAAGAAGGAACAACCCTTACCTCTCCTACGGCAACTACAGCAACACGCTCAACCATGAGTTCCAAGAGAGTCAAGGTAATAAGAGAGCTGCACCGGGGTATCCTCAGGTTCAAAAATCTAAGCTCGAGTCTCTCATGGAAAACTTTGTTGCCACTCAAGCTCAGCAGAATGAGGCAATAAAGGAGCTAGCATCTAAGGTAGACAACTTAGCCACTCATAGCAAGATGCTAGAAACCCAGATTGCCCAACAAGCCGGCACGTACTCGAGACCCAAGGATACATTCCCGGGGCAACCCGAAGCAAATCCCAATGAGCATTGCAATGTCATACACTTAAGGGATGATAAGCTTGGGGTGGGGGTAGCTGAAATGGAGGTGGAACCGGAGGAGGACACGAGCGAAAAAGAAGAGCCAGAACCGAAGTATGTCCCTCCACCACCGTACCAACTCCCGATACCTTTCCCACAAAGGTTGGTCAGGAAAAAGCAAGTAGATGTAGAGATTAAAATGCCTACTAAACTGAAGGATCCAGGTAGTTTCTCTATCGCTTGCTCGATTGAAAAAGTGCAAATAGACCGAGCCTTGTGTGACTTAGGGGCTAGTGCGAGCTTGATGCCCCTCACTATCATGGAAAGGTTGGAAAGTAAAGAGTTGAGACCGTTCAAATTCTCCTTACAATTTGCGGACAGCTCAACTAGGACTCCTCTAGGCATACTAGAGAATGTCCCTGTGAAGGTAGGGAAATTCTTCATCCCTACCGACTTCCTGGTATTGGATATGAAAGGGAATTCTGAATTCCCCATCATTTTAGGAAGGCCATTCTTGGCAACCGCTGGAGCAGTAATAGACGTAAGGAATGGCAAACTCTCTCTAAATGTAGAGGAAGGTAGGGTAAATTTTCAGTTGATTAACTCTTGTAACAACCCTCCTTTTGAGAGCCATGTGTGCAGAATTGATGTAACGTCTCCAGCGGTAGAGAAAGAACTTAGCATGGAAGCAACCCCAAAGATATGCATGGTTGAAGATGCACCCAGTGGTGAAGTTGGAATTGCTGTCCATGCGGAAACAAAACTTCCGCCGGAAGAAAGGAAGGCTAGGAAGCTCCGAGAGAAAAGAGCGAAGCGGAAGCATTATTGGCCGTATGAGCAGAAACGGCTTTTTGAAGGAGCTCCATGGAAAAGAAGTGTTCCTGCACTTCTACGCCCAGCCGACCCCGGTTGATTTAAGGAAGTATGGTCAAGCTTAAGACCATAAATAAGCGCTTCTTGGGAGGCAACCCAAGTTTTCTTTCCCTTTTTCCTTTTGTTTTTGATTTAACCTCTTGAATAATTTGAGAAGATCAAGAGGCAAAAATATCATTAATAGGTTTGTCTAGTGTTTTCAGGTTGAGAAAGAGAAGAAGAGCATAAAAAAATAAAAAAAGATAAAGTCAGAGGCCATCACGTCCTGGCCGTGACAGTGGTCACGGTCGTGATGAATTAGGCAAGAGCAAAGAAAGGATCACGGCCTAGCCGTGACAACCATCACGGGCGTGATGAATAGGATGCCAAGGTCAGAGAGCATCACGGCCTAGCCGTGATGTAGACCACGGCCGTGACAGGGCAACTCCTGAGGACAGAATTGATCACGGCCTAGCCGTGATGAGCCTCACGGCCGTGATAAAATTTCTACCCAAATTTTGACTGGAATGTGAAGCCAACACCCGCTACCGACTCGGTAAGTTGTTCCAATTTTTCTCCTCTCTCCGACTTGATTATTTACATTGGAGACAATGTAAGTAATCAAGCTTGGGGTAGGGGTATTTATTTTTGCATTTGCATTATTGCATTCATATTGCATTCTCATAGGCATAGATTGGTATGATCACATTCTCTAGATTGCCTCTCACTTAGAACATGCATCCGATTGTAAGAGCTTGGAGCCTAATGAATTGAGATAGTGAATTTTGAACCCAATTTTTCATTATTCTTGTGATATGGCTAAAAATAAAAATTCTTGAGATAGTCATTTGATAGTTGATAGTTAGCATGTGGTTCCTTAGACTTGTGTACCTCACTGATTTTTGAACTACTAAAATGTAAGCTTTTGAGCAAAAGGGGTATTCACTAAATCTACCCCATTTCTTGTGATAGAGTGATTTAATTCCTCATGGACTGTATTTTCTAGAACTTGACTTGAAACCATTTCAAAACTTAAAAATTTCTGAAAACATTTTTGGAAATGATTGAGGCACTAGGTATTTTTCCGGCCTCCCGAGCTTTGAATGATAAATGCTACCCCTTAGTTGCCCAATTTTGAGCCTAAAGAAAAAATACTTTTCTTGGTACCATGAATTAATTTGATAAATAATGCTTGGTATGGCACCTTTTAAAGTATTACAAAAAGGGCAAAATGGTAGTTGGAAAAAGAATGGGATGAAAATATTTCTCTTGAGCTATAAATCTCCCCTTCTCCAAACAAATAAAAATGAAATGAACAGAAAAAAATGGAGAAGGGGATGACAAAGAAAGTGAGAAATGAAAAGAAAAAGAAAAAAAAATTAAATGAAGGAAGAAAGGTGGAAAAGTAAATCAAAGCCAAAAAAGGGTATTTTAGAAGGTGTCATGCTTTGCAATGTTCTATAATTTGTCTAGCCTTCTTGAAATTCCCTTTCCTTGATTTTCCCACCTAACATAAATCCCATGGCCACATTACAACCAAAGGAAAAGACCTCTTGATTCTTAAGTGTTTTCTTAAATAAAGTAGAGATTTGGTTAATAGTCAAGCCTATGGTAAAATACTTTCCTTGAGGAAATGGAGTGAATTGTCATAAACCCTAAAACACTTGAGTGAGGTGAGATGAGTGCCCAAATCAGTGAGGACATGAACTTGAAAAAACCTAAGCTTCTAATTGGACTTGAACTTGATTATCTCTTGAATGCTTATTAAAAATGCCTATTACTTGGATTAGCTTCTAGGGTTCTTAGTTCACTATCCATGCTTTGAATGATTTATATCTTATGGTTCTGAGTAATTGCTTGAGGACAAGCAAAGTTTTAAGCTTGGGGTAATTTGATGAGTGTGATTTCACCTCATCTTTGTCTATCATTTTGCATGCATTTTTCATGTAGTTTAGGCATTTTTTAATTATATTTTAGGTTAATTTTTCTTTGGAATGGGTAAGGCGGTTTTCGTGTGTTGTTTTGCAGATATCAAGGGTAAATTGCTCAAGATCAACCATGATGGAGTTTGGATGAAGATAGGGCTTTAAAAGTGAAGAAAATGAGCCAAACAGAGCCCATCACGGCCTAGCCGTGATGCCCATCACGGCCATGATCGAGCAAAACCGAAAAAGAACAAAGGCCGAAGTCGAAGTGCATCACGCAGCCTGGCGTGATAGCCATCACGGCCGTGACCCAAAACCACCACAAGTCGAAGTCTGTCGGGGCCAGGCCATGATGGCCATCACGGGCGTGATGGCCATCACGGCTAGGCCGTGATGAGCATCACGCCATGACGACAGACCAACCGGTGAAGAATTTTCAAGGCGAGAATCCGTCACGGCCAAGGCCGTGATAGCCATCACGGCCGTGACGCCGTATTACTTGGCTCGAAGTAACAGAATTGGATCTAATTTGAGTTGGATTAGGACTCTAACTGCCCAATTCTATAAATAAGGGACCGTGCAGAGGCGAGAAAACATCGGACCTTTGGGGCTACTACTCTAGGCATAGATTATAGATCTCTTCTCTTCTTCTCCTCTCTTCTCTTTTCTCGATTTTCACTATGTTGTCAACCCGACTTGTCATCTCCATGGCAAGACTGGAGTAGTAGTTTGTTTCTAGGGATTAGGGCTCTGCCCAAGTTTGTTTATGATGTAAATTTGATGTAAACTCTTTGTTAATTACGATTTGCTTTAGATTTGATTTCTAGTGTGTTATTCACTCATAAATTTCGGCAACCGTTTATTTGCGTGACGTAGACGTTCTAAGGAGGAACCTAGCGGTGAACTTAGGATTTCTAGGGTGTTTCACTCGTAAAGCCCGGCAGCCACTAGTTTGTGAGATGTGAATGATCCAAGGAGGAACCTAGCGGTGAACTTAGGTTATTTGCATAATCGAGACTTTCCAAGGAGGAACCTAGCGGTGAACTTGGGTGTCGGACCTATAGAAGTCAGACTTGGGACTGAAATCACGAGAGTTAGAAGCCGTCCCTCGAGGAGCAACGAGTTGTCACGGAACGCAAAGGGTCCAATCTGGGATCGACTACCACGAGAGTAGGGGTCGGGTCAATTGGGCACGGCTTTTGTAACCCGAGAGGGAGCTTAAGCTATCAGAGGATAAACTCGCCTTCAAGGCAATTTCGGTAATCAACAAAGGTAAATCAGATTAGCAACATAAACAACTTCAAAGGTAACCCAAATCCCTAGGAATCCGTTTAGATAAAAAATCCCAAAAACATTTGTTTTCTGTTTTAATTGTTCTCTGCTCATCTATCTCTTAATTTCAATTCAAACCTTTTTCAAAACCCTCTTTAAAACTGTCCAGAACTAATCGATTCGAAAACCGATTGCGATTCGAGAACACAGTCTCTGTGGGTTCGATATCTTTTATTACTTGACAGCAATCCGGTACACTTGCCGGAATCGCACGAGCGCGCGCATCCGCAGCGCACGACATCATGATGCTCTCTGCCTGGGTCCCTTTCTGCACTTTTGAGACTCTGTCTTCCTCCAAGCTCCGTCATGGCTATTCTGAGCATTTTTCTTTGAATTCCTGCAAAACAACACACAAAACCAACCTCACCCATTCCAAGGGAAAATCTAACAAAATAAACTAAATAACGCCTAATCTATATGAAATATGCATGCAAAAGTGTACAGCAAACATCATGTAAAATCACACTATCAAATCACCCCAAGCTTATTCAATTGCTTGTCCTCAAGCAATCACCAAGGCCAGAAGAAGAAAACAGAACATGGATAGTGAACTAAGAACCCGAGAAAATACTAATCCAAGTAATAGGCATTTCAAACAATTCAGCAAGAGACAATCAGATCAAGTCCAATTAGGGGCTTAGGTTCCTTAGACTCATATTCTCACTGAGTTGGGCACTCTTGCTCACCTGAAGCTCACCCCAAGCTTGTTCATTTGCTTGGCTCTCTTTTCTCCCTCACTCAAGTGTTTAAGGGAATAAGGCAATTCGCTCAATTTTTCCTCAAGGGCTGAATCCTACCATAAGCTTGACTATCAACCAAATCTATACTTTATTAATAAAAACGATTTAGAATCAAGAGGTATTTTATTTGGTTGTAACGGGGCCAAGGGATTTATTCTTTAGGTGGGGATAACAAGAAAGGGACATTTCAAAAGGCTACACAACAAATTAACATTTGCAAAGCATGACCTTCTAAAGTACCCTTTTTGGGTTTTCAATTTATGTTTCCACCCTTTTCTCTTTTTCTTTTTTTTTTCTTTTTATTTATTTATTTATTTATTTTTTTGGAGAAGGGGAAATTTTTTTCAACTCAAGGAAAATTTTTCAACTTTCATCCCGAACTTTTTCTTTTCAACTACCATTTTTTTACCCTTTTGTAATACTTTAGAAGGTCCCTTATCAAGCATATTTATCAAAACATTTCAGGGTACCAAGAAAAGCATTTTTATTCTTTCAGGCTCAAAATTGGGCAACTAAGGGGTAGTATTTGTTCATTCAAAGCTCAGAAGGCCAGAAAAATACCTATTGCCTCAATCATGTTCAAAATCTTTTCAAAAATTTTAAGCTTTAAAATGGTCTCAAGTCAAGTTCTAGAGAAAGCAACCCAGGAGGAATAACACTCTAACACAGAAAATGGGGTACGTTTAGTGAGTACCCCTTTGGCTCAAAAGCTCACATTTTAGTAGTTCAAGACTCAATGAGACACAAATCTTCAGAACCCTATGCTAACTATTAACTATCACAGATTATCTCAAGCATCTATATTTGCAGCCATATCACAAGAATGAAACAAATTGGGTTCCCTAATTCACTATCACAAAATAATTGGCACTAGGTAATCACAATTGGATGCAAAATTCAGGCAAGGGGCAATCTAATCATGTGAACATGCAAAGCTATCATGCAAAAACTAAATGAATGCAATATGAACAATGCGAAATGCAAACTATCCCCACCCCAAGCTTAAAAATTTACATTGTCCCCAATGTAAACAGTTAAGCCGTAAGGAGGAGAAAAACAACAATAAAAGAAAACTAAAAAGGAAAAAGGAATCACTGAGGTGGTGGTGGGTGCTGGCTCAGATGCCAATCATAGAGCTGCTGGAGCATAGCTCTCTGCGCTGTTGCTCAGCCATAAGGCGCTCCTGGTTCGCTAAAATGGTATCAAAAGTAGATGCGAACCGCGCATAGGGGTCCTCAGAAGACGATCCTGCAGCGGAGGAAGACGGGTGCCCAGTCGGCCGAGCCTGCGGTGGCGGGCTCACTGGCCTCTCTACCCTAATGGGCCGAGGCTCCTCTCCCACCGGCACTTTCCAAGTGGCCCGGGTTAGATACATCTAGCGGTGGGGGGTTAGGGAGAGGGATGGGCTGCCTCACTGGGGTGCTTCAGCAAGTAGATGTTCTCCTCCCGGACGATCATCCCCATAGCCTCACAAGCCTCGCAAGGTGATACGGGTCCGTCCGGGCGCCACAACACCATCCAAATCAAAGTTGAAATGGTGGCATATGGTGGTGATGAGGCCACCTATGACAATAGAGCCACTGGTACCCTTGGCAACCTTTAGGAGGTGCCTAGCCAAATAGGACCCGGTGTCCACATTGCTCTCAGGGTGGAGCATGGCCCATAAGAAAAAGACCTCGCCCTGGCGGACGGATCCATCACTCTCGCCAGTGCCAAATAAGGTATTGGCTATGACCCGGTGCATGTACACGATGCTCGGGTTAAGAAAGGCTGTGGATTTGGATAACCGAGGTCAAATAGCTCGCCCTCATAGTCCAACACTGACCAGAAGTCATGCGCACTAAACCCCAGGGGGAATCGTCGATCACCCCCTACTGGTAGTCCAAATATCTCATTGAACTCTGCCAGGGTCAGTGTGAATTCCTGGTTGAAGAGGCGGAATGTGATCCGCCCCTGCTGGCAATGCGGCCCTTGGATAATTTCCGCATCCAGGGAGCTTAAGAACTCCAAGGTAGGGCCAGCATATGCAGGGTGTCTGGTGCGAGCGAACTCGCTCCACCCTATGTTTTGTAACATCCAGTCAATGTCAGCAGCTAATCCTAGGGTGTTTATGCATGCATCATCCAGGTATTTAGTCTGTACTAGTTTCCTAGTTTTTAGGACATTGAACCTATCCTGCTGAGCATTATCCCTAAAAATTATCCCAAACCCACCAGCATCAGTATCAGAATGCGAAGAGTCAGAGTGATAGTTACCTGCTCTACCACGTGTGCGCGTGGCTCGGGCTGCCCTTTGCCTTTTGGTGGCCATAGTTCCAGATCTTCAATATCCAAATCGGCAGAAAGCTGAGTTTTCCCTGTACCAGTGGGGTTTTTTTTTTATATGGCTTTTGGAGGGGTTTCTCTGGAGGGTTTTGGTGGCCTTTGTGTGGCCTTTGTTTGAGCGTGATGAGTGAGAGAAGAAGGAGAAGAAATGCAGAGGAAGGGAGGAGTTGCAGAGGAAGTGAGCAAGAGAGGAGAGAGAGAACTGCGTGGGTGGCTGGGAAGAGAGAAGGGTTGCTGTTATGGAGGCTGCGTAAGAGAGAAGGGTTGCTGTTATGGAGGCTGCGTAAGAGGTGCAGAAGAAGGAATGGGTAGGGAGACTGAGTGGGGAAGAAAATGGGAAGGGTTTCGTAACAGGGGTATATAAGGGTGTCGCGTCACGGCCGTGATGTACATCACGGCCTAGCCGTGACGCATTCTGACTTTGGGGAAAATGGCCATCACGGTCGTGATATCCATCACGGCAAGGCCGTGATGGTTTCTGTCTTGCTCCGGCTATCTGTCACGGCCGTTACCTACATCACGGCCAGGCCGTGATGGCCTCTGATCTTCCTTATTCTGCCATCACGCCCGTGATAGTGATCACGGCTGGGCCGTGATCCTTTCTGATTCTCAAGTCTTGTTCATCACGGCCGTGAACTCCATCACGGCCAGGCCGTGATGGTTTCTGCCTTCCTTTTTTTTTTTGCACAAAACACTTAACAAGCCTATCCTATGACATTTTTCTCTTGATTTTCTCAAATTATTCAAGAGGGAAAATTTAAAGAACCAAAAGGAAAAGGAAGAGAAACTTGGGTTGCCTCCCAATAAGCGCTTCTTTAACGTCACTAGCTTGACGGGTGGATGACTTCAAGGATCATGAAGGCGTACAACTGATATCAATCTTTCGACGTCACCACCCAAGTAGGCCTTAAGTCTTTGGCCATTGACTTTGAAGGTCCTTTTGGAACTAGGATCCTCCACTTCCACAGCTCCATGAGGTGAAACTTCCTTGACAATGAACGGTCCTGACCATTTAGACTTCAACTTGCCCGGAAACAATCTCAGCCGGGAATTGAACAGTAACACTTGTTGTCCCGGCCGAAATGTTTTCATCACGATCTTCTTGTCGTGGTAGGTCTTGACTCGCTGCTTGTAAATGGCTGCATTCTCATATGCATGAAGGCGCATCTCCTCTAACTCATGCAGCTGATTCACTCTTTTCTCACCCGCCAGAGTAGCATCAAAATTTAAGAACTTCAGTGCCCAAAAGGCTCGATGCTCCAACTCTACGGGCAGATGACATGCCCTTCCATACACCATCTGAAATGGGGATAACCCCACAGAAGTCTTCAGTGCAGTCCGGTAGGCCCACAAGGCATCATCAAGCTTCTTGGTCCAATCTTTCCTTGAGGTGGCCACAGTTTTCTCCAAAATTCTCTTAATCTCTCTGTTGGAGACCTCCGCTTGTCCATTTGTTTGCGGATGATATGGGGATGCCACCTTATGCCTCACATCATATTTTGCCAGAACATTTCCAAGTTGTGAATTGCAGAAGTGGGATCCTCCATCACTGATAAGAACCCGTGGGACACCGAACCGGGCAAAGATATTCTTCTTGATAAACTTGACCACTGTTTGGGCATCATTCTTCTGTGTTGCAATTGCCTCCACCCATTTGGACACATAGTCCACCGCCACCAAGATATATTGATTGGAGAATGAAGGTGGTAGTGGACCCATAAAATCAATGCCCCAACAGTCAAACACCTCAACTTCCAATATATTCTGCAGTGGCATCTCATCCCTCCTTGAAATGTTCCCGGTCCTCTGGCATTTGTCACAACTCTTCACATGATTGAAAGAGTCCTTGAATATTGATGGCCAAAAGAACCCAGATTGGAGGACCTTGGCAGCCTGTCCTATCCCCATTGTAATGTCCACCATATGGGAATTATGGCAATGCCACAGAATTTTCCTTACTTCTTCTTGGCTCACACACCTCCTCCATAAGCCATCCGGACCAACCTTGAATAGAAATGGGTCATCCCACATGAATTGGTTGGCATCCCGGAAGAACTTTTTTCCTTTGTTGCCAAGTGAGGTGCTGCTCGGGACAATGTTGGCTGCCTTGAAGTTTGCCATGTCGGCAAACCATGGTCTTTCATGTACTAGCAATAAGGCCTCATCCGAAACTCATCCCGAATGTCCTTCTCTTTAGCAGCCACTTCTTTATTCACAAGCCGAGATAAATGGTCAGCCACTACATTCTCGCTGCCCTTTTTGTCCTTGACGATTAAATCAAATTCTCTGCAGCAATAGAATCCACCTTATGAGGCGTGGTTTAGAATCTAATTTAGTCAACAAATATTTGATTGCAGCATGATCAGTATAAATAAAGTGACTTGTGACCCAATCAAGTAGGAACGAAATTTTTCCAAAGCAAACACTATGGCTAGCAACTCTTTTTCAGTTGTTGCATAGTTGATTTGGTTCTCATTGAGGACCTTGCTGGCATAGTGAATGGCATGGAAAAATTTGTCCCTTCTTTGCCCCAAAACTGCCCCAACTGCGTAGTCACTGGCATCACACATTAATTCAAATGGTGACTCCCAGTTGGGTGCAATAAGAATGGGGGCTGTGATCAACTTATCTTTCAAAATTTGAAATGAATTAAGACAATCATTATCAAACAAGAATGGGGTGTCCTTATTCAAAAGGTTACACAGCGGCTTGGCTATCCTTGAAAAGTCCTTGATGAACCGCCGGTAGAAACCTGCATGCCCAAGGAAACTCCTCACACCTTTGACATTCACTGGTGGAGGTAGTTTCTCAATCACCTCAATCTTTGATTTATCTACTTCGATTCCTTTTGCTGAAATTTTGTGCCCAAGCACAATACCTTCCTGCACCATGAAATGACACTTCTCCCAATTTAAGACTAAATTGGTGTCCATGCACCTTTTTAACACACAGCAGCAAGGTTAGCCAAACAGTTATCATATGAGGAACCAAAAACAGAGAAATCATCCATAAAAACCTCAATATACTTTTCTACCATATCAGAAAAAATAGAAAGCATGCACCTTTGAAATGTCGCCGGCGCATTGCAAAGACCGAAAGGCATCTTCCGATAGGCAAAAACTCCAAACGGGCATGTGAAAGCAGTTTTCTCTTGGTCTTCCGGGTTAACCGCAATTTGGTTATAGCCCGAATAACCATCTAAGAAACAATAGTATGCTTGCCCGGCCAACCTCTCCAACATCTGGTCCATGAATGGAAGTGGGAAGTGATCCTTCCTAGTTGCTTGATTGAGCTTCCGGTAATCGATGCACATCCTCCAACCGGTGACCGTTCTAGTTGGAATCAACTCATTCTTCTCATTGTGCACGACGGTCATACCACCCTTCTTTGGCACCACTGCACTGGACTCACCCAGGCACTATCGTAAATCGGATATATCATTCCCAGGCTTCAAGGAGTTTCAGCACCTCCTTCTTCACCACTTCTTTCATTGTGGGATTAAGCCTCCGTTGTGGCTGGACCACTGGTTTAAATTCAGCCTCCATCATGATATTGTGCATGCAAAACGTGGGGCTGATACCTTTCAAGTCGGAAATGGACCATCCAATAGCTGTCTTATGTTCTCTAAGCACCCTTACAAGTTTTTCCTCCTCTAATTGGGACAATTCATTACTCACTATAATAGGGTTTTCATCATTCACACCCAGGAACACATATTTCAAGTGGGGAGGTAGGGGCTTAAGTTCTAGTTGGAGCTTCTCTTGGACCGCATCCTCCTTGAGCTCTTCCTTCACAGTGTTGTTGACAGAAGTTGCTTAGGTTGGGCTTCCGAGATCATACAAACATTCTTCTAACTCTTCCTCCTCTATCTCATCAATATTTTCAATAGAATTCACAAGTACCTTCTCAAGAATAGAGGAGTGGTGCTGATGTGCACATGCTTCCTTAGCCACCATATCTACCATGTCCATGCGAAACAGTTTTCTCCATCACTAGGGCGATGCATAGCTCGAATACGTTGAAGGTAACCTCTTCGTCTTGCACTCGAGCCGAAGCTGGCCTTTTTGCACATCTATCAAGGCTCGACCAGTTGCTAGAAAAGGTCTCCCCAAAATAAGTGGAACTTCGCATCCTCCTCCATGTCCAAGATCACAAAATCTCTTTGGGAAGATAAACCTGTCCACTTTAACCAAGACATCTTCTAAAATACCATAAGGACGCTTGATTGATCTATCACCTAGTTGCAAAGCCATCCTTGTTGGTTTTACCTCTCCACCTCCAAGCTTGTTCAAAATTGAAAGCGGCATCAAGTTGATACTCGCTCCCAAGTCACATAAGGCCTTTCCAATATCAACACTCCCAATAGTGCAAGGAATTGTGAAACTACCGGGATCTTTGAGCTTTGGAGGTAGCTTCCTTTGAAGTATTGCACTGCACTCTTGATTAAGGCAACAGTCTCCGCCTTCTTTAAACTTTCTTTTCTTTGTGAGCAACTCCTTCATAAATTTTGCATAAGTGGGCATCTGCTCAAGTGCTTCAGCAAAAGGTATGTTGATCTGTAACCGCTTGAAGATATCCAGAAACTTGGCAAATTGTTCTTCTTTCTCCTTTTTCTTAGTCAAAAGAGGGTATGGCAACTTCACATAAGATGGGATCACTTGAGGCTTACCTACATCTTTCAAAATCTGACTCTTGGTCTTCCTCAATATTGAATTCTCATCCACTAGCTTCTCCCTCTTGTCTTGTTCACGACCCTTTTCTTCCTCCTCAACTACAACATCTTTACCTGTTTCTTCACTCAGTTTAGTATTTTCAGCATTCAATTCTGTTTCTTCAGCCTCTCTCTGACTTTTACCAAAAGGCTCACCACTTTCTTGCTCTAGCCTTTTACCACTCCTCAACACAATAACCTTGCAATGTTCTTTAGGATTTGGCTGAGTGTTTCCTAGGGGTGTTCGCGGATTGGATTGGATCGGTTTTGAGCTAAAAAGTCATCCGATCCAATGATGAAAACATCGTGCGGTTTGGATTGGATCGGTTTGCTTCCTTAAAAAAATCCGATCCGATCCAATCCAATCAAATGCGGTTTGGATTGGATTGGATAATTCGGTTTTTGTCATACTTTATTTTTTTTCTAATGTCAAGTGTCGTTTCTACTTTTTTAATAGTGGATAAAAGATAATCTTTGTTTTAATTTGGGAGTTTGAGAAGAAAAAAATAATTGATATTTTTTAACACGTTCTTTTATATTAATTCTCCATATCTACTCCCACTTATCCCATTTTTTCCTTGAATCAGCTACAAATAAATTGTAGCTAATTATTTTTCAAATTTACTTAATTGTTTTCCTATTTTTCATGATTACTCAATCAAATATATATATATGCTATGCATCAAAACTTTTAGTAAAATATAACTTAAAGACATTAATATTTATTCTAAATAGTCTTATATATGTTATTCTAATAAAAATATTAAAGAGAATGAGGGACATAAAAGTATGAAGAATAATGTTTAATTAGTATGAATAATACTATAATTTCAAAAATAATAATATATGTATATAATAGATCGGTTTGGATTGGATTGGATTTCACTATAGGATCCAAAATCCGATCCAATCCAATAAAAAATTGCGGTTTTTTCGGTTTTCGGTTTTTTTGGTTTTCGGTTTGTTCGGTTTTCGGTTTTTTGGATCGGTTTTTGCGGTTTGAATCGGTTTGGATCGGTTGATGAACACCCCTAGTGTTTCCTGAAAAACTGCTGCTGGATTGTTCTGCTAGTTGCTTTGCAATCTGCCCAACTTGAACTTCCAGATTTTTTATAGATGCATCGGTGTTCTTTTGGTTTGAAATGGACACCTGCATGAACTGATTAAGAGTGTTTTCCAGGATAGAAATCCGGTCTTGAGGTGGTGGTGTGGGTTGAGGTTTGCTTGTTTGACTGGCATCTTGCTTCTAACCAAAATTTGGGTGATTCCTCCACCCTTGATTGTAGTTGTTAGAGAATTGGTTGTTGCCTGGCCGCCCATAGTTCCCCATATAATTGGCTTCCTCATGGGAACTAGGCGTGGCCTCACATCTTCCATTATCATGATCACCACCACAAAAATCACATCTCATTACTTGTTGTGGTGGCATGGTTGACCCTTGAACAGTTTGGAGTTGTTGTGGGAGTTGAGCTAGTTGTTTGGTGAGTGACTCAAGTTGTTGTGTCATAATCTTATTTTGAGCCAACAGTGCAGTTTGTGAGTCTAACTCCAACACTCCCCTTCTTGATATGGGACCCCGATCATGATGCATCAAATAATCATTTGATGCCATAGCCTCTATCAGAACCAATGCTTCCTCTCATTGTCTTTGTATTCATGGAACCTCCAGCTGAGGCATCCAACATGTACCTGGTTGACGGCCTCAATCCATTACAGAATGTTTGCATCTGAGTGAGATCATCAAAACCATGATTTGGACATCTCTGGAGTAAGCCTTTGAATCTGTCCCAGGCGTCATGCAGAGTCTCACCTTCTTGTTGAGCAAAGCTTATAATGTCACCCCTTGTCTTGACAAATCTTGAAGTGGGGAAGAACCTTGCTAGAAATTTTGCTTCTAGGTCATTCCAAGTAGTGAAACTCCCCCTTGGTTGTGATTGGAGCCAAGACTTGGCTCTATCTCTTAAAGAAAAAGGGAACAACCTCAGGCGAATTGCATCATCAGAGGCACCATTTATCTTCACTGTATCGCACAACTCTAGGAAATTGGACACATGACTATTAGGATCTTCCTTCTCCAACCCAGCAAACTGACTTTGTGAAACCATATTGATGAGAGTTGGCTTGATTTCAAAGTTGTTGCAGTTCACTGGAGGTCTCACTATGCTAGTGACATGCCGGTTGATATTTGTATTGGCATAGTCACCAAGTGTCCTCCGGGGTGGAGTATCTTCACCATTGCCTTCCATCCTGAGTTCTTCTTGATAAATTTGAGTGGTGGATGCCTCTTGTGCTTCTCCCTGTTGTCTTGACAAATTCCGCTGTCTTGCTTGCTTCCTATTCGCCCTAGCCGACCTTTCAATTTCTGGGTCGTAGAGGAGGTGGTCAACTGGGATAGTACCTCGCATACACAAACAGTCTAGCAAACAAGAGTGTTAGCAGTAAAGGTTAGCACGCAACAGCTCCACACCAAAAATTACAAGAGAAAGCAAGTAAAAAAGAGATTATAAATCAAACAGTAGCCAAGAAATTATGACGAAAAAAAAAATTACAGCAAAAAAAGGATAGAAAATTACTGCAGAAAAAAGATTATTACTGAAAATTGTTTTGCCTAACTTAGTTACCGAAATGGATATGCTAATATTGAGACGCAGTCCCCGGCAACGGCGCCAAAAACTTGTTGACGAATCTGGGCAAGTATACCCAGTCGTGCAAGTAATACGGTGGTAAGACCGGTTTATCGTATCCACGGGGACTACTACAAGTACTAACACTTACCAAACCAATTACTATCTAAGCAGATTGTTGGATTGAAGAGAGTTCTAAACTCACAAAAGCTAGAACTAACCAAAGATAAGAAAAACAAACTATTTTTGTAATTTTCTCAAACACTTGGAAAGCAATAACAGATGGTTTTCAGATATGATGAACAATGTTGGGATTAGACTTCACTAAACCTTAGCCTCATGCAATACTAAGACTACAAATCCAGTTTATTCTTCAAATATTAAAATCAACCCACAAGATTACTCAAGCCCTGATTCCTCAGATGACAAGAGCCTAAATCCATTAATAGACCCTAATTCCTTAGGTGGCCTAGATTAATGAACTTGCATTAAGATAAAGGATTATGTGATTACTAGTAAATCAAACCCTATTCCTAGATGTAAGACTTACTAGGTGAATAATTCCGATTCTGGTTTTAATACGAATTTTCCAATTGCATATCAAAACACTAATCAAGTTATGGGGTGCTAGCCACAACAAGCATTAAGCAAAGGAATTTAAACACTAATATGAAGGCATAAACATAGATTCATACATCAAAGCAAATACATGATGTTCAGGTTTAGCTACATCCAATCCCAACAAAAAGGGATTTAGTTACTCATAGAGAGAAACAAATCCAAAACAAAAGAAATACATATGAAAAAGGTAAGGGACTCCATGGGCTCTCCACAAGCAGCCTCCAACTCCAAATTAGGTTAAAATTCTGATTCTCGAGAAGTGGGTTCTTTCTATTCTCGCCCTTTGGTCTCTTTTATAGGTCAGGAGAACTTGCGATCACGGCCGTGATGGCCATCACGGCCAGGCCGTGATAGGTTCCCGCCAGGGATACGCTTCAACTTCTCCTCTGTCACCGCGTGACACTCATCACGCCAGGCCGTGATGCTCTCTGCTCGAAACGCTTCAACTTCTCCTCTGTCACGGCCGTGACACTCATCACGCCAGGCCGTGACCAATTCTGTCTGGTTGTCACGGCCGTGATGCTTATCAAGGGCGTGCCGTGATGCTTCGACTTTTGCTCCCTTTTCTGCTCTGCTTGATCACGGCCGTGATGGTCATCACGGCCAGGCCGTGATGCTCTCTGCCTGGGTCCCTTTCTGCACTTTTGAGACTCTGTCTTCCTCCAAGCTCCGTCAAGGCTATTCTGAGCATTTTTCTTTGAATTCCTGCAAAACAACACACAAAACCAACCTCACCCGTTCCAAGGGAAAATCTAACAAAATAAACTAAATAACGCCTAATCTATATGAAATATGCATGCAAAAGTGTACAGCAAACATCATGTAAAATCACACTATCAATCTTCATTGTTTGATCTATTTTAAGACTTTAATCAAGCAATCCGTTTAGACACAGCTTCAGAAAGTGTGTTCTTTTGATTTGAGCTTCTGAGACGCCATTAATGAAAAGATTTGGAAACTGACATCATAGCAGTGTTGGAAATTTAGACGGGTGAAAGGCAATCCAAAAAGTAGACAGGTGATCATGCAGTCCAAAACTAGACGTTTGATCTTCAATCCAAAACTAGACGGGTGATCATACAGTCCAAAACTTGACGGGTGCTAGCGTATTCCAAAAACTAGATGGGTGATTCACTGAGTCTGTTTCAAATAGATGTTTCTTGCCACATCATCAAGTAAACTCAGATCTTGACTGAGCGTTGACTTGGTCTTTGACTGAATTTCAGACGAGTGGTTTTCAGACAAGTCTAAAAACTGAGCTCTACTAAAAATTAGACGAGTCATAAAGATAGACGAGTGACCTTAAGTCTGTTTTCTTGCACACTTATCAGATATGTCTGTAATTTCGCATGGTCCAATATTACCATACTTAATCTATTTGGAATCATCAAAACTTAGAGAATCTACATATGGAATGTGTCTCAGACTTATGAGGTCTCAACATTCTCCTCCTTTTTGATGATGACAAATAACTTTTCTGATTTTATTGAACATCAAAAAAAAAAAAACCAAATAGATATAATTGTTTACCGTATGTTATGCCCCCCTTAGTTTATGTACCAGATAAAAGTTTAGTTAGAGCAAAAATAAGGTATCATAGCAGATAAATATATTTAATCAAATTATATCAGAGCAAACATAACTTTTGGAACAGAAAGACTCAAAGTCAGAAATAATTTTCTTATTTTTCTATTATATTTCCTCCCCCTTTTTGGCATCAATAAAAAAAAGGCAAAACAGATATTTTAAGACAGATAGCCAAAAGAAATACCAAAATAACAATTCATTTCATATAACCAGAGTCAGAAGTGTTACAAGTGATTTACATCACTGACTAGTACATTGCTTGACTCAAGAAGGAAATGAAAAAGCCTAAGTCCTAAGATCTGAGAACTAGGGCCTCCTTTACTTTTGAAGAAAGCTTCCATCATCTTTTGCATTGCTTGTTGCTGAGCTAACATCTGAGCTTGAAATGCAGCTTGCTGAGCAATTGCTTCATCCTGTCTTTGAATGACAGTCTGCAAACTTGAAGACATTTCATCCAGCCTCTAATGAGCAGCAAGATCATAAGCAACTACTAGAGCAGTAGAATCTGTTGTGGCCATTGCAGTTGCAGATGCGGATGGAGGAGGTGGACTAGGAGGAGGAGGAGGAGGTAACTCTTCAACAATAATGTGGTCCTCAGGCTGGGGGTCTAGAAAAACATTGGTTAAGAGAGTTGTGACAAAATCATTATTTGGATAGAATTCCTCTAGAAAAGTATGAATTTGTTCATGATGAAGAGGAGAATCTACTACAGAAAGAAGAAATTCATAAGATCTCCTAATGAGATTTATGTGAGTAAGAGGAGTAGATTCAGAGAAGTTTAACAAAAGGAAAGGGAAAACCATGAAGAAGGGAGGGATTGTGTAAATGGAAGGTGAAAAAGGGTAAAGAGTATAGGCTTGGCTACCTCTGGTTGGAATGGAGACTTTTTCTTCTTCCTTCAATCCTGAGCTTGAACAACATCTCCAGTAAATGTCTCTGACTTTTAGAAACTGATGATGAGCCTTAGTGGTTAGAAGCTTCTTCCTGAACTTGCATTTGTTGTCATTGATCTTGATGAGACAAAATTGTTGATCTCCAGGCAAGTATATGATCTTCTGCTTTCCTTTCAAAGTCATGGAGTCAGGCATTACTTTGATGTCAGTTGAAGGCTTCATGAAGATATGTGGATTGAAAAGCCATTTTCCAACAGGCTTATATTTTCTATCCAGTTTTACAAGTTGCCTTTCAGCTTCAAGTGAGGCAATCACATCCAAGTCTTTGCCATTTAGGTAGTTAGAGTAAGATTCATATGTGATAGAGAATGGAGTGGTTCTGGAAGATAGGTTATAGGGAGTTATAGAGGCTAAAGGCAGGGGTTGTGTTTGGTTTCAGAGAATAAATATGGAAAGACCATTCTCAAAGGGACTCAGTACTAGTTTCTGATGTAATCAGGGGTTAGTGTTTTGGGTGAAGGTGGAGGAGGAGTGGGATTGTCAAAATATACGAAGTCATTGATATCCTCATTGAGAAGATTGTCAATATGGTGAGATGTTTGTTGTGTGGAAGGTTTTGATGAGTGAGTTTCAGACATGTGAGTTTCTGAGATGGTAGGGTTGGGTTCATGAATGTGATGGATAGGGTTGGAAACAAAAGTTTGATGGATAGGTGATGTGTGTAAAGGAGTTGGAATTTTTTGTGAGGTAAGTGGAGTGGGGATTTTTTGTTGTGGTTGAGGTGATTGTGTTCCTTATAGTGGTGGTATTGGTGCTTTTTGTGGTGACATAGTAGGTAATGGTGATGAAGGTTGTGGAATGGAAGTTGTTGTGACTGTTTGTTGAGGTTGAGAAGATGATTCTCTTTGAGGTGAGGGTGATGGTGAGGGAGTAGGAAGTAAGACAATCCTCCTCTTTGTCACAGTAGTTCTCTTTTTCTTAGGGATCACAGTCTCTTATGGTTGAGACTCCCCTCAGCTTGCATAACTCTCTTCCTCTTGATGACTTTTGTTATACTAGGTACAATAGGAATAGAGGCGGCAACTTGATCAGCAGATTCAGCAACAGGTTCAACAACCTGAGCAGGATTTTCAACAGCATCTTGAAACACAGAAGCTTCAGCAGTTGACTGAGTAACTTTCCTATTCTTCCTCTGAAGTTGAGAACTTTTTTGTTCAACTGGTTCCTCAAAAGGTTAAGTCTTAACAACTGGAACGCTAAGCCATTCACTATCAGGTGCAGTAGATGATGATGCTTCAGCAGTAGAAGGTTCAACTATAGGTTAAAGTTGTACCTTCATCAAAGACAGTGTCTTTGAAGTTATCTCTGTGCAGGGATCAGCATGGAAGGCTTTTCACATGTTTTTCAAATAATTGGCCCTGAAGAATCTTGTCATAAGCATGCCATAATGATATCCTCCCTTGCATTTTCCTTTCACAGTCTTCTTCATGTTTCTAAAAATTAAATCTATTATATCTATTTTGATTCTTTGGACTAAGTGATAGATAGCAAATTTTTCTATCTTACTCACATGATCCCTAGAGCCAATTTTAGGTATCACACAGTTAATTAAAAGTGCATGACGAAATCTTGCCTTAGGTGTTAGTTACTTTGAATCAGAGTCCTTTGGCTTAGGAACTCCATACAGTATAAGGTTTACAGTCATCTAGCCACCTTGATTTTTCATCCAGCTCTTGTCGTACCCAGCTCCTTCTATAGGGCATTTAATCACTTCAGCGTCTTCCATGATTTGGAAGAATGGTAGCCACCCAACATAAGTAATTTCAAGCTTATCATCCAGTCCTTTGTTCTTCAGCTCAGTGAAGTTAGGGACCCTTCCAGGCTGTACTTTCTTCAGTTCTGTTAGAGAAAGTCCGAATTTTTCCGCAACTTCTTCAAGAAAGCTTTTGGGTGCCATTGTTTTATAAGAGAAGATTTTTAGGGTTTGGAAAGGAACGGTTTCGAGAGAATGAAGACGAAGAGAATTCAGAGAGAGATTGTGAGCGAGAAATTGTGAGTGGATAGTTTTGAAATGACATTGGTTGCTTTTGTTAAAACGCTTGAGTGCCTTTTGCGTTGGGAACAAGGAGAGAGATAATTGCCATAAATAGCAATCAATCAATTTGAAAAGACAGTTGTTAATATAATGAAACGTTTTTCATAAAAGGAGAGAAAATGCAATGTACACGTGTCTCAGTCAGGGTTTAGAACTAAGTGCTTTTAGCCACACCATCAGACGCTTGGCTAAAGTAGACAAGTGAAGCATAGAGAAAATAGACGAGTCAAACAGATATAAAATTTAGACAAGTAAATATTCAGACATATCAGCAAACACTCATTCAAACACATTATGCATATTAAGATTCCTTCCAATAAAAACAAATCGATCTTCACTTAGAGGTTTAGTAAAGATGTCTGCCCACTGATAATCAGTTTTTACAAACTTATTTTCAAAAACACCTTTCTGAACATAATCTCTAATAAAATGATGCTTTATTTCTATATGCTTTGCTCTATAATGCTGTATGGGATTCTTAGACAGATAAATAACACTAGTATTATCACACCAAACAAGTATATTATGCTCAAACATTGAATAATATTCAAGTTGATATTTTACCCAAAGCAGTTGTGAACAACAACTAGCTGCATATATATATTCAGCTTCTGCAGTTGATAGAACAATGGTACTTTGCCTTTTACTTGACCAGGAGATCATATTTGCTCCAATGAAGTGACATCCTCCACTGGTGCTTTTTCTATCAATTCTATCTCCAAAAAAATTAGCATCACAAAATCCAGCTAACCTGAAATCTTCACTTTTCTTATATAATAAACCAAGGTTAGTGGTTCCAATCAAATATCTGAAAATCCTTTTAACAACCTTATGATGAGATTCTTTAGGATCTGATTAAAATCTAGCACAAAGACAAACACTGAATTGAATATTAGGTAGCAGTTAAGTATAGAAGAGATCCAATCATACCTCGATAGACAGTTTGATCTACCTTTTTACCTTCCTCATCATTGTTTAGATTAATTGTTGGATGCATAGAGTACTTATAGGCTTTGAATTTTCCATTTTATACTTTTTCAAAAGCTCCTTGGTGTACTTCTGTAGATGGATATACATTCCATCACTAGACTATTTTATTTGAAGACCAAGGAAGAACTTCAATTCTCCCATCATGCTCATCTCAAATTCATTCTGCATCAACTCATAACTCTTTGCGGAGCCTTTCATTAGTAGCAACAAATATAATATCATCAACATAAATCTGTACTACTATGAAATCTTTCTTTGAGCATTTCTTGAAAAGTGTAGTGTCTAATTTTCCTCTAATGAAATTATTTTCCATTAGATATGTGCTTATCCTATCATACCAAGCTCTAGGAGCTTGTTTGAGTCCATATAAATCTTTCTTAAGCTTATAGACATGGTGACGATTTTCAGAATCCTCAAACCCAAGAGGTTGCTTGACATAAACTTCCTCCTCAATTATTCCATTTAGAAATACACTTTTAACATCCATTTGATAAAGAGCTACATCATGTTGTGCAGTATATGACATGAGAATTCTAATTGCTTATAATCTAACTACAGGTGCAATGGTTTCAGTGAAATCAATACCTTCATGTTGATTATACCCTTGAGCAACTAGTCTTGCTTTGTTTCTTACCACTTTTCCATCTTCATCCTGCTTGTTTCTAAACACCCATCTGGTTCCAATAACAGTTTTCTCTTTGGGTTTAGAAACTATAGTCCAAACATCATTTCTCTTGAACTGATTTAGTTCCTCTTGCATGGCTAGAATTCAGCTTTCATCTTGCAAGGCTTCTTCAATCTTTTTGGGTTCTAAATCTGATATGAAGGCCATGTTGTTGTGTTCATTGAGAGCAGATCTGGTTTTAACTCCTTGATATGGACTTCTAATGATAAGATCTTCTGGATGACAGGTCTTGAATTTCCAATCTTTCTTCCAATTCCGAGTTTCAGACGCATCAGCACTTGTCTGAATTTCAGACACGTCTACTTTTGACTTGTCGGAAGATTCTTCCACTGCAGGATTAAGTTCAATACCTGCAACATCATCCTCTAGATCTGATAGTTCCCTATCAGTCTTCAAACCATCATTAAACTTTACATGAATTGATTCTTCTACAACAAAAGTTCTAGAATTGAAAATTCCAAAAGCTTTAGACATTTCAGAATATCCAATAAATATGCCTTTATCTACTATAGAGTCAAATTTACCAAAATGATCTTTTGTATTAAGAATATAACATTCACATCCAAATGAATGAAAATATGATATGTTGAGTTTTCTACCTTTCCACAATTCATAAGGAGTCTTATTTAGGATGGGTCTAACCAGTATTCTGTTTTGCACATAACAAGCAGTGTTAATGGCTTCTGCCCAGAAGTACTTCGGAAGATTATTTTCATTAAGCATTGTTCTTCCCATCTCTTGAAGAGATCTGTTCTTTCTCTCAACCACTCCATTTTGTTGTGGAGTTCTAGGTGCAGAGAAATTGTGAGAAATACCATTTTTCTCACAGAATAGTTTGAACTGCTCATTTTCAAATTCTCCCCCATGGTCATTTATGATAGCAGAGATGCAGAAACCCTGCTCATTTTGTACTCTTTTAATAAATACTGTAAAGATCTTATAAGACTCATCCTTGTGGGTTAAGAAGAGTACCCATGTAAATTTAGAATAGTCATCAACTTTGACAAAACCATATTTCTTTCCACCTAGGCTAGCAACACTAACTGATCCAAAAAGATCCACGTGTAACAGTTGCAAAGGTCTAGAGGAGGTGAGTTCCTTTTTAGATTGGAAACTTGATTTTACTTGCTTACCTCTCTGTCATGCATCACACAAAACATCTTTATTAAATGAAATATCAGGCAATCCTTCCACAAGGTTATGTTTTTTCAATTTAGAAATTTGTTTCATACTAACATGTCCTAGTTTCTTATGCCATAGCCACTTTTCATCATCTTTAGACATAAAGTATGTTACACTTTGATCTGAAAGTTCAGACAGGTCAATATTATACAAATTGTTTTGCCTTTTGGCAGAAAATAGGGTCTTTCCACTACTGTCATTGACTATGCATCCATCCTTAGAAAAGGATACAGAAAATCCACTATCACATAATTGACTTATGCGAAGCAGATTATGTTTTAACCCTTTCACATATAAAGCATCGCAGATAATAGTCAAGGGAGGTTTACCACCAATTTTACCTAGACCAACAACTTTTCCTTTCTGGTTGCCACCAAAAGTTACTTGTCCACCTTTCTTAGGTTGGAGGTCTAGGAACATAGACTTTTCTCCTGTCATATGTCGCGAGCATCCACTGTCCAGGTACCATGACAGATGTTTCTTTTATCCTGTTAAGTAAGTCTGCAACAGGAATGATCATGGACTTAGGTACCCATATTTTCTTGGGTCCATTTCTGTTAGTATAAGGAGTCTGTAAAGATTTCTTTCTCTTTTTGAGGATACACTAAGACATGATATGTCCAGCTTTTCCACAGTATGTGCATATAGGTTTATTTGAACTAACTGACATATATTTGACAGTTGCTTTTGAGAACTTTGTTGATCCTTTATGATGTTCTTGACTAGAATATCATATACCTTCTTTGTTAAGGGAGTGCCTCTGACTTCTCAAAAGTTTAGTCAGATTACCTCGACCATTAACAAACTTGGCAAGATCTAAGGTGAGCTCTTCTACTTTCTGTTGAAGTTTACTAACTTCTTCAAAAGATAGAGTTTCAGCTGAGATCTCAGCTTTAGACTTTTCAGTCTTAAGCGTACTATTTTCTTCAGCTACTTTTCGCACTCTTGAGATTTCTGTGTATTCTCATTTGAGAGTTTAACATACTGTCTCTTGAGGGATTTGAAAGCTTTAGACATATAGTTGGATTTCTCCAATAGTTCATCATATGCATCATTCAATTTCTCAAGTTCAGAATGTACCTCAGTGTCTGATTCAGGATCAGTATCTGCCATAAGACAGATTTGCTTCAAGCTCCTCTCCTTCACTTTCAGTGGAGCTTTCATCTAGATCTTCCCACGTGCCCATCATTCCTTTCTTATTTTTGTTGAAGAACTTCTTGGGATATTGCTTCTTGAGTTGAGGGCATTCTGCCTTGATATGACCAGGCTTCTTACATTCATAGCACACAATGGCATTCCTGTCATTAGATCCACCGTCTTTGTTGTATTTTTCTTTGTTGAAACACCTGAAAGGTTTGTCCTTTCTGAAGTTTCTTTTCTTCCAAACCTTTTTCATCTTTCTGGTGAAAAGAGAAAGTTCATCATCTTCATTTGATTCCTCAGATTCCTCTGAAGATTCATCAACTTTGAGAGCTTTTGAAGTGGTTCCTCTAGATGATTTCTTATTAGCTTTAAGGGCAATGGATTTGTTTTTCTTTCTATTGTTTTCTTTAATAAGCTCTTGTTCATGGATTTGAAGAGTGCCAAGAAGCTCATCTAGCTTCATTACTATTAAGTCTTTGGCCTGAGATACAACAGTTACAAGTGGTCTCCATTGTTTTGGAAGACTTCTGAGAATCTTTTGAATGTGTTCCTCAGTCTGGTAAACTTTTCCCAGAGATTTCAATCCAGTGGTTATAGTTTGAAATCTTTCATACATTTGACCAATAGTCTCTCCTTCTTCCATTTTGAACAGCTCATATTTTCTGACTAACATGCTAACTTTGGTCTCTCTGACCTTGCTGGTTCCTTCATGAGCAATAGCTAGTGAATCCATATTTATTTTGAAGATTCACAAGCACATACTTTTTCAAATTCTTCTCTACTCAAAGAACACATGATTGCATATCTTGATTTGGCATTAAACTGACATTTTGTTTTGATCAGCGGTCATGTTTGCTTTTGGAACAACAATTCCTGGTTCATCTTTAGGAACAAACTGTCATATTTCAATGACATCCTAAAGTTCAGAGTTAGTGGATTGTAAAAACCACTTTATTTTTTCTTTCCATTGGATGTAGTCCTCTCCATTGAAGTAAAGAGGTCTCGACATTGAGGATCCTTCTCCAGCATGGTTCTTGCTTGTGCTAGCTTCTCCTGCCTTCTCCAAGATCTTTTCCTCTACACTATTAAGTGCTCAACCTAGAGGCTGAGCTCTGATACCAACTGAAATAACCAAAGTTATCACAAGAAGGGGGGTTGAATTGTGTTTACCAACTTTTTTTGAGTTACTTAAAAAGATTTTCGTAGGCACAACAAGCAGAACTTAGATTAGAGAAAATCAGACGAGTGATACGTCTAATATTCAGACAGAACACGCAAGCAAATAGAGAAGAGTAAAACAGAGTTTGATATTCACAATATTAACTCCCCAAGTTAAAAGCTTAAACAGAATAATACTTAAGTAAAATAAAGAGATAAGGGAAGAGGAATATCACTCAAGAGTTTTATACTGGTTCACCCGAAAATCCACAGGGCTACGTCCAGTTTCTTGACAGCACCAAGTTTCCACTATAACTGAGTAAATTACAGTACAAGTATTTTTTGCACACCTAACCTCTTCAGGCTCTACACAGTAGGGAATGAAAAGGTTTTGTGTAATTAATACAACTTGCAAGTCTTTCATATCACACTCAAAGAGTGGAATAAATATGAAGTATGAAAGACTGCGAATTAATATCAAATGATTGAAAGTGTATTTAATGAAATAATGAAGAAGTTAATGAAGAGAGTAAATGCTTCTGCGTATTGTTCTTAATGATATTCAACTTCTTGTCTTCATCTTTATTGTTTGATCTATTTAACGACTTCAATCAAGAGATCCGTTTAGACACAGCTTCAGAAAGTGTGTTCTTCTGATTTGAGCTTTTGAGACACCATTAATGCCAAATAGTCGTTCTGTATAAACATTAAATGCTTGGGAACGTTGAGCTTTGACAAGGTTGTCCAAGAGTACACTTTATTCTGAGTAGCTGTTGTTTCAGAGTATACAGCAGCAGGCTTCTTGTACTTGTAGCAGAAAGCTTTCCTCTTTCAATGCAACAATCAGTTCACTTTCCAGAAAGCACATTTTGCTTTGTACTAAAACAGCTAAAAAGTTATTGCTGTGGTACAGAGATTGCGTGTTTATTCCTTAAAACCTTGAAACAACCGTTCTTTATTTATTTTCCTTTGAGCTATTATCCAGAGGTCTTCGAGATCCTTAAGGAAGACATCTAATTTGAATAAGGTGACTTGGACTTCATTTCTGATAAACTGACATCATAGTAGTGTTGGAAATTTAGACGGGTGAAAGACAATCCAAAAAGTAGACGGGTGATCATGGAGTCCAAAACTAGACGAGCGATCATGCAGTCCAAAGCTATATGGATGATCATGTAGTCCAAAACTAGACGGGTGCTAGCGTATTCCAAAAACTAGACGGGTGATCCACTGAGTCTATTTCAGATAGATGCTTCTTGCCACATCATCAAGTAAACTCAGATCTTGACCAAGCGTTGACTTGGTCTTTGACTGAATCTCAGACAAGTGGTTTTCAGACAACTCTAAAAATTGAGCTCTACTAAAAAGTAGACGAGTCATAAAGATAGGCGAGTGACCTTAAATTTGTTTTCCTGCACACTTATCAGATATGTCAGTAATTTCGCATGGTTCAATATTACCATACTTAATCTATTTTGAATCATCAAAACTTAGAGAATCTACACATGAAATGTGTCTCAGACTTATGAGGTCTCAACAATCTGGCGCCGGCCTTTTCGTCCACAGTAAAAGAATGACTCAACTGAAAATAAGAGAAGGCTCATGAATGGATTTTACAATAATTAAAACAATTAAAAAAGAGAAGGCACATCAAGCTACCATTTGTTTTCAACAAATTATATAATATTTAACAATTTTATATTTAAATTGTTAAATTTATCAAACACGAAGGTTGAAATAATAAAAAAATTGAAAAAAAGAAGACAATATAATAAATAATAATACAATAAGTAAAATAATAATCTAAATGTTTTTTATTATAAAAAATCTAGAGGCCAAAAATCTATGTGGGCACGGCCAGAGACATTTGGCGACGTCCACAGTAAAAGAATGACACAATTAAAAATAAGAGAAAACCCATGAATGGATTTTATAATAATTAAAACAATTAAATAAGAGAAGGCACATCAAGCTATGATTTGTTTTAAACAAATTATCTAATATTTAACAATTTTATATTTAAATTGTTAAATTTATCAAACACGATGGTGGAAATAATAAAAAAAAAGTGAAAAAAAGGCAATATAATAAATAATAATACAATAAGTAAAATAAAAATAAAAATATTTTTTATTATAAAAAATAAGTGGTCCAAAAATCTACGTGGGCACGGCCTGTGACATTTGGCGCCAACTTTTTCGTCCACAGTAAAAGAATGACACAGTTAAAAAATAAGAGAAAGCCCAAGAATAGATTTTACAATAATTAAAACAATTAATTAAATATTTATTATTAAATAAATGCCAGAGGTCGAAATTATATGTGCTCCCCTCCCGTGACACATGTCACTCGTTTATTTGTCCACAGTAAAAGCATGGTAAAGATGTATTTTAAGAAAAGACCCTAAAATAAATTATACAATAATTAAAATAATTAATTAAATAATTATTATTAAAAAATGGCAGAGGACAAAAATATATGCGGGCCCTGCCAGTTACACGTGTCACCCGTTTATTCGTCCACATAAAAATAAAGCTACCATTTATTTTAAGCAAATAATATAATATTTGAAAATTTAATATTTAAATTGTTAAATTCATCAAACCAAAAGGTTGAAATTTAAAAAAAAAAACTGAAAAAGAGAAGGTCATATAATAAATAATAATACAATAAGTAAAATAATTATGTAAATATTTTTTAATATAAAAAATCCGAAGTCCAAAAAAAGTTCATGGGTCAGACGCATGACACGTGGCACCCACTTATTCGTCCAAAGTAAAAGCAGGACACCATTTAATTTAAACAAATTATATAATCTAAAAAGATATATATAATTTGGGCTGAACCGTTGTCGACACGTGTTGTCATTCAATTCGTCTACTGTGACATAATAGTAAAAAAATTGGAGCGCATTCCTAAAAAAAGTTTAAGATTAAAAAAAGTTGAATATATTTTTTTAAATAAATAGCATTTTTCAAAAAAAATCGACAAACAATTTTAATAAAAAAGTTAAATACTTTTTTTTTAAATTTTTTTTAATGAAATTTAAATTATATTTTTTTTAAAACAAAAAATTTCTGAAAAAATATTAAATAAAAAACGTTTTTTTAAAAAATCAAATAAAAAATATTATTTAAAAAAATTTGGGGTTTTTTTTATTAAAATAAAAGTCGAATTGAAAAATTGTAAATAAAAAAAATATTTTGATAAAAAAATTGGTTAAATTAAAAGAAAAGTAAATAAAAAAATTGAAATTATAAAAAATAAAAATGAAATTTAAATTTAATAAATTTTTAAAAATTGTTAAATTAAAAACATTTTTTAAATAAAAACTTTTTTCAAAAAGTTTCGTAAAAATAAAATAAAATAAATAAATACAAGTTTCAAAAAAATTAAAAAAGTGATAAAAAGAAAATAAAATTAAATTTAAATTTAAAAATTTGTAAAAAAATAAATATTTTTTTTAGAAAAACACCGATGAAAAAAGTATTTTTAAAAAAATTCAATAACACAAAATTTGTTAAATTTTCAATAATTAAATTAAGAAAAAGTATAAAAATATTTGAAAAAAAGTAAATAATTTTTTTAAAAATAAAAATTAAATAAACAAATTTTTTTACATTTTCAAATACTGAAAATTAATAATACTCTTTTTTAAAAAAGCGGAAAAAAAGGAAAATTTAAATATAAAATATTTTAAAAAAAGTAAATAAAAACATTTTAAAAGAAATTGAAAAAATTAACTAAAAATTAACTTTTAAATTACTTTTTGTTAAATCCAAAAAAAATTTAAATCAGTTCGGAAAAAAATGTATTTTTTATAAAAAAATAAAACAGTTTTTTAAGAAATATTTGTTCAATTTTCAAAAAAAAAACAAAATTCGGAAAAAAATTTAGAAATTTAAAAATAATTTTTTTAAAAAATTGTTAAATAAATCCAAACCACCAAAACGGATCGGTTCGGGTCGGGTCGGCCGGGTTCACGGGTCGGATCAGATCCGCTTACACCCCTAAAAAAAATGGTTAAATTAAAAGAAAAGTAAATAACCTGGTGTTACACCGCATTGGCCTAAATGGCATCAATATTTTTCTCCAGGAAGCAATACCCAATCTTCCTTCCAAGCAATTTGATAATTAACATCCTCTTCCATGGTCTATGAAGGCACTTCTCCTACTTAGCACTAGGGATCACATTTAATCCTTTCGTTGGATCCTCCTGCAGAACATACCTTGGACCATCGTCTACCTCAATACCATCATTCTTTTTAAGATCATCCTCATCACCCTCCGATCCACCATCAGAAGAGGAGATCACAATTTCTTCTCCCATTAAGGTGACAAGATATGACTTCTTTTTCTCTCCTTGAAGCGCGGGTCTCACCATATCATTCATCCAGTTCTTCCCTTGGAGGTCTGGTTGAAGAACCAGAGAAGCTCTCCTCGTAATCACCTCCCGTGCAGACCTTCTTCGTACTCCTATGCAATAAGTCCAGCTCCTCCTTGGAAGCCGGAGGTTGACGAGCAGTCGACCCTGGATTCGCAGAAGCACTCATGAGATTTCGATAAGCTCTTGGAGAATCTTGGAGAGGGCGTTTTGGGCTTGGAGCAATTTGGTTTTATCTTTTATCTTTTATCTTTTATTCGAACAAGCATTCCCAACTCTTTATAACTTTATTCCTGGAATCCTCTTTCACGACGTGAAACAAACGCTCCATGAGTACAATCGTGAAAAAAGTCTTGGTTTATGGTGGAAGATTAGTTTGTAATTCTACCTTTATTTCGATCATTAGGGGTTTTTGAATTTCTTTGCAGCACTAAAATAAGTATGTAACTTTTTAGGATGTTAACATGATTGTTGTGGATCAGTTTGTCTTCTTTAATTTATTTTGGTTTTGTGTAATTTATAAATTACTTTGATGGAACATCTTTGGGGTGTTGGTAGAATATTAGAGTCATACGCAATTTTGTTCATTACCGGTGAACCACACATGACTGTTATTTGAATATAATAATAATAATAGGTAAAAAAAGAAAAACCTCCACAATTACAAGTAAAGTATGCAAAAAGTTGCTAACTTGCTATGCAATTGGTAATTATTCCGGTCACCTATATACTCTAAGCCTAACTTGGTTCCCAACCAAGTTAATTACAAGTAATTACTTTGATTGAATTCTTTTTCATGAGTACTGATTGGCGAACAGTTTGGATTTTATATTATTTAATGTGGTTATTTTATGAAACTGAAATAAATTTATCAAATTAACCGAACTTTTATATATATATATATATATATATATATATATATATATATATATATACCAATGATAAGGAAAAGATAATAACTGAGGTATGAATTATTTTACAAAATAAATGTTCAGTTAAAAAACTGATTCATATGAAGTAAAAAATATTAAACGAAATTGGTTTGATTTGGTTTTTCCCTTCAATAAAATTGAAACCAATATGTTCTTATCATAAAAAAAAAATTGTTTGAATGATATTTTACTAGAAGTCTAAATCACTCCAAATTACGGGT
The DNA here is from genome assembly GCA_030762895.1 of Sophora flavescens. Lineage (NCBI taxonomy): Eukaryota > Viridiplantae > Streptophyta > Magnoliopsida > Fabales > Fabaceae > Sophora > Sophora flavescens. The sequence goes on from CM061064.1 coordinate 151,673,403, forward strand.
ATTCCTATTTTTTAGAATATAAACGAAATTCAAAAAGTAGGATTTTATCTTTGAAAATGCGTGGTAGTCCCCAAGGACCAAGGTTGTTATTATACAAACAAAGAAATAAATTATCATTTTAAGAGACAATAGATCAATTAGTTTTTATCTTGATTTACACATTTATATGTAGAGTGTTCATGCTATTTCAACTTTTGAGATTAATTTAATCATTTTTACATGACTTCATTTTATTTGTAATATCTATTACGTATTCACATTATTACAAATAAGTCAATTATCCAGCTTAATATAGTTTCCAAATTGAATGATCCTGCATTTAGAATTTTTTTTATAAAAAAAATAGCTTTTGTGTTGCCCTTAATGGAATAATGAACATTTTAACTCTCTAGCCAACCCATTGTGGTTGACAATATTCCTATTTGGGTCACTTTGTTACGTGAAAGAATATCTTTTGTGAGATGATGAATAATCTTTCACATCCCATTTTTTATAAAACAAAATGGAGAGATGATTTCATGAGCAATTCATAGAACTTAAACTAGGTAATTAAACACATCTTTTTTCTATTTTAGATTTAGATGCAATTAATTATAATATTACAAAAAAGCATTGATCTATATAATGATATACAACACCTTTCAGGGAATTACATACTCTTATTGGTCATCAAGAGCAAAAAAATTTCCCAAATATTGTAGTTTTGGTGAAACTCCAAGACAAGATACCTATCTCCTATACGTCTAATTTGGTTTTATCACAGATAGATATAATCCATCTAAAATAGCTACGAAAACTTAGGATTAAGATTTCAAAAGGGATGAAGGTTCCTGCTGAAGCTATTCACATTGGTGAAGAACCCAACCCTATAAGGTAGGAATGATCTATGTTTACCACTTTCCTTCCTCATTCTATTCATCACATAATGCTTCTCATGAGGTGATAATGCCATTTTGTGCTTCCCACCTTTGTTCTTCTTTTCAACAACGTTTTTCACTTCCACTTCCTCTAACTTCTTTGGTTTTTCCTGTGTTGACTGCACCGGAGGATTGTAGAAAACAAAAGCATCATCTCCATTGCTATTGCTTCGAACCTTCAAGTTTCTTCGAAACATCCACAGCTTCGAAAATCCGGTGGAGTTGTTCTTCTTACAGCCCTTATTTGAAGCCTTCACGGCCTTCACATCCAACTTCATTGCATGGTTGCATGGTTCGATGAAAATCTTCTTCAACGGTGGTCGGAGAGGTAGGGAGACTCCATTACATGTTTCGGTAAAGAGAGCAGATTGATTGAAGAGGTCGGGGAAGATTGGTCGGATATGGCCATTGTCAAAGATCTCATCTGCAAAGGTAAGGGTTTCTTGGGGTTTGGTGCATATAAAACTAAACTCTTCTTCTTCTTCAAAATTCTCTTCCTCGTGGTTGTTTTCGAGCTTGGAAATGAAATCTTGATTGAGTTTTTTATAAATAGGGGTGAAGTCCTTGGAATCCATGAAAGGGTTAGTCATAAGGATAATGGAGAGGGCTTGCATTCTTGATTTCTGAATAGATGAGGTTTTTTCCATTGTATTTGAGATATATATGTTTTTGAGTGTGTTATGTGGGTAAATTGCAAGTTGAAAGTTGTAAGTGATTGTGAAATAAGAAATGGGTTTTATATATAGAGTGAGGTTAGTTTTTGGAGTTTGTTTGGTTAGTTTGTGGAGTTTCTTACTTCTACTAGTTTGTCTGGTTTGTTTGTTTGTTTTCACGTTTGTATGCACTCAAAATGTACATTATTTCACAATAACAAATTATCGCTTTTACGTTTTTATGCATTGTGTAATTTGTGCCAACTAAAAACCAAGTGCAATCTAAGTATGGGTGGATATGGAAGCTGAGTTGTTTGAAGATGTTATAAGTATTGGTAGCTTTGCATTTATATCGGTTGGTTATTATTTTAAGCCTTTCAGTTTTTTTTTTCTTTTTTTTTTTATGGAATATGGTTTTTAAAACTTTTTTTGTGTGGTGCCTTAGTAAGATTGTAAGACGTCTTTAACTTCTCTTGCGCAACATCCTCTAGTTAGTTTCTTTGCAGCTTGTCGCAAATGACATTAATTGAATTGTGCTCGAATGTGATTTTTAAGATTTTATACTTCAAAATGATGGCTTGAAAGTAAGGGTCATTATTTAACATATACACAAATCAATGCACAATTTTAAGATCACTAGAGTTAAAATTTGTTACCTGAATGTGTAGTTATTGTTAGGAAGCTTTTCTGCACCCCAAAAGCATTTGTTGCTGCCATCACCAGCCATCTGTGGTCCCTCTAATCACTGACACGAAATTCCTAACCCATAAGTCCCTAACCCTTTGTTTCGCCTTTTACTCTCATGTCTCTTCGTCACGAAAGAGAAATTAGTTTTGGTTTCGTAGTTCACAAAACCCTCACTTTCTAATATTTTATTTTTTGTGTTTTGTTTTTTATGTTTTAGTTTTTTTCTTTCAACTAATCAACTAATTAAAATAAATCAAATCCTACGTCAGCAACTGATAGCTGTGTCAGTGACCTCCGTTAAGATTTGGATGGAAGGTTGATGACATGACCAGATTTGTTCACTTTTAAAAATATAAGGACTTGATTTGAGCAATTAAACTACATAGACCAAAATCACACATTTATTAAACTACTGAGACAAAAAGTATGATTAAGCCTATATAATAATCATTTAGGATTTCTAGGTAAATATATATGTTATAACATCCCCAATGAAATGGAAAAGAGGCAGGTTCTAGGTTGAGCGACGTTAGGAAGTCGCTCACCGTGCAAGACGTGATTTTATCCATTAGATCTTGGAAAAGAATTTTGGACGGATGAGATTAATATTAGGCAACCGGTTCTCCGAGTTTACTGCAATGCCAACAAACAACCTCAACCTTCTTCCTTGGGTTATTCGGTGTGGCTGTGGCGGTGACGGCGGAGCGACGGAGGCAAATGGATGGGGTAGAGGTAATGATTATGGTGCGACAATAATCTTCTTGTCGTGGTCCATTGTTCCTAAGATGGATTGGCAGAACATGACGTCGTGGTGGTGCGTGTAGTGGCGGTCGTGATAACCTTCTGGCTTATCTAGTTTAATAGCTAGAAAAGCTACGATTTGTTGAGCCAATTGGTTGAGATTTATCTCGTTTAAACCCGAATTTAGCTTTAATTGTCCTTAAGCAAGGTGTTGAGACTTTTTGTTAGTTTTTAGGATTTTTGTTAGGATTTTGAGTCAAATAAAGTATTACGTGCTACTCATAGTTTCTGGTGATTGTTCCGGAACTTAGGTGAAAACTGAAGCTGGAAGAAAGCTAGGAAGAATGAAGAAAAAAGCAAGCTGGAAGTACTGATTTGAAGGTCTCACCTCGCGAGCCAGAAGACCAAAATGGAAGAAAATTGTTGGCCTCTATCTCGCCCCGCCAGTAGTAGCTCGCCTCGCCAGCCAGAGAAGGAAAATATGAAGGCTCTCTGTCTCGCCCCGCGAGCAGTTGCTCGCCTTGCGAGCGTGTGTTTCGACAGATTGGTATATAAGCTTGTGTTTAGTCCGAATTTCGTACCCTAATCCTAGTTTTGGAGAGTTGCGTCTCGCTTTAGGTTTCTCTGAGTTTTTGTTGGATGTTTACTCTTAAATTAATTGTGATCATGAACGCGATGAGGAGCTAATATTTTTTCTAAGGAATCGACATTGCCGCACATGACGGCTTAGCAATAATTGGGAAGCTTTCTATTCACTTCTTTTATTTCCTTGCTTCTTAATTATAATTTAATTACGTTAATCAAAAGAGTTCGTGATTAACTAACCAATCGTGATGAGTTTGAAAGGAGATTCATGATTTAGGCTGTGAATTAATAACACAAGTTGAATATTGATAGAGTTATAGTTGGAGACTAGTGCAATCGATATAGGGAACCAAGAACTTAATGAATTCTTGCATATTAATAATCATAGACATATAGTTGATTAGTGTGTGAGGGTGTTTTATTTTGTGCTTGACGAAGACATTAGAATAAATTAAGGTTCTTGGTTAGCATTGAATTGAATTAATTAGGAATAGATAATTAATCACAATTAGACCTAAGCTTTATAGTGTAGGTGAAATGGTGACCTTAGATCCTTCCAATCACTTTCTCTCTCTTAATCTATTTGCGATTATGTTTGATTCTGTTTTGATTTGGTAGATAATAGCAATATCTCAATTAATCTCATCATATCTTTCTCTCTACTTTGACTTGGTTATCATAATTATTGATTTAGATTTAGATAAATTGGTTACCCAATCCATGTGTTTGATCTCGGCATTACTTGTCGTGTTTTATTACTTGCCTTGATCCTGTACACTTGCTGGAACCCATCAGGCGGCGATCTGGGCGGAGGAAAGGAACGAAATGTTGTAGATGGTGGCGGCGGATGAGGAGGCGGCGATGGAAGAGGAGGAGGCGGTAGTGGAGATGACATCATAAATACAAATGTAGGTGATGATTCCCCCCGTGCACGACATATATCTGCTTCTTCTTTGTTTCTTCGAATCCAGAGGGTGACTGCAAACGAAAATACACTCAGATCTATGGTGTCTAGGGTTTCTTATATTCAACTCACCGTTGGTGGCAAACGCATTACCCACAGGGATGATGTTGTTGGTCGATGACAGAGACTTTGGCAGAAAAGAGAGAAGGGGGAGGGAGGCCGAGCAGGGAGAGTGGGGGAGAAGAGAGGTGGTGGCTACGGTCCAAGGCGGTGGGGGCGGTGGTGACTGGTCGCAGTAGGTTGGGGGACTGAGAGGCAGAGACAGGAGAGAACATGAGAGAAAAGGGAATGTGTGTGTGTGTGGGGGGGTGGGGGGGGGGGGGGTGTAGGTTTATTAATGATTTTTCGACGGCCAATGAAAATTACCGACAGCCTTTTCCGTCTGTAATTCAAATTTATGACTTACCGACGGAAATTTTCGTCGGTAAACACATTGGTATTACCGACGGAATGAGGCGTCGGTATTCTGTGGCACCAAAAAAACCCGTTTCCCGCCACTATTACCAACATATGTACCAACGGAATAACCCACGGTAACCTTACCGACGGACGTTCCGTTGGTAAAAATTGAAACTTTTGGTATCTAGAGTTACCGAAGGCATATTACATTGGAAATCTGGTCACTACCAATGGAACTTGTGTCTGTCAGTAATTTTTCTTTGGAAAAATCGTATTTTCTGGTAATGGCAGTGCCAAAAAATGAAAAAAGAAAGAAAGCAAAAGATAGTACCAATCACGCACGACGGAGCAAAAGGAGTCTCAATTCACACATCTTGAGTTGAGATGATAGAGAATTTGAGGTGGAGAAAGATGAGAGACAAATGATGGGTGGAAGAAATAGTGTTTTTTTTTTCAAACTTAAGGCTATTTTGATAATAAAAAGTTTTAAATGATGTGTGGGGTGAATGGAGCATGTGAGGGGGTATAGGAAGTACCATCGAAAGTTATATTAGTTGAATTGCAAACTATCTTTTCTGTTTTTGTTATCCCATATATCCATTTGGTCTGCAAATTGTTTTTAAAATTATGGGTTTATTCCTGCTAACTCGCAATTTGTCTTTTCTTTTTCCTTTCCTTTTCAAAATTTGTAAGCTTGTATATAATTTTTTTTTGAGAAATAAGCTTGTATATAATTGGTTTGTAAATGTTTATCAAAATTTGTGTGCCCATATCTACTTGACATGTGAAATGTCATTTCTTTTCCAAAATTTCTGTGCACATAGCCAGTTGGTTTTCAACTGTTTTCTTACTAAAAAAATTGTAAGTCCATATCTAGTTGACTTGCAAATCATGTTTTCTTTTCAATAATTTAAGGGGCCCAATTTAATGCACGTTGTTTTTTTCTTCATACACCTTGGACCCCCTTATTTCTATACTCATCCCTAAATTACCCTTTGCATAATGGATATTCTATATCGTGATAATGGACATTTTACATATCTAGAAATTAAACTTTGGCTATGTAATTTTTTAAGAAAGTGCATTTTACACATCCAGAAAATAGATTTCAGGTGTGTAAAATTATATATGTCCAGAAAATAATTTTTGGATCTGTAAAATTTTATACATCTGAAATTTATTTTTTGTTAACTCTAAAAACATATGAATTGTCATTTTACACATCCGGATTTTAATTTCTGGATGTGTAAAATTTTAAGAAAGGTCATTTTACACATCCAGAAATTAAATTACGGGTGTATAAATTGTACAATGTTCGAAAATTAAATTTCAGATAACATTTTACGAAAAGTCATTTTAAACATCCTGAAATTAAATTCTGAATGTGTAAAATTTTACAAAAGTCCATTTTACACATCCGAAAATAAATTCCGGATGTGTAAAATTTTGCACGTTCGGAAATTAATTTTCCGATGTATAAAATTTTACACGTTCAGAATTTATTTTCCGGTAACTCTAAAAACATAAGAAATGACATTTTACACATCCATATTTAATTTCCAAAATGTCATTTTATACATTCGGAATATAAATGTCGGACAGTGCAAATGTAAACAAATCAGGTGTGATTCCATTATGTGATGAAGGACATTTTTGAAATAAAAATAAAAAAAAAGTCACACTAGGTGTGTGGAGCAAAAAATCGGGTGCCAAAAGCAAGGCCCTACTTTAAGATCATGTCTTCGGTTGGTTTACTATTTTTATTTAAGGCTTATGGCCCATTGAATTCAAATATTTTGTCATTAGGCACCCCTGCCTGTTGCACTTAAATTTCTTCCTATTCATTCATTTTTTTTATACAAGAAAATCTAGGGTGAGAGGATGGTGTCCCAATCCAAGGTAGGAAAAATCTCTAGGCTCTACAAGCACTTACAAAAAAACTTACATTTACCTCATTCAGGAGTCTGATTCATTCATATCTTGTATCATTGCATTTTGCTTTCCTACATTTTTGCATGCCTCCCGAACAAAATATTAAGTTGATGTATTTACTTGTTTCCTTGCTTTAAAAATCTGTCAAACTATGATTATTTATATTAGCTAGTAAGAAGTAAGGGATGAAGGATAGTTGTAAACACTATATTTTGACTGAGTCCATGAAAAAAAATAGAGAATATAAAAAGGAGGGATTTTGTTTATGCGTGTCTATTCCAATTATGGATGGGTAGTTGAAAAGAGGGGAAAAAACCTTAAGGAAACCTTAGCCACTTCTATTCATTAAAAAAAAAGGAGCAAAAAAGAGAGATTTTATGAAGGTTGTTTGAATCAAATAGAAGATAAGTTAAAAGAGAGAAAGGGAGAGACATAGCATATAACAACTATCCCTTAAGTGATAAATGATTAGGTGAGAGAGATTTGACTTGAATAAGAATGAGTTGTCTCAATGGATGTTATTAGCCTATAGATAGAGAGCAAAGAAGAGAGAGCGGGAGAAGAAGGGAGTGCAAGAGTGAATTTTGAAAAGTTTTTTAATTTGAAAGGCGAAAATCCATTCATTGATTGAAAGCAAGGAGACTACAATTTGTAACAGAGTCTAGAGAAGGGACATGCCCCAACCAAGACCTAGAGTTTACATATTCTGCTATACCAACCAAGTTGTGGGCTTCTACATTAAGCTGCCAACCTATGTGAGAACAAGTTACAACATCTAACATTTCATCATCATTATACAGTCTTGAATTACAAAATTAATAGCAGCTATAAAAGATTTTCCATTAATGCAATTTACAACCACCATAGCATCAGATAATGGCTACCTCTTACAACTTTTGGTCCAGGGCCATTTGCCTAACTCCTAAAGCTTCAACAAGGATTGGATCAGTTGAAATGGCTTCTTTTCTACTGGCTGCAAGGATGATAGAACCTTCTTTATCTTTTGTTACACAGCCCCACCCGGTAGTCCCATCAGAAAAATACCCCACATCCATCTATATGGTGCTGCAGTCAGGATTGAAGGCATGCTGGCTCTGGATGAGGATCTGGAGTCCTTGAAATGAGTTTCGCGGGTTGGCTCGGTTGTACTCATAGCCCATAGGTAAAATCCCTGGCTTCTTTAGAAACCACCTCTTGCCGAATGATTTTCTACTTGAACACAACTTAATTGAAAGCCTGCCAGATTTTCCTGAGATTTGTGCTAAACAATTGGGAGCCTGTTGGGTCCTTACAAGTCAACCACTTCAAAAACCACATATTTAAGTCCAGGTGGCTTGAGGCATGTATTACAAGAGGTGATGAGAACCTGACAAGCTTTGCAAAAATGGCAATGCATGAAAAGGTGATCATTTGTTTCAGCAAACATATTGCACATAGGGCATATAGTGTTAATGATAATACCTTTCTTGCAAAGACTGCTACAAGTGGGGAGGATGTGTTTTGCCAATCTCCACAGAAAATTCCTGAGGAGTGCCAAATCTCCTTCCATAGGGGATCAATAGGATCATTTGATGGGCCAGGTAGGAGTATTTTCCTCTCATCACACAAGAAGTGGTAGGCTGACCTCACTGAATATTCTCCATCTTTCTCCCAATGCCAAATCATTTTATCCTCAGGTAGCCTATAGGAAATAAGAATACTCATGATTTGTTTTGCTTCAAACATGTCAAAGCAATATAGAATTGTGTCCTCTTCCATTGCTTTGTTTGGCTGTCAATTAACTCGCTGACTAGTGCATCAGAGCTCAAAATCCTCACTGGACTAATGGCTTTGAACCCAGCTTGTGAAGGTATCCAGTTGTCTTGCCAAATTTTTGTTTTTTCTCCATTACCAATCACCCCCCTGACACCTTTTTTCAACAGATTCCTCGTACACATCACACTCCTCCTAGCATAGCTAAGTAGATGACCCTCTGTTGCCTCCATGAAAGAACTTCTTGGGTGATAACGACTTTCGAACACTTTCCCCACAGAGGTATCTTCCCCATTTATAAGTCTCCAACCAGGAGCGAAGGCATAAATTTTCTATCAGGGGGGCCACGACTAAGAGTGTGTTTATGGTTGATAATACATTATATATATAATCTATTGTAAAAATTAATTATAATCAGAATCTTTTTTTTTTAGGTATGTTTGCTGAAAAATAATTTGAAGATAATATAAAAAAAATTAAATTTACATAATAAATTATAAAAAAAGGATATAAAATTATTTGTTTATGTTAATGCTAAGCAAAAGAGGAGAGAGTGACAAAGGGCACTGCATGTGAGAGTGATAGAAAAGCTTTTTCCCCATAAAATAGTCCATGTTTTTAGATGGAGAAAAAAAAAGGCTTTTTTAAAAATTTAATCGGGATACCAAACATACTAGATTATCTACAAAATAGATTTTTGGACAAAAAACAATTGAAAGATGAAAAATTCATCTTTCCCAAACATGCTCTAAATATACATAACACAAATGATAATAATTTTTTAACTAAATAGAAGCGACAATGTTTGATGGAGTAAAAATCTTCACTTCTTTAATTGTGCATGAAGATGTTTCATAGAATCATCAATTATTATATTTGTGTTAAATTTTTCAGCAATCACTTTTCAATGTAAACAGTTTTTAGTGCACTATGTTGTATTTCATCATTGATTTTCCCTTTCCTTTGGAAAAATGAGTCAATAATTTTCTTCCTAAACATCACTTTAACTCAATGAAAAATACTAGCATAACACTCTTTATCACACTCCTCAACACACTCTCTATTATTGGATTGATTTTATGTGAGACTCACCAAAACATATGGTCCCATATGAAATCCACCCAATAATAGAGGGTGTGTTAAGAGAAGTGTGTTTAAGAGTGTGATGCCGACATTGCTAATTAACTCAATTAGTGAACCTAAATAAATAAGTTTGTAAAAAAATTTAAATGATTGAAACCAAACTCAATAAAAAAAATTCGAAGAAAAGACAACAACGTGCAGAGGAGCAAACATAAAAAGATAGGTGTCAAAGCAAGAAAAAAATGAATAAAAAAAGAAGAAAGGAAGCAAATTAGTATTACACACTTATAATTACACCTTTGAACATTTTTTCTATTTTCTTCTACTGTATCGTCCAAAGCAGAGCCACAGTGTAGCACGGGAATGTCTTTCACCATCACAGAATCATCAATTTAAGTTAAATACAGGTATATTATATATATTTTTCAAAAAACTTGGGGGAGGCCATGGCAAACATAGGCCCCCCGCCCCCGCCCCCGCCCCCGCCTCTCTCTCCAACGGTGTTTTCTTAAGAGGGCTTTGTTAAAATCACTGAACCCTCTAAAGCCCATACCTCCATTTTTCTTTGCTTTTGATAGCCTCTCCCAGCTCATCCAGTGAAGCTTCCGCTCTCCATCCTTTGACCCCCACCAAAATTGTGTTAGCATAGCTTTTATCTCATTGCAGCAGCCTCCGAATAGCCTGAAGAAACTCATGATGTAGTTGGGGATGGCCTGGTAATAGCTTTTATTAGAATCCCATTCCATGCTCTTGATAAGTATTTTTCCTTCCATCCTTTCTGTTTCTTCTAGACACGATCAATGACAAAGGATAAAATTTCCTTTTTGGACTTACCAAAAACAACTGGGAGACCCTGATAACTGATGTGAGACAGGACAGTCTTTATCCCCCATTTGATTATAGATCATTTCTTTTTTCCATTTCATGAACATTTCGACTAAAAGACACCTCTGAATTTTTCAACTTGACCAAATGTCCTGAAGCCTTCAAGTAGGTAGCAAGGAGACTCATAATACTCTCTGCTTTAGTAAGGTTTGCACGGGAAAACAAGAGGCTGTCATCAGCGAACAACGGATGTAAAATTTGAGGGGCTCTCCTTGTAACCTTAATGCCATGGATCTTGTTATTTTTTTATTCTTGAGACAACAAAGTCGAGAGTACATCAACACAAAGGATGAACAAGTAGGGGGAGAAGGGGTCCCCTTGCCTTAGACACCTTTCTAGAGAGAAACTTTTGCTTGGCTTTCCATTGATAAGGATTTGATAGGTGACTGAGGAGATGCATCTCACAATGAGGCTAGTGAACTGACTTGGAAAACCCCATTGCAGTGAGGGCACCTTTGACAAAATCCCATTCAATCCTATCATAAGTCGTTGTCATATCAAGTTTCAGGGCCATCATTCCTTTTTTACCACTCTACTTTGTGGATAATGTCCCTATTGTGTTTTGATTAATGACCAAACTAACTTGAATTATACTTTGATTCACTAACTACTTGCCAAGCTAAAATGTTTGTACAAGATATCATTAGTGCAAGGAAAAAGATGCAAAGGATCAAAGGAGGAAAAGGAGGATCATGAAGGAATGCTTGAAGACGAAGAATCTCAAAGTTAAATCACAAGGCATCTCAAGCAAAATTAGATTTTGATGTAAAGAAATATTGATGTGTCTCTTTGTGAAATAGCTCCCTTAAAAACAAATCAAAATGCTTTTCATAAAGTAAAATGAACTTAGAATGAAAAAGAATTAATTGAAAGTTTTGTACATCTATGTGTACATCGATGTACTTTTAGTAAATTAACTAACTTTTAATCAAAACCTATGTGTACATCAATGTATAAATGCTATACATCAATGTATGCATCGATTGATTCTGACTAACTTGATCTGTATGCAAAATAATCTTCTGTAAATCGATTGCACAATCGATGTATAAGGTGAAACAGAAGCTAACACTTTTTGAAAGAAGCATACAATCGATTGATGCATCGATGCATAAGGCTTAACAGAAGCCAACACTTGTTGTAATATGCATCCAATCGATTAGTACATCGATGCATACACAACATAAGTAAAGTATTTTGAAAATGATAGAACAAACGATTGATACATCGATGCATAAGCCCAAACAGAGGCAAAGACTTTTGAAAATGATTATGCAATCGATTGACCAATCGATGTAAAGACTTCTGGGTTGAGAATGCTTATGTTTCTCAAGAACACAATCGATGTACACATCTATGGATTTGTCAAGATCAAGAATTTCCAAGAAACCAATCGATTGAGCAATCGATGTATTCAGTTATAAAAATAGAAACTTTGTTTAATACATCGATTACACAATCGATTGACTGATAACTGAATTTTTCAAGAAAGTTTGTTTTGATCTTAACTGACTTCTGAAGTGTGGCCAATGGATCTATTTTGATATACTACTATATAAAGGCATGTGCAAACACTTTCTGAACAAAAATTCACTCAATATTGAGATTAAACACGAAATTCATTAAGAGACCTGTTCATTGAGAATATTTGAGTATTTCTGTTAGAGCTTCAATTTGTAATACTTGATTTCTTAGAATCAGAATCAAAATCTTTTCTTACTGCAAAAGGAAGATTGGAGAGAAGGTGTTCTCTCTGTGTAGATCAAGAGTCGAAGGGACTTTTGGTGGTTTGACAAGAGTAGAAGGGACTCTTGGGATTTGCATGATTGCTTTGACTGAAAAGCTATCAATCGGGTAGAAGGAACCTGAGAGTTGAAGCTTGTAAAGGATCTTGTAATTGATTTTGATTTAGTGGACAAAACTATAGTAATTGTGGGGATTGGATGTAGGTTACCAGAGGAGGTAGCTGAACCAGGGTAAAATCTCGATTTGCATTTCTCTCTATCCCTTAACTCTTTTAATTGCTTTAATTGATGAATGTATGTTTAGGCAATTGTTAAGGAATAACTTGTGAATGTTAAATATCTGAAATCAATCTCTTCATCTATCTTTCTTGTTAAAGAACAAAGTCTTGAATCAATTACTTTGGCAGAAACTTGTTTTGGTTAGTTGGTTGACAAAACTTTTTCAAGAGGTTTAGAAAAGTTTCTATTTTTGCATAAAGGGAAAAAGTTTTCAAAAATCACCCATATTCAATAGCAACTTGAAAAAATCACTTTCATGTCTTTGGTTGTAAGTGTTTTGTGCTAAATAATGGCAAGGATAATCTAGGTAAATTTGATCCTAAAGTTGATGAAGGTATTTTCCTAGGCTATTCTTTATCTAGTAAAGCTTTTAGAGTTTACAATAGAAGAACTCAAACAATAGAAGAATTTGTACATGTTACATTTGATGAAACTAACCCCAAAAAGTTGGGAAAGGATATTCTTGATGATGTTATAGAAACCATGGAAGAAACTCAACTTGAAGAAAAGCAAGACAATGCAAAAGTGGAAGGAGTTGTAGAGAATCCAGCAGAAGAGAAATATGAGGAACTACCTAAGGAATGGAGAATTGCAAGGAGATCACCCTCTAGACAACATTATTGGTGAAATATCCAAAGAAAATAACTACTAGACACTCTTTGAGAAATGCATGTAACAACATGGCCTTTGTATCTCAAAATGAACCTAAAACTATAGATGATGGAATAGTTGATGAAAACTGGATTATGGTAATGCAAGAAGAACTTAATCAGTTTGAAAGAAATAAAGTTTGAGAACTTGTTCCAAAACCCAAGGATAAACAAATAATTGGTACAAAATGCGTGTTTAGGAACAAACTTGATGAAAATGGTATCATAGTAAGGAATAAGGCTAGATTAGTAGTCAAAGGCTATAATCAAGAAGAAAGAATAGATTATGATGAGACTTATGCACCTGTGGCTAGATTAGAAGCTATTAGAATGTTGCTAGCATATGCATGTATCATGAATTTCAAGTTATATCAAATGGATGTTAAAAGTGCATTCCTAAATAGGTTTATACAAAAAGGATTATATGTTGATCAACCACCTGGTTTTGAAATGAATGAATTTTCCAATCATGTTTATAAACTCACCAAAGCCCGATATGGACTTAAAAAACCTCCAAGAGCTTGGTATGAAAGATTGAGTAACTTTTTATTACAAAAAGGTTTTACTAGAGGCAAGGTTGATACAACACTTTTCACAAAAAGAAAAGCTCAAAATATACTACTTGTACAAATATATGTTGATGATATTATATTTGGTGCTATTAATGATTCACTGTGTAAGGAATTTGCTAAGTTAATGCAAAAAGAGTTTGAGATGTCCATGATGGGAGAACTCGCTTTCTTCCTGGGACTTCAAATCAAACAATGTGATGATGGAACCTTCATAAGCCAAGCAAAGTACTGCAAGGAACTATTGAAGAAGTTTGGCATGGAGAATGCAAAGGAAATGCAACTCCAATGAGTCCATCATGTTACTTGGACAAGGATGAAAAAGGTCAAACTGTAGACATATCCAAGTACAGAGGTATGATTGGCTCCTTACTTTACCTAACAGCTAGTAGGCCTGATATAATGTTTAGTGTTTACATGTGTGCAAGATATCAATCAAACCCTAAGGAATCTCACTTAACAGCTGTAAAGAGAATCATGAAATATTTGCTAGGAACTAGAGAAATGGGTTTATGGTATGCTAAGGGTTCATCATGTAATCTTATAGGATACTTTAACTTTGACTTTGCTGGATGCAAGTTGGATAGAAAGAGTACTAGTGCAACCTGCCACTTACTAGGGAACTCACTAGTTTCCTGGTTTAGTAAGAAACAAACAAGTGTGGCTTTGTCAACTGTTGAAGCAGAATATGTTGCAGCAGGAAGTTTTTGTGCATGTTGGTAGTTTGCCAAGTGCACCAAATCACGACAAGTAATAATAGTGTGAGTAGAGTATCGTCCCACGAGGATTGAGATTAAGTAGCAACGTAAACTAAGTAAGTTATATTTGAACCAATACAAATCATAGTTCCAAAAGAGTAATTGAATTTTCTTTATCCAAAATTCTATCCAAAGTATTGTCACAAATAAAGATTTATGAATTAGGTTTTTCTTCTTTACCACACAAGTAAGTAATTGAAAGAATGAACAAATGGAATGAAATCAAGTGTTTAAGATGGTTAGGAGTCGGAATTCTTCAATTTTCACTTAATGCAACCTTGTTCAACCCTAACTCCAATTCAATTCATTCATTTAACATTCAAATCACTAATGTAGGTTTATCCCTAATTACTTAGGTGATATCCTTTTGTTACTAATCAAGAACTCTAATTCCTTAGGTGATTCAAGAATTAGCACAAACATTAAGCATGAGATTCATAGAAATGTATTGCAATGAACTTCTACTCCTAGAATCAACATTAAAATAGTAATCTACTTCAGATCTAGCATGAACACAAATTTTCCAATTATGCATTCACACTTAGAATCAATTCCATAGATGGCCAATCAAAGAAATGCATTAAGCCTAGAAGAGATTACCTACCTGAACGAATTTGTATTGAAATCAAAGGTGAAACAAACTTACATCAAGATCCAAATGAGTTCATCCTATCCTAACCTAAAAGATTTAGAAACTCATGGTATGAATATAAAAAATGGAAGAAGTAGATGAGGATTGAGATATAGAAGCCATAGAGTCTTTAATTCTTCTTTCCAAAAGATCTTGAGCCACCACGAATCTCGAAAACGCTCTAAAATGGAACTACCTCGCACCAGAAAGGATCCAAAAGTTCTTCAAAATAAATGTCGAACACAATTTACGGCGTCAGGAAACGAACCCAGCACTGGGCACTGAGATTGGAGCGATGGGCGCTGGACTTGGAAATGAACTGGCACGCTCTGTCTGTCTTCTAGCACTGGGCATTGAGATTGGGGCGCAGGGTGATAGAAATTGGGCTTTCTGTCCCAGCTGAGCACTGGCTTTGGAAACTGAGCACTGGAAATCATGCTTTCTGTCCCAGCTGAGCGCTAGGAATTTGGACTGAGCGCTAGGACTTGAGATTCCTCTTCTCCTGCATATTTCCAACCAATCTGTAAGTGTGTTTTCCTCAAAAATATGAAATCTAAGGGTCCAACTCTAGTAAGAAGGATTTGTGTATTTTTTCTATCCATTTTCCTTTAGTTCCTAAGTTTATATACATTTTTACTTTTATTTTCTCTATGAATCTGCATATGTTGCAGATTTATCAGTGCACAAATCCTTTGGATGAAACAACAACTCATTGACTATGGTGTTCTCTTAGAGAAAGTGCCAATCAAATGTGACAATACCAGTGTTATAAATCTAACTAAAAATCCTATAATGCATTCTAGAACTAAACATATTGAAATAAGACATCATTTCATAAGGGATCATATACAAAGTGGAGATATAGTTATTCAATATGTTGATACATCTGAGAAATTAGCTGATATTTTCACTAAACCATTGGCTAAGGAAAGCTTCTATTACATAAGAAGAGAATTGAGAATAATTGATCCAACCTATGCTTGATGTTTTGTATGACTAAATGCATGATTGTTTGATAGTTGATCTCTGTGCATCGATTTGACAATCGATTAGCTTAAGCTAAATCCAAAACCTCAAAGCTAGTACACAGATTGTCCAATCTATGTATGAAACTAGAAATCTGATTTTTAGTACCTTTACATCGATTGATCAAAGCTTTTTAGGCTTAGAAACACTAGCACATCGATTGATATATCGATTGTTAGACAAAATCAGAAAACATGACTTTATGGAAGTCCTTATACATCGATTCCAGCATCGATTTACCTGCTATGAAAATCAGAAAAACTCAAACTAATCTGCTATAAATCAATTGCTACATCGATTGAATCCCTAAATCAATAAACACTGCTCACTGGAAGACCTTATGTATCGATTGCTACATCGATTTACTTGGGTTAAAATTGATAACCCTGTATATAAATCGATTGTAACATCGATTGTAACATCGATTGGGTGGAGTTTCCAAAACTTGGGACTCTGTGACTTGCCCTATGCATCGATTCCTACATTGATTGTGTGTATACTACTATTGTTGGACTCTCTGACATAGCTTATACATCGATTTACACATCGATTGAGTTCAAGATTTAAAACTTGGTACTCTCTGACTAAGGCTATACATCGATTGACATATCGATTAACATACTTCAAAATTCAATCCTGCTACCTTGTACATCGATTGACTGAAGTGTTGAACAAGCTGAAAACCTTTAATAAATAGATTGGTACATCGATTGACTGATAAAATTCAATAAATACTCAGCTTTTCCCTCCAAATCTTTCACAATTCCAAATCAAATTCTCAATACCTAAAACCCTAGCAGAGCTCGAAATTCACTCCAATGGCACGAGTTAAGCAAACTGGACCTTCTACACATGTTCCCTCCAACTCTACATCATCATCTTCAACCCAATCCTCCACACCCAACAAATTTCCCCCATAATCACACCCTCACGCCCTAAGAGGAAAGAAATTGGAAAAACCCAAACCTCTCAAAGGCAAGAAAAGCTAAAAATCAAGGAACCTGCTAAGAAAAAGGAAGCAAAAGGAAAATAAAAGGTGGGTGAGGCATCTAAACCTGCACCTAAGAAGAAAGAAGTGAAGAAGAAGGTGGCAAAGGAAGGACCCAAGAAGAAGGTTGAGCAAAAGAAGAGGAAAAGGGCAGATGAATAAGAAGAGGATGAGGATCTCAATGCTGAAATAGAGTTACTGAAAAGGTATTTCTCTGATGAAGAATACATTATGCTTTACGTGAATGACTTTAAGCATAGAGATACCCATGAAGCAAGAACTGTGGATTTTAACTACTTTGATAAAAATGGCTTCACTTTTCACAAGATTCTTGAAGAATATAAACTGAGTGATTTCCTGCAAACAAAGAGTGACATATATCCAACCTTGATAAAGGCATTTTATTGCACTCTAGAGATGGACAATGTAGGATTTTCTGCTGAAGTTAAGAACAAGAGAATGGAGATGACTTTTGATGAGTTTTCACAATTTACTGGGATGGATTACTTGGGAAGTAACTTGGCTGGGATAGGACCTGAAAGTTCTTGGTTGAAGGCTTATGACAAAGAAGAGGCTAAGAAGGTTCTTTTGGTTGAAAATGCACAAGAAGGAAGACTGATCAACATCAACTCAATGGATGTTCAGCACAGGCTGCTGCAATATGCGTTAAGTAGGATATTGTTGCCTAGGTCAGGTAACCATGATGTGTTACAGGACAATGACATTTTGATGCTGTGGGTATTGATTGAGAAGAAACAGCTCAGTTGGAGCTATATCATTGTGAGGCACATGGTTGATTGTAAAATCAGTGGAGCTACTTTGCCTTACCCTGGTTTGGTAGTGAAGTTGCTTGAGAACTTTGGAGTCTCAATGGAACATGAGGAGAGGTTCCAAGCAAGGCAAGTGGCTCACAAGTTTGGTGAAGGCACAATAAGCAAGATGAAGCTTGCTAAAAATACTGATGGATAATGGGTAAGAGTAGCTGGAGATGAGCCAAGAGCTCCAATGGAAAACAATGAGATGAACACAAAGATCGATAGACTGATCAAGATGATTGAAGTTTTTGAGCAAAGGCAAAACAAGCAAAACTTGATGATCAAGAGGACTTTAGACTACATGAGTCTAAAGATCAATACTCTTGAAGGGCAGATGGCCACTATACATCAACATTTAGGCATCCCCATCACTGCACCTCCACCTCCAGAAGTAACTCCAACTTCTGAAGATGTTGTGCAAATGGCAAGGCAAGCTGCTGCTGCTGCTACTGAGAATGCACCAGAGGAAGAAGGAATTCCTGATGTTCAAGCAACTGAGCCTACACAACACCTGAGACACCCCGTTGTGCCCCATTGTATTATTACATTAAAACCTTAATATTTATTTACTTAATCGCGCGCTTACTGTTGAAAATACGTAAAAATTAAAACTTAAATAATAATCATATAACTTCTACAAATACAAAACACACCAAAACTATATTACATAAATACACACATAATTATTCTTTATTTTACACAACACGGTTTAGGGTATCCTCTCAGTAGGATCCCACCCCGGTACTTATTTATACAAACATGCTTATAACTAACTGAAAGCAAGAAACGTCTTATATGACTCACTGGCCCTAATTTACTACGCTACATTATCAGGATCAGTAGATGGTTCTTCAGCGTCGACTTCATACGGAACGTCGTTCAACTCTTCAACCATCTCCGTCTCGTATGGGGTTCCATCCATCTCCTCCGTAACATAGTCGTCCATATGGTCTTCTAACGTACAAAGTAGACAGACACCAAAAATACAGAAATAGGGAGATAAGAAACAGTTCTATCATCATAAGTGGAAAAGATTCATAGCATATAATACAATAATAGTCACAGACACGCATCATTCAAAATCAACAATCATCCTCAATTCACTATATATCATCCTCTACCCTTCAACTCATGCAACTAGACCTTTATGCTGATGTGGCCACTACTACTCCTGTCACACATCCCTCGTTAGGGATGCCGGTCGATCGTCCAAGTGACACGTTCCCCACGTGGTGCACATTCTTATCCATGGTAAGAATGCTCATGCAAAGCAATGACACTATAGCTGCACTGTATCGTCGGTGCACACCCTGATTCTCTCTCTCACTCTGTCAAGGGTGCTCATGCAAAGCAATGACACTGTAGTTGCACAACCTAAATTCTAATTTGGAACGGTCCACGAGAACTTCGGACCTCGTGTATCTCAAATACACGGTTATGAACACCAATGCAACATATGATTCTCACTGACTTTTATCAATAACAACCTAGTACCTCAAGCTTTTCCTCATAACCTCCACTTACATACTATATCACATTACTTCTATACCATAATAGCGAGGCACTTCTAATTCATATTCAAAACTCTCACCCAAACAAAATACTTCCGAGCAATATTTATCTTTCCTTAAAATCATCTAAGCATAGTATCAAACACAGGCAGATCATGCATAACACATTAATCAACAGAATATTCAAACATCTCAATATCATATAAGGCAATTTATCATAACCAAATAATTAACAAAGTCAGACTCTGTCACGGCCTGGCCGTGATAGCCATCACGGCCGTGACAGACCACAAAGACAAGAATCCTACAACACAGAACCTGTCACGGCCTGGCCATGACAACCATCACGGCCGTGACAGATAGCAAACATCCTCAATATCATAATTATTCAAACACCGAAACAATACATCACATGCAGATGGAATACCTCAACCAGCGTATCACAAACAGTCAAAAGTAAATAATTCAAACATCCTCAAATATGAATAATCAACCTAAGGCGATAAACCCACAATTCCCAAATCGTCATTGGTTTTACGGAAAAGATTTCAATACGATTTTGGTATTGTCGATTACTCGACCACTAGTAGGGTTTAGGTCGCCCTACACCATTATTATAAATTATATACTACTTATCGAATTCCGACGATGGAATGGTTCTTTCTCCCACCTGAGTTTGCACCGAAAACACGTACTCGACGATCCTCGTTATCCCGCCACGAGTTAACACAATCACCTTCAACCAAACAACATAACTATAATTAATCAACTAACATCCATCTATGACACTTTAGGGCTAGGTTCGGCCAAGACTTAGAAATAGGTTTAAGATTATCTTCTTAAGGTCATCTTTTGGATCCTAATTACTAGAGTCTTCACTAACATAGATTACTTATTACAAGACTAAAATTTGAAACAAAATCCTCTAACCTTTAGGGTTAGGGTTTCGGCCAAGGGCTGACTTTTAGGGTTCAAAATCCTTAAAATTCCTAATCATGATTAAGTCATAGATTAATGATCCTTGATTAACCTAAATCATGGATTAGTGACTAAACAACTAAAGTTGAAACTCAAAACTTTCTAACTCTTTTATACATAGATTCGGCCTCAACATAATCTTAGGGTTAGGGTTCTTAGTTTAATAAACCAACTTGGATTTATTAATCATACATACTAATAGCTTGATTAACAAGATCATTAATGAAAACCATGAACAAAAACTCTACCAAACCTACTTTGATAGATTCAGCCAAGGCTAGGTTTTTCAAGAAAGAGATTTTTGATTACTTCATGCTCTTGGATTTAGATAGTAGACATGATATCTAGAAGATAGAAAGTAGTTTCATCATCATTAGATTTTCCTAGGATTTATTATGATTTTTCAAAGTTCTAGGGTTTGAAACTTGAAAATGATGAACCACCATGATATAAGTCTTGAATCAAGAAACTATCTAAAGAACATAGACATGATTTAAGACAAAGATTAGGATTTACCTCTTGAGAATCAATGATGAAGACAATCCAAGAACTTGCTTTGAAAAACTTAGAACTAAGAACTTAGAACTTTAAAGTTTTAGAAGACAACTCACCAAAGAACTAAATGAAAAGTGAGAGAAGGGTATTTATAGTGTGAGTGGCGACATTTCAAGAAGGATCTAGATGAGATGAGTTGTCATGTTAAAAGGATTAAAGTGCAATTAAGTTCCAAGGACCAAATTGCAAAGATTCCAATAGTTGAAGGACTAGTTTGCAAATAGACAATAGAATGTCATGATGATGAGTTTAATCACATTAAATGCTAGCTTATCTTTGACTTAATTGGCTGATTTGGTGTCATAGATATTTTAGAGAAAACCTAACTTGTTGAAGAAGATTTGTTGAAGAAGATTGTTGAAGAAAAATCAAGAATGATGTAGAAAAGTGTGGAACATTCTAGAAAAATCTTGATTCATCCATCAAATGAGAAAGTCATCTTCTCTCATGGGCTTATGTATTTGGGCTTGACACATTTGGGCTTAGTTTCATTTTCTTGTTTGTTGTGGGGCCCACTTGAAGATTTAAGCCTTTAAACTTAAGATAATAAACTTAAATGGGCTTTATGGACTCAACTATGAACTAGAAAAGTTTGGGCTTCTAAGGCACGACCATTTAAGGTTAGAAACAAGGATTCTAGCCCAATCCACTTGAAAAAACGAAAAAAACTAATTTAGGGACAAAAGGGTAATTTACAGAAAGTTCAGGGACTTAACCGTAAATTTCGAAATTTTCTATTTAACCCTGAAAAACCTTCTAGACTTAAAAATATGATTCATCCCATTGAATCATCTCAAAATCCTAAGATAAACCCTCTATCCACTCTTAGAAACTCTAATTTCCCTTCCGTCGTCTACACGATTACGTGTTCCGCCTGAAAAACGTACATTATTTTATTTTTTTTCTGAAAAAATTCTATCAATACAGAATCGTAGAAAATAAAATACTAAACTTAAGTCTTTCGTTCAA
Source organism: Sophora flavescens (assembly GCA_030762895.1). NCBI lineage: Eukaryota > Viridiplantae > Streptophyta > Magnoliopsida > Fabales > Fabaceae > Sophora > Sophora flavescens. Next base: position 151,695,475 of record CM061064.1, read on the forward strand.
GAATTAAAATTTGGTTTTCCGAGCAGTAAACTTTTACTGTCAGTGAAAACACAGAAAACGGCAAACCGGCTTCCGTCTGAATTTTCAACCAAAAACTTCCCCTTAACCTTATGAAAATAAGTATAACAAGGAAATGACCTTGGTTTATCCAAAATCATTTTCTAAGTCTCGGATAAAAATATATATTTATATATTTATTACCGATATTACAAAACAGCAAAAATCGGGGTGTTACAACACCCTGAAGAGCCAAGGAACAATGAAGATGCTTAGTTTTTAGGGCCTCTTAGTGTTTGTGTTTTGATGTTATGATGGTTGTTTTGAATGATAAGTGCTTATTGTTTTGCTACTTTGAACAATATTTTGATTAAATCAATGAACTGTACTTTTTGTTTGAATCATTTGAATGAATGAACTTTGTTTCTAAAATGAATATTGTTAGTATGTACCTTGTATATATGATTTACATCTCCCATAATTTCTTTTTGATAATGACAAAGGGGGAGAAGAAAAAGGGTACCATACTATATGAACTGATCTTAATTCATGACCCAAAATGTGTAAGAACTGTCATTTAGACAGGGGGAGTAAATGTAAAGATGAAACCCTGCTGCATAATGATCTTTGATATAACATTTACTTCCTATATATTTTATCATTGAACATATAAAGTATGGTAAGTTTGTCATCAATCAAAAAGGGGGAGTTTGTGGATAATGACCCTATTGTGTTTTGATTAATGACTAAACTAACTTGAATTACACTTTGATTCACTAACTACTTGCCAAGCTTCAATGTTTGTACAGGATAGCATTAGTGCAAGGAAAAGGATGCAAAGGATCAAAGGAGAAAAAGGAGGATCGTGAAGGAATGCTTGAAGATGAAGAATCTCAAAGTTGAATCTCAAGGCATCTCAAGCAAAATTAGATTTTGATGTAAAGAAATATTGAAGTTTCTCTTTGTGAAATAGCTCTCTTAAAAACAAATCAAAATGGTTTTCATAAAGTAAAATGAACTTAGAATGAAAAAGAATTAATTGAAAGTTTTGTACATCTATGTGTACATCGATGTACTTTCAGTTAATTAACTAACTTTTAATCAAAACCTATGTGTACATCAATGCATACATCGATTGATTCTAACTAATTTGATCTGTATGCAAAACAAGCTTCTGTAAATCGATTGCACAATCAATGTATAAGGTGAAACAGAAGCTAACACTTTTTGAAAGAAGCATACAATCGATTGATACATCGATGCATATGGCTAAACAGAAGCCAACACTTGTTGTAATATGCATCCAATCGATTAGTACATCGATGCATACACAGAATAGAAGTAAAGTCTTTTGAAAATGATAGAACAATCGATTGATACTTTGATGCATAAGCCCAAACAGAGGCAAAGACTTTTGAAAATGATTATGCAATAGATTGACCCATCAATGTAAAGACTTCTAGGCTGAGAATGCTTATGTTTCTCAAGAACACGATCGATGTACACATCTATGTATTGGTCAAGATCAGGATTTTCCAAGAAACCAATTGATTGAGAAATCGATGTATTCAATTATAAAAATAGAAACTTTGTTTAATACAACGATTACACAATCGATTGACTGATAACTGAATTTTTCAAGAAAGTTTGTTTTGATCTTAATTGACTTCTGAAGTGTGCCCATGAATCTATTTTGATATACTACTATATAAAGGTATAGGCAAACACTTTCTGAACAAGAATTCATTCAATACTGAGATTAAACACGAAATTCATTGAGAGAGCTTTTCATTGAGAATACTTGAATATTTCTGTTAGAGCTTCAATTTGTAATACTTGATTTCTTAGAATCAAAATCAAAATATTTTCTTACTGCAAAAGGAAGATTAGAGATAAGGTGTTCTCTCTGTGTAGATCAAGAGTAGAAGGGACTCTTGGTGGTTTGAAAAGAGTAGAAGGGACTCTTGTGAATTGCAAGATTGCTTTGACTGAAAAGCTGTCAATTGAGTAGAAGGAACCTGGGAGTTGAAGCTTGTAAAGGATCTTGTAATTGATTTTAATTTAGTGGACAAAACTCACAGTAATTGTGGGGACTGGATGTAGGTTACCAGATGAGGTAGCTGAACCAGCATAAAATCTCGGTTTGCATTTCTCTCTATCCCTTAACTCTTTTAATTGCTTTAATTGATGAATGTATGTTTAGGCAATTGTTAAGGAATAACTTGTGAATGTTAAATATCTGAAATGAATCTCTTCATCTATCTTTCTTGTTAAAGAACAAAGTCTTGAATCAATTACTTTGGCAAAAACTTGTTTTGGTTAGTTGATTAACAACTTTTTCAAGAGGTTTAGAAAAGTTTTGTTTTTGCATAAAGGGAAAACGTTTTGAAAAATACCCATACTCAATTCAACCCCCCCCCCCCCCCCTCCCCCTCTTGAGTATCTAGAAGTCACAACCAACATACTTTCTCTTCATTCAGTGAAAGCGCATTTCGTGGCAATGAGGGCATTGTCTGTGATCAACCTTCCCTTAACAAAAACACTTTGTTCTTCATCAATAATATTCGGAAGGAGGGCTTTGACCCTATTAGCAATCACCTTTGTCACAATTTTCATCACCACATTGCACAACCTAATTGGCCTAAACTCTTTTGGGGAAGCTGGATTCTTGATTTTTGAGATCAACAATGAAGGTTTTGTTTATCTCATTAGGAGCTTTCCCATTATTCAGAATTTCAAGACCAAGGTGCTTTATATCTTCCCCCGCTATATGCCAATATTTCAACTAAAAAAAATAGTGCAGGCAGGCCATCAGGACCCTGCAACTTCAAGGGGTGCATCTGGTTATAATTTCTCCCTCTGTGGCCCTAGCACACCAGCTTTTGTGATCATCCATGAGTTTCCCTTTAACAACCTCACAGGTCCACTCAATGTCAGTCGGGTATGAAGTAGAGAATAATTCAAAAAAATAATTGATGAGGAGCCTCTCAATATTTTCCTCCCATGCCACTACATGCCATCAGAGTCCTTGAGCTTTTTAATTATGTTGGTTTGTCTCCTTTGACTTGCCTTACCATGAAAAAACTTGGTATTTTTATCACCCTCCTTCAGCCACATAGCTTTGCTCCTTTGTCTCCAAATGATTTCATCAGTTTTCAGCAAATCGGCATATTGTCTTTCAAGATCCTTGTACTTTTCCACATCCTCCCTAGAGCTTCACCACATGTTGTTGTTCTTCAAAAGTTTCTCAATTCTTTTGATCTCCTTCTTGACCTCCCCTCCTCTGTATTCTGCAAAGAAGCTATCCAAGGATTGCATAGCATTCAAATTTTCAGGACACTGTAACCCCGCATTAGACCAATTTCTTTTGACCACTTCTTCGCATCTGTCATATCGTGACCAGGAGTCTTCAAACCTGAAGATTCGGGCTTTTTTCCTCCTCTCACATTGGGGGAGAACTTCTAACTCAATCAAAATGGCAGCATGATCAGAGCCAAACCTTGGAAGATGTAGCACATTTATGGGGGAAACCTGTTTATGAAAGGTTGAGAACTCAATCCTCTGTCCACTCTGCACTAAATTTTCTCAGACCCTTGTCTACCATTTGTCCAAGTATAAGGATAACCTATAAAGCCAAGGTCTACAAGCTCGCACAATTCCATAGACTGCCTTCCAATTGTGAGTTGAGAAAAACTCCTAGAAAGTCCTCCCACTTTGTCATTAGAGGCTATAATATCATTTATATCACCAAAACAAAGCCATTTATTCCCAACTCGAGGAGCTATCTGCTGAATGAGCTGCCATGTTTTCCACTTGTTATGTTCCTCCGGATAGCCATAGATACCAAAGAAGAAACATTGCTCTCCTTCTTTCTCATCATCGAAAAAACCCGTAATGTGATTAAGAGAAAAGAAGTCACGATTACATTGACCTGATCTTTCCACAATAGAGAGATACCACCTTCCCTCTCTCTGTCATTTCCTCTACACTCCACAGTGAGGCATGAACTGAAGCCACACTTGATTCTTATCCTTTCCATATCAAACTCCTTTAACCTAGTCTCCATCAAAAAAGACTTATGGAGGTTTTCCAAATGGATGAGCCTTGACAAGCCTCAAACTGCACCGGGATTCCCCAACCCCCTGCAATTCCAGGTAAAGATTTTCATTGATGTAGGCGGTGTTGGTTATCCAACACTACCTTTGGGTTTGTTTCACTAGCATCCGCCATCACAATATCATGTCTTCTTTTCTTCTTCCCTCCAAGAAAGTCTTCAGGCCTACCTTCTGAAATAGTCACCTCGACTAGCTGTCTTTTCCCCAATTCATTCTCAAGTGATGTGGTTTGAGAAGTCTTGGGCTTTCAATTATTTTTCTTCTTCTGCCTGACCAATTTGTTTTTCTCACCAATCTCCCCTCCTTTGTTACCTTCATCCAGATCAACCAGTTGGGAGAGAACCACAGCCCCTAGGGATTTAGCCACGCTCTCAATGTCTTCATTGTTCTTAACCCTCTCCCACATCAACTTCCTAGTGCTGATTATCAGGTCTTGCCTCAGTAATTGCTACTTTTCTCTGCTCCACTTCAATCTCCACCTCATTCCCCTTCTCAGTGGCTTCACATTTGCTATGGCTAGAGCTGACAAAGAGGCTTTTACTGCAAGTCTCGAAGCTGCTTTCCTTCCGTTGTTCCCCCACAAATTTTGGTAGTGGAGAGGCCGTTAACCAGGGTCCAAAAGCAAGTTCTTTTTCATCAAGGTCTTCATACCCTCCTTCCTCATTATCCTCCACTTCTTCACAATCTTTTAATTGGTGGCCAATCCTCCGGCAAATGAAGCAGAAAGTGGGGAGTCTCTCATACTTGAAGTAGACCCACAAACTCCAACCTTGGTACCTGATAACAGTTCCCTGTTTGAAGGGATTCCTCGGATCGATGGAGACTTTAACCCTTAGGAAGCGGCCCAGACGGTTTCCCTCTTTAGGATCAGTTTCTTCATGGGATCCAATGATATCCGCTAATTTTTTTTGCCATGGAATCTGACCTCAACTTCAGGGGAAGGTCATAAATTCCGACTGAGAAAATTCCATAGTGCATTTCCAAATCGGAAGGTTGTTCTTCCCCAGAGACCTACTCGAGGATGAGGAGGTTCCTATCAAAACTTCATGGATCTTCTTTAAGGATATTATCAGTGTCCTTCTTCAAGGAGAACCGAAATAGGTAAAGATTTTTGCTTAGATCTTGGATCTCAACTGGGTTCTTGAGACGCCAAGCCTGGACGATTGTGTTCTTGAAAGCTCTGACGTTGTAGGGGTTATTCGATCAAAGTTTCCTAGCTAGAGTGCGTCGGAAAACCTCCTCTCTGTAGACTTCGTTTTCTTCCACTGTAATACCCTCTTCTTCTTCCTTTGACAAGTTGACATCTTTCCACTGGTCCATTTCCTTCTACACCGAGAGAAAATAGAAAAGACAAAGAGAAAAGGACAAGGAGCCGGGATGAGAATCTAGGATGAACCTAGATGGATCCAACACGTGGTGGGGAGGACCAGGAAGACCTGGGAGGGGGACCGCCACTAAACCCCAGCAGAGATGTTTAGGTAAACTTTATCCTTTTCGGATATAACACAAGTGATACACACAACAAGAATTATATTTTCCAATTTAGACTAAACTATATTAAGTCACAAAATAATCCTTATAAATTATATTGACGCATTAAAATAATGATATTATATATACACTTTAGAATATATGATTTTTTTAATTTATTATTCATAAAAAAAAAAGTAACCTTATATAAGAACAATGGTATACAAATATTACTACCCTAAAACAAAAATACATATAATTATCAAAGAAATACTATTGAGTTTTTAAAAAAAAATTAAATGGAGGTTTAATGATCGTGGCAAGCCATGTTTTGCTCCTATTATAGTGATAATCGATACCACATTTTGTGTCCTTAAATAGTAAAATATGACCGCGACACCTTCTCTCTCACAAAAAAAATTGCATACATTTCGATTTCAACTAGTCACGAACACGTAAGCACCATCCGTCCAAGAAGTTTGGGTTGGCATATCGTTGCTTTGACCTTCAATTGTATGAACAAAATCCTACTTTCACAGCTTTCATAGCCAGACCATAGATATGGGGCATACATGTTGGACACATTAATTAAGGGAAGCCGTCCACATATTCAAGAAATTAACTAACATGTGAACATACTTTAGAGGGGGTTCAAAGCTTGTTATTAGTAAACAGTGCCGTAGAACTCTACACTCTCGATCGGTTTGAAGTTTACACATTAATGCAGATATCGATCTGAAAATGAGTTAAAGCTTTTTATTTGAGTACATATAGGTAATCCAACTTGTGATCTGGATTAAGCTTCTTTGTCACATTAGCCAACAGAAAACAATGAGGGAGGTTGTGATTGTTGCAATTGCTGCTACACTTGGGAATCTGCTGGTTGGATGGGATAGTTCAACCATTGCAGGTTTGCATTTTTAATTTTCTTTTGCAGCACCCTTCAATTTTATCGTCTAACAATATTGTATTTATTACCAATTCTAAGATAGACATGTTTATTTCACATATTTTCATTCATTTTCTCTCTTGTTTTCTTTCTTTCTTTACTTATGAAATGGATGTTTTAAATTGTGGTCACGGTCACAATTGCGGTCGCCGCTACATTTTCGTTATTACAGGCAATTGGAGAAAAATGTGACTGGTGCGACCACAATTGCGATCATATGGTATTTCGAACCACAACGTTATCCGTTGTCATTTCAGACCCAGATTTAAAACCTTATATGAAACAATTCCAATTCTCATTTATTAAAAATGTGTCAAGAAACTAAACCTTGTAATTGGCATTAGATCATTTCATTACCAAAACTAAACAAACATGTTGCTACATCCTTGTAGGGGGCATGTCATACATCAAAGAAGAATTCAACCTGACAATTGATCCCACACTTGAGGGGCTAATTGTGTCCATGTCGTTTCTTACTGGCACTGTTGTGACAATATTTTCTGGGACAGTCTCTGATATGGTTGGAAGGCGTCCAATGCTAATAACATCATCAATAATGTTTTTCTTCAGTGGTTTGGTGATGTTGTGGGCTCCAAATGTTCTCCTTGTTCTCTTTTCAAGGCTGTTAGATGGAGTTGCCATTGCACTCTCCATTACTCTTACTCCTCTCTACATTTCAGAGATAGCACCACCTGATATCAGAGGCCAACTCAACACCCTCCCGCAGTTTTCCTGCTCTGGGGGAATGTTTGTGGCTTACATCATGGTATTCTCCTTGTCCTTGATGGAGTCACCAAGTTGGAGAGTAATGCTTGGTGTTGTTTCTATTCCTTCTGTTGCTTATTTCTTTCTGGCCGTGTTTTACCTCCCCGAATCTCCTCCGTGGCTTGTAAGCAAAGGAAGAATTCCGGAGGCTAAGAAAGTTCTGCAGAGAATTCGAGGCATTGAAGATGTTTCAGGTGATGCTGATAAACTATGGCTGCAATTGTTAGAGTTAGTTAGAGATAGTTAAACATAATTAGTTAGAGGTTAGTTGGTTGGTTAGCTAATCTATGTAGTATATAAGGACAACTATACATTCATTATATCGGATTTCTCATTTCAATCAATTACATTTTTCAGTTCTCTCTCAATTACTTTGTGAAAGAAAATAAAATCTATATTGCAGCTATTGGGATCAAGGTTGAATTTGGTTCACAAACACAATTGAGGCTGCAATATTAAAGTTTTGCTAGTCTTTGCGATTACATCAGCTACATTTTCATGCAATTGCGATAAATGCAACAGAACCACAACAGCATCCGCAATCGGGATAGTTGTTCGAAAATCAAAATTGTTTATGAAATGGTTATGGCTAATGGGAAATATATAGATACTGATTTAGAGTAACTTGCTTTGATCTATAGGGGAATTGGCTTTGCTAGTTGAGGGTATGCATCCTGGGGGTGAAGCTACCACCATAGAAGAGTACAAAGTTGCCCCAGCTAGTGAGATCACTGCAAACATGGAAGCAGGGAAGGATTGCATAAAGCTACATGGACCCAATCAAGGAGTTTCAATGGTAGCTCAACCAGTGATCAGTGGACACAGTAGCATATTCCTAACTATGTCACGCCAAGGAAGTGTTACTACCCCTGTTGTTGCTAGTTTCAAGGACCCTATTGTCAATCTCTTTGGAAGCATGCATGAGAATATTCACCCTGAGTCTTTAGGTTCAAGAGATATGCTAATACCAAATGTGAGCAATGTCTCAAGTATGGGAGACCATGATCAAAGCCCTTTTGGTACCAGTGATAACCTTCATGCTCCATTACTATCGCGTCAAACTACTTTGGAGAAAGAGAGGGTTTTTGGATCAAGGGACTTGTTTGGCACAGGTAATAATGCTGGATCAGAATTACCAAAGAATACAAACATTGGTGGAGGTTGGAATTTGGTTTATAAATTAGGTGATAATGCTGCTGCTGGGGGTGGGAAAAAGGAAGGAGGTGCACTCCAAAGGGTTTATCTGCACGCAGATCCAAATGCAGTTTCTCGGCAAGGTTCATTTGTTTCTGGTAGTGACTTACAGCTTCATGCAGATGGTGGTGAAGCTTTTATGGCAGCTGCACTTGTTAGCCACTCAGTTCTTGCATCTTATGATATCATGAATCAACCAGAAGTTGTTGCCAAAAATACAGGTTATGGTGGTTTGTTAGAACCAGGAGTCAAGCGCGCATTAGTTGTTGGAATTGGACTTCAGATTCTTCAGCAGGTACAACTTCTTGTGACTTTGTGCTGGCTTGAATTACAACACCTGAATATTTTTCTAGTTCTTGTATATGTCCATTGGCTTGGTTATGAAATCGGATAGCTATCCCCTTTTTCTAATTAAGGTTTTGTTCTTAAGGGCAGTTCTTAGCAGAAACATTAGAATTATGTTGTGAATGGGAAAACCCTCTTGCATACTCTATCAAAGATTTATCAGAGTCTACTATTGAGCTTGATATTATTGTTGTGCTCACCAAACATTCTGTGTGACATTAGTCAATGAAAAGTTATTGACTCAATTAATAGGATCCAATAACATCAACAAAAGTCTTCAATCCATATATATTTTAGTGTTTGTGATATTTTATTAGTAGGTTATGTATAAGTATCACATTAAACTTAGGTTTTTGGTATACTTTTTTTTTTTTTTTTTGATAAGCAAAGAATTGTAATACAAGAGAGCACAATGGGTGCTCAACCACATGGAATGGAAGTATGGAACAATCTCAACTTCCATAAAATTTTATTATTTTCTTTTTAAAAAATTACCTCTCTAAGAGAATCACAAATCTCTTGGGCATCTTTACTATTAGAGATATTGATGCAGACATTAGGCCCACAAAAAATATGGTGTATGAGAGAGGAAAATGGAGGTCTACCAAGTGGCTAAAAAGTGTATGAAGCACCGAATCATTCCTAAGAGAGAGAATATTGTAACTAACTACTGGCAGCTAGGCAGTAGTCGTGCGTGGGGGAGGGAAGGGAGTGAATTCTGTTAGAGAGTGGGGGGGATAATATAGGAGGGAATGATGCAGAGGTAGGGAGGCTGGAATTGGACTAGAACCCTAGGAGACCACTAGACTTCTCGAATTGTCTAGAGTTCTTTTGTAGCCTCTCTTTGATTTCTGCTTTTCCAGACTAGATATCACCTTGATACTAGCTGATAGTGGATATTACAAACTCGTACTCATTTCTCTATTTTCTTTGTTGATACTCATCAAGTAGTATTAAAGCTCACTTTCCTGGAGCTTATGGTTAGCACACGTTCTGGATTGGATGCACGAGTGGATAACTTGGAGCGAGGAGTCGAGAATTTGCAGCAGGGGATGGGTGAGCTGACGCGAGGCATGGAAGAGATGCGTTAGCTCCTGCTGAAGAAGAATCGGCATCGCCGAGGGCGGCCCGACACCGGAGAGTGTTGAGGATGATGATGGAGGAGGCGGTGGAAGTCAGAGTTCTGACTCGCGATCTGGCTCCCGCGTCAAAGACGAGAGTCGAGTTCCGACATTCGATCACGGCGGAAGGAAGCTGGAGATTCCCGTGTTCAATGGAGACGAAGCGTATGGGTGGATTGTGAAGATTGAGCGTTATTTCAAAATGAACGCTGTGAGAGATGAAAATAAGCTCAGCGTCGTAGTGATAGCTATGGAAGACCGAGCTCTGAACTGGTACCAATGGCGGGAGGAAGAGACACCATCGTCGAGCTGGGAGGAATTTAAGGAGGCGGTGTTGAGGCGGTTTCAACCCGGGTCGGTCATGGAGTTCCGAGACAAATTTGAACTCGTTTCGGCTCCGATGAAAGGGTCGGAAAGAGTAATGCTGAAGGGGATCTTCCTCAATGGTCTCAAGGAAGAGATACAGGTTGAGCTGAAACTCCATGCGTCGGAGTCCCTTGATGAACTGATGCATCGGGCTCTGTTACTAGAGGAGAAGAACGCCGCTCTTCGAAAAGGAGGGATGGCCGCAAAGGAGAAGAATGGATGGAGAGACAAGGAGGGACTCATGGGGAAAGGCCAGAAAGATTTTTATAGGAACAAAGCCATAGTTCCTAAGGCCGAGCCCAATGGGAAGGAGGCAGGGGATGGTAGGTCCTTGGACGGAGGAAATTTTTAAAAGAAAATGTTGGGAGGAAATAGGTTGAGCCAAAATGAGTTGAGGGAGAGAAGTAGAAAAGGATTGTGTTTCAAATGTGGGGAGAAATGGGGACCTGAACATCTCTGTAAACTAAAACACTATCATTTTGTGCTGGTAGAAGATTCAGAAGAAGATGAAGAGGAGCAGTCTCCAGATAAAGAGGAACCTGTGATGGAGGTCAAAACACTACAATTGTCCTTGAACAGTAAAGAGGGACTTACTTCAAATAGGTCCTTCAAAACTTGGGGACAAATTGGAGACAAAAAGGTGCAGGTGCTGGTGCTAGTGGATTGTGGGGCCACTAGTAATTTCATTTCAAAAAAAATAGTAGAAGAGCTGGAACTGGCAGTGAGTGGCACACCTGTATTTGTGGTTGAAATTGGCAATGGAGACAAGGTGAGGAACAGGGGCATTTGTAAGAATCTGAGTGTGGTAATGCTGCAAGGAGTCCCAATACAACAACATTTCTTTTTAATGGAGTTAGGAGGTACAGAGGTGGTGTTGGGAATGGATTGGCTTGCAAGCTTGGGAAACATAGAAGCTAACTTCAACAATTTGATATTGAAGTGGGGAAAGAAGGGTGAGAAGAAGGAGCTGAGGGGAGATCCATCCCTTTGCAAGTCACAGGTTTCTTGGAGAGCAATGCTCAAGGCTCTTCAAGATGAAGGAGAAGGATACTATGTGGCTTATCAAGAAGAAACGAATAGGGAGAGGGATGAGTTGACTGCTATTCCTGATGGTCTAGAAGAAGTCCTAAAGAAATTTGAAGATGTGTTTCAAGAGCCAAAAGGCCTACCACCTCACAGAGATCATGATCATGCCATCACTTTGAAAGAAGGAGCATCAATTCCAAACAGCAGACCCTACAGGTACCCCTATTATCAAAAAAATGAAATAGAGAGAATAGTAAAAGAGATGTTGTTAGTTTGAATTATTAGGCCGAGCACTAGTCCTTTCAGCAGTCCAGTAATTTTAGTGAAGAAGAAGGATGGAGGGTGGAGGTTCTGTGTTGATTACAAGGCCTTAAACAAACTCACTATTCCGGATAAATTCCCCATCCCCATCATTGATGAATTGTTGGATGAGTTGGGTGGAGCTGGAGTCTTTTCTAAATTGGATCTAAAGTCTGGTTATCACCAAATAAGGATGAAGCAGGTAGACATTCCCAAAACTGCATTTAGAACCCATGAGGGACACTATGAGTTCCTGGTCATGCCCTTTGGGTTGTCTAATGCTCCCTCTACCTTCCAAGCTCTTATGAATCAGATTCTGAAGCCTTTTCTCAGGAAATTTGCATTGGTGTTCTTTGATGACATTCTTGTCTATAGTAGAAGTGAAGAGAGTCATAAAGAGCAATTGGGAATGGTGTTGCAGGTGCTGAGACAAAATGGATTAGTGGTCAATAAGAAGAAATGTTCCTTAGTCCAGAAGCAATTGGAGTACTCGGGGCACATTGTTTCAGGTCAAGGGGTGGCTGCAGACCCCAACAAGATCAAAGATATGCTAGATTGGCCAATTCCTAAAGATGTGAAAGGATTGAGAGGGTTCCTTGGACTTACTGGATATTATAGAAAGTTTGTGAAGAATTATGGGAAGATAGCTTGGCCCCTAACTCAACAACTCAAAAAAGATCAGTTCAATTGGGGTGTAGAAGCTCAAGTTGCTTTTGAAGAATTGAAAAGAGCCATGACTTCCATTCCGGTGCTTGCTGTCCCGGATTTTGAAACGACTTTTGTGGTGGAGACTGATGCTTCAGGGAAAGGAATAGGGGCTGTTTTGATGCAAGAAGGAAGGCCAGTGGCTTATATGAGTCAGACCATCTTAGACCGAGCCCAAAGCAAGTCAGTGTATGAGAAGGAGTTAATGGCAGTGGTGCTAGCAATCCAAAAATGGAGGCACTATCTGTTAGGTAGGCATTTTGTGGTGCATGCTGACCAGAAAAGCTTGAGATTCTTAGCCAAACAGAGGTTGATGGGAGAGGAACAGCAGAGATGGGTTTCCAAACTGTTAGGATTTGATTTTGAGATCAAATACAAACCAGGAACATAAAATAAAGCAGTTGATGCTCTATCCAAGAAGCTACAATTTGCAGCTCTATCTACAGTGCAATTTGTGGAGTGGGATGATTTAGAGGAGGAAGTATCAAAAGATGAGAAATTGAAGAAGATAGTGCAGGACCTTCTGCTGGACAACAACTCTCACAAAAGGTATTCCCTCATCAAAGGCAGATTATATTACAAGAACATGTTGGTCACTCCCAAAGATTCTCCAAAAATTCCTTTGATTTTTAAGGAATTCCATGATTCGGCTGTAGGAGGACATTCAGGGTATTTCAAAACTTTCAAAAGAGTTGCAGGGCTGTTTTTCTGGGAAGGAATGAGGAGAGAAATTCAAGACTATGTGCAGGCTTGTGAAACTTGTCAGAGGAATAAGTATGAGGCATTGAACCCTTCCGGACTACTACAACCACTTCCAATTCCTTCTCAACAGTGGTCAGATGTTTCTATGGATTTCATTGGAGGGCTCCCAAAGTCTAGTGGAATGGACACCATCTTTGTAGTAGTGGATAGACTCATAAAATATGCGCATTTCATAGCTTTAGCTCATCCATACACTGCAAAGGAAGTAGCTGAAGTTTTCCTCAAGGAAGTGGTTCGGCTTCATGGATTTCTCACTTCAATAGTATCAGACAGGGATCACATATTCATTAGTTCATTTTGGACTGAACTCTTCAAGCTAGCTGGAACCAAATTGAAATTCAGCTCAGCTTACCATCCCCAAACCAATGGGAAAACAAAAGTGGTTAATCGTTGCTTGGAGACTTATTTAAGATGCATGACTGGCATGAGGCCAAAGCAGTGGCACAAATGGCTTAGTTGGGTTGAATTCTGGTACAACACCAACTACCATTCATCAACCAGGATGACCCCTTTCAAGGCTCTGTATGGAAGGGACCCTCCTGCTGTAATCAGGGGTGATATTGGAAGAACCGCATTGGAGGAGGTGGGTAGATTAACCTCAAAAAGAAATGAGTTGTTAGAAGAATTGAAGAAGCAATTGTCCCAGGCACAGAACCGAATGAAGCAACAAGCCAACAAACATAGAAGAGAGGTTGAGCATCAAGTAGGGGACATGGTTTATTTGAAGATCCAGCCTTACAAATTGAAGAACCTAGCAAAAAGAGTGAACCAGAAGTTAAGTCTTCGATATTATGGCCCTTATCCCATCACTGAAAAAATTGGGGCAGTCGTATACAAGCTCCAACTACCCGAGGGAAGTAGAGTGCACCCAATTTTCCACTCCTCTTTATTAAAGAAATCAGTTTCTGCTGTTGTGGTTGTGCAACCACTTCCACCTTTTGTATCCGAAGAATAGGAACTACAAGCTCAACCAGAAGAAGTGTTAGCAGTAAGAGGAACCAAGGCTGCAGATATGGAAGTCCTAATGAAGTGGAAAGGTTTGCCCAGTTGTGAGAACTCACGGGAAAAAGTAACAAGCATACAAGATCTGTTTACAGAATTTCACCTCGAGGACAAGGTGAATCTTGAAGGGGAAGGTATTGATGCAGACATTAGGCCCACAGAAAATATGGTGCATGAGAGAGGGAAATGGAGGTCTACCAAGTGGCTAAAAAGTGCATGAAGCACTGAATCATTCCTAAGAGAGAGAATATTGTAACTAACTACTGCCAGCTAGGCAGTAGTCGTGCGTGTGTGGGGGGGGGGGGAGTGAATTTTGTTAGAGAGTGGGGGATAATATAGGGGGGAATGATGTAGAGATAGGGCAGGCTGGAATTGGACTAGAACCCTAGGAGACCACTAGACTTCTCGAATTGTCTAGAGTTCTTTTGTAGCCTCTCTTTGATTTCTGCTTTTCCAGACTAAATATCACCTTGATACCAGCTGATAGTGGATTAATATTACAAACTCGTACTCATTTCTCTATTTTCTTTGTTGATACTCATATGATATATAATAAAATCATTCATATTCCTTTATCCAACTCTTTAAGATTTTGGAAGATATTGTTCATAACATGGTGTCAGAGCTTCTGGGGTCTAGAGCTTCGATTCATGGGGTCCATTGTTATAAATAAAAGTTCATTTCAGAATTTGATAAAAGTGAGCTTAAGGCTACTGCATTTGGGAGCATGTTAGAGATGGTATCCATCTCTCCTAAAAGTTGAAGGTGCCATTATATATCTAACATTTACCTGCTTCTACTCCAAGGTTGGAAGCTGTATCCATTTCAATTTTTCAATCCTTTAATATTAAAAAATATGACTCTTCTTTCAGAGTTACTCTTTGCTATAAGGCTCCAAGGACTTTAGTTATTTCAATGTCAGTCTTCTAAATTCTTGGCCATATGCTGAGTGCATAATGTTATTTTCCTCACATTTATTTTCAGGAAAATTGGTAATGCATATTTCTTATGGTTGTATTTATTACACACCATCTTCTTTTCTTAGATTCTAAAAGTTATTTTATGTTTCAGGCTGCTGGCATAAATGGATTTCTATATTATGCTCCCCGGATTCTTAACGAGGCAGGAGTTGGGGCTCTTCTGTCAAATTTGAGCATTAGTTCAACATCTGCTTCTTTGCTTGTTAATGTCATTACAACATTCTGCATGCTTCCTTGTATAGCTATTTCCATGAGACTCATGGATATTTCTGGCAGGAGGTATGTTTAATCTATCAAGTTTCTGAATATCCTTTTACTCTTTTATCTGTCTCATGAATGATTTGGATTTATTGCAATTACAACAACCACGCATTCATTGAGATGCATCGTTGGATCAATGTTTTTTTCATTTTTTTTATTGCACACTCAAATGCATCTATCTTAGTGAATGAGTGGATACAATAATTGTGGTGAATCCAAATCCGTCTCATGAACAGATTGCAAACACTGACAACAGCTGGATGTGAGAAAACTAAGACCCATCATCTAATTACTGGGTTCAATCAACCTTTTAAAACCAAAATCCAGAAACTAGGATTTGAACCATAATACTAGTAGCGATTATGGTTTGTATGGTTCAACTAGTCAAATTTTGTTAAAAAGGTCAAAATAAAATAAAGCTATTTTAAAAATTTTATTACAAAAAACATTTTATTACCTGTCAACTTTTAACTATAACTCAATTTCTCCACTGTTACTATGTCCAATGTGGAATAAAAGAAGTATAGAATATAACAATGATCAATAAGACACAACAGAGTTAGTAGATAGTTAAAGTTTCTTAAACATAATGTCAGTTCGATTCCTGTCGCGTATACAGATAAAGCTTTGTTGAGAGTGGCAGAATCCACTTTAGTGGTCTCTATGTGGGATTAGTCTTCAACTACCGGCTGAAATATCTAAGTGCAACAAAAAAATACAAATGACAAATTCTTTTTCGACCACTCGTGTTTCCTTTTATTGTCACTTTAAATACAAAATACTTTGAATATCAAAATCACAAACCTCTTCCTTCACGCCAGTCTGCTTCATTCTCTTTTTAACATAGATTAAACAGTGTCTTCCTGTGAAGCATCGACTCTGACACGGACACCGCGACATGACACGGACATCGCAACACGGCTAATGTCCAAAACATTTAACACCGGGACACCGCTTATATACATATAGACATGTCCAAAAAATGTTGGTGTCCGAGACGTGTCTGACATGCGACATGACACTTTGAAGAGCTGTGTGTGCTTCATACGTGTCTTCTAAGTGCAACATTTTTCATTAACTGCCTGTTTCTACAAATTTCCATGCGTAGTCAGTTATCTCGCAAAACAAACATCAAAGTAAAAATTTACAACAACAATACAACAATTCATGACAGACATTTTATATTTTCTCATGGCAGGTCAATAATGCTGTACACAGTACCCATTCTAATAGTGTCTCTCATGGTACTGGTAGTCCGAAACTCATTTCACATCAGTTCTATCCTCAATGCAGCAATCACTGCTACAAGTGTTGTGGTATATGAAAGTGTCTTCTGCATGGGTTTTGGTGTGATTCCCAACATCATATGTTCAGAAATCTTCCCAACAAGTGTTCGTGGAATATGTATTTCTATTTGTTCCCTTACATATTGGATCTGCACCTTGATCATCACTTCTTCATTTCCCTTCTTGCTCCATCTCCTAGGTCTTACTGGGGTCTTTGGATTATTTGTTGTTGGGTGCATCGTTTCATGGATATTTGTCTACTTAAAAGTTCCAGAAACAAAAGGCATGCCTTTAGAAGTTATTATTGAGTTCTTTGCTATTGGTGCAAAGCCTGGAACAGATCCTGCAATGTTGGGAAGCAAAAGTTGATGAATTCATACTGATATTTGTTGAGTAATGTGTTTGAATAAATGCATCTGCATTCATGTATGTAAAGTTTAATGCAAGTTTTGGTATTGATGTTCATGTACCTAGAGAGTTGTATGTATCTAGATAAGTTTGTTCATGTACCTACATTAATATGAGTTCATGGACTAGTGAGTTAATGCTCATTTCAGGTTGATCCAATGCACCCTATATGTGAACTATCTGTAGTTAGTGGTGTAGAATTCAAAAATATCATTTAAATTAAAAAAGAGAGAATTATTCAACCTCAAAGACTCTTCCTTTTAATCTAATTTTCTATATTCTATATAATTTTGCAGTAGTTATAGAACCTTGCAATACTGAAACGTGTAAAAATAGAAGTGCGTGAGGGGATTGAAGAGTCATGGCTTCCTCAAGCAACCTTTCAACAACCAACTATACAATATATAGCAATCTCCAAGTTCCATTTTTTGAAGGAGAAATTATTATTTATGGGCAGTAAAAATAGATACTTTGTTCACATTGTCTTGGGGCTAGTAAAAAAGGGTATGAAGAACTAGCGGCTACAACGCAAGTTCCAGCGGTGCAAAGTGAAGAATTGAAAATGAAAAAAAAATCGTAGATGCTAGAGTTCTTGGGATGATTCAAAGAGGAGTCTCACTAGCCGTATTTCCAAGGACTATGAGAGCAAAAGCAGTCAAGGAAGTGTCGGAAACTATACAGAAAGAGTTCGGAGACTCGGGGGTGATAATAGTCAAACTTCAATTAATCGCTGAAGAGATATTTTTAGAATGAAAGAATCACAGAAAAAGAAAGTTTGATTGAGTATTTAAATAGATTGTTGGAATTGGTGATCCAAATGATTGTCAAATGGAGATAAAATAGATGTTTATATAATTGTTTATAAAATATTGATTAGTTTGACTATAAAGATTGATCCATGGTGGTTGTTATTAGATGAAACTAAGGACTTGTCAACCATGATCGTTGAACGGTTGATGGGGTCACTTAGATTCTTTGAACAAAGATGGTTATAATGAGGTCGTTTTGGACACGTAACATATTTTATTATTTGTCATTTTGACGGGTCAAAGATGTCATTACAGATGACGTTTTTTAAGGCGCCACTGCAGATGACACCATTCATTTAACAAAAAAAAAAAGACAAAAGGGGAGGCGCCACTGCAAATGGAGCCTTCCCCTGCAGTGGCACCTCCCCTACAGTGTACCACATGACACTGCAGGGGCCCTCAGCCCCAACCAAAAATTGGACGCCTGCAATTTGAAAGGAACAACGCTACAATTTTAAAGGAACAACGCTACAAAAAAATTATACTATAAGTATAGGAAGTAACGATGCATTAATGATAAAGTATCTATTTAAAACAACAAGAGGCAATAAAAAAAATCTCGTAATAATGAGTAGCAAATAATATCACATGAGGCATAAAAAAATAATAACAATAACAATTTACACTAATAAATATTCATCAATTATTACAGTAGTAAAAAAAATTACCTTATAAGAATTAAAAGAAAGTCACCTACAATTTTAAAGAAATAACACGACAAAAAAATTATACTATAAATATAAGAAGTAACGATAACATTAATGATAAAATATCTATTTAAAACAACGAGGAGCCAATTGGGGTTGTTGCATTAATTACTCCATGGTACGTATCTCATGCTTTAAATGTATATGCATTCCTTTTTAATTCAGCCGTGCTAAACAGACACAGAAAAATGACAGCATACGCGATACTGCTACAGTAGCGCACTGTAGCGCTACTGTAGCAGCCACTTTTTTTTTTCTTTTTTTTTTAATTTTGACTTTTTAAAAAAAAAAATCATTTCTAAAAAACCACATTCACCAAATAATGAATTGAATTCACCAGATATTTATACCTGATTCACCATATATTTGCACATATTTAACCAAAATTTATTTCTCAAAAAAACCCATTCACCAAATAATGAACTGAATTCACCAGATATTTGTACATGATTCACCAGATATTTGCACATACTTAACCAAAAAATTTATTTCTCAAAAAAAACACATTCACCAGATAATGAACTGAATTCACCAGGTATTTGTACATGATTCACCAGATATTTGCACATACTTAACCAAAAAATTTATTTCTCAAAAAAACCCATTCACCAGATAATGAACTGAATTCACCAGGTATTTGTACATGATTCACCAGATATTTGCACATACTTAACCAAAAAATTTATTTCTCAAAAAAACCCATTCACCAGATAATAAACTGAATTCACCAGATATTTGTACATGATTCACCAGATATTTACACATACTTAACAAAAAAAATTATTTCTCAAAAAAACCTATTCACCAGATAATGAACTGAATTCACCAGATATTTATACCGGATTCACCATATATTTGCACATAATTAACCAAAAAAATTATTTCTCAAAAAAACCCATTCACCAGATAATGAACCGAATTCACCAGATATTTGTACCCGATTCACCAGATATTTACACATACTTCATCAAAAAATTTATTTATAAAAAAGAAACTCATTCACCAAATAATGAACTGAATTCACCAGATATTTATACCCGATTCACCATATATTTGCACATATTTAACCAAAAAATTTATTTCTCAAAAAAATCTATTCACCAGATAATGAACTGAATTCACCAGATATTTATACCGGATTCACCAGATATTTGCACATACTTAATCAAAAAAATTATTTCTCAAAAAAACTCATTCACCAGACAATGAACTGAATTCACCAGATATTTGTACCTGATTCACCAGATATTGACACATACTTAATCAAAAAATTTATTTACAAAAAAAAATTAAAATTTTTTTAAAAAAATCGTCTTCTGATCTTGCATCATTGTGTCAGACTGTTTCATACATCTGATATCTTGTATGTTGTCCGAAAAGCTGTGTCAGTTTATCATTTCTGTTTTTAATTTCTATGTTAGCTTAACAATTGCAATCCAAGGTTTTGTGTGTCCACCTTATTCAGTGTTCAACAATTGTCACTCTTTATATGTTGCAAATTTGATATAGCATGTAGCAAACTAATTTATGGCAAACGTTAGTAGCATATGACAATGTAACGTACTTTTCTTTAATAATATATACTTCTTGATATATTAGTTTGTATATGCAGACACGTTGACAACTCTTGTCAATTTAGTTCTAGCAAAAATGAAAACTACCCGGTCTGATACTTTTTTTTTTTCCTTTTCTATCGAAATGTCTTGCTGTGTCAGATTCTTCATCCCTCCGTTTGCTTGAATTGCAGGTTAAGTAATTGTGTTTCACATAACCACTTTCATTTTATTTGGATAAGCAAAAAAATGAGCTTATGAAAATAAACTGAAAATAAGTTACACCAATAAAAAAAATCTCGTAATAATGAGTAGCAAATAATATATCAGGAGGCATAAAAAAATAATAGCAATAACAATTTACACCAATAAATATTCATCAATTATTACAGTAGTAAAAAAAATTTACCTTATAAGAATTAAAAGAAAGTCACCTGCAATTTTAAAGGAACAACGCGACAAAAAATTATACTATAAATATAGGGAGTAATGATGATATTAATGATAAAATATCTATTTAAAACAACAAGAAGCAATAAAAATTGGGTTCCCTACCAATTAAAAGCTGAGAATATGCATAAATATTAATGAGTTGTGATTTTATTTAATTAAATGACAAATTATAATTAAATGACAACAAGAAGCAATCCCATCTTTGATCAATTATAATTTGTCATTTAATAAAATAAAATCACAACTCATTAATATTTATGCATATTCTCAGCTTTTTATTGGTAGGGAACCCAATTTTTATTGCTTCTTGTTGTTTTAAATAGATATTTTATCATTAATGGCATCGTTACTCCCTATATTTATAGTATAATTTTTTTTGTCGCGTTGTTCCTTTAAAATTGCAGGTGACTTTCTTTTAATTCTTATAAGGTAAATCTTTTTTTACTACTGTAATAATTGATGAATATTTATTGGTGTAAATTGTTATTGCTATTATTTTTTTATGCCTACTGTGATATTATTTGCTACTCATTATTACGGGAATTTTTTTATTGCCTCTTGTTTTTTTAAATAGATATTTTATCATTAATGTCATCGTTACTCCCTATATTTATAGTATAATTTTTTTTGTCGCGTTGTTCCTTTAAAATTGCAGGTGACTTTCTTTTAATTCTTATAAGGTAAATTTTTTTTTACTACTGTAATAATTGATGAATATTTATTAGTGTAAATTGTTATTGCTATTATTTTTTTATGCCTCCTGTGATATTATTTGCTACTCATTATTACGGGATTTTTTTATTGTCTCTTATTGTTTTAGATAGTTACTTTATCATTAATATCATCGTTACTCCCTATACTTACAGTATAATTTTTTTGTAGCGTTGTTCCTTTAAAATTGCAGGCGTCTAATTTTTTATTGGGGCTGGGGGGCCTGCAGTGCCACGTGGTACACTGCAGGAGAAAGCGCCATTTGCAGTGGCGCCTCCCCTTTTGTCTTTTTTTTTAAGTGAATGGCGCCATCTGTAGTGGCGCCTTTGACCCGTCAGAGTGACAAATAATAAAATATGCCACGTGTCCAAAACGACCCCCCATTGGTAAATGAAGGAAAACATACAATCTAAATACCATACAGATACAAATCATAGCATGTCATTCTCATGTTAATCAAAGTAAAGAGGAGGATTCCATACCTTGGAGATTTGCAGAATCCATCACAGCAGATCAAAGGATGAGAAGATGAACGGTTTCACAATATTGGAGAAGATGAGAGGGTTACTCCTCTCTTTCTGGTAGGTTTTTGGTTGTGTTACTGACTATGAGAATGCCTAATGGGGAGGCTATTCTTATAACCTACCAGCAGAGAGTAGGGACCTCTCAATGGGTTAATATTAGATATGACCCATCCCATCATAGGGTCATTCTTTAGTAAATACCCAACAACTATTTTATCAATTGGTTACGTAATTAGGAATTAATATTATAACTGATATATTATAATTTAATTATAATTTAATAACTAATTAATGCTAATCCACTGTTATACATATTAAAATTTAACATTCTCCCACTTGGATAGCATTAATCAATTATTAAAGAGAAATACCGATTCTGATCTAAACACACGTTAACCAAGAAAGTATAAGAAATACAAGCTTTAACAATGCAGAAATAGTATCCGATAGGGAAGTAAATCATACATGCTAAAGACTCATATTTCACATAAAGATTGATGAATATAAAATTGCATATAATTAATAAAGAGAAATATGCAATTCAAAAAATGGTCCAAGCATCTTAAAATGCTATAAGAGATATGAACCCAAGAATGACGTCAATTTACATATCTCATAAAAAAAACGATAATGGGCAAATAATGGTTTCAGACTCCCACTAATCCAATACATCAAAAGACTTAACTAAGCCCATATGAATTACATGATTCCGGAATATTCCAACAGTTAAGCCTTTGGTTAGTGGATCAGCAAGCATGTTTCCTGTATCAATATGCTCAATACGAGTCTGAAACTCCTGAATCTTCTCTCTAACGAACAAATATTTCACATCAAAATGCTTAGTGCGAGAAGAGCTTCTATTGTTATGAGAGAAGTTCACAGCAGCAGTATTGTCACAATATACCACAAGTGGCCTAGATATACTTTCAACAATATGAAAGCCAGAAATCAAATTTTTCAGCCACATGGCTTGACAAGTAGCCTCATAGCAAGCAACATACTCTGCTTCCATGGTAGAAGTAGCTGTAAGCGTCTGTTTGACGCTTTTCCAAGAAATAGCTCCTCCCGCCATCATAAAGATAAAGCAAGTAGATTTTTGGTCGTCAGGGCAACCTGCGAAATCAGAATCGGAATAACCAAGTGACCTGAAGTTGATCAGACTTCTTATAGGTCAACATATAATCTTTGGTTCCCTGCAAATATCTCATGACCTTTTTTACGGCTTTCCAATGACCCAAACCTGGGTTGCTCAAGTATCTCCCTAAAGCATTTACAGCAAAAACAATGTCGGGACGAGTACAAACTTGAGCATACATTAAACCGCCAACAATGGGAAGCATATGGGACCTTTTTCATTTCATTTATTTCTACATCATTTTGAGGACATTGAGATTTAGAGAATTTTTCTTCACCCTTTTGAACAAAAAGCACATGGGGAGCAAGAATGCATGTTAAACCTTTTGAGGACCTTTTCAATATATCCTCTTTGAGACAATCCAAGAACACCACGTGACCTATCACGATAAATCTGGATGCCTAAAACAACTGAAGCATCACCAAGGTCTTTCATATCAAAGTGGTCTGCTCAACATGAGTTTTGTCTCGGTCAGGATTTTAACACAATCTGCTAGCAAGAAGTATATCATCAACATATAGAACGAGAATGATGAATCCACCCTCACAAGTCTTCAAGTAAACACACCGATCTCGAGGCATTTTCTTTGAAGCCAAGAGAAGTGACAACCTGATCAAACTTCAAATACCATTGTCCGGAGGCCTGTTTCAGTCCATAAATAGACTTATTCAGCTTGCAAACCAAGTGCTCTTTGCCTGTTTTGAAGTAAAACCTTCAGGCTGAACCATGTAAACATCTTGATGAAGGTCTCCATTCAGAAATGCCGTCTTCACATCCATCTGGTGAAGTTCTAGATCAAAATGAGCTACCAAAGCCATAACAACTCGAAATGAATCTTTCGTAGAGACTGGTGAGAAGGTCTCCTTATAGTCAATGCCTTCTCTTTGGTTATAGCCTTTAGCTACTAATCTGGCTTTGTACCTTTCAACTTTACCATCTGGAGTACGTTTGGTTTTGAAAACCCATTTGCATCCAACAGGTTTACAACCTATTGGCAATTCCTCCAGACTCCAAACACCATTATGAGACATAGAAGATAACTCATCATGCATAGCATTCAGCCAATCAGAAGCATGAGAGTTAGAAATTGCCTCCTCCAAGGTAATAGGATCATCATCATCATTGAGGTCAAACTCATGTTCCTGAAGATATACAACATAATCATCTGGTATGGAAGGTCTGCGCACACTTTGAGATCGTCTCAGTGGAATTTCATCAACAATAAGATCATGTTCTTGTTCATCTACAAGCGGTCTTTGCCACACCATCTTCATGTTGAAGATTCTGATCAACATCATCAGCTGGAATCAAAACTTCTGTAGGAAAAGGAACAACTGGTATAGGAACAATGGTGCGATCTTCTTTAAGAGTAACTGGTCGTGGTATATCACTCCCACTATCCAAGTCATCCTCAAAGAAAACCGCTCGATCAGATTCAACGACTCGCATAGAATGAGATGGACAATAGAATCTACTACCTCTGGAACCCACACAATAGCCAATAAAGAAGCCACTAACAGTCTTAAGATCAAGCTTCTTAGACTGAGGATTATAAGGTCTAACTTCTGCCTTACAACCCCATACATGAAAATGTTTCAAACTCGGCTTCTTTCCACTCATGAGCTCATATGGAGTTTTTGGTACAGACTTGCTGGGTACTTGATTTAGAATGTAGACAGCAGTTTTTAAGGCATCTGCCCAAAGAAAGACTGTAAATGATGAATGGCTCAACTTACATCTTACCATCTCCATAAGTGTGCGGTTACGCCTCTCGCAACTCCATTTTGCTCGGGAGTACCAGGCATAGTGTATTGAGCTTCAATACCGCATTCCTCAAGAAATTCGGCAAAAGGTCCCGGGTTTCTACCCGTCTCATTATATCTACCATAGAATTCTCCACCTCGTCGGATCTTACACATTTTATTTTCCTACCAGTTTTCAACTCAACAAAGACCTTAAAGGATTTGAAAGCATCTAGAGAACTAGACTTTTCTTGCAGAAGATCTATCCATCCATATCTCGAGAAATCATCTATAAAGGTAATAAAATACCCATATCCACCCATGGCAGTGGGTGTAATAGGTCCACACAGGTCGGTGTGAATCAACTGTAACACATCGTCACACCTATTTGCGGCTTTATTCCTAACCTTGGCAGTAAATTTGCCCTTGATGCAATCAACACATGTATCAAAATCGGAGAAGTCTAGATCATGGAGAATACCTTCCTTGACTAGCCTCTCAATACGGGGCCTAGAAATATGCCCCAAACGTCGATGCCATAACATAGAAGATTGTTCATTAATCCTACTGCGTTTGTTTCCAACAGAAGAATTAACATACATGTCATGCAGATCTAACATATAAAGGCCATCACGTAAAATTCCTGAACCAACGGAAACAGAATCTGAATAAACAAGCAATTTCCCATTACCAAACTTAAAAGTGTAACCACATTTATCCAAAGCAGAAACAGAAATCAAGTTCCTTCTCATAGAAGGTGCATACACAGCATCTCTTAAAAGCAAATTATGTCCAGAAGGCAAAAGTAAAGAAACAATCCCAATGTCAATAATGAAACTCCAGCTCCATCTCCCATTATAATCTTGGACTCAGCATCACTTGGTTTCCTCAAGCTTGTGAACCCCGCAAGGAATTCACAACATGAATGGTTGCACTGAATCTAACCACCAAGTATTTGGAGGAACATCAATGACATTGGATTCAAAGCATGTTAAAGCCAGGAATATACCTTGCTTCTCTTGTTTCTTTTTCAAGAAATAGCAATCCTCTACCTTGTGGCCATACTTCTTACAATATTTGCAGTTACCCTTGAAGAAACCTTTCTTAGCATGCAGATGTTGTTTTGCATTTTTCTTCTTTCCCTTTTGATCTTTCTTCACAAACCTTGAGCCTGACTTAGAAGTTTGATTTGGATCGAGATGCAGCAAAATGAGCCTTTGTGAGATTTACCCTTTCTAATGGAATCTTCTTCTTGTGTAACAATGGCAATCATCTCATCCACTGTCCATTCAGCCTTCTGAGTATTGTAAGAGGTCTTCATTACATCGAATTGTGAAGGAAGAGATTCAAGAACCCGGTAGATTAAAGTGCTTTCACCAATTTCCACTTTAAGAGATCTCAGTTTGTTGTAATAGTGCATCGGCTTCATGATATGCTCACGCACA
Source organism: Sophora flavescens (assembly GCA_030762895.1). NCBI lineage: Eukaryota > Viridiplantae > Streptophyta > Magnoliopsida > Fabales > Fabaceae > Sophora > Sophora flavescens. The sequence continues at coordinate 151,721,606 of CM061064.1, forward strand.
CCATCGACCCCATCATATTTGGTCTTGTCAAACAAGGAAAGATATTGACTTTTTCGAGCCTTCTCAAAAGTCATAAATTTCTCCCCAAATGACTTTACGATATTCTTTAGCATTATTGGTCTCTGTGATACTCTGCCTGATGGATTTCTCCATAGTGTACTTCATCACTTTCAGGCATACTCTATTAGAGTGTTCCCATTTCTCATAGGCAATCTTCTGTGCTGCAGTAGATTCATCAGTGAGAGCTGCTGGCTTGTCTTCCCTTAAGGCTAGATCCAAGTCAGCAATAGTTAAGTAGAGATCTAGAGACTCTTTCCAGTCCTCATAGTTTGTCCCATTCAGAGTTTTGACAGAATTTGGGAAGGAGGCTGATATAAAACAGAGAATAGGAATCATTAAGAGTTGAAGGCAATATGATTCCATATATATATATATATATATATATATATATATGTGTGTGTGTGTGTGTGTTCAGCCAATCTTGCCCATAATAGAAATTTCTTATTCATTATAATTCCGCCTAAGGGTCCCGAATCATAATAAATAAGAAATACAACAAGAAGAATAATACAATGTACTGAACTTACATCACCAAAATTTCTAATACCGATAGGGTACTTGAAACCATAATTGATATAAGCTTAAGACAATAGTACAATGTATAATAACGAATTACATTAATAATAATACACCGATAGGGTATAATTATTATTAATATAATACCATACACATTAGAATAATTAATTGTTTAACAACACAAATTTTGTATAATTATACCCACGATAGGTGAGTTCATAACTATACAAAATATCAATAGTCATGCTACAATTATACATTAGGAAAAATATTTTGTATAACAAATGCAGCATAGAACACACAACTTAATTCACATAAAATATTCGCGAGGTGAGAGGTATCTCGCGAGGCGAAACTTGTGAAAAGTCAGCAACGTTTGGTCTTCTCGCGGGTACTCGCGAGGCGAGCAAAGTGTTCGCGAGGCGACCCTGAAACCTTTCATTTTCCTAGAACAGTCAGCCTTCGGGGTCGCGAGGCGAGGAACATGTTCGCGAGGCGACCCAGAGACCTTTCATTTTCCGAGAACAGTCAGCCTTCTGGGTCGCGCGGCGAGACATGTCGTGGGCGACCCAGAGAGGATGACAATTTCACTGTTCTTCTGGCTTTCAGGTTCGCGAGGCGAGAATAATCTCGCGAGGCGAATCTGGAATTCCAACCCAGAATCGCGAGGCGAGCAAAACTCGCAGGGCGATTGAACCAGTTTCATGCAAAAGGGAAACGAAAAACAACGATTTCTCACGTTTTATTTAATGAAATCCAACGATTTTCGAGTATGTTACTCGAATAACATGTGAGAAGAAAAGCCCTTAAACAATTTTCGAAATCATTGGCCAGAATCATAGTTTCGAATTTTGAAGAACAAGTATGAAAACGAAAGTTGTTGAAGGAAAACTTACAATTTTCATATTGATATAACATGATATGAAAATTCCTAACAATTTTCAGAACAGCTATAACATGTATCTATCCAAGTCTCTAATACCAATTGAAGGAAAACATACAATCTAAATACCATACAGATACAAATCATAGCATGTCATTCTCATGTTAATCAAAGTAAAGAGGAGGATTTCATACCTTGGAGATTTGCAGAATCCATCACAGCAGATCAAAGGATGAGAAGATGAACGGTTTCACAATATTGGAGAAGATGAGAGGGTTACTCCTCTCTTTCTGGTAGGTTTTTGGTTGTGTTACTGACTATGAGAATGCCTAATGGGGAGGCTATTCTTATAACCTACCAGCAGAGAGTAGGGACCTCTCAATGGGTTAATATTAGATATGACCCATCCCATCATAGGGTCATTCTTTAGTAAATACCCAACAACTATTTTATCAATTGGTTACGTAATTAGGAATTAATATTATAACTGATATATTATAATTTAATTATAATTTAATAACTAATTAATGTTAATCCACTGTTATACATATTAAAATTTAACAGTAAATAGTTTCAGAATAACCCTAAACTAGTAAATAATTTCTAAAAGGAACCCAGTTTGATCAAAAAAGCTAGCTTTAATAAAGCATATTCAGTAATAGTTTCGGGAGGCAGCACTTTAAGAAAATGTGCGAATGTTTTGAATATCGTTTTCCCAGAAAAATACTATTAAAAGTTATATCTTAGAGTGTTTCTAAAAAAAAAAAGTTATCTTTATCCCAATATCTTATTTTGAAAAAATACGTTCAAATATTATTAGTGCTTCATCGGGAAAGCGCCATCTTAACTTATACCTTTAATAGTATTTCTTGTGACAAATACTATTGAAGTTGTAACTATCATAGCACCTCGGTGAAAAATATTGGAACCAAAATAATTATGGTTATTAAGTATTAATTCTTAAATTTTGATATTAACAAAAAGATTAAATTTGAAAAATAAAATTAGTTTTGTGAAGTAACTTATTTGTTGAAGTGTACATGAACATAAAGAGTCTAATAGACAAATGAATAAGTCTATTACAGAATTCCAAAGACTAATCGCTAAGTATATGTAATCACTAGAATACTAATATGGCAGACCTTCAATGGTAAGTAACATGGTCTATCTAATTGACGTCCAAAGATGCACTCCTTGCTTGAGACAAGTTTATCTGGCACTCTTCTAATTAAGTGTGTGTTTGAGAAAGATTAAATTTTATTGTTTCAGCTGTTTTTATCATTTAAAAGCTGTTTTGTATAAAATCTTCATGTTTGGCCTTTTAATTTAAAATTGAAAAAACTTTTTCTTTGGAAAAAAAACTGTTTTCATGCATCTCTTTAGGAGGACTGTTGGATTATTTGCTTCTGATTATTTTGACATCTTCAAACCATTTTCCTGTCTTACCTTTGGGAACCGCATATGCATTCATGGTGCAATTTAGGGGTGTTCGCGGATTGGATCGGATCGGTTTTGAGTTAAAAAGTCATCCGATCCAATGATGAAAACAACGTGTGGTTTGGATTGGATCGGTTTGCTTCCTAAAAAATGTCCGATCCGATCCAATTCAATTAAATGCGGTTTGGATTGGAATGGAACGGATTGGATAATTCGGTTTTTGTCATACTTTACTTTTTTTTCTTATGCCAAGTGTCATTCCTACTTATTTAATAGTGGACAATAGGGTGTTCGCGGATTGGATTGGATCGGTTTTCAGCTAAAAAGTCATCCGATCCAATGATGAAAACAACGTGCGGTTTGGATTGAATCAGTTTGCTTCCTTAGAAAATTTTGATCCCATCCGATCCAATGAAGTGCGGTTTGGATTGGATTGGATAATTCAATTTTTTTTATACTTTATTTTTTTTCTTATGTCAAGTGCCTTTTCTACTTATTTAATAGTGGATAAAAGATAATATTCATTTTAATTTGGGAATTTGAGAAAAAATAATTATCGATATTTTTAGCACGTTCTTTTATTTTACTTCTCTATATCTATTGTCACTTATCCTATTTTTTTCTTGAATTGACTATAAATAAATTGTAACTAATTATCTTTAAATTTACTTAACTTATTTCCTATTTTTCATGTTTACTCAATTAAGTATATATATATGTTATGCATCAAAACTTCTAGCAAAATATAACATCAGGACATTAATATTTATTCTAAATAGTCTCATATATGTCATTCCAAAAAAAATATTAAAGAGAATGAGGGATATAAAAGTATGAAAAACAATGTTTAAGTATGAGTAATACTATAATTTCAAAATAATATATATATATATATATATATATATATAATAGATCGGTTTGGATTGGATTGGATTGGATTTCACTAAAGGATCCAATATCCGATCCAATCCAATATAAAAATGCGGTTTTTTCGGTTTTCGGTTTTTTCAGTTTTCAGTTTTTTCGGTTTTTGATTTTTCGGTTCGGTTTGAATCGGTTTGAATCGGTTAATGAACACCCCTAGTGGACAAAGGATAATCTTCATTCACTAGTGTAAAATATGCTTTTTACATCGGAGTTTCCACATCGGTTTCTGTAAAACCGATGTGTGAAAGGAGGCGGTGGCATTTTTGAAATTAAAATCAAAGTATTCCACATCGGTTTAGAATTTAACCGATGTGTAAATACTTTCCACATCGGTTATTTTTAACGGATGTTTAAAAGTAAAAAAAAAATTTAAAGTTAGAATTTTTATCTTTTAACATCGGTTTTCCGAGAACCGATGTGTAAAGTAGTCATTAACCACATCGGTTTAAATATAACCGATGTAAAAAATTATAAAAAAAATTAGAATTTAAAACTTTATCTTTCCACATCGGTTCCATGATAACCGATGCGAAATATAACAATACCACATCGGTTTCTAAATAACCGATGTGTAATATAACCCTTCTTTAAGTTTCTATTTTCATTCCCTCCAATTCACGCGCCAGTTTGCATTTCTTCCCACATCTCAGACTTTCACACTCACTCACTCTCTGACTCACTCACTCACTCTCTCACTCGCTCACTCACTCTCAGTTCTCTCGGTTCTCATTTCTACCTTCGCACTTACTCACTCTCTCACAACTCCACAACAAACCTTCAAGATCAGATCTGCATTCTTCCACAAAAAAGGTGCGTTTTCCTGTTCCTATTTGCAAGATTAGTCATTTATTCGTTTCTTGTTTAGAAAATTTATGAACTTTGACTCCAAATGGTTGGCTAAGTAAACAGGGGATGCTTGAGAATGGCACATGAAACCACTCCTCATTTTCCCTGTTACTGGTTTTCAGGATCATCACAGGTGCACAAAGAAACCTTCAAGATCTTCATTCTTCCAAAAAAAAAAGGTGTGTTTTCCCTGTTATAAACAGTCCCATTTGCAATATTAGTCATTTATTCGTTTCTTGTTTAGAAAAGTTATGAACTTTGACTCCAAATGGTTGGATAATATACTTGCATGTGTTGTTCTGTTGCTCCAAGACTGGATTTTTCCAGTGGTGGTATCACGCGTCACGGCCGTGCTGCCTGTCACAGCTCGGCCGTGACGGATTCTGCCTTGAAGGTTGCTTCACTGGTTGTTCTGTCACGGCCGTGACCACCATCACGGCTAGGCCGTGATCAGTTCTGCCTGTGAGGGTCTGGTTCAGTTGGCATGTCACGGTCGTGATGGCCATCACGGCCAGGCCGTGACAGGTTCTGCCTTGGAGGTTGCTTCACTGGTTGGTATGTCACGGCCGTGACCACCATCACGGCTAGGCCGTGATCAGTTCTGCCTGTGAGGGTCTGGTTCAGTTGGCATGTCACGGCCGTGATGGCCATCACGGCCAGGCCGTGACAGGTTCTGCCTTGGAGGTTGCTTCACTGGTTGGTCTGTCACGGTCGTCACCACCATCACGGCTAGGCCATGATCAGTTCTGCCTGTGACGGTCTGGTTCAGCTGACATGTCATGGCCGTGATGGGCATCACTGGCTGGCCGTGACCAGTTCTGACTTTTCCATTCTTTCTTTTAAGCTCTACTCGATCACGGCCGTGATGGCTTTCAAGGCTAGGCCATGATGGGCTCTATTTGGCTAATTTTCTTCACTTTTCAAGCCCCATCTTCATGCAAGCTACATAATTAGTAAAGCCTTAGTTTCCCGTTTGAGATGCAATACTAATGAGCACACGTGTATGTGCTTAATGTACCGCTAATTGTGTTGGATCTTGAATTGTCCAAAGTTGGACAGTTTGGGAAAAAGCTTTTTCTTAATTCAGTTAAAATAGTTATTCATTGATTCTAATGTTATATACTTGATGAAAGTTCGGATTGATACATTTCCTTTCGTTCTCCGGGTGCATACTTTATCGTGGTGGATGACATCGCGTTCAAGTAGTGTACGTCGGAGACCGAAGGGAAATGCTGCCGAAATTTTATCGAGTATGAGCATGAGAGTTAAGGACTAACTGTTAACCGAATGTTGAAAAAGTTTCTTCTCGAATGGGATAGGGCCATACCCTGTCATAAGAAGTGGTTGATGAATATGTTGGACTAAGTACGAAGTTATTGGTTTAGTCATGGATCGCGGTTGGATGAATGCTAGACGGACAAGTGATGAGTATGAGAATGGAGTGGAAGATTTTCTACAGTTTGCAAAAACAAATGCTCCTGATAGTGGTAACGGAAGGTTTTATTGTCCTTGTGTTAACTGTTAGAATGAGAGACGACTAGAAGCTAAGGAGATACGTGATCATCTTATTTGTGAGGGGATTTGCAAGAGTTATACAACATGGATATGTCATGGTGAATCGTTAGACAGGTCGAGGGTGTCGGATAGAGAGGAAGTTGATGACGTGGAAATAGACGATGGACTAGAGGACATGATCCGTGATGTTGGGCAAGAGTCTTTTCGGCGCGCACATGTGTATGATACTTTGTGCAGTGATGCGGAAGTGGCTTTGTATCCGGGGTGCACTAATTTCACACGGTTGTCAGCGGTGTTAAGATTGTTCAATGTGAAGGCGAGAAATGGGTGGAGCGATAAAAGCTTTACCGAATTGCTTGAGTTGTTGAAAGACATGCTTCCAGAAGGCAACATATTGCCATCTCAAAACTATGAGACGAATAAGATATTGTGTTCGATGGGTATGGAGTATAAGAAAATACATGCTTGCCCCAATGATTGCATATTGTACAGGAAAGAGTTTGAAGAGATGCACGAGTGCCCCGGGTGTGGGGTATCATGCTACAAAGTGAAGGATGGTGATTCTAGTTGTGATGTGGTCACCAAAGGTCCTCCTGCGAAGGTGTTATGGTATCTTCTCGTGATTCCGCAGTTCAAGCGATTGTTTGCTAATGTAAATGACGCAAAGAACATTAGATGGCATGCAGATGAGAGGAAGTGTGATGGACAGCTTCGGCATCCGGCCGATTCTTTGCAACGTAAGAGAATTGATAGTTTGTTTCCGTATTTCGGCAATGAGCCCAGAAACCTCAGGCTTGGACTTGCTACCGATGGAATGAATCCATATGGAAACTTAAGTAGTATTCATAGTTCATGGCCTGTTCTCCTGGTAATTTACAACCTGTCTCCTTGGTTGTGCATGAAGCGCAAATACATTATGTTAAGTATGATGATTTCGGGTCCTAAACAGCCAGGAAATGATATTGATGTTTATCCGAGTCCCTTGATTAAAGACTTGAGAATGTTGTGGGATGAAGGGGTTGATGTGATCGACGGGTATTGCCGTGAGACATTCAGATTGCGTGCCATGTTATTTTGCACCATCAATGACTTTCCAGCATACGGGAACCTGTGTGGGTATAGTGTTAAGGGGCATAAAGCATGTCCAATATGTGAAGAAGGCACATGTTACCATCAACTGCAACATGGAAGGAAGACGGTTTACCTTGGGCATCGGAGATTTCTCCGACGTAACCATCCTTATCGTAGATTGAGAAAAGCTTTCAATGGACTTCCGGAGAATTAAATTGCTCCGGTGGCCTTGACTGGAGAGCAAGTTTATGAAAAGGTGAACAACACTAATGTTATCTATGGGAAGACCCGGAAGAAGGCTACCGAGAAGAAAATATGGAAGAAGAGGTCAATCTTCTTTGATCTTCCATACTGGTGCAAGCTTGATGTAAGACATTGTATTGATGTGATGCATGTGGAGAAAAACTTATTTGCTCCACTTAAAGTGGGGGATAAGAAGACTTATTTGCCCCCAGCATGTCATACTTTATCAAAAAAAGAGAAAAGAAGTTTTTGTGAATGTCTACGGGGAGTCAAAGTGCCACAGGGTTACTCTTAAAATATCAAAAGACTTGTCTCAATGAAAGATCTCAAATTAGTTGGCTTAAAGTCTCATGATTGTCATGTCTTGATGCAACAACTACTACCAGTGGCCATTCGTGACATATTGCCTAAAAAAGTCAGACATGCCATTACTAGGTTATGCTTATTCTTCAATGCTATATGTAGCAAGGTCATTGACACTAAAAAGTTGGATGACTTGGAAAATGAGGCAGCCATTATATTGTGCCAATTGGAGATGTATTTTCCACCTTCATTTTTTGATATCATGGTTCATTTGATTGTTCATCTAGTGAGGGAGATTAGATTGTGCGGCCCCGTTTATTTAAGGTGGATGTACCCAGTTGAGCGATACATGAAGATTTTGAAAGGATATATGAAAAATCCACACCGTCCCGAAGCATCTTTTGTTGAAAGGTATGTTGCAGAAGAAACTATTGAGTTTTGTACAGACTACATGTCAGAAGCGGAACCTGTAGGGCTTCCGAAGTCTCGTCACGAAGGAAGATATGATGGTAAGGGTACACGAGGTATCATTGTTAAGAGCATGGATCGGGAGGAAGTGCTTCAAGCACATTTGTATATATTGAATAACACTGATGAGGTTGAACCGTACTTATGTGAGTATAAAAGCATCATCAATGAAACTTACCCTATAATGAATGAAAAATGGTGTTTGAACAAGCATAACAAGACTTTCTTGAACTGGTTTAAAGAAAAAATTGCAAAGGATGGTATTGCTTCTGATACATTAAAATGGCTAGCACAGGGGCCTAACTTTGATGTCATATGCTGGAGTGGGTACGATATCAATAAGTTTTCCTTCTATACAAAGTCCCAGGATGACAAAAGTACAATGCAAAACAGTGGGGTTATGGTCGTCGCTGAGTCCATGCATTTCTCTAGTTCGAAAGATAAAAACCCTGTTATGGCATCCGTTTCATACTTTGGAATCATTGAAGAGATATGGGAGGTTGATTACACGAAGTTTAGAGTACCTGTTTTTAAATGTCAGTGGGTCGACAGTAACAATAGTGTGCAAACCGATGAGTTAGGATTCAAATTGGTGGACCTTAATAAGGTAGGTAATAAAGAGGAGCCTTTCATCATGGCATCCCAAGCAAAACAAGTGTTTTATATCCGTGATCCTTCTAACAAAAGGTGGTCAGTGGTTCTCTAGGGAAAAAACATGTATAATGGTAGTGAGGGAAATCACGATTCAAGTCTTGATATTTCTGATACTCCTTCTTTCTCAACAGGAGTGCCTAATTTCAATGAGGAAAATGAAGTGGATGATGTACATGCTACTCGTAATGATCACCAAGAAGGGTTATGGGAGAACTTTACTAATTGACCACAAAGTAAGTTTAGTTTGAGTTATGTTTAAAGGCATATTATATGTTTACGTTGATATTTATAAGTTATGTTTACGTACGTTGATCGATATTTATAAGTTATGTTTGATATTTATCCTGACATACTAACAAGTTTTTTTTTTGTTTAAACAGGTATACATGGCTGATCGTGAGGATATCCCTCCTTCATGCAGCGGGTCGGAGACCCCGTCTACGGGTAGAAAAGGTAGACGTGCCACACGAATGAGGAATTTGACTGCCAACCGTGGTTCAAATCAAAGGATAAGAATAGACTTTGATAATAACCACAATCCTATTGGGCCAATGGCAGAGCAGTTTAACAGTTTTGTGGCGAGCCTTGCTAGGAGCAGGCCTAGTATACTCATTGATATTTGGAAAGATGTACCGGCAGACGTGAAGGATCAGATGTGGGAGAGTATTCTGGTATCTATACTTTTACGTCCTGTGTTTGTCTGTATCTACTTTATTTTTATCTTAATAATATCATACAGTAATTCATTGATTCTTTTGGTCTTAATGTAGCTGACCTTTGACATACCGGATACGTACGTTATGAAGAAGCGTTTGCTAAAGTATGCTGGTGAGCGTTGGAGGGGTTTTAAGGCCGACCTGGGCAGATACTATGTATTCAATCCAAAATGTAAAAAGAATCCACTTGAGGTGTACCCGTTTCTTGACCAGGCGACGTGGGATCGCTTTGTTCAGAGCCGACATGATCCCAGCTTTCAGGTTAACTTATTTGATTTGTCTCTAAATTTATGTAATTTCATTAATTTTATTTACTTATGTAATTTAATTGTCTTCTATTTATAACAGGAGAAGAGGAAAAAGGGGCAGAAAAACCAAAGCAAGAATGTCTACCCCCATGTCATGTATCGTGGGGGATATAAAAAGCTTGGTCAGATAATGGTTGAAGAGGAAAAGAAAGCACGTCAGGAAGTAGAATCTTAGGCGGATCCTAATGCTGAAAATCGTCCAGAGGTTGTTGATCCACCTCCACCCCCACGCCATCATAAATGGAAGAGGGCCCGACAAAGAAAAACGGGACAATATACATCTGAGGAGACCCGCCAAGTAGCTGAGAAGATTGTAAGTATATTTTGAATTGTAATTGTCATTTTAAGATTGTTACCGAATTGTAATGTGACCTGATATTTTATGTGATAGGATGCCTTGGACTAGCAGGTAACCCAAGGAACCTTTGTTCCTAGAGGACGCGAGGATATCTTAGCTGCTGCCATCGGTTAACCAGACCACCCGGGCCGTGTCATTGGTGTTGGATGGGGCATCGGCATTCGCCAATACCATGGTTCATCTTCACACCAATGCCACAGGGATGTTGATGCAGATAGAGCATGGCTAAAACAGGAGATTGCAGCTGAGCTTCGACAGGAGATGGCCGAGCAGTTTGCCCAGCAGATGGCAATATTGACTTCTATGTCCCAGCAGATGACAGCCGGTGTCCAAGCCTCTGTCCAAGCCTCTGTCCAAGTGAGCACTAAGGGCTCATGTGATCCTCCTCATCAGCCTGAAAATGATGATGATGGTGATGATGATGACGATGATGATGATGATGATGACGACGACGACCCTGATAGGTGTGAGCTGTATGTTGATGATCATCATCATCGCCGCTTAGTGGCATTGGGGAGGGCACATAATAACTTAGGTAATACCATACACCATCGTTTATTACCGGATGATCAGCTGAGGGTCGTTGTTGAGATTATTCGAGATGTTGATGCTCGAGTCCCTGTGCCCACTGAGGAGGTTCAAACAGTGGGTCAGGCCCCCAATAACTTCATCCTCTGGCCAAGAAGACTGGTCAGCTTTCTTGTTGCATCTGAGGTATTCAGTTAGTTGTGTTTTTCTATATTCATAGTTGAAATAATTTATTATTGTTTAAAGATAATGCTTTATTTTTATTCGTTATAGGATGTTGGAAATGATATTGTGCCTAAAAGGTCGGATCCAGGAAGACCAGAGATGTCTGCTCCTGTCAAGGTATTCATTTGACCATTTAGTTAATTACGAATTAAATAACTTAATTATCCGTGATTACTAATATATATCTATGTTGTTTAGGGGATCGACAAAGGGGCACCTGGCCATGGTGATGTTTTTAAAGTTCTGGCTATACAGGTTGTCACCATGGAGAATGACGCAACCTTGGTAAGGTTGGAACATGATGCCAGTCCAGGTGATGAACTGTATATCCCAAAGAAGGAACTTATGGAGATGGTACTCAATAAAGAAATGGCTAGTTCTGCACACATATCGTTATGGTGAACGTAAGTACATTTTATTCATAAGTTAAGTAATTAATTTTTACATACTATGATAATTAACATGTTTTTCCAATATATTAGGTATCTGCATCGTATGTTAGTTGATCAGGGTAACCTCGCCCTTTATGGGTTCATTGACCCCATGTTCATTCAGGGTGATGTTCTCCTAGAATCAGAAGACCCGGTCACCACCATACGTGATATACTTGCCCGAGACGATCATCAAATCTACCTTGTGCCTTATCTCAATAAGTAAGTACCGGTTATTTAAGTATAACTATATATGACTTAATCACTAACTGTTCCGTAAATACAGCCAGCATTGGCAACTGTTGATCTTGTACCCTAGGATGAACGTCGTGGTCTTCTTCTGCTCATTGGGAAATAAGCCGGCGAATGCACTGAAGACGATCATCGAAACGTAAGCATTAAGATACTTTATAATCAGTAATGCAGTTGTTTTAATTATCTGAAATCTATTAGATATACTTTAATTAATGTTTTTGTCATGATAGGTCTATTACTACAAACCACATGTTGCGTGGTGAAAGGCGTACTCGGGCTATCAGATGGATTATTCCTAGCGTAAGATATTTATTAGTTCAAATGCATCAAATGCAATGGGTATAATTATTGATTTCTATTTAATTGCTCATATTCTAATTGGGTTTCATTTGTACGTAGTCACGTATACAACGTGGATCGTGGGAATGTGGCTACTATGTGATGCAGTGGATGTTGGAAATTATCTCCTCCAGGATCACTGAAAGATGGCACGAGGTAAATGTTAATTGACACAATTAGAAGTAATAGTTATAGATTCGTTATATGTTTTATGTTAGTTTATTACTTAAAAGATATAATCTTTTGTCCAATTAAACTTGCAGATATTCAACAATCCAACTCCATTATCTGATTCCGACATCATCAACATAAAGAGGCGTTGGGCAACTTTCTTTCCTGAAGTGTACCAACCATAGTTTGTATATCTGTAGTTAGTTTAAAAACTTATCATGTACTAGCTATAGTGTACTTTTGACTGATCATATGTATTTTGATATGAAATCTATAATATATCATGTAGCTTTTTGGTTTCTAATTATCTTTGTTGTCTGAATGTAATTGAACGTACATATGTATTGTTCGTAATAAATTCAGTATATATTAGTTGTGTTTTTGTCGTACAAAAGTGATTGTGTTGAGAATATTTACAGTATGTTATTCTGGTATTGATCTGCATTACTGAAACAGGGGAAATGAATGATAGAAATGTAAATAAGAGAATAAAAAAAATGAGACTTTACACACCGGTTTTTACAAAACCGATGTGAAAGTTTCACTTTCCACATCGGTTTTTATAAAACTTTCCACATCGGTTTTTATAAAAAACCGATGTGGAAATTTCACTTTACACATCAGTTCTCATTAAAACCGATGTGGAAAGTGAAATTTTTCACATCGGTTTTGGCAAAACCGATGTGGAAAGTGAAATTTCCAATAGGTTACCAATTGATAAATTAATTTTCCACATCGGTTAGAGACAAAACCGCTGTTAAAAATATACTATTAACATCGGTTTTAAAACCGATGTGAAAAGTGGCAATAAATCACATCGGTCATTTCAACATCAGTTTGAAAACCGATGTGAAAAGCCAAAAATAACCGATGTGGAATCCCTTTTCTGCACTAGTGATTTTAATTTAGAAGTTTGAGAAAAAAAATAATTATTGATATTTTTTAACACGTTCTTTTATGTTAATTTTCTATATCTACTTTCACTTATCCTATTTTTTTTCCCCTTGAATCGACTATAGATAAATTGTAACTAGTTATTTTTCTAACTTACTTAATTGATTTCATATTTTTCATGTTTACTCAATCAAGTATATATATGTTATGCATCAATTTTTTTAGCAAAATATAACTTCAAGACATTAATACATATTCTAAATAGTCTCGTATATGTCATTCCAACAAAAATATTAAAGAGAATGAGGGACATAAAAGTATGAAAAACAATGATTAAGTATGAGTAATACTATAATTTCAAGAATAATAGTATATGTATATAATAGATCGGTTTGGACTGGATTGGATTGGATTTCACTAGAGGATCCAAAATCCGATCCAATCCAATAAAAATTGTGGTTTTTTCGGTTTTCGATTTTTTCGGTTTACGGTTTATTCGGTTTTCGATTTTTATAGTCTGAATCGGTTTGGATTGGTTGATGAACACCCCTAGTGCAATTGATATACACTCATCCGCGTCAGTAGAAGAAAACGAGAATAGTTCACCAGTTCACCTTCATATAATAATAATAATAAAATTATGCTAGAATATTTATGATTGTTGATCAAAAGTTAAGTGATTAAAATGAGTAAAAAAATATATTAGCAACAAATAATATAGAAACTAATATGCCTCCTAAGCTAAAAGATCCATGTAGTTTCTCTATTGCTTGCTCAATTGGAGAAGTGAAAATAGACCAAGCCTTATGTGACTTAGGGGCTAGTGCGAGCTTGATGCCGCTCACTATCTTGGAAAGGTTGGGAACCAAAGAGTTGAGTCCATTCAAATTCTCCTTACAATTCGCGGATGGCTCAACTAGAACTCCTCTAGGCATACTAGAGAATGTTCCCGTAAAGGTAGGGAAATTTTTCATCCCTACCGATTTCCTGGTATTGGATATGAGCGGGAATTCTGAATTCCCCATCATTTTAGGAAGGCCATTCTTGGCCACCGCTGGAGCAATAATAGATGTAAAGAATGGCAAACTCTCTCTAAATGTAGAGGAAGGTAGGGTAGATTTTTATTTGACTAACTCATATACCAACCCTCCTTTTGAGAGAGTCATGTGTGCAGGATCGATATAACGTCTCCAGTGGTAAAGGAAGATCTCAACATGGAAGCAACCCCGAAGATTTGCATGGCAAATGATGCACCCAGTAGTGATGAAGTTGGAGTTTCTCATCACGTGGAAACAAAACTTCCGTCGGGAGGGAGTAAGGCCATGAAGCTCCGAGTGAAAAGAGCAAAGCGGAAGCGCAATTGGCCATATGAGCAGAATCGATTCTTTGAAGGAGTTCCATGAAGAGAAGTGTTCCTGCACTTCTACGCCCATTTGACCCCGGTTGATTGAAAGAAGTATGGTCAAGCTTAAGACCATAAATAAGCACTTCTTGGGAGGCAACCCAAGTTTTCTTTCCCTTTTCCATTTGTTTTTATTTTGTTTTTGAATAATTTGAGAAGATAAGAAAAGAAAGATCACTAACTAATGGATTTGCCAAAGATTTTCAGGTTATGAAAGCAGGAAGAGCAAAAAGGGCAAGGGCAATCAAAGTCAGCAAACCTCACACCCAGGCCGTGACGGTGGTCACGGCCGTGATGAGCTACCAAAAGAAGACCAAAAAGGATCACGGCCAAGCCGGGATATCAATCACGGGCGTGATGAAAAGGACCCTAAAGATCAGAGAGTATCACGGCCTAGCCGTGATGCAAGTCACGGCCATGACAGGCCAGCTCCTGAAGAGCAGAATTGGTCACGGCCTAACCGTGACGAATATCACGGCCGTGACAAATTTTCCAGCAATCTTTGACTGGGCATGTGAGCCAGCACCCGCTTCCACCTCAGTGAGTTGTTCCATTTTTCTCCTCTCTCCGACTTGATTATTTACATTGGGGACAATGTAAGTTTTTAAGCTTGGGGTAGGGGTATTTTTGAAAAATTTTGCATTTTTGCATTTTTCATGTTGCATTCATATAGGCATAGTTTTACATGATCACATGATTAGATTGCCCCTTTGCTTAGAGTATGCATCCAATTGTGAGAACTTGGTGCCAAATAAATTGAGATAGTGAATTTTTGAACCCAATTTTTTATTCTTGTGATAAGGCTAAAAATAAAAATGCTTAAGATAATCTTTTGATGGTTGATAATTAGCATGTGGTTCCTTAAATTTGTGTTTCTCAATGATTTTAAACTACGTACTACATGTGAGATCTTTGAGCCTAAAAGGGGTACTCACTAAATCTACCCCATTCCTTGTGATTGAGTGTTTTATTCCTCTTGGATTGTATTCTCTAGAACTTGACTTGAAACCGTTTTGAAACTTAAAAAATTTTGAAAACATTTTTGAAAATGATTGAGGCACTAGGTATTTTTCCGGCCTTCTGAGCTTCGATTGACTAAATGCTACCCCTTAGTTGCCTAATTTTGTACCTAAAAGAATAAAATACTTTTCTTGGTACCTTGAATTACTTTGATGAATAATGCTTGGTATGGCACCTTTTAAAGTATTACAAAAAGGGTAAAAAGGTAGTTTGAAAAAGTATGGGATGAGAAAGTTAGAAAATATTTCTCTTGAATTGAAAATCTCCCTTTCTCCAAATAAATAAAATAAAATAAACAAAAAATATGGAGAAGGGGATGACAAAAGAAAGTGAGAAATAAAATAAAAAGGAAAGAAAGGTAGAAAAATGAATCAAAGCCAAAAAGGTATTTTAGAAGGTGTCATGCTTTGCAATGTTTGATATTTTGTTTAGCCCTCTTGAAATTTTATTTTCTTGATTTCCTCACCTAACGATTAATCCCATGGCCTCGTTACAACCAAAGTAGAAGACCTCTTGATTCTTATTGAAAAACTTGGACATAATTTAGACAACAGTATTTGTGAAATGCTTGAATGAATTTTTATTCATCATACTTGATATATATATACATTAAATAGTAAATACAATTTGCAATTTACAAGAAAATGAATGCTAAGTTAATTCCTAGGAACATAGTTAAGCTCACACCGTCCACACCGTTCGCACCGTCCTCACCGTCCAACTAATATCAACAGTCTCCCTCAAGCTGGAGCATATAAATCAAATGCTCCAAGCTTGGAGCAAATATTTTGAATTCTTGGTCCTCTTAGAGATTTTGTAAAGACGTCTGCCAGTTGATCATTAGAGCTAACAAATTCGGTGACGACTTCTTTAGAAAGGACTTTCTCTTGGACATAATTTAGACAACAGTATTTGTGAAATACTTGAATGAATTTTTATTCATCATACTTGATATATATATACACTAAATAGTAAATACAATTTACAATTTACAAGAAAATAAATGCTAAGTTAATTCCTAGGAACATAGTTAAGCTCACACCGTCCACACCGTCCGCACCGTCCTCACCGTCCAACTAATATCAACAATTCTTATGTGTTTTCATTAATAAAGTGGAGATTTGGTTAATAGTCAAGCTTATGGTAGAATTCCTTCCTTGAGGAAATTGAGCGAATTGTCATATACCCTTAAACACTTGAGTGAGGTGAGAAGAGTGCCCGAATCAGTGAGAATATGAATTTAGGAAACCTAAGCTTCTAATTGGACTTCAAATCGATTATCTCTTGGGTACTTATTGGACATGCCTGTTACTTGGATTAGTTACTCGGGTTCTTGGTTCACTATCCATGATCTGATTATTTATATCTTATGGCCTTAGTGATTGCTTGAGGACAAGCAAAATCTTAAGCTTGGGGTGATTTGATGAGTGTGATTACACTTCATATTTCATTGTCATTTTGCATGCATTTTCATATAGTTTAGACATATTTAATTTGATTTTTGTTAATTTTTACCTTGGAACGGGTGAGGCGGTTTTGTGGTGTTGTTTTGCATAAATTAAGGGTTAAATGCTCAGGATCAACCATGATGGAGTTTGGATGAAGATGGGGCTTGAAAAGTGAAGAAAATGAGCCAAACAGAGCCCATCATGGCCTAGCCGTGATGACCATCACGTGCATGATCGAGCAAAACTGAAGAGGAAGGAAGGCTGAAGTCAGAACTGGTCACGGTCGTGACATGTCAGCTGAACCAGGCCCTCACAGGCAGAACTGATCACGGCCTAGCCGTGATGGTGGTCACGGTCGTGACAGACCATTCAACAGAGCAACTTCCAAGCCAGAATCCGTCACGGCCTGGTCGTGATGGCCATCACTGCCGTGACGCGCATTACTTGGATCTGAAGCAACTGATTTTGAGCTAAATTTGTGTTAGATTGGGATTCAAACTTCCCAAATCTATAAATAAGGCATCTAGGCAGAGATGAACGAGGACTTTGGGCCGCTTGAGTAGTAGTTTAATTTCTAGGGATTAGGGCTATGCCCAAGGTTTGTTTATGGTAATGAATTGATGTTTTATCTTTGTTAATTGCGATTTCGCTTTAGATCTGATTTCTAGTGTTTTAATTACTCGTAAATTCGGCGGCCGCTTATTTGCGTCGTAGATATTCTAATGAGGAACCTAGCGGTGAACTTAGGTGTCGGATCTATAGAATCAGACTTAGGACTTAAATCACGAGAGTTAGAAGCGGTCCTTCGAGGATTAACGAATTGTCACGAAACGTAAAGAGTCCAATCTAAAGTAGACTACCACGAGATTAGGGGTTGGTTTAATTGGGCATGGTTTTTGTAACCCGAGAGGGAGCATTAACTATTTGAGGATAAATTCGCCTTCAAAGTAATTTCGATAATTAACAAGGATTAGTCAATTTAGTAACATAAACAATCTTGTTGGTAATCCAATTCCTAGGAATCCATTTAGATCTGAAAAACCATAAATTGATTTACTTTCTGTTTTACTTGATTGCATTCCTTATCTGATTTTTTAAGTTATCTCTTATTTCAAATATCAAAACCTTTTTCAAAATCTCTTTATATCATCCAGTTTCATTGATTTGATAATTAGTTTTTATTTGAGATCACGGTCTCTGTGGGATCAATATCTTTTTATTACTTGGCGACGAATCCGGTACACTTGCCGGATCTCACGACATCACGTGGCATATGGAGCTCGTCTACTAGCCCGTCCGAATGTAAAATCTTAGTGGCTAGATGGACGCGGTTATTTTCAAGATGGACGCAAATTCTATAAGAACTATCAGGATCTTATTTCAAGAACCAGAATCAAGAAAACAGATTCTGTTAAATCATATCCAAATCTGTTTTGGTTGATCCCAACGACTATAACTTGTTTTCTATATAAAGAGGGATCAAAGGAACATTTTTTAACGAATAACATCAACAAACATATCAAAACAGATCAGAATTACACGAAATCAATTTGAGAGATCAATTGTGAAAATCATTCATCATCTTCTTGAGCTTATTGTGAAAAGAGTGTTTCATTCTCATAAGTGCTTCAATTTGTATATCTGACTACTGAGAGTTAGGAATCAATTTTTCGTTATATTTGATTGTAAAGAGAGAGGGAGTCCCTCTGAGTGATTAGGGTGAGGTATTCCTAAGGAAGAACATTGAGGCTCTTCACAAGAGTGAGGCATCTCGAGGTGAATGAGTGCTCTGTGGTGTAAAGGTTTTTCAAGCTACCTGGTAAAGCTTGTGTGTTTGTGTGTGAAATCCCACTGGTGGAGTGGGGACTGGATGTAGGTCCCGGTGGAGGTGACTGAACCAGGATAAATCTGGTTGTGTGGTATCTCTAAATTCAAACTCCTTTACTTTCTGTTTATGATCAAGAACCTGTGATTTTGATGTTTAAAGTTCAATATAATTTCTGTTCTTGATCTGTATAAACTGTATTGAAACCTGAGTTCGATTGTAATCAAGACTGTGTTATCTCCATTCAAAACTGAGTTGATCAAAACCATTCTTGATTGATGAAACTGAACTATAACTGAAACTGAAACCTGCAAGTTCGTTCTTGATTGTTAATGCTTGTATCTGAAACTTGCATAACTTGTTATTAATCTTTAAAGACTTAATCAGTTTCTGTATTTTGTTATTACTGAGTTATTGAACCCAAACCTAATTCTGAATTAATCTTTCTTATCTTCATCATCTTCCAATTCAAGATTTTATATAAACCCTTCATTGATTTTGTAAAAGATCCTGAGGCCACAAATCCGCAACTCTGATTTGAAAAGTTTTGTGAAAAAGTTTTAAGAGGAAAAGATTCTAAAGAAGGCTCAATCCCCCCCCCCCCCCTCGAGTCGTTGAAGCCAAAACAACAATTGGCATCAGAGCTAAACTCTGAAGTTTGGCTTAACAGCTATAAGAGTATGGATTCCAATGACTATTTAAATGAAGGGGCTTCCCTTGCACGCCCTCCTGCCTTCAATGGATCTGAGTATATCTATTGGAAGGAAAGAATGGTAATCTTTCTTGAGGCAGCAGGTGTTGACATATGAGGTGCAGTATAAAATGGGCCATTTGTCCCCTCTACTATAGATGCTAATGGTGCTCTAAGAAATAAGCCTAAAACTGAATGGAATGAGGATGATAAGAAAAGAGTTCAATATAATGCATGTGCTAAGAATATTATAACATCTGCTTTAAGCCGTGATGAGTTTTTCAGGGTTTCAAATTGCAAACCAGCAAAGGAGATGTGGGATACATTGCAAGTAACACATGAAGGAACCACAGACGTCAAAAGAGCAAGAATAAACACCCTCACACATGAGTATGAACTGTTCAGAATAAATCGAGGAGAACCTATGACTGAAATGCAAAAGAGATTCACACACATTGTAAATCAATTGGCTGGTCTTGGAAAGACAATCTCAAATGAGGATCAAATTAACAAAGTAATGAGATGCTTGAGCAGGGAATGGCAACCTAAAGTCACTGCAATCTCAGAATCCAGAGAACTCTCATCAATGACCAGTGCCACATTGTTTGGAAAACTGCAAGAGCATGAATTGGAGTTGAACAGACTGAATGAGAGTGAAGAAACTGATAAAAGAAAGAAGGGATTGGCTCTGAAATCACAAGTCAAAGAAGTAGAAGACAGTGATGATGATAATACAGAACAAGAGGCTGAATCTGAAGAAGAGATGGGAATGCTAGTTAGAAATTTCAAGAAGTTACTAAAGAAGAAAGGCAACTTCAAAAGAAAGCCATCCACCTTTCATAAAAGAAATTTCAGCAAAGGTGACAACTCTTCCAACAATATCACATGCTATGAATGTGGAAAGATTGGCCACATAAAGCTTGACTGTCCAAAACTGCAAAAGAAGGAAAAAACTGAAAAGTTTGACTCAAAGGACAAGAAATGGAGAAAGCCAAGAAAGGCCTACATTGCTTCGGATGATAATGATCTAGAATCCACTGAAGAATCTGAATCTGAGGTGGCAAAGTTGTGTTTTATGTCCAGCAATAACAGTGATTCAGAAAGTGAAGTAAGTTCTAATTATCAACCTTCTTATGATGAATTGTAAAATGCTTTTGAAGAACTTCATAAAGAATCCATTAGACTTGCTAGATTGCTAATTAAGTCTAAGAAAACCATCACATGCCTAGAAGAGAACAATTCTGTTTTAAACAAAGAGCTAGGTGAATTAAAAATAGAAAATTGTGCTGTAAAAGAAAGATTGGCTACTATTTTGGAACCACCTATATGTGATAATTGTCCTAAGTTGGAGAAACATATAAATCATTTGAATGGTAATCTATCTAGAATTACTAGTGATAAAGACAACTTGAATGCATTACTTGGACAACAAAAAGAAATGAAAAACCAAGTTGATCTAGTGTACAAAATCGAGAGAAAGGCAAAGACCTTTAGAAAATTTCATGTTTCTCATTATGCTAATGCATCACAATATGCTAGATGTCATTATTGCAATAGAAGGGGTGCTTTCTGCAATTTGAGAAATAATTATTCATTGTAGATAAGGTAAATATGGGTTCCAAAAGGAACTTTATCATATTCTAACCATGAAGGACCCAAACAGATTTGGGTACCTATAGCACAAACATGAAATTCTGTTTTGTAGGTGTGGTGGAAGGTCAAGAGCAAAAATTGGAATCATGATATAGAGCCTTCACCAAACACAAAATGGGTAACAATAAAGAAATAATATTGATTGAATATATTTTCTAATTATCATTATTAATGTATGATTGTGAATCTTTATGTTGACTTATATATCATTGTATAATATGTCTACATTGTTGTATTAAAGTTATTTGATCAATCTTAGAATAATCATATGGCTTTTGTTTCACAAATTGAATCCAAGAAAATTGATGAAGCCTTAAATGATTTGTTTTGCTTGCTATGCAACAATTAACTTTGAACATGATCTCTATCATAAGAACTTTTATTCAAAGTAGAGAAATTGAGATTGAATATGTTGATACAACTAAACAACTTGCTGATATTTTTACCAAGCCCTTGAACAAGGAAAGCTTCTTTTTCATTAGAAGAGAATTGGGCATAATTGATCAATCCTATATCTAATCTCTAAAGAAACTGTTTATATGACTGTATCTTTGTGTAAATATGCTCTGATTCTTGTATGATTTGATTTGGAATATCTATGAATGATTAGAAAAGGGTTTTAGAAGAAATAGATTTGATCAGGAATGGATCCCCTGTATTTTTAGTCTGATAAACTCAAAGATAACACAGGAGTGGACTTTGATTTGCCCCTGCACCTATCCCTCTATCATGAACAAATTTATATGATATGTTCGAATGTTTAAGTGTTTGCCTTCTCTATTGCTTTGAATGTTTCTTTTCTTTACCTTTTTGATAATGCCAAAAGGGGAGGAAAAAGTATGATATAGAGAAAGGGAATAATAACAAATTATACATGCATTTGTTGAGGGGGAGCTAATAAGCTTACATGATTAATGGGGAGTAAATCGAATTCTGCTTTGTTAATTTTTTTTCTCCGATATACTTCTGCTCTGACTGCTCTAATACCATGATATATATCTGTTAAAAACACTTAGCGTCTGCTACACTTATACTCTGATCTTATAATTTGTTAAAAGCTTTGTCATAATCAAAAAGAGGGAGTTTGTTAGACTCAATGACTTAGAGATTTTAATATATGACAAATACAACTTAATGTATATGCAAGTGTTTTAGTATCAAATAGAAAAGATAGGTATCAAGCAGTGATCAACAAGTTCCGTGAGCAATTAACGGAGAATATTCAAGGACGAACTTGAAGAAATCAAAAGAGCTACATGGAGGAATCAAAGAGCAAAGACAAGGATCAAGGAATTATCAAGATAAGAGCTTAAAGGAGAAATTTAGATTTAAGTCTTAGATGATTTGTAAAAGAAAGAAATCTCTTAGTCACAAAAAGCTCAATTAAAAAGATGCATGAAGAAAATCAATTTTCATAACCTGCATTAAAAGGAATAAGTTTTCGTTAATGAAAATGATTTTTGGAAATAAGAAGTACTCGTCCAAAGCGCTCGTCCAACACTAAAGTGATACAAGCGCTCATCCACTAAAGCGACAGAAGCGCTCGTCTACTAAAGTGATACAAGCGCTCGTCCACGCAAGTCTTTGGACTTGCTAAGATCTTAAAGAGAAGATCCGTCCAATGACGTGGCATATGGAGCTCATCTACTAGCCCGTCCGAATGTAAAATCTTAATGGCTAGATGGACACGCTTATTTCAAGAACCAGAATTAAGAAAACAGATTCTGTTAAATCAGATCCAAATCTGTTTTGATTGATCCCAACGACTATAACTTGTTTTCTATATAAAGAGTGATCAAAGGAACACTTTTTAACGAATAACATCAACAAACTTAAACAGATCAGAATTACACGAAATCAATTTGAGAGATCAATTGTGAAAATCATTCATTATCTTTCTCGAGCTTATTGTAAAAAGAGTGTTTCATTCTCATAAGTGCTTCAATTTGTATATCTGACTACTGAGAGTTAGGAATCAATTTTTCGTTCTATTTGATTGTAAAGAGAGAGGGAGTCTCTCTGAGTGATTAGGGTGAGGTATCCCTAAGGAAGACCATTGAGGCTCTTCACAAGAGTGTGGTATCTCGAGGTGAATGAGTGCTCTGTGGTGTAAAGGTTTTTCAAGCTACCTGGCAAAGCTTGTGTGTTAGTGTGTGAAATCCCACAGGTGGAGTGGGGACTGGATGTAGGTCAAAGTGGAGGTGACTGAACCAGGATAAATCTGGTTGTGTGGTATCTCTAAACTCAAACTCCTTTACTTTCTGTTTATGATCAAGAACTTGTGATTTTGATGTTTAAAGTTCAATATAATTTCTATTCTTGATCTATATAAACTGTATTGAAACCTGAGTTCGATTGTAATCAAGACTGTGTTATCTCCATTCAAAAACGAGTTGATCAAAACCATTCTTGATTACTGAAACTGAACTATAACTGAAACCTGCAAGTTCGTTCTTGATTGTTAATGCTTGTATTTGAAACCTGCATAACTTGTTATTAATCTTTAAAGGCTTAATCAGTTTCTATATTTTGTTATTACTGAGTTATTGAACTCGAACCTAATTCTGAATTAATCTTTCTTATCTTCATCATCTTCCAATTCAAGATTTTATATAAACCCTTCATTGATTTTGTAAAAGATCCTGAGGCCACAAATCCGTAACTCTGATTTGAAAAGTTTTGTGAAAATGTTTTAGGAGGAAAAGATTCTAAAGAAGGCTCAATTCACCCCCCCCCCCCCCCCCTCTTGAGTCGTTGAAGCCAAAACAACAAATAGTGTATAAATAAAACAAAGTTTATCAAGTACTTAATATTTAAAATATAGTTCTCACTAATTACTAACTAAAAATAAATCTAATAATATGAATACTCTGGAGAATCCTGTTGGTCATCCTGCTTCTATCGCTGGGGTCTCCGTCTTGCTGTTGTTAGTCGTCTCATTCTTGTCGGACCTAATCTTGAACGTCAACTGGTAGTCAACCTCTCATTAGCATCAAGCCGTTGTCTCATCTCACCCATCTCCTATGATTCCCAAGAGTGGCTGGAACTTTCCTGTGTTCTTCATGCTTAGGTAATCACATCACTTTCTTCTGTATATTGGGAGAAAAATAATAGTTACTATCTAATAATAACTGAAAATATAAATCAAATTACCAATATTCATTTCAAGTCATTAACTTTCCTTAAAATGTTTGAAAAACATGTCTTTTCCATCCTTATTAATCGCTCCCCATGACATCCATAGGTCGTGAAATTGCTGCCTTATTCATCGCTCCCCATGATGGCCGAAGACACGATCTTACATGGATAAAATCTAAATGTAAAAACAAGACATAAAAAATTAAGACAATTAATGATATATAAAATGCAAAAGATCTAAATTCTAATTATTTCGTACCCATTACCAATCGACTCAATTAGAGGAAGAGTACCAGGCAGAGGGCCTGAATTGCCAAAAGTTGAATCAACGTCATTATCAGAAGGGTGCTCAACATCCTAACTAGGAGAATTATTAACTCGGAGGATGTTGGAATATCATGTTGTGACGGTGAGTCTCTTAGGACCGTGGTTCGCAACCTTGGAGTGGGAACAAAAATGAACCTGGGAGGGTGTAGAGGTCGACTGATTGGCGGTGTGAGGAGTCTTTGGGAGAGGTGAGGTTATTGTAGGTGGTGGGATGTTGTAACCTTGGGGAGCAAACCGGGTTGTCATATTGCACCTGTGGTCTGCCAAAATCAGCTTAGGTAACCACATCACTTTCCTCTGAGAAAAATAATAGTTATTATCTAATAATAAATGAAAATAAAAATCAAATTACCAATATTCATTTCAAGTTATTAACTTGCCATAAAACGTTTGAAGAACATATCTTTTTCATCCTTATTCATCGCTCCCCACGACATCCATAGGTCATGAAATTGCTGCTTTATGGTAAGCATGATGGCCGAAGACGCAATCTTGCATGGATAAAATCTAAATGGAAAAACAAGACATAACAAATTAAGACAATTAATGATATATAAATTGAAAATGATCTAAATTCTTATTATTTCTTACTCGTTACCAATCGACTCAATCAGAGGAAGAGTACCAGGCAGAGGGTCTAAATTACCAACAGTTGAATCGACGTCATTATCAGAATGGTGCTCAACATCCTGACTAGGAGAACTACGAACTCTGGAGGATTTTGGATTATCTTGTTCTGACGGTGGATCTCCTAGGGACTTTGTCTGCAACCCTGGAGTGGGAACAAAAA
The DNA here is from genome assembly GCA_030762895.1 of Sophora flavescens. NCBI lineage: Eukaryota > Viridiplantae > Streptophyta > Magnoliopsida > Fabales > Fabaceae > Sophora > Sophora flavescens. The sequence continues at coordinate 151,747,048 of CM061064.1, forward strand.
TGAACTCGCACTACAAAAAAAAAAGCAGTTTAGCGATCGAAGATTTCAGTCGCTAAACATATTAATTCTGTCGCTACCCTATTTAGAGACTGAATTAGCAACCGAATCAAGGAGGTAGCAGAAACCCTGGTCGCTAAAGGTTTAGCGACCGATATTGTAATTCGATCGCAAAATGGCGACCGGAAACTTGGTCGCTAAAATATATATTTCGGTAGTCGATGAGTTGGTCGCATAATCAGATAACCGAATTTGGTGACTGATGACGGTCATGGATTCGGTCGCTAATGTTGGTTATCTCAACCAAATTAGTGACCGCTATTTTGGTCGCTATTCAAGAAATAAAATTTTTTTTTTCCGTTAACTTATGCCTAGCGACCGAATTTTGTTTTTAAAAAACAAACAGCATTGATTTTTAATTTTTGATTTAAACAGAGTACATCAATAATTTTTTTTTTGGATAAATAGAATACATAAATATAATAATGTGCTAACGATCCAAAACACCACAGTCAATATGGCATCTAGAACATATATTGATTAACGAGCCAAAACACCACAGTCAATACATAAATATAATGTAAAAACTAACGATCCAAAACATAGATTAATTAACGATCCAAAACACCAAGTCAATACATAAATATAATAACGTACGAAAACTACTACTAATGCCCAAGAAAACATCAAAACAACATATAAAAGCGAGAACCAGTTCATCTTCTTCATTCATCAATCGTCCATTGGGATGAATATGTAGAAGCGATAACCCCCAAGGTACTTAAACTTTGCCAATGCACCGGTGGACAGCAATACAACTCCTTGATACCCTGTGTGTCCGTTGCAAAATATGGGCGATCCTCATGGATTACTATCATCACATTGAACATATTTCGGCATAGGTCTTCAATAGTCACTGCTCGTGGTATTCCTTTTCCCCAACGACGACAGAATGATTGCAGAATTGAAATTAAACCCAGCAAATACACACGAACAATTTAGTAATGATTAGTTTATGCCTTAATCATCTTAATTTTTCTTCGATCGTTATTCTTCACTTGATGAGATACTGTACCTGGTCCAAATGGATGACAGTCTCAAATCATTTACTCGGATCCATTTTCTGATAAAACGATAAGGAAAACAAACAAACACGATTAGGAAAACAAACAACCAATGGTATAAACAATATGAGGATTAGGAAATCAAACAAGCCAAATTACTCAAGTTGAGAAATAAATCATTAACTCTAACAGAAATATAACCATTGACTTTATAAGGATTGCAACATACTTGAGCAAATATATATTGATTGTAGGATCCTTATCTATAATTCTCCCAAAAACCAAAGACAAGATGTGTACTTGAATTAATTTAGGATCTATGAACAAGAGAATGAGAAAATCTAGTTTGACATAGTCAATAAACTTGGAAACTTGACACTCAAAATCCTTCAAAACATAGCAAGATATACAGCCATATCAAGTTCCAATTTCTTGTGTTCATATACAGCCATAGCAAGATATACAGCCCTAGTAAATATAGTTTAAGCTGAAAGAAATAAATTTAATACAAGGGCTGATTATATAGTGCTAACTATAGGGATATCCAATAGTGCAAAAAAATAAAAAATGCAAAGAAAAAGGCACTCCACTATGTCAGGAATTAAGCAATATTCATCATAAACTAACCAGTACCTATACTAACCTAAACCTAAGCTATGCAGTTTAGGGTTTCAGGAATTAATCAAAGAAGATTCATTATAAACTAACATGAACCTAAACTAACCTAAAACTAAGCTATGCAGTTTAGGGTTTCGATTTGGTCTATGCGATTTCGGCTTCTTTCTTCAGATCAGTTTGCTATCAAAGCCAATGAGGATTGATAACACAAGTAATAAAACCAAATTAAGAATGTATGAAGGACCAATCAAGGAAGAACTATAATCTAAGATTTTGACCACAGGAATTGTGAGAAATACATACCAGAGATGAGTAAGAACTGAGAGAGGAGCTTGTTGGGGGTGGTGGCCGCACGACTACAGAGGTGGTGGTGGCCAGAGGAGGATGAGAGAGAACCTTAGAAATAGAGAGAGAGAGAGAGAAACAGAGTGAGACAGAGAGAGATGTGAGAGAAACAGAGAGATGGAGTAGAGGAGAGCTTACCTGAGGAGAAGGGATGATGGTGGTGGCCCGAGATGTCCTGTGGTGGCCGGAGCGCGTGCGAGGAAGAGAGAAACGGTGAGAGAGAGAGAGAGAGAGTTTCGAGAAAAAGTGAGGAAGAAAAGGGGTGCTACTGGATTTAGGGATTTTACTTTTAGCGACCGAAATAACCGGTCGCTATTTCGATCGTAAAATCGGCCGCTACAAGGCTCCACCATAAAAAATTTTTAGCGCTTCTTAGCAACCGATATACATTTCGGTCGCTAAATAATTAAAATTTTCATGTTGGCTATACCTCGGTCACAAAATAGTCAACAAATTTTGACTTTCAAATTTCTTTATATAGCGACCGAATTGGCGACCAAATGAGTTGCTACCATTGAATTCGGCCGCTAATTCGATCGCTAATTATATTATAACCAACTTTCTCAAAGATCCTATAATCCGTCGCTAAATCTGTCGCTAATAGAGACTACCATTTTCGGTTGCTATTTTCGGTCGCAATTAGACTTTTTTTGTAGTGTCGGGAGGGCCGTAGGTCGACTGATTAGCTGATTCTGAGGGTACTGGGAGTGGTGAGGTTGTTATAGGTGGTGGGGGTGTTGTAGGTGGTAGGGATGATATGGGTGCAGAAAACGGAGAAGGGTGCATGCTGGTACGGATCTATGTGCCTGCAATCTAATCACATAATGAGGCTTCTTCCCCTTCGCCCCCTTACCCTTAACGCCATGTGATGGCGTCGGGGGTTGAGGGGCTCACGACCACCTGATGACATAACTATATACATGCAAATAATGTTAAAAATATAAATCAAGCTCAACATAACTAAATTTAATGTAAATAACTAACTAAAGAAATTATAAACAATAATACTTATTATGAATAACAAATAAAAGTGCACAGCAACTACCAAACAACACATCAATTAGATAAACATATGCATAGTTTATAAACTAGACAAACACATGCACAATTTCTAAATCATCAACACACAACCAGCATCCTGGATTTCATACAAGATCACACCCTGTTGAGCTCAGATCTCCGCTAACAAATAACACATAGTTTGCAAACACATGCATAGTTACTAAACTATCAGCACACAACCAGCATCTTGTATATCAAACATGATCAAACCTATTGAGCTTTTCTCTCCACTAACAAACAACACATATAAAAGAGTGTATGACCTACCTCAACTCCAAGCAAAATATGGTCTATCTGTACTAAAATAAAAGTCTGTATCAATTAACCTTACACATTTAGCAACCATCTAAACTAACCCATATTGAAATATTATAGTGTATATATTTACTATGATGATAAACAATTAGACATCAAAATTGACAAACAAAGAGGTAGAAACTAACAAACAAATTTTCAAGAACACACTAAGCATTGTTTAAATCAAAAAGTACAACAAAACATATTTTGAATCAATGTATAGGATGTGAGTCATTCTCATGATGAAGGTACTAAAAAGAAAAGTGGTAAGTTTTTTTTTTTTATTTATTTATTGACAACACCTACTATGATTTAGGAATAATTCATAATGGTCGCATCTCATTTGTTCCACCAAACTAAGGTGGCTTTGAATTTGCAAAAGTTTCTTCCTAGTACAACGTTTAGTCACAAGATTAAAATTGTAGTTTGTTATGAGACTTCTAGTGCATTTACTGTGTGTATCAGATCAACCATAAAGATACCATCTTCCCCTTCAAAGTCACTTTCTTGATGGAACTTTGTGAAAAGGTTGTACAAACTAACAATTAGGCATTATAGATTGCAATATAGAGAAGTGTAAAACAAACAATTAGGAATTAAAATTAAAAAAAATAAAAAAATAAAAACTAAATTAATAAGAACATTAATAAAAAAAAACTCAACAAAAATAAATCAAAAAAAAGATAGAAAAAAAAAAAATGGGTAAGAACATAAATAAATAAATAAATAAATAAATGAAACCTACCTTTGCTGCTCCTGCCTCTAGTCTTGACTTGTGGATTCTGGCTCTTCTTTGGGCATGAGTTCAATAAAATGGATTAGAACCATTTGCATATCATAGAGCTAAAGTGTCCTATCTATGCTTACACCAAGCAAACATACAGAGAATCCAGAAATACAAAGGCTAATGAAATTGTAAGTTAGTATTACTCGTTAAATTAATTAAAAGCAAATAACAAACACCATTGTTAGTTAAATTGTTTGATGTTTTGCAGGTTAGTTCCAGAACCGGGGAGATGCTTAAAATGTCTAGCGTAGTTCAAAGATCAGCAAACACGAGACAAGTTTCAAATCAGATTGTTCCATATGGGAAAGGTAAGAGTTCAAATATGTCCCTAGCCTTGGTTTTTGCCTTTGATAATGGAGCAAAACTAAAAATGGGTGATTCAATTATTGGTTTTCTTCACCAAATAAAAAGGGGAACAATGGAATTCAGTAGGAGAGAAAGACCAAGCAATTTGGATAGGCAAGTTACTTCAACTAGATACTATCCTACTCTCTCCCTTGTGCACATCAATGAGATATCCAAAAATGCGTGTATATGATGGAAAAAGAAATGTTACTAGATAAGAAGGGAAAATACAAGAAACGATAAAGGGTGGGGATGGGGGTTGGGAACAAACTTTTAGTTGGTTCAACAATAATCAATAACAAAATCAAAAAAATCAGAAAGAGACATTGAAAGATAACACATTAGAAAAAATATAAAAAACCTGTTAATGGTGGACATTTTCTTTTATCAGGAGGTGGTTTATAATCAAAGAGCTTCAACAGGTAGGCAATAGAGTTGTTGGCGCCGGCAAGGTTGAGGTCGACAGAGTCGCGATCAAGTGGTGTTGGTTCATCATGTTCGTGGGTCGCGCGACTGTTGTCGTGTTCTGGCTCACATGCACCGTCGGAGCTGCAGACGACGGTGTAGCAGGGTGGGCGGAGGTGCGGCATCGTGGGCTGTGTCTGAGTGACCGGTGGTGTGGAGAAAAGTGTTGAATGGAAAAGTAGATCTAGGGATTGTGAGATCTGATGTTTTTAAAAGGATTTCCGACGGATTTTAAAAAGTTTTATGACGGCTTCCATTTCCGACGGATTTTGTTACTATACATGAAAGACTTCACCATCCGCACACATGCAAGTTTATATTTTTATATATATATATATATATATATATATATATATATATAATTGTGTGTGGCTTATTATTTCTTACTAGCTTTTCAAGTACTTTGCAAATCGATTCTCAAAACTTTTGATTGAAATGTATAAAGTTTTATGCAAATATTGCAAAGAAGAAGAATGTTTTCAAAGGTTTTTTTAAAAAAAATGTTGACTAGCGCCTTGGCCTCGTTTTGGTCGCTAGAGAATTTGTTGAATGAGAAGTATATTTGCAGCATGGAGCATGTCGTTTTATTATACATGAAAGATTTCACAATCCACACGCATGCACATATATATACATATATTGCTTATAATTCCTAACGGGCTTTTCAGGAACTTGTGGTAGCTATTCTTGAAGGATTCAAAGACTACTTTGCAAGTTGATTCCCAAAACTTTTGATTGAAGTGTATAAAGTTATATGCAAATATTCCAAGGAAGAAGAATGTTTTCAAAGGTATTGTAAAATGTCGATTAGCACCTTGACCTCATTCCGATCGTTGGAGAATTTTTTGAAAGGGAAAGTCTATTTGTAGCATGGAGTAGATTATGTTACTATACATGAAAGTTTTCACCATCCGCAAGTGCGCACACACGCAAGCACTCACGCACCTGTATGTGTGTGTGTGTGTGTGTGTGTGTGTGTGTGTGTGTGTGTGCGCGTGCAGATGGTGAAAGCTTTCATGTATAGTAACATAATCTAACCATGCTGCAAATAGACATTCCCTTTCAACAAATTCTCCAGCGATCAGAACGATGCCAAGGTGCTAACAAAAGTTTTTAAAATACCTTTGAAAACATTATTCTTCCTTGCAATATTTTCAAATTTCTTTATACACTTCAATCAAAAGTTTTGGGAATCGACTTGCAAAGTAGTCGTTGAATCCTTAAGGAATAGGTTCCACGAGTTCCTGAAAAGCCAGTAAGAAATTATAAGCCATACATACATACATACATACATACATACATACATACATACATACATACATACATACATACACGTGCGTGAATGATTGCGTGCGTGCTTGCGTGCAGATGGTAAAACCTTTCATGTATAATAACCTAATATGCTCCATGCTGCAAATAGACTTTCACTTTCAACAAATTCTCCAGCGATTAGAACGAGGGAAAGGCACTAAAAAATCAACATTTTTTAAAAAACCTTTCAAAAATTCTTCTTCCTTGCAATATTTGCAAATTACTTTATACACTTCAATCAAATGTTTTGGGAATCTAATTGCAAAGTAGTCATTGAATCCTTCAGAAATAGGTCCCACAAGTTCCTGAAAATCCAGTTACAAATTATAAGCCATATATATGTGTGTGCGCGCGCGCGCGCGTGCGTGCAGATGGTGAAAGCTTCCATGTATAGTTACTTAATATGCTCCATGCTACAAAACTTTCCTTTTCAACAAATTCTTCACGATAGTAACGGGTTCAAGGTGCTAATCATCATTTTTAAAATACCTTTGAAAACTTTTTTCTTCTTTGCAATATTTGCATATAACTTTATACACTTCAATCAAAAGTTTTGGGAATCAACTTGCAAAGTAGTCATTGAATCCTTCAGGAATAGGTCCCACGATAACAAAAAACCAGTTACAAATTATAAGCCATATATATATATATATATATATATATATATATATATATATATATATATATATATATATATGTGTGTGTGTATATATATATATATATACTGTTGAGACCTCATAAGTCTGAGACACATTCCATGTGTAGATACTTTAAGTTTTGATGATTTCAAATAGATTAAGTATGGCAATATTGAACCATATGAAATTACTGACATATCTGATAAGTGTGCAGGAAAATAGACTTAAGGTCACTCGTCTATTTTATGACCCGTCTACATTTTTGGTAGTGTAACAGCATGATTTTTAATTACGCTGTTTAACAGGTTAAAATATAGTTAATTATATTTTAATCTGAGAGTTAGAAATTTTATTCATAGTCTCTCTTAAGGTAGAAGGTTACGGTGAAAATTTTGGTTGAAAATTCAGACGGAACCCGGTCAGCGTTTTCACTGACAGTAAGATTTTTCTGAGCAGAAACCCTAATTTCGACTCGTGAACGAAACCATTAGGTTTTATATTTTATTCCGGAGTATTTTCCAAGTTTCAAAAAAATTTGTTAGGAATGAAATTAATATTATTTTATTCGGACGTAATCGTTAAGAAAACGCGTAAAATCTAAATCGAGGAATAAGTCGGGTAAACGACGGAGTCGATTATGGAGGTGAGGTATTAGGAGAGGATAATGTAGCAAAAAGGACAAGGAGTCCGGCCTTAAATTTCAGTAATCGACAATTTTCAAGTGAAATGACCAAAATACCCCTAAGCTTAATCTAACCGACGTTAGAGTCAAATTTTAACCATGGTTAAGTAACCAAGGTTAATTCTTGTGGACCAAAATCAGCCACACCCTTCATCAATTCTTGGCCACATGATTTTAACCATAGTTAACAAAGTAACCCTAGTTAAGTTAATTATTAACCATAGTTAACTATTATAATATTTAATATCCACAAAACCCATTAACTTAAATCCTAAGAGCCAAACAAAGTCTAAGATCTACCCTATAAAACCCCCCAAAGTGCAGCATCCCCCACCCCACCCCCACCCCCACCCCCATCACTCATTTCTTCATTTTCTCTCATTTTTCTCAAGAATACTTTAGGCAAATTTGTGAAGGACTTGATCCATTCTTTTCAATTTTCCAACATATAAGAGGTACACCTTACTCTTCTTGATCAATAAACATCATGTTCTTCATTGATTTCCTTGTTTCCAAGTCATGATCATCAAGTTGTTATGAGTTTTTCATTCTTAGATCTAGAATTTCAAGTATTTCTAGACAATTGTAGAAAATTTATTTTAATGTGAAAGTAATTCCATGATCCTTATATGTCTTCTACTATCCTCGTCTAGGAGCATGCAAACAAAATCATTTTCCTTCCTATTTTTCTTGCTGAGGCTGTATCTAGGTGTTTTTGGGCAAATGAGATTTTGATCAATCTTCAAAGTATGACACTTGATCTTAACTCCTTAAAACCTATAGTTGTTATATCTAGAAGCTTGAAATCAAAATAATTTCCTAACCCTATTTTCTTAGTTAGAGTCGAAACCCTCTTTGAATGTGGGTATGATGTTTTTGTTCAATTTGTAGTTAATGATGCTTGTTCTTGCTTCTAATATGCCTTGTGATCTTAAATCCAAGAGTTTGAACTCAAAAGAATTTCCTAGCCTACTTTCACTCATGAGGCCGAAACCCTAACCAAAGTGGTTAGAGGATTTTATTTCATATTTTGAATGGTAACAATTAATCTATGATAGTTAATGCTCTAGGAACTAGGAACCAAATGATGGAATTAAGAAAAGAACCCTAACCCTATTTTTAATTAGGAAGCCGAATCTAACTATTTAGGTTAAGGTTGAGTTTGTTGATTAATTTGTGATTATGTTGTTTGGATGAAGGTGAAATTGGTAGCATGTGGTGTGATAACGAGGAACGTCGAATTCGGGATTCCGGTGATAACTCAGGTGGGGGAAAGAACTAATCTACCGTCGGAATCTATAAGTAGTATATTATATAATAATTGTGTAGGGTGACCTAATCCCTACTAGTGGTCGAGTAATCGACAAGACCAAAATCACGTTGAATGCTTTTCTAAAAAACCAATGATGATTTGGGGATTGTGGGTTTATCGACGTTAGGATGATTTTATACTGTTTATGGTTGATTTGACTATTATCATTATTGAATTGATATTGTGTTATTTTGGTGATATTGGAATATGTTGTTGATATTGTGTTATGCATGATCTGCCTAGTTTTAATATTGTGCTTCGTGGATTTTAAGAAAAGATATATATATTGTTCGGGAGATCATTATTTGTGTGTGAGGATAAATGGTGACTTAGAGGTGCCTAGCCTAAACTAATTATTTCAAAGAGGAGTAGTGACATAGAACATATGTTGAGGTTTTGATGGAAGGTTAAGGCACTAGGTTGTTATTATTGTGGGTAGGTAGGGCTCGTGTATTTGTATTGTTGTTCATGATCGTGTGTTGGGAACACGCGAGGTCAGAGTATCTGATCATGGATACAGGATGTCACGGGTCAGTTCTCTAACGATAATGGGGAAAACTACCGTGATACCCTTATAGTTCTAGGTGAGTCGTCCCGTATCCTAATGGGAATGAGGATACTTTTGTATTGTGCAGCTATTCTCTAACGGGAATGAGGGAATAGTGTCATTCTTTGAATAAGCATCCTAAAGGGAAAGAGGGTGTGTGTCATTCACTGGATGAACGCCCTAATGGGAATGAGGATGTGCACTGGGTGGAACACTCTAACGGGAATTGAGAATGTGTACTGTTGTTACGCCGGCAAGTGTACCGGGTCGTCGCAAGTAATAAAAGAAACACGGTAAGTAATTACCGAGGTCGAACTCAGGGATTGGGCTACCAATTCGTCTAATCCGCGGGAAATCCGATACGTTGGTCAAGTTACAGAAGGTGGTTGAGAGAGAGAGATTAATATCGCAATTCAAATAAGAAATCGATTAAAGCTAAGGTGATTAAATTCAGAAATTAAAATATCCAAGGTCTCAATTCCACCTACCCAATCATGTATAGTACCCAAGTGATGATGTATTCCTCCCTAAGTTCAATTACAATGTCAACAGGGACCCCCAAATTCTCCTATATCCTTTACTTGCCGTGCTCAATAGGACATATTCGACGATTGGATCAATTACTTACTAGGTCTCATAATCCTAATCTCGAATTCTATTAAACCTTGTTCCCTATATGGTTGCACTGATCAAATAAATCCACTGTCGTGCTCATTATTCAATTAATGATTCCAATTCAAGTTCTAAAACGCGACTCGCCGTTCGGCCTCAAACACGTTAACTAGTTAATCACGCAACACATATGATCAACGCAATAATATCAGAATTGGAAAACATTCATAAGAGAAGGGGAGAAAAACATACATCACAAGAACACTACACCGCCATGGGTGGCTTCATTGATCCCTCGGACGAGGGGATTAGTTCCTCATGCCCGTGACGACACACAAACAATCGGCAATAATCTCCATAATAATAAACTAAAAGAAGAAAAGAAGGAGACGCAGCTCCAAAGAATACAAGGATTCGCCTAAAACTGCTCTACAACCGTGGCTAACAACTTGATCTTAAAGCTCTCCCCCTAATTCTGATCTGAGACAGCCTTTAAATAAGGATTCTGTTTCTCGCCCGCTCGCGGGGCGAGCTTATCCTCGCGACGCGAATTTTAGTTTGGCGTGCATTCAAATCTTGGATCTCGCGGGGCGAGCGTCTATTCGCGAGGCGAATTGCAGTTTTGGCTCCATCCTGAGTTTGAATGATCGCGTGGCGAATTGTGATTGGCGAGGCGAGTCTCCAAACCCTAATCTGTCACAGCCGTGATATTCATCACGGCTAGGCCGTGATGGTCTCTGTCTTCCAGGGTCTTCAGGATCTCGCGAGGCGAGACACCTCTCGCGGGGCGAGACTTCAATTCTAGGCTGTGACCTTCATCACGGCTAGGCCGTGATTGTCTCTGACTTCCAGGTCTTCATGTTTCGCGGGCGAGAATATTTTAGCGGGGCGAGCCGAAGTGATGACTTTTGCTGTTTTGTTGACCTTCGAGGCTCGCGGGGCGAGCATCCACTGCGAGGCGAGTGTCTCCGCACTTGCAATTTCCACTGCTTTTTGACTTTCCTTGACTCCCGGAGCTTCACCTATTGACCTGAAAACACCAAAAGCAACCAAAAGCATAATTCTATCCAAAATAAGCTAAAAACTACACAAAAGACGCAAAACGAGTCAAAGTCCAACTTAGGAACAAAACAAGGCAAATTTGGGCGAAAACGAGAGTGAACTCAACTAATTGGCACATAAACCCTAGTTCATCTAGTCATAAAACTAGATAAGCCGAAGGCTTATCAAAACACCCCAAACTTAAACCTTGCTTGTCCCCAAGCAAGCTTAAAACTCAAAAACGACTCAAGACTTGGCAAGCCTAAAGGAATCAATCGATTTCGCACAAATTTCATGCAATCAAAACAGTTTTATTTTTCTCCAATGATCTCCCCCCTACATTAATGTAATCCCCACATTCATTTACTTTAAACAATTGAGAACTTATCATTCATGCAATCATTAGTCTAAGTTGAGGATCAGGGTCACACACAAAAGGAAGATCACCAATTTCAAACAATTGCCTTCCTCACAAGGGTATGTAAAATTTCACTCATTCGCTCAATTTCGTCTAGGCTATCAACTTCTCACTCAATTTCACATATCAAGAGCACTTCCCATGAATTTGATTTTCGTCTCAAAAATGGTTCCCACGAAGACATGTATGCAACATCAGAAGGTCTTTTCAAAGGTTGTAATGGGGCCTGGCTAAGGTAAGATATTCAAAGGATAGAGGCTAAGTCCCTAGGATCAATGAGAGCATGAAACTAATATCACAACAATTGAATTCACTCTCATATTATTCTCTTCCTTGCATTTGGTGGCTACACACCTCTTCCTTTTTATATTTATTTTTCTTTGCCCTTTTTGGCACATATTCAATGCTTTTCATCACCCATTTTTTTTTTCTTTTTTTTTCTTTCTTTTTTTTCTCTAGCCTTCGGCCCTTACTTCCGTTTTTCTTTTTCTCAACTATGATTCATGAACTTGTAGCCACCCCAAACTTAGTTCCACAACAACACTCACAAAGCTAAAATTCCATACTCTCCTAAATCCTAGGATAGGGGAAAATCATGGTTTTTCTGAGTTGATGGCTTGTAATGTAAGGTCGTTAAGAACAATAGGCTTCAAGGCTCAATGTGGCTAACTAGGGATCATTCATCAAGGTTGGTTCAATTTATGGCCAAGTAGTTAATTCAAAGAAAATTGCCTAAATCATTTGATGCAACACATAAACATGCAAACCATGAAGAGATTCAAGCAAATTCGGGAAAGTGCAACTTAACAGTGATTCACACATTCAAAAACAGAGTTGGAGGCTCAAATCCTCACCTGGACATTTTGCAAATTGTTTGACCGAGATACAATTCCTAGTGTGTGCACCCCCCTCACCCCAAACTTATCATAAATCAAGTAATCGCAATAATTCTCAAAGTTCAATTTTCAATTTTTAAGTGGGGATCAATTTTCTAATTTCAGAACCTAGGGGGAAATCATTGATGGTCAAATAATTCATGCAATCAGTTTATGCTCAATTTAATTAAAATCCAACAAGCTTGCCGACACACTATTCATACAAAAACTCTTGATCTTCTCAAATTATTCAAGAGTGACAAACAAAAAACAACACAAAAAGCAAACACAAAAACTAAACAAAAGTTAGGAAAAGAGAGGGATACCTAGCTTGGGTTGCCTCCCAAGTAGCGCTTGTTTAACGTCCCGAGCCTGACTCAAGTCACCCCTAAGGGTTAATCCGGAAAAAGATCTTGCTTGCCATTCCGTGCCTCCGTCCGTTTTCTATAGGCTCTTGCCCTTTCACATGCTCTCAAGCTGTTCCCGGACAACTCATTTAAGTCCAGCATCCTTCTATAATCAGCACGAACTCTCCACCCCGTGATGGTCCTTTTTGGGTTCAACTCATTGTCTGCATTGACCACCATGGTTGTGCCACCTTTCAACTTCGGTGCTTTACCAGTCTTTTTCTTGCCTTTGTTGCTGAGCTCCTTCTTTGCACATTCTTCCCCTGGGAGACTCGGTAAGGCTTCCATGTCTTTCAACCACTCGAGATAGACCTCATCCCCCAAAGGGTCTTTTTCCTCACTGTCCCCATCATGGGATTTTACCGACACTTTTGCAAGTGAAGAACCATGGGCTTCTCTAGTTGCCCCTGCCTTGGCAGTTGGATCCACCATATCCAATCGATACACTTCCGTCCTCTCTGCAGGGTGCTTCATTGTTTCAAAGAGATTGAAGACTACCTCCTCATCTTGAACCCTTAGAGTGAGTTTCCCTTGTCGCACATCTATCAAGGCACCCCCAGTGGCCAAGAAGGGCCTACCCAATATGAGAGGGATCTCGGCATCTTCATCCATATCAAGCACTACAAAGTCCGCCGGAAATATAAGCTTGTCCACCTTCACTAACAAGTCTTCGACCACCCCATAAGGATATTTTATAGAGCGGTCGGCCAGTTGGAGCGACATCCGTGTATCCTTGACTTCTTGGATCCCCAACCTCTTCATCATAGAGAGGGGCATCAAGTTGATGCTTGCCCCTAGATCACATAATGCCTTCCCTACAGTCATCTCCCCAATGGTACATGGTATCGAAAAGGAACCGGGATCCTTCAACTTTGGAGGGAGTTTTCTCTGAAGGATGGCATTACACTCTTCGGTCAAAGCAACAGTTTCCTCATCCTCTATTTTCCGCTTCTTGGTTAGAAGATCCTTCATAAACCGGGCATATGATGGCATCTGTTCCAAGGCTTCCGCAAATGGAATGTTAATCTGAAGTTTTCAGAAGACATCAAGGAATTTGTTGAACTGCTTATCCTGATGAGGCTTCTTCAATCTTTCAGGATACGGTACCTTCATGTAAGGTGGGAGGTCTTGGGGTTCAACCCACTTCTTCTTTCGGAACTCTTCATCCACAAGCTTCAGCCTTCCCCCTTGCTCCGGTTCTTTTTCACTTGCTAACTTCTCTTTTTCAGGTTGCTCTTCTTCAACATGTGGTTGTTCTGGGACCTTGTCATCCTGAGAACTAGTTGCACCCCTGTTAGGTTCCAACACCCTTCCGCTTCTAGTAGATATGACATTGCATTGTCCCTTGGGGTTGTTCTCGGTATCACCTGGGAAAGTGCCTGGGAGACGCTCACTAAGTTGCTTTGCGAGCTGGGCCATCTGTGTCTCTAGATTGTGAATTGCCGCCCCTGTATGCGTTGCCCATTTGTCAATTGTCGCATTCACCTTCTCAAAAGCCAATTCCCAAGGTTGCCTTCCATCATCAGTTATTTGCAATTGGTTAGTTCTCGGTAGAGCCTGCTGAGTATTACACTGTTGAATTCCAATGTTCGGCCTTAGACCCTGCCGAGGTTGTTGCCAATTCTGCTGAGGAGGTTGTTGACAGGCTAGACCACCATTAGCATTACTCCAAGTGAAACCAGGATGGTCTCTCCTCATGTACCCCCTATTCTGATTCTGATTGTAGTCATTTTGTCTGTTCCTCTGATAGTTATTCTGGGGCAGTGTCATAAAAGTTGTGGCATGAGTCCACATGTTCCTGAGGGAAATTGAACTGGCAGCTCCGAGTGTCATGATCTCCATTACAAATTTCACAACCCGGAGGTATTCCCTCGTGTATCGCACTAACTTTCTTGCTCTCTGACAAAGCCGCAACTTGCATCTTCAATGATTTGACTTGCTCTAGAATGGCTTCCATTGTTCCAGCACTGACTCCACTTGAGTTTTCCCTACCACGGTTGTAATCATTATATGACATCTTCTCTAATAATGCCCATCCATCCTCAGCTGATAAGTAGGAAAAAGAGCCGCCAGCTGCGGCATCACAGTTCATCTGATAGCATCCCCTCAACCCATTAAAGAAGTGCTGAACTTTGGAGACGGGGTCAAAGAATGCTGAGGGGCATCTTCTCAATAAGCCATTGTACCTCTCCCAAGCTTCATTATATGTTTCATCCTCTGCACTTTGAAAGATGTAACGGCTATTCTTGCTTGTGCTGCTTCTCGAGGAGGAAAATATTTGGTTAGGAACTTTTGTGCCATTTGCTCCCAAGTTCGATCTTTGTTCCTATCCAAGTTGTCAACCCAATCGCGAGCGACATCCCTAAGAGAGAGAGGAAAAGCCGCAGCGAAACTCATCTTGTGAGACTCCTCTTGTCTTCCGTAAGTCACAAGCTTCAAGGAAGCGAGTGATGTGTCTATGAGGTCCTGTTTGCCACTCCCATCAAAGCGATTCTCGTGGATCCGGAATGTGACACATGCTTCCACTCGAAAGAGTCTCGTATTCAAGGTTGCCCTTACGATAGAAGAGTCACAATCTCCCATTTGGGTAGATCGTACTCGAAGAGAGGCTTGTAACGAGGAGGAGGAGGAGGATTTTCTTCGGCCATGTCCTCAAGATTAATCGCTTCAAGCCTCTTTCTTTCTCTGACTTCCTTCCTTAAACGCTTCTCGGTCTTGGTGATCTCCGAATCAAATAACAGGTCCTCTTATGAAAGGGTACCTCGCATACAAAAACACGGCAAGACCAAGTGGAATCAAAGAAGTAGAGAAAAATAATAAAGAAATAACAGAAAAATAAAAATAAAAATCAACTTAACCAATCAATCAAATTTCCTAAAAATTAGGAAAATTGGTTGTGCCAATCCCCGGCAACGGCGCCAAAAACTTGTTGTTACGCCGGCAAGTGTACCGGGTCGTCGCAAGTAATAAAAGAAACACGGTAAGTAATTACCGAGGTCGAACTCAGGGATTGGGCTACCAATTCGTCTAATCCGTGGGAAATCCGATACGTTGGTCAAGTTACAGAAGGTGGTTGAGAGAGAGAGATTAATATCGCAATTCAAATAAGAAATCGATTAAAGCTAAGGTGATTAAATTCAGAAATTAAAATATCCAAGGTCTCAATTCCACCTACCCAATCATGTATAGTACCCAAGTGATGATGTATTCCTCCCTAAGTTCAATTACAATGTCAACCGGGACCCCCAAATTCTCCTATATCCACTGTCGTGCTCAATAGGACATATTCGACGATTGGATCAATTACTTACTAGGTCTCATAATCCTAATCTCGAATTCTATTAAACCTTGTTCCCTATATGGTTGCACTGATCAAATAAATCCACTGTCGTGCTCATTATTCAATTAATGATTCCAATTCAAGTTCTAAAACGCGACTCGCCGTTCGGCCTCAAACACGTTAACTAGTTAAGCACGCAACACATATGATCAACGCAATAATATCAGAATTGGAAAACATTCATAAGAGAAGGGGAGAAAAACATACATCACAAGAACACTACACCGCCATGGGTGGCTTCATTGATCCCTCGGACGAGGGGATTAGTTCCTCATGCCCGTGACGACGCACAAACAATCGGCAATAATCTCCATAATAATAAACTAAAAGAAGAAAAGAAGGAGGCACAGCTCCAAAGAATACAAGGATTCGCCTAAAACTGCTCTACAACCGTGGCTAACAACTTGATCTTAAAGCTCTCCCCCTAATTCTGATCTGAGACAGCCTTTAAATAAGGATTCTGTTTCTCGCCCGCTCGCGGGGCGAGCTTATCCTCGCGACGCGAATTTTAGTTTGGCGCGCATTCAAATCTTGGATCTCGCGGGGCGAGCGTCTATTCGCGAGGCGAATTGCAGTTTTGGCTCCATCCTGAGTTTGAATGATCGCGTGGCGAATTGTGATTGGCGAGGCGAGTCTCCAAACCCTAATCTGTCACAGCCGTGATATTCATCACGGCTAGGCCGTGATGGTCTCTGTCTTCCAGGGTCTTCAGGATCTCGCGAGGTGAGACACCTCTCGCGGGGCGAGACTTCAATTCTAGGCTGTGACCTTCATCACGGCTAGGCCGTGATTGTCTCTGACTTCCAGGTCTTCATGTTTCGCGGGGCGAGAATATTTTAGCGGGGCGAGCCAGAAGTGATGACTTTTGCTGTTTTGTTGACCTTCTGGCTCGTGGGGCGAGCATCCACTCGCGAGGCGAGTGTCTCCAGACTTGCAATTTCCACTGCTTTTTGACTTTCCTTGACTCCCGGAGCTTCACCTATTGACCTGAAAACACCAAAAGCAACCAAAAGCATAATTCTATCCAAAATAAGCTAAAAACTACACAAAAGACGCAAAACGAGTCAAAATCCAACTTAGTAACAAAACAAGGCAAATTTGGGCGAAAACGAGAGTGAACTCGACTAATTGGCACATAAACCCTAGTTCATCTAGTCATAAAACTAGATAAGCCGAAGGCTTATCATGTACCGATGCAGATGAGGGATGGTGAGAGGATCAGATGGTAGTCATGTTAGCATAAATGTGTAGTTGCATGAGAGTAAGGGTAGAGGAAGATATCATAATTTGAGGATGATTGTTAGTTATGTGTGATGTTTTGTGTGACATTTATTGTATTATATACTATGACTCTTTTACTCTTTTTGATGATAGAACTGTTTCATATCCCCTATATGTTTGTCTACTGTATTTTGCTTTCTGATGTGATCGTTGAAAAAGACTCCGTGGAGGAGCTTGACGCTGAGGAGTTGGATGGAACTCCCTATGAACCAGAAGCCGGAGGTCGAGCTGTGAATTAATGTTTTAGGTGTTAGAAAGTATGGCCAGTGTGTTGGTTACTTTATTTTATATTTTCCGCTGAGTATACTAGTTTATATAAGTATGTACCTGTAAGGGATTCTACGGATAGATACCCTAAACAGTGTTTTGATAACTCTGATGCAAGACATATATGGTGTATGTATTATATATATATATAAAGTGTGATGCTTTAACTTTCAAATGTTATAAGTTTTATATTTAAGTTTTAATTTTTACATATGTTACGTTAAGCGTGCAATTAAGAAACTAACTAATAAGGTTATAAATTAATGGCACAACGAGGCCCAACGGGGTGTCTCAGGTAGCGCACAGTTTTTAGACTCGTCTAAAATTCAGTCAACACAGACAAAGACCAAGTCAACGCTCAGTCAAGATTCTGATATACTTGATGATATGGCAAGAAGCATATGTCTGAAGAAGACTCAGTAGATCACTCACCTGAGTTTCTGGCTCATTTCCACCCTTCTAAATCTGGACTCCACAAGCACTCGTCTAGAAATCTAACAATGCTGCATTTGTTAAAATGTCAGAAAGGAAGTCCAAGTCAACCTTATTCAAATTAGATGCATTCCTTAAGGATCTCGAAGACATCTGGACAATAGCACCAAGGATAAAGATTAAATAAAGTTTGTTTCAAGGATTTAAGGATTAAACACGCATCTCTACGTACCCAGTTAACTTTTTAGTTGTTTTAGTACTAAGTAAAAGTGTTTCCCAGAAAGTGAACTGAGTGTTGCACTGAAAGAGGAAAGCTCTCTGCTGCAAGTACAAGAAGCATGCTGCTGCAACTCTGAAACAACAGCTGCTCAGAACAAAGTGTACTCTTGGACTACCTTATCAAATCTCAACGTTCCTAAGCATTTAATACTTACACAGAACGACTCTTTGGCATCAATGGCTTTCCAGAAGCTCAAATCAAAGAACACACTTTCTGAAGCTGTGCCTAACTGATCAAACCGATTGAAGTCTGTATATAGACCAAACCATGAAGATGAAGACAAGAAGTTGAATATCATTAATAACACTGCGCAAGAAGCATTTACTCACTTCATTAATTTCTTCATTCTTTCATTGAATACTTCTTCAATCATTTGATATTAATTCGCAGTCTTTCACACTTCATATTTATTTCACTCTCTAAGTGTTATCTGAAAAATTTGCAAGTTGTATTAATTACACAAAACATTTATCCTTTACTGTGTTGAACCTGAAGAGGCTAGGTGAGAGAATAATACTTGTTTAAGTGTTGAGCCTGGAGAGGCTAGGTGTGAAAAGAATACTTGTACTGTAATCTGATCAGTTATAGTAGAAACTTGGTGCTACATAGAAACTGGACGTAGCCCCTATTGATTTTGGGGGTGAACCAAGTATAAAACTCTTGAGTTATATTCCTCTTCCCTTATCTATTTAATTTGCTTAAGTTTTATTTGTTTAAGCTTTTAACTTGGGGAGTTATTATTGTGAATATCAATCTCTGTTTTACTCTTCTCTGTATGCTCAAAGTGTCGGTCTCAAAATTAGACGTGTCACATGTCTAATTTTATGTTGTCTTACTTTTGCTTGTTGTGCCTGGAAAAATAATCTTCAAAGTTTCCTAAAAAGTTGGCAAACACAATTTAACCCCCCTTCTTGTGTTAACTTTGGTTTTTTCAGTTGGTATCAGAGCTCAGCCTCTAGGTTGAGCACTTATGATGTAGAGGAAAAAATCTTGGAAATGGCAGGAGAAACCAGTACAAGAAAGAACCATGCTGGAGAAGGATCCTTAATGTCGAGACCTCCATACTTCAATGGAGAGGACTACATCTATTGGAAAGAAAAAATGAAGTGGTTTTTACAATCCACTAACTCTGATCTCTGGGATATCATTGAAGAGTGTCCATTTGTTCCTAAAGATGGCAAAAGAGTTGAAGTTCATAAAGCAAACATGACCACTGATCAAAGAACAAAATGGCAGTTAAATGCCAAAGCTAGATATGCAATCATGTGTGCTTTAAGCAGTGAAGAATTTGAAAAAGTCTGTGCTTGTGAATCTGCAAAAGAAATGTGGGATTCACTAGCTGTTGCTCATGTAGGAACCAGCAAGGTCAAAGAGACCAAAGTCAGCATGTTGGTCAGAAAGTATAAGTTGTTCAAAATGGAAGGAGAGACTATTGGCCAAATGTATGGAAGATTTCAAACCATAACCAATGGATTGAAATCTCTGGGAAAAGTTTACAAGACTGAGGAATACATTCAAAAGATTCTCAGAAGTCTTCCAAAACAATGAAGACATCTTGTAACTGCTGTGTCCCAGGCCAAGGATCTAACAACAATGAAGCTAGATGAGCTTCTTGGTACTCTTCAGATCCATGAACAAGAGCTAATTAAAGAAAACAATGGAAAGAAAAACAAATCCATTGTCCTCAAGGCTGACAATAAGTCATCTAAAGGAGCTGTCTCAAAAGCTCTCAAAGTAGATGAATCTTCAGAGGAATCTGAGGAATCAAATGACGATGACTCTGATGATGAAGATGATGAACTTTTTCTCTCTTCCTTGGTCTCCAAATAATACCGATAAGTGATGGAATCTATATCCATCAACAAAAGTACACCAAGGAGCTTCTGAAAAAGTATAAGATGGAAAATTCAAAGCCTATGAGTACTCCTATGCATCCATCAGTTATTCTAAATAAGGATGAGGAAAGTAAAAAGGTAGATCAAATTGTCTACCGATGTATGGTTGGATCTCTTCTATACTTAACTGCTAGCAGACCTGATATTCAATTCAGTGTTTGTCTATGTGCTAGATTTCAATCAGATCCAAAAGAATCTCATCATAAGGCTGTTAAAAGAATTTTCAGATATTTAATTGGAACCACTAACCTTGGTTTATTATATAAGAAATCTGAAGATTTCAGGTTAGTTGGATTATGTGATGCTGATTTTACTAGAGATAGAATTGATAAAAAAATTTACCAGTGGAGGATGCCACATCATTGGAGCAAATATGATCTCTTGGTCAAGCAAAAGGCAAAGCACCATTGCTCTCTCAACTGTTGAAGCTGAATACATATCTGCAGCAAGTTGTTGTTTACAATTTCTTTGGGTAAAATATCAACTTGAGGATTATTCAATGTTTGAGCACAATATACCTGTTTGGTGGGATAATACTAGTGTTAACAACTTGTCTAAGAATCCCGTACAACATTCTAGAGTAAAGCATATAGAAATAAAACATCATTTTATTAGAGATTATGTGCAAAAAGAATTTTTTGAAATTAAGTTTGTAAACACTGAGTATCAGTGGGCAGACATCTTTACTAAACCTCTAAGTGATGATAGATTTGTTTTTATTAGAAGGAATCTTAATATGCATAATGTGACTGAATGAGTATATGCTTATATGTCTGAAAATTTACTTGTCTAAATTTATATGCTTGACTCATCTATTTTCTCTATGCTTCACTCATCTACTTTAGCCAAGCGTCTGATGACGTGGCTAAAAGCACTCAGTGCTAACCCAGACTGAGACACGTGTATATTGCAAATTTCCCTCTTTTCTTAAAAACATTTCATTTTTTTGTTACAACTGTCTTTTCAAAAGTTATTGCTAATTATGGCAATAATCTCTCTTTGCTCCCAACGCAAAAAGCACTCAAGCGTTTTAACAAAAGTAACCCATGTCGTTTCAAACTTCCACTCACAATCTTTTGCTCACAACCTCTCTCTGAATTATCTTCGTCTTCAACCTCTCGAAACCTTTCATCTCCAAAACCCTAAACTTTACTTCTCTGAATTAATGGCACCCAAGAGCCTTCTGGAAACTCTGGCTGAGAATATTAGGGTCTCTGTATCTGAACTGAAGAAGGTGCACTCTGGAAGGGTCCCTAACTTTGATGAACTCAGAACTAAGGGTTTGGACGTTCTTCCTGAACTCGCCCTTGCTGGTTGGTTACATTTCTTCCAGCTTCAAGAACTGGTGTTCCCTGCTCTTGTTAGAGAGTTCTGGAGAACTGCTAAGATCACAAAGGATGACACAACCTCCATGATTACTGGAGATGTGGGTGATGACCATGTCTTCATCACTCATGAATCACTTGGTGAAGTGACTGGATGCCCACATGAAGGTGCTGGGTACTACAAGGAATGGCTGATGAAGTCTGTTGGAGAAGCTAATGTGAACTTGGTTCTTTATGGAGTTCCAAAACCTAGGATTCCAGAAGCCAAGTATCTAACTCCTAAGGCAATATTTTTCCATGGCCTTATAATTAATTGTGTAATGCCTAGGACTGGATCTAGGAATCATGTGAACAAGATAGAAAAATTTACTATCTACCACCTGATTCTTCAAATCAAAGTAGACATTACTGATTTACTTTTTAGACATATGGAGAAAGCTGTCAAGGGTAAGGATAAGGACTATCCTTTTGGCATGATCATGACAAGAATATTTAGGGAAAACAAGCTGAAGGACTTGAGGAAAGATTGTTCTGCTGATCTCTGCACAGAGATCACTACAAAGACTCTGTCTTTGATGAAGATTAATCTGACCCCCACCACTGAGCCAATTATTGAAGCCTCATCATCCGCACCTGCTGCACCTACTCAAGTGGAAGAACCTATTACTATTCCTCCTGTCAAGCAAGAACATTTAGTGGAGCCTATTGAAGAGGAAAGGCCTCAATTGCTGAGGAAGATAAAGAGAGTTGCTGAGACCTCTGCTCAGACAACTGCTAT
Organism: Sophora flavescens; assembly: GCA_030762895.1. Classification (NCBI taxonomy): domain Eukaryota; kingdom Viridiplantae; phylum Streptophyta; class Magnoliopsida; order Fabales; family Fabaceae; genus Sophora; species Sophora flavescens. The sequence continues at coordinate 151,769,469 of CM061064.1, forward strand.
TAAATCTGCTAAACATGTTGCTAATCCTTCTGCTGAACCTGCTAGGGTTGCAGAAACTGCTGCATCTGCCCCTGTCCCTAATGCACCTAGTGTCACCAAGGTGTTCAAGAGGAAGAGAGTTGTGCAAGTTGAGGGGGAGTCTCAACCTGAGGAGACTGTGATCCCTAAAATGAAAAGAAACACTGTGACAAAGAGGAAACTAGTTCTACTTCCAACTCCATCATCCTCACCCTCACCAACAAGACAGCCAACAACCACAACAACTCCTACTCCACAACCTTTATCTCCATTACATGTTATGTCACCACAAAGAGCACCAACACCACCACAGAAAACACCATCACCATCACCACAACCAAAACAGAAAACCCCTACTCCTCCACCTGCTTCACCAAAAATCCCAACTCCACCACACACATCACCTGTCAGACAAATTTCACCCATCATTGAACCTTCTGTTTCTGAACCACACAATGCTGAACCTCACACCTATGAACCTAACCCTATTGTTTCAGAAGCACACTTGTCTAAAACAGAGCCCCAATTATCCAACCCTTCCACACCACAATCATCTCACCATACCGACACTCTTCACACTGAGGATGTCAATGACTTTGCATACTTTGACAATCCCACTCCTCCTCCACCCTCACCTAAACCACAATCCCCTGACCACATCAGAAAACACAGCCAAGTCCCTCTGAAAATAGTCTTTCCAGACTTATTTTCTGAAACCAGACACAACCCTCTCCTTATGGCCACTATATCTCCCTATCACCCTTCTTCCAGAATCATTCCCTTCTCTGTCATAAATGAATCCTGCTCCAACTTTCTAAATGGCAAAGACTTGGATGTCATTGCATCTCTAGAAGCTGAAAGGCAGCTTGTAAAGCTGGCCAGAAAACAGAAGCATGCAGGAAGGTGGATGCCCAATCCACATATCTTCATGAAGCCTTCAACAGAGATTAGGGTGATGCCTGACTCTATGGTTCTGCAAGGAAAGCAGAAGGTGATCAGCTTGCCACTTGATCAGCAATTCTCTCTCATCAAGCTGAATGATCACAAGTGCAAATACAGAAAGAGGTTGTTCACCACTGACACTCATCATGAGTTCCTCAAGATCAGAGACATCTACTGGAGATGTAGATCCAGCTCTGGCCTGTCTGGAGAAGAGAAGAAAACTATCTCAGCCAGAGGTAGCCAAGCTTTTCATCTTTACCCCTTTTCACCATCAATTTATACCATACCTCCTTTTTTTATGATTTTCCCTTTCTTTCTCTTAAACTTCCCTGAATCTACCCCTCTTACTCACATAAATTTCATTAGGAGATCTTATGAATTTCTTCTTTCTATAGTGAATTCTCCTCTTCATCATGAATTAATTCATGCATTCCTAGAGGAATTTTATCCAAATAATGATTTTGTAACCACACTCTCAACTTGTGTTTTTCTAGACCCTCAGCCCGAGGATAACATCCTAGTTGAAGAGTTACCTCCTACCCCTCCTCCTAGTCTACCTCCACCATCTACATTTGCAACTGTTCTGGCTACAATAGATTCTACTGCTCCATTAGTTGCTTATGATCCTGCTGCCCATCAGAGACTTGATGAAATGGCTTCAAGTCTGCAAACTATCATCCAAAGACAGGATGCTGCCTTAGAACAACAAGCTGCTTTTCAAGCTCAGGTGTTGGCTCAGCAAGCAGCAATGCAAAGAATGATGGAAGCTTTTTTTTAAAGCCAATGGGGCCTAGTTCTTAGGTATTGGGACTTCGTCTTTTCATTCTTTTTTAGTTATGCAATGTACAAGTCAGTGATGTCCATATCACTTGTAATCTTTTTTACTCTTAATGAAATGAGATGAAGTTTTTGACATTTCTTTTGGCTCTATGTTATATATTTGCTTTATAATCTTTTTTGATTGATGCCAAAAGGGGGAGGAAATAAGAATAACACAAATGAAATAGAATAAAATAAAATTACACCTTAATCATGAAATTAATGATCAAATACTATCCGTCTGAAAAATCTATTTTCTGCTCTGATATAATATGAGTTGCTTTCTTAAATACTCTGTTTGAATCTAATATCGGCTCTGATACCTTGTTTTTGCTCTGATACTTATTTTTATCTAATGCATAAACTAAGGGGGAGCATAGCATACTTTGAACAATTATATCTGTTTGAAAATTTCTATTATTACATTTTGATGTTCAATAAAATCAGAAAAGTTATTTGTCATCATCAAAAAAGGGGAGAATGTTGAGACCTCATAAGTCTGAGACAAATTCCAGGTGTAGATTCTATAAGTTTTGATGATTCCAAATAGATTAAGTATGGTAATATCATATGAAAGTACTAACATGTCTGATAAGTGTGCAGGAAAATAGACTTAAGGTCACTCATCTATTTTATGACCCGTCTACATATTTTGTTAGCACGCAGTTTTTAGACTCGTCTAAAAACTACTCGTCTAAAATTCAGTCAACACAGACAAAGACCAAGTCAACGCTCAGTCAAGATTCTGATATACTTGATGACGTGGCAAGAAGCATATGTTTGAAGAAGACTCATTGGATCACTCGTCTGAGTTTCTGGCTCATTTCCACCCGTCTAAATCTGGACTCCACAAGCACTCGTCTAAAAATTTAACACTCCTACATTTATTAAAATGTCAGAATGTCAGAAAGAAAGTCCAAGTTAACCTTATTCAAATTAGATGCCTTCCTTAAGGATCTCGAAGACCTCTGGACAATAGCACCAAGGATAAAGAATAAAGAACATTTGTTTCAAGGATTTAAGGAACAAACACGCAATCTCTGTACCACGGCAGTAACCTTTTAGCTGTTTTAGTACAAAGTAAAAGTACTTTCCAGAAAGTGAACTGAGTGTTGCACTGAAAGAGGAAAGCTCTCTGCTGCAAGTACAAGAAGCCTACTGCTGCAACTCTGAAACAATAGCTGCTCAGAACAAAGTGTACTTTCGGACTACCTTATCAAAGCTCAACGTTCCTAAGCATTTAATACTTACACAGAACGACTCTTTGTAATTAATGGCGTCCTAGAAGCTCAAATCAAAGAACACACTTTATGAAGCTGTGCCTAACGGATCAAACCGATTGAAGTCTTTATATAGACCAAACCATCAAGATGAAGACAAGAAGTTGAATATCATTAAGAACACTACGCAAGAAGCATTTACTCACTTCATTAACTTCTTCATTCTTTCATTGAATACTTCTTCAATCATTTGATATTAATTCCCAGTCTTTCACACTTCATATTTATTTCACTGAGTGTTATCTGAAAAATTTGTAAGTTGTATTAATTACGCAAAACATTTGTCCCTTACTGTGTTGAATCTGAAGAGGCTAGGTGAGAAAAGAATACTTGTTTAAGTGTTGAGCCTGGAGAGGCTAGGTGTGTAAAGAATACATGTAATATAAACTGATCGATTCTGAGTAGAAACTTGGTCTTGCCAAGAAACCGGACGTAGCCCTGTGGATTTTGGGGTGAACTAGTATAAAACTTTTGAGTGATATTCATCTTCCTTTATCTATTTAATTTGCTTAAGTTTTATTTGTTTAAGCTTTTAACTTGGGGAGTTATTATTGTGAATATCAATCTATGTTTTACTCTTCTCTGTATGCTCGCCTGTCAGTCTCAAAATTAGACGTGCCACCTATCTAATTTTCTGTTGTCTTACTTTTGCTTGTTATACCTGCAAAAATAATTTTGAAAGTTTCCTAAAAAGCTGGTAAACACAATTCAACCCCCTTTCTTGTATTAACTTTGGTTATTTCATATATGTGCATGCAGATGGTGAAAGATTTCATGTAAAGTAACAAATTCTCCAGCGATCGAAACGATGCCAAGGCGCTTGTCAATATTTTAAAAATGCCTTTGAAAACATTATTCTTCCTTGAAATATTTGCATTCTTCTTTATACACTTCAATAAAAAATTTTGGGAATCAGCTTGCAAAGTAGTCTTCGAATCCTTCAGGAACTGGTCCCACAAGTTCCTGAATGGCATAAGAAATTATACACACACACACATGTGTGCGGATGGTGAAAGCTTTCATGTATAGTAACATAATTTGACCATTTGCAAATAGACATTCCCTTTCAACAAATTCTCGAGCGATCGGAACGAGGCCAATGCACTAATAAATATTTTTAAAATACCTTTGAAAACATTCTTCTTCCTTGCAATATTTGCATATAACTTTATACACTTCAATCAAAAGTTTTTAGAAACTACTTGCAAAGTAGTTGTTGGATACTTTAGGAACAGATTCCAGAAGTTTTTGAAAAGCCAATAAGAAATTATGAGCCATGCACACACACACACACGTGTGTTAGCGCATGTGTGTGCGTGGATTGTGAAAGCTTTCATGAATAGTAACATAATTTGCTCCATGCTGCAAATATACTGTCCCTTTCATCAAATTCTCTTACAATCAAAACGAGGCCAAGGAGCTAATCAACATTTTTAAAATCACTTCGAAAACATTCTTCTTCCTTGGAATATTTGCATATAACTTTGTACGCTTCAATCAAAAGTTTTGGGAATTGACTTGCAAAGTAGTTGTTGAATCCTTAGGAACAGGTCCCACAAGTTCCTGAAAAGCCAGTAAGAATCATAGGCCACACACACACACACATATATATATAGAGAGAGGATCCGTTGACAGCAGGTGTAAGTGAAATGACTTACACTAAATATGGATCGTCGAAGTTAATTGATCTGATGGCTCAATTTTTTTCAATAAAAGAATTTTAAAAAAGGAAACAAAGTGTCACACACCCCTTTTATCATTTTTTTCTCTCCCATCATTCAGCCTTCCCACTTTCTGACAAAGTTTATTCCTTCTCTTTCCATCCCATGCCGCCCTACCCCTTGCCATCGCCGCTGACCGCTTCTCCTCTACCCACCACTGCCACGGTGGTTGCCCATAGTGGAACCCCAAGATTTTCTTTCCGTTCAATAGTGCTGCCCCATTCTTGAACACCTCGATTTTCTATCGCCGCCGTGTAAATCTTTCGGTTCAATAGCACCGTCGTGGGCCATGGATTTTCTTTCCCTCCAACAAGCTCATGTGCTCTGAAAGTCATAAGTTTATGGTGGTCTTGGACTTAGACTTCATGAAAGTAAAGTGATTGAGAAGCACGCAGCACATCTCTACGGATGTTTTTGGGGTTCGATAATGGCCAGCGGCGACGGCAGTGGGAAGTGGCATGGTGCGGGGGCATCAGCGACGGCAGTGGCAGTGGCGGTGGCGGCGTGGGTGGAAAAATAAGAAAGAAACTTTTTGTTTATAACAGAGAATAGAGTGGCAAGGATGATTGATGATTGGAAGATGAAAAAAAGTTTAATGGGGCACGTGATAGTTTTATTTTATTTTTTTAATTTTTGATTGAAAATTTTTGGACCCTTAGATCAATTAACTTTAATGGTTCATATTTGGTGCAAGTCATTTGACTTACACCTGGTGTCAACGGATCATGTCTCATATATTGAATAGAATGGTAAGTATGAGAATTACAATGTAAACTAGGCTTATATAGCCAAGTAAATCAACTAAAAACTATAACTAATTATAACTAACCCTAACCAATTCTAACTATCTTAATAACCCCCTGCAAGTTGGAAGCTGTATATAACACTTCCAGCTTGCGATGATCAATACAAATGCATATCTAGAAAAAGTACAATGATATGAGAAAGAGAAACAACTTTTATCGGGAAATCAAGAAGAAATGAAAAATAAAGTATGAGGAGAAAAGAAGAAAAAAAATCAAGAAAAAAATGAAAGGAAAATGCAGCAGATGAAATGCATAAGGTGGTTGGAATGGCTCTGATACCATGTTGATTCTCATGGTTCAGAGTAAAAGAATGAGAGAAAATTGAGAGAAATTGAAAAATGTATATATTGAATAGAATGGTAAGTGTGAGAATTAACTAAGCTTATATAACCAAGTAAATCAACTAACAACTACAACTAATTTTAATTAACCCTAACAAATTTTAACTATCTTTATATATATATATATATATATATATATATATATATATATATATATATATATATATATATATATATAGACACACACACGAGCGTGCATGCGGATGGTGAAATCTTTCATGTATAGTAACATAATCTGCTCCACGCTGTAAATAGACTTTCCCTTTCAACAAATTCTCCAGCGATCGGAACGAGGCCAAGGTGCTGATCAACATTTTTAAAATACATTTGAAAACATTCGTCTTCCTTGGAATATTTGCATATATAGTTGGTATAAGATGTTAGCTCTATGAGATTCAATTGTAAGTGTTAGGATATGTTGGAGAATGTCATTCATGGTACTTTAATACTAGCCATCACTTGGAAGGAGATGAGAAACCCCTTTAATCTCTTTCAAAAGGATCGGGTTTTCCTTCATACCTCCGCACTATGCTATTCTTTATCGCTGCTGAATATGACTCAAGTCGACCAATTGCTCCTCTTTTTATGTACTCTAGACCAGAGTTGGAGACACCGAACATTTGGTTGAATTCTTGCCTCTACCTCTGCATATAGGGGTAGAAGGTTGGAGACCGACATTGCGCAATCACTGCTGTACTGGCCGAAGATATAAGGCCGAGGATTGTCAATACGACCGAGCTCATTCTCGTAGGTGGACATTCACCCGAACTCCTATAAAGCCGAAGACTTATTAATACACTCAACACCCGAGGACAACTACTCGGCCCTATTCCGCACCAGACCACGAATGAAGATATCTCGGCCCCGAGCTATCCAGCCGCAACTGACTGGGCGGAATATCTCGCTGGTCCAGATATCTCTCCGTATAACTCGGAGCCTTATCCATATCAATTGTCTAACTGCAATAACAGCCTGATCCTAACAAATAGGATCTCGGTAACCGTCTTACTCAAACTGTTGCCCTGAAAATATCTATAAATAGGGGCTCGGCCCCCTCACTTAGAACTACGTTTGCTTTGATTCCCATTTGGATACGTAGGAGCAGAATTCACATTCTGTCAAGCTAACTCCAAAACAAACCCACTAAACTTTCTTCGGTCGAGTATCTCTCGTCTGAGATATTTGGATGGAACATTTGGCGCCGTCTGTGGGAATCGAAGCAAAACTTTCCCATACCACAAACAATGGTGAGAACAAGGAGCGGGAACTGCAGGAGAGAGGAGCCAGAGAATGCCAACAACGGAGATAATGGGTGTAACATCCCATCTTTCGGGAAATTAAATATTTTAATTAGATGGGAGTGAAGGTTAGATAAATCTAAAATTTATTTAACAATCCAAACACATATGCAAGTTCAAAATAAAATTCAAGCAACCCAAATTTTTAGTAGGCAAGCACCTCAATTTAAATTCTTAATTAAGGTGGTTTATCATTAACAAAATTAAAAGATAATTAGCAATAGATATAGACCTTAATCATACCTAACTAATTGTGATCAATTTACTCGAGTTTTACTAATCATGATTAATTAATACTAATCTCAATTTATTAGCTAGTTCATGATACATGAGCTTAATTAAATCACTTCACCATATCTAGATTACCATAGTTATATTTTATTAAACAAGAAATGTAAGTTTACATTTCTCGGGACAGCTTGCACGGTTATACATTTGACTAGGAGGTAACTTGAAAATGTTTATCATGACACCTCATGCTTAGTGAAAAGATGACAAGGTTTGTATGAGTAACACCTCCTACTTGATTTCTTCTCATCCCTTGTCACTAATTGCCCACTTTGTATCAACCTAGCCAAGGAATAGTCTTGATGATTCATCTTACAAAAGGGAAGTGCAGCCGTGAACAAAAACATTTAAAGTATTAATATATACATATATATATATATATATATATATATATATATATATATATATATATTGAAGTTTCCTTGAGCTTAAGTAACTTACTTGGACAATGACACCTACTTAGACACCTCCTACTTGCATGGTGACCACTCCAAATTTTTATGCGGCAATCAAAGCAAATAGAACAAGCCTTATTTTAATTTTAGTCTTTAGTGTCATTGGTCAATCAAGGAAAGGACTCAATCACACCACCTCCTCCTGCTCAATTTCACGCAAATTTGAAGCATATTGCATGATCATCAAAGTACCACGCCTCCTACTTGTTTCTTTCAACTTGGTTCTTTTTCTTTCTCACGGAGCTAGCACAAAATAAAGAAAGGCCGAGAGATAGAATAGAGAGAGAGAGAAACCGGGAGAGTGAGAGAAAACTCTGGAGAGATTTCCGATCAATCCGTTCGTCCTAGCGAAAAACTGATTATACCGTTGTGATCTTCGCGACGTCTACTTCAATACCCTATCTTTCTTTTCTTGATTAGGCTAAGGTAAGCCTATGTCCTTTTTATGTCTAAATGCCGTCGGCGACGGTATTGAGGTTATCTTTCAATTCATTTATCGGTTTCCAATTCCGTCTTCAGATTTGGACTACACGTAACGTGTGCTTCACAATGATGTGTTCAGGTGAATTTTTGGAGCCCCAGAGGGTGTAGAACGGTGCGTGGCAGATTTGAGGTATTTTAGGGAGTGTCCGTTTCGTTGTCCCAGAGCTAGCCTAAGACATTCCAGGTGGGGGAACGAAACTATTTAATGTCGGAAACGGCGCGGTACATTTAATTAGATAATGGTGTAGGGCGACCCAAACCCTACATGAGAACGAGTAATGGACAATGTCTATACCACATTAGGGACTACTCAGTGGTACCGATGATGATATAGAAATTGTGCGTTTATCGTCGTTACGCTATAATTATATTTTATGTTATTACGTGATGATTACGTGTTTGACTGGTTGGTGTGAAATTGATACATGTTTATACTTATTATTATTTTATTATTATTATTATTAGCAGTATTATTATTATTATTATTATTATTATTATTATTATTATTATTATTATTACTATTATTATTATTATTATTATAAGTATTATTTTATTGTTAGTATTATCATTTTTATTATTATCATTATTGTCGTTATTATTATGATTATTATGATTATTATTATTATTATTGTGATTATTATTCTTATTAGGATAATAGACTGAGTGTAATGATTGTGATTAGAGGATTGAGTAAATCATAAGTTATATGAGACATGAGGATGTATTTGGGGATTGCATACTATATGAGATAGCGATTGCCTACAGAGATAATTATCGTGATATGAGAACGAGAGTGATGAGATGAGATTATTTTGAGGTTATCTATGAGATTATGATGACCGGTTAGGGCACTAGGGGGTGACCTGAAACATGGTATGTGATATGAGGGACCTGAAACATGGTCGAGTGGACCTGAAACATGGTCGTGTGGACCTGAAACATGGTCGATTGGGGTCTATGCCTCGGAGGGAAAATTCCCAGGAATAGGCTAACGGCGGACCGTCCAGAGATGATTTCATTTTAGTCGCAGCTATAGTTCATGCATTGCATGAGCATCCTGGATTGTGGTCCAGAGGTGTGCACCGGATTGTGCGTCTATAGTGCCATTGCTTTGCGTGGGCACTCTCCATCCGCGGACGAGGGTGTGCGCCGGGGACTCTGGGACGTGTCGATTATATTGTTGTGATATCCGGATATGGCCGATACATGAGGAGACTATTCATACAGCATTTGCATTGCATCATGATGGAGGGTAGAGGAAAGATCCTAATGTGGATTGAGGATGATTGTGATATATATATATACACCCAGACTTTGGAGACGTATGTTTAGTGTGCCGTTATTTAATTAAATGTTGCTAAATCATTTCCACGTTTGATGTTATATAGTTTCTTATCCCTATTTTCTCTATATTGTATATGTTTCTTTTTGGTGATCGTGATGAGAAGATCCTACAGAGATTCCAGCCATGGAGGAACTTGATGGAACTTCGTATGAGCCTGACGTTGGAGGACGAGCAGTGGATCCTCATAGTTGAGTATAGAGTCTATGGCCAGTGCGTCTCATCTTTTTAGGATGTTGTTTTTATTTTCTGTTTGATTATCAGTTTTGTACATTTTGGGATCCGACTGATGGGATTCCCTCTACTGTACTGTATCAGGATTTGAGATGTATATATTATGTATATATGTTATGTTTTAAATTTTTCCGATGTTTTAATATATTCGCTTAACGCTAATTAGGTTTTAATATTTTGGGTTTTCTTTAATGGGACGTCGGGGCGTCTCAATGGGGAACGATCCATAAACACGGCTAGGGAGACCGACAATCCTATTATCCAAGAACTCCTCGCACAAGTGGCATTGCTGAGAAGGGAGAATGAGGAGTTTCGGCGGCAGAACAGCCGTCGTGGACGAGAGCAGAGCAGAGAAAGGTCCGCCTCTTCTCCTCATGAGAGAGAGCACCGGACAGCCGAAAATGAGGGATCCAGAAACACACGCAGAGAAGGGGATCCACAACCCCGTGTTTCTCATCACACTGACCGAGCAGGCGAGGAGGACTTTCTTAGGCAGGCCCCTGAACTGTCACTTCAGGCAAATAGACTTAATGAAAGGACCGGCGTGCGGAGGCCGAGACATCCCTTCACAAACGCTATCATGGAGGTTCCCCTACCAGCCAACTACAAACCAATAAGCATTGACAGATATGATGGCACCTCGGACCCCGAGCGTCACTTGGACGCTTTCACTACTCAGATGTACCTCTTTACCGACGACGATGCTGTCATGTGTAAAGTCTTTCCGACTACTCTGAAGGATGCTGCGTTGACCTGGTACACCCAGCTACCGCCAGCGTCAGTTGACTCCTTTGACACATTCATGGCTAAGTTCAATGCTCAGTTTGCCACGAGCCGGGCTCATCAAAAAACCTCAGCCTCGTTGGTAAACTTTAGGCAAGAAAAGAATGAGTCCCTGCGTGATTTCATGGCCAGATTCAGCAAGGAGACGGTCCTCATCCGGAATCTCAGTGCCGATGTTGCACTACACACCATCTTGACCGGGTTAAGGCCTGGCCCTTTCGCCAGACACTTGGCTCGGAAGCCACCAACCAGTATGGATGAATTAAGGAGAAAAGCTACGAGATTCATTAATATGGAGGAGGTTGAGGAGTCTAAGAAAAGGGAGAGAACTGATGATGCTGACAGACGAGAAGGGAGAGAGAAGAGGAGGGCCGGAGGTGATAGGCCGAAATTCAAAGGCCCGTCCGAGCCTTTGCATAGGGGACCGAAGTATGAGCACTATACTCCCCTCAACACAAACCGAGCTCGGGTGTTTGAGGAAGCATACAACGCAGAACTTTTGCAGCTCCCCAACCGTGGCCACACGCCCCAGAATGCTGATCGACAGAAACATTGTCGGTACCATCGTAATTACGGGCATACCACCGAGGAGTGCTGGGTCCTGCGGGATAAGATTGAAGAGTTGGTGCAAGCTGGCCATCTCAATAATTTTGTTCGGAGAAATCACAACAATGGCGAGGGGCGTGGCAGAAGTAGAAGGATAGGAGGTGACCAAAGCCTGAGAAGGGGCGGCGGTCGACAAAATAATGAAAGAACAGATACCAGGGAAGGCCAGAATGAAAGGCGAGAGGAGGACAATACTGTCCGAGGTGTGATAAACACTATTTCGGGTGGATTTGCAGGGGGAGGCACAACAAGTTCAACTCGGAGAAAGCACCTGCGGGCTATTCGGGCTGTCAACTCGGTATCCGGCAAACCCCCGAGGATTTCCCCACCTATTATCTTTTAAGACGAAGACTTCGTGGGGGTGGATCCTAATCAAGATGACCCTATGGTAATCACAGTGCAGCTGGCTAATTTCTCGGTCAAAAGAACTCTTGTCGACCAGGGGAGCTCGGCGGATATCTTATATTACTCAACATTTCAGAAGCTCGAGATCCCAGAGAAATATGTTCAGCCATACGACAGTAAGCTCGTTGGCTTTGCAGGGGAACAAGTGGATACACGAGGATACATTGACCTCCTGACTACTTTTGGGGATGGCAAAGCATCCAAGACTATCATGGTCAGGTACGTGTTGGTTAATGCAGTAACATCGTACAATATCCTAATCGGAAGACCATCTTTGAACGAGTTAGGAGCTGTGGTCTCTACTCCCCACCTCACAATGAAGTTCCCCTCCAACTCTAGAGACATAGTTGCTGTCCGAGCTGATCAGAAAATGGCCAGACAGTGCTATGCTGATAGTTTGCGTGTAAGCAAACTTAAACCTACACCTGCAGAAACGTTAGACAGGGGAAAAGACAAGTCGGGGAATTCTGTTTGTACCGGCCGAAGATATAAGGCCGAGGATTGTCAATACGACCGAGCTCATTCTCGTAGATGGACATTCACCCGAACTCCTATAAAGCCGAAGACTTATTAATACACTCAACACCCGAGGACAACTACTCAGCCCTATTCCGCACCAGACCACGAATGAAGATATCTCGGCCCCGAGCTATCCAGCCGCAACTGACTGGGCCGAATATCTCGCTGGTCCAAATATCTCTCCGTATAACTCGGAGCCTTATCCATATCAATGTCTAACTGCAATAACAATCCGACCCTAACAAATAGGATCTCAGTAATCGTCTTACCCGAACGGTTACACTGAAAATATCTATAAATAGGGGCTCAACCCCCTCACTTAGAACTACGTTTGCTTTTATTCCCATTTGGATACGTAGGAGCAGAATTCACATTCTGTCAAGCTAACTCCAAAACAAACCCACTAAACTTTCTTCGGCCGAGTATCTCTCGTCTGAGATATTTGGACGGAACATTTGGCGCCGTCTGTGGGAATCGAAGCAAAACTTTCCCATACCACAAACAATGGTGAGAACAAGGAGCGGGAACTGTAGGAGAGAGGAACCAGAGAATGCCAACAACGGAGATAATGGGGAACGGTCCATAAACCCTGCTAGGGAGACCGACAATCCTATTATCCAAGAACTCCTCGCACAAGTGGCATTGCTGAGAAGGGAGAATGAGGAGTTTCGGCGGCAGAACAGCCATCGTGAACGAGAGCAGAGCAGAGAAAGGCCCGCCTCTTCTCCTCATGAGAGAGAGCGCCGAACAGCCGAAAATGAGGGATCCAGAAACACACACAGAGAAGGGGATCCACAACCCCGTGTTTCTCATCACACTGACCGAGCAGGCGAGGAGGACTTTCTTAGGCAGGCCCCTGAACTATCACTTCAGGCAAATAGACTTAATGAAAGGACCGGCGTACGGAGGCCGAGACACCCCTTCACAAACGCTATCATGGAGGTTCCCCTACCAGCCAACTACAAACCAATAAGCATTGACATATATGATGGCACCTCGGACCCCGAGCGTCACTTGGACGCTTTCACTACTCAGATGTACCTCTTTACCGACGACGATGTTGTCATGTGTACAGTCTTTCCGACTACTCTGAAGGATGTTGCGTTGACCTAGTACACCCAGCTACCGCCAGCGTCAGTTGACTCCTTTGACGCGTTCATGGCTAAGTTCAATGCTCAGTTTGCCACGAGCCGGGCTCATCAAAAAACATCGGCCTCGTTGGTAAACTTTAGGAAAGAAAAGAATGAGTCCCTGCGTGATTTCATGGCCAGATTCAGCAAGGAGACGGTCCTCATCCGGAATCTCAGTGCCGATGTTGCACTACACACCATCTTGACCGGGTTAAGGCCTGGCCCTTTCGCCAGACACTTGGCTCGGAAGCCACCAACCAGTATGGATGAATTAAGGAGAAAAGCTACGGGATTCATTAATATGGAGGAGGTTGAGGAGTCTAATAAAAGGGAGAGAACTGATGATGCTGACAGACGAGAAGGGAGAGAGAAGAGGAGGGCCGGAGGTGATAGACCGAAATTTAAAGGCCCGTCCGAGCCTTTGCATAGGGGACCGAAGTATGAGCACTATACTCCCCTCAATACAAACCGAGCTCGGGTGTTTGAGGAAGCATACAACGCGGAACTTTTGCAACTCCCCAACCGTGGCCACACGCCCCAGAATGCTGATCGACAGAAACATTGTCGGTACCATCGTAATTACGGGCATACCACCGAGGAGTGCTGGGTCCTGCGGGATAAGATTGAAGAGTTGGTGCAAGATGGCCATCTCAATAATTTTGTTCGGAGAAATCACAACAATGGCGAGGGGCGTGGCAGAAGTAGAAGAAGAGGAGGTGACCAAAGCCCGAGAAGGGGCGGCGGTCGACAAAATAATGAAAGAACAGAGACCAGGGAAGGCCAGAATGAATGGCGAGAGGAGGACAATACTGTCCGAGGTGTGATAAACACTATTTCGGTTGGATTTGCAGGGGGAGGCACAACAAGTTCAGCTCAGAGAAAGCACCTGCGGGCTATTCGGGCTGTCAACTCGGTATCCGGCAAACCCCCGAGGATTTCCCCACCAATTATCTTTTCTGACGAAGACTTCATGGGGGTGGATCCTAATCAAGATGACCCTATGGTAATCACAGTGCAGCTGGCTAATTTCTCGGTCAAAAGAACTCTTGTCGACTAGGGGAGCTCGGCGGATATCTTATATTACTCAACATTTCAGAAGCTCGGGATCCCAGAGAAATCTGTTCAGACATACGACAGTAAGCTCGTTGGCTTTGCAGGGGAACAAGTGGATACACGAGGATACATTGACCTCCTGACTACTTTTGGGGATGGCAAAGCATCCAAGACTATCATGGTCAGGTACATGTTGGTTAATGCAATAACATCGTACAATATCCTAATCGGAAGACCATCTTTGAACGAGTTAGGAGTTGTGGTCTCTACTCCCCACCTCACAATGAAGTTCCCCTCCAACTCTGGAGACATAGTTGCTGTCCGAGCTGATCATAAAATGGCCAGACAGTGCTATGCTGATAGTTTGTGTGTAAGCAAACTTAAACCTACACCTGCAGAAACGTTAGACAGGGGAAAAGACAAGTCGGTGAATTATGTTAACTCTGTTGAACTAGATCCGAGAATGGACATGCAGGAACAACGTCCACAACCCATTGAGGAGTTAGAAAAGTTCCAGCTCGGCTCACATCCAGATCAGTGCACCAACCTCGGCTGTCAACTTGAGCCGAATTTAAAAAAGAAAATAAAGGAAGTGCTTCACAGCAATGCTGACTTATTCACCTGGACCACGTCAGACATGCCGGGAATTGATCCCGACTTCTTGTGCCACAAACTGGCAATTTGTCCCGAGGCGAAACCAGTAGCCCAAAGGAAAAGGAGACTCGGGGAGGAAAGGAGAAAGGTCGTGGAAGAGGAAACAGCGAAGTTGGTCAAGGCCAACTTTATTCGAGAAGTAGAATACACTACCTGGCTGGCCAACGTTGTTCTGGTCAAAAAAGTAAATGGCAAGTGGCGCATGTGCACTGATTACACAGATTTGAATAAAGCTTGCCCAAAGGATTCCTATCCTTTGCCGAGTATTGATAGATTAGTGGATGGTGCCTCCGGGTACAGAATTTTGAGTTTTTTGGATGCATACTCGGGGTATAATCAGATCCGAATGTATCCCCCAGACGAGGAGAAAACAGCTTTCATAACTGAAGGCTCGAATTATTGTTATCGGGTAATGCCATTTGGACTGAAAAACGCTGGAGCTACATATCAAAGGCTCATGGACAGGGTGTCCGAAAAACAGATCGAAAAGACTATGGAGGTTTATGTGGATGACATGGTCGTAAAATCCGATGACTCCAACAACCACCCAAAAGATTTGGAGGAAATTTTTCAGCAGCTGAGGAAGTATAGTATGAGGTTGAATCCGGAAAAGTGTGTTTTCGGTGTTCAGGGCAGAAAATTCCTCGGCTTTATGTTGACACATCGAGGAATCGAAGCCAATCCTGATAAATGCCGGGCTGTAATTGAGATGCGAAGCCCACAAAACATTAAAGAAGTGCAAAGACTTGCAGGGCGGTTGGCATCGTTATCTCGATTTCTCCCTAGATCTGCAGAAAAAGCTAGGCCTTTCTTCAGATTATTAAAGAGGCCTCAAACCTTCATGTGGACCGAGGAATGTGAGAAGGCCTTTAGCGATTTCAAGGCCTTTTTGTCTGCACCACCGATATTAACTCGGCCCATCCCGGGCAAAGAGTTATACTTATACCTGTCAGCCACCGAGTACGCCATCAGTGCAGTTATTGTGCAAGAAGTAGAGAAAGTTCAAATGCCGGTGTACTTCATTAGCAGGGTCCTTCATGATGCCGAAACCCGGTATCAAGTCATAGAAAAGCTGGTTTTGGCCCTGGTAACCGCAGCTCGGCGATTGCGTCCGTATTTCCAAAGTCACCAGGTGATTGTCAAAACTGATCACCCGATTAAGCAAATTCTCAAAAAGCCCGAGTTGGCAGGGCGTATGATTGCGTGGTCGGTAGAGTTATCCGAGTTCGGCCTGAGATACGAGTTGAGAGGCCCTCTGAAAGCTCAATGTCTCTCCGACTTTGTACCCGAGCTCAACCCGCAGCCGATAACCGAGGATATATGGTGGAATTTGTATGTGGATGGATCCTCGAATGTCAGGGGCAGTGGAGCTGGGGTGATTCTGGAAGGCCCGGGAAATCTGATCCTGGAAGAGTCACTAAAGTTTGAGTTCAAAACCTCAAACAACCAAGCCGAATATGAAGCTTTGATAGCAGGATTAATCTTTGGCAAAGGAAATGGGGCGAAGGTCATTAGATGCCGGAGTGATTCACAGCTAGTCACAGGGCAAATCTTTGGAGGGTATCAAACGAAAGAGCCTCAGCTCACCAAGTATTTATGCAAGGTCAACCAATTAATCTCCAACTTCGAGAAATTTGCTATTGAGCACATTCCCCGAGAAGAAAACACTCGGGCCGATCTGCTGTCCAAATTAGCCAGTACAAAGAAGCCGGGCCACCATAGAACAGTTATTCAAGAAACCATAAATGAACCGAGTGTCACGGTTGGGGAGGTGATGGCCAACGAGCCGGTTGACCGAGAATGGATGACACCTATTTGGGAGTACTTATCCTCAAAAACTCTACCCCCAGATCATGTGGAGGCCAGGAAGATCAGGCTCAGAGCAAGTCACTTTGCTATCATTTCCAGAGAATTGTTTAAACGGGGGTTCTCGGTACCGTTGCTAAAATGTCTGACGAAGGCACAATCAAAATACGTCATGGAAGAGGTTCACCGAGGAATCTGTGGTTTTCACTGCGGGGGCAGATCAATGGCCTCCAAGGTAGTCCGAGCAGGGTACTATTGGCCTACCATCCGAGCAGATTGCATTGAGTGGACGAAGCAGTGTGATGAGTGCCAAAGATTTTCCAATATAAGTCGTACCCCTCCCGAAGGACTTCACACATTAAACTCGCCTTGGCCTTTTGCTATGTGGGGAATGGATATATTGGGGCCATTCCCTGTGGCCAAAGGTCAAGTCAAATTTCTCCTGGTAGCAGTGGACTACTTCACAAAATGGATTGAAGCAGAGCCTTTGGCGAAGATTACCGCCGAGAAAGTACAAAAGTTTGTGTGGAAAAGCCTCATCTGTAGGCACGGAATTCCCTTTGCAATCGTCACAGACAACGGAAGACAGTTTATAGATAAGACATTGCGGGAATTCTATGACAACCTCGGTGTTAAACACCACGTCATATCGGTTGAGCATCCCCAGACCAATGGGCAAGCTGAAGCGGCCAACAAGGTCATTCTCGGAGAACTGAAGAAGAGGGTGGGAAGATCCAAAGGAGCTTGGGCAGAAGAATTACCAAGTATCCTCTGGGCCTACCACTGCACGCCTCAATCTACCACTCAAGAAACACCCTTCAGGCTGACATATGGAACAGACGCCATGATCCCAGTGGAGGTTGGTGAGCCGTCTTTCCGGCGTATGCAACATGAGCCAAATGATAATGAAAGCAATTTAAGGGTTGAACTTGACTTGGTAGAGGAAATCAGGAAGGAGGCCAAAATCCGAGATGAAGCTTGCAAACAGAGAGCAACTAGGAGGTATAATTCAAGAGTGAAGCCGAGGAGTTTCCTGCGTGGAGACTTGGTGCTAAGAATAAAAGGAGAAGCAAGGAAAGATCACACGGAAGGCAAGTTGGCAGCAAACTGGGGAGGGCCATTCCGGGTAGTAGAAAACTTGGGAAACGGAGCATATAGGTTAGAAGAGTTATCCGGGAAGCCTATCCCGAGGACTTGGAATGCTTCGCATTTAAAATTTTATTATAGTTGATGTATATAGTCAGGTGATGTACTCTTTTTCCTACCTCGGTATTCTGTCCCAAAAAGGGTTTTGACCGAGAAGGTTTTAACGAGGCACACCGTAGACTTCCTTTTTATCCAATAAAAGAATTTATTATGAACATCGTTTTCTTAATTTGCCGATGTATGTGTTTCGCGAACAATTAAATTGTTTAAGGCCAAGTTTGAGCCTGAGGGCCGAGTACGAGCCATTAAATGTTTAGGGCCAAGTTTGAGCCCGAAGGCCGAGTACGAGCCATTAATTGTTTAAGGCCAGTTTGAGCCTAAAGGCCGAGTACGAGCCGTTAATTTATTTAAGGCCAAGTTTGAGCCTGAAGGCCGAGTACGAGCCATTAAATGTTTAGGGCCAAGTTTGAGCCCGAAGGCCGAGTACGAGCCATTAAATTGTTTAAGGCCAAGTTTGAGCCTGAGGACCGAGTACGAGCCATTAAATGTTTAGGGCCAAGTTTGAGCCCGAAGGCCGAGTACGATCCATTAATTGTTTAAGGCCAAGTTTGAGCCTAAAGGCCGAGTACGAGCCGTTAATTTTTTTAAGGCCAAGTTTGAGCCTGAGGGCCGAGTACGAGCCATTAAATGTTTAGGGCCAAGTTTGAGCCTGAGGGCCGAGTACGAGCCATTAAATGTTTAGGGCCAAGTTTGAGCCCGAAGGCCGAGTACGAGCCATTAATTGTTTAAGGCCAAGTTTGAGCCTAAAGGCCGAGTACGAGCCGTTAATTTATTTAAGGCCAAGTTTGAGCCTGAGGGCCGAGTACGAGCCATTAAATGTTTAGGGCCAAGTTTGAGCCCGAAGGCCGAGTACGAGCCATTAATTTTTTAAGGCCAAGTTTGAGCCTAAAGGCCGAGTACGAGCCGTTAATTTATTTAAGGCCAAGTTTGAGCCGAGAGGCCGAGTACGAGCCATTAAATGATTAGGGCCAAGTTTGAGCCCGAATGCCAAGTTTGAGCCGAGAGGCCGAGTACGAGCCATTAAATGTTTAGGGCCAAGTTTGAGCCCGAAAGCCGAGTTCGAGATGTTTTAAATATTTAAAGCCAAGTCTGAGCTACAAGGCCGAGTTCGAGCCTTTTGAATTTATTTAAGTAAAATAGAATGCGAGCAGTAATAAGAATAAAATTATAGTCTAAAGGCCGAGTCCGAGCCATTTAAATTTCTTAATAGAACCGAGTACAATGCCGAAAGTAAAAATAAGGTACGAGTCGAGTACTAGAAGGTACTACGACTTACATAAAAAGCTGAAATTGAAAATAAGGCCCGCCCGGGTTGCCAGTTGTCCCCCCAATTAGGGCAGGGGCAAGGCCAGTTGGCCAGTAGTCCCCCCAATCGGACACCACAACTTTCCGGCGAGGGGAAAAGTACTCACTTCCCCCTGAGAAAGCTGGACGATGAGGCACTCGGCCTGCTCCGGGAGTAGACGGCCTCTACCCCTTTCGCGACTCCCGAAGACTGCTATTCTCCCAGTTAACATCCTTCTTGGAGTATTGAATCATAAAAGGAATTCTGGATCCCGTCTCCCACTTACATCCTTTTTGGCGGATGTGAAACCCAAAAAAGGATGTTAACTGGGAGAGGGGAGCATAAACCCCCAACACTATCATAGGACTACTCGGGTTGAAGAAAGACGAATTTGCCTGGTGGAAGAGAATGAAGAATGAACAAGTGAAGCAGCGAAGCAGCCCTATTTATAGGAGGTGAGAGGCGTTGGAAAAGAGGAAGTAAACACTGGAAAAAGATTTGTTGGAAAAACAAATCTCGAAACTCAGCAAAAAGCAATAATTGCATGAACCCGCTGCGGTTTCCAAAGCATATAATGCGTGACTGCATGCGTAAGGCATGAAACATGTGTTTCCCGTGTAACAACTACCGTCCATTTTTGATATGGACGGTAGAATACCTCGGTCTTAACCAAAGATTTGTTTAAACAGACCGAATACAACGTCGGAGGGTAAAAAAATACTTCAAGTGTATCTCGGCCAAATGAGAGCAACAAAAAGTCACCAAAATGGTGCAACAATTTTCATTAAGTCAAAATTAAAGTAACAAGGGCAAAAGCCCATTACAAAGGATAAATACTACAAAAAGCTAATACAGCTACTTGTCCCCAGGTCCCTCTTCGGCCTCGATGGGATCCCCGGGAGAGTCTTCCTCCCCTTCCACATCCACCTCCTCTTCCTCTTGAAGAATTATGGGAATAAGTTCCCCGTTCACCACCTCCTTATTCACATCGACTCCCGAAAGATCAACCCCCGGGGCAAGAACCTCAACCTGAGCAATAGCCTTGTCGAAACCTTTCCGGTGCTCGATAATAATGCAGTTAGTGGCCTCTTTTACATCCTCCTGGAGCTCCATCTTGGTCTTGGTCTCGGCCTCCAAGGCAGCTTTAAGTTGCTCAATTTCAGCTTGAGCCTTTTTGAGCTCCTCTTCAGCACGAGCTCTACCTTCTTCAGCCTGAGCTTTACTCTCCTCAGCAGATTTTGCTTTGGTGTTAAGCTCGGAGTTCTGGCCATTCAACTCGATGATGGTAGTGTTCAAGAGATTATTAGCCTTGGCCAGCTCGTCACGCTCCGTGGAGGTCCGGGTGAAATCCCCCTTCAGCTTCTCGATAGAAGCCAGTTCGGCTCCCAGTTGCCGAGGCTTCCTTTCAGTCTCCACTAAATCTCGGCTGCAAAAGCGGGCCAAGGCAGCAGCTCGGATGCAGTAGGTGGAGAGAGCCTCCATGCTAGATTGAGCCCCTTGCTGCCTCATTAATCGGAGATCTGCGGGCTTCAGGAAGTTCGAGTCGAAAGAAGGAAAGGGGTTGAAGTCTTCGCCCCAAAGGGACGAGGTCCCTGCTTTTAGGGAAGTGTTGTACCACTTCACCTCGGTAGAAGGAGGGTTTTGTTCTTCTCGTCCCACGGTTCCGGTCTCCTGAGTAGTAGGGTGTGGGGGACTTAGGCAAGGTGGGGGAGAATCTTCGATGTCAACTACAGCCTCTACCCTCTTTCTTTTTTGAGGGGCGGATGATGAAGTTCCCTTCGCAGAAGTCTTGGTGGGAGGAGGTCTTTTCTTCTTTTTCTCAGCTGAGGAGGGACCCTGACCCTCTTTCGCAACGGCCTTTACAAGCTTGGAGAAGTCGAATTTCCCCATAATGACTGCCAAAAAGAAAGATTTGTTAGTACAGCAACACATACAGAAAAGATTCAAAACAAAAGAGCCGAGCACTTACTTTTCAGGTCAGTTCTCGAAGTAGATGAGAAGGGGAGTTTCAGAAGGCGTCCACAATGGAGGGGCCGAGGAAGTTTTTCTAGTATGTCTATATCCCGCCTATCCTCGGCCGGAAGGGATTGGTACTCAAAGCCAACAAATTTTGTGGGGGAGGATTGCCAGTATAAAGGAAACTTGGCGCAGTTATCATCGTCAAAAAAGTGGGAGGAGTGAGAGCCCGAGGGGCGAACTCGGAAGAAACCGATTTTAAAGTCTTTATACGATGATGTATATAGACTAAGCAGTCCCCTTCGGTTCAGCCCGTTAAGGGAAATCCATCCCTTTTTCTCACTAAACCTCGTTTGGTAAAAGTATAAAAATTTTGGAGTAGTGGGCTCCATCCCGAGGTATTTACACAGGATTTAAAAGGCTTTCATAAAAGCCCAACTGTTGGGATGGAGCTGAGTAGGTGCGACGTTCATGGTTCTCAGAACGTCACACTCAAACTCGGTGAAAGGAAGAGACACACGCAGCTTATCAAATAATGTTTTGTACATGTATGTAGAGGGGGGCTCGGAAGGACGAGCCCTGAGAAAGACACACTCGGTACCCGAACATGGGGAGCAAATGAACTCGGACTCGTCCCCGGACGCCGAGATATTAATCTGGGACCGAAGTTGGTCAATTGACTCTGGAGTCTGGAAGTCAGAAAAAAAGGTCCCAACCTCGCCTTTAACCCAGGTATACCCAGGAAGGATAATATCGGGAACAGGGTCTTTTGGAACCCTGAGGCGTTGTTTACGAGCGGCAGGATTGGACACTGGGGGAGAGGGAGAGCCAGACCTAGGAGAATCAGACTCAGAAGAATCAGAATCAGTCTAAGATTACCCGGAAGAGGACGGTTCCGCCTCTCCGACGTTCAGTTCCTGTGAAGGAACAGAAGAAGCAGAAAGAGAACCCCCAGTCGGGGAAACCTCGCGCTCAATTAGAGGCGAGGTATTGGACTCAGAAGACATGGACGAACTCATATCTGATAAGCAGAAATTAAAATGTACAAGCACGAAGAAGGGAAGGAGGCTGGGCGTACCTGAAGAATGACAGACAGAAGAGTGACGGCAGAAACTTGGAAGACGAAGGTGGAGGGCGGAGGAAGACAAGCAAGGTAGAAGGGAGTTGGAGTCAGAGGGGATGTTTATAGTTGCGATTGATGACACAATCAACGGCCCACGTTCCATCAAGCCCAAAGGCGCGACTTTTGATTTTCCCCTCATTAAATGGGTGCGGAACTCTAGTGTTTCTTACCCGAAGCGTGCCGCAGAAGTATTAGGGGGAATGATTGCCTTCTCTGACAAAGAGGAAAGATTTGATTGAAATGACAGCTGGGAATGAGGAAGTTTGTGTAGCCGAAGAATAAGCTCGGTTTCATACTTGTCAGCTCTTCGCTTATTTAAGCTCGGAGCTCGGGGGGCTTGTGTACCGGTCGAAGATATAAGGCCGAGGATTGTCAATACGACCGAGCTCATTCTCGTAGGTGGACATTCACCCGAACTCCTATAAAGCCGAAGACTTATTAATACACTCAACACCCGAGGACAACTACTCGGCCCTATTCCGCACCAGACCACGAATGAAGATATCTCGGCCCCGAGCTATCCAGCCGCAACTGACTGGGCCGAATATCTCGCTGGTCCAGATATCTCTCCGTATAACTCGGAGCCTTATCCATATCAATTGTCTAACTGCAATAACAGCCTGATCCTAACAAATAGGATCTCGGTAACCGTCTTACTCAAACGGTTGCCATGAAAATATCTATAAATAGGGGCTCGGCCCCCTCACTTAGAACTACGTTTGCTTTGATTCCCATTTGGATACGTAGGAGCAGAATTCACATTCTGTCAAGCTAACTCCAAAACAAACCCACTAAACTTTCTTCGGTCGAATATCTCTCTCCGAGATATTTGGACGGAACAACTGCCATCAACATGTTCAAGCCAAGATTAACAACTCCAACTCCCATTTTTTAAAATAACCCAACTAGTATGTTTAAATAAGGGTAAATAAAAAGAAAAAAGGAAAAAGTGAATAAATGACAAACACCAAACCAACAGTAGAGAAGAAACGACACAAAAGGAGGAAGGTGCGATTTGATAGCAAGACAGTGAAGTTGTGGTGGTTATGTGGTGGATGGAGGCTGGGTGACCTTCCCGTCTTGGTGGTGGTCGAACTTGGGACCAAATTTGGTGCGATGTAGAAGGAGGAAGCCAAATTTGGTCTTTCTGATGGCCCGGGCCTAGAGCAGTGTAGATTGCTCACAGTTCTGCTTCGCGATGGGGACAACAACATGCAACCACTGCAAGTGGTGGTAGGCACGCCGATACGGTATCCAAAATTCTATATTCAAATAAAACTCTTCTTAATTTGCTAACAAATTGTCACTATTAAACAGTGGTAGGTGTAATAGAATAATATTACTATCTTTAATTTTAAGAAATGATATTTTGATATTTAATTTCAACATCAACTTTTAATATTATTTATCATGATGAGTTAAAAATAAATAAATAATAATAATTAAATATATAAAAAAAATACAAAAATAAATATCGATATTTGATTTTTATGTCAAAATAACGTGGTTTTTTATTTTTAGGTTAATAATCAAGTTAGATCCTAGGATAGGATAAGTACTATACTATGAAATTTGACTACCACTAGGAGTAAAAGAGAAAATGTAGGTAGCATGCAACTGAACAAGTAGCCTGCGGAGATGTCATGTTGTGATAAGTCAGGCAGTAAGAAAAGGTCGAGGAAAAGTATCCAAAAAGTAGGCAAAGTAGAAGCTGGTTGATGAGTCATCAACTCAACATGGTTGAAAAGTGAAAACAGAAAATACAACCACACAAGGGGAGTGGATGTAATATTCGGTAATCATGATGCTTTCTAAAAAAATATCCAAAAAATCTGGGGAAATATCGGCTATTGCTTTTTCGAGTCTCAACTTTCAGCTTTTCTGGTTAGTTGTTCACACTAAAGCTAGACATTAGAGGAAGATAACCTAGGATGATAAGTGGTGGGTGGGACCTTCAACTCATATCCTACTAAAAGTGTATGCCATCAATTATCACCTTTCTATAAGCATCAAATTGGTGTGAAACTCTTATAGTCCTCCCATTAAGAAATATTTGAAGACAATAACGGGAATTAAGGATAGATGCAGCAGAGGACCATCACCATATAGCCAAAAGGCATCTCTACCTTCATTATTATTTCCTTAAAAAAATAAAATAAACATATGCACTACCTTTGTACGTTACAATAAAAAAGATTTTAAATAGTATTTTCGTATGTCTTTTAATAACGTTTTCAAACGCTATCTATTCTCCCGTAATTAAAGCTTTTGAATTAAGATAGCACTTCCGAAATACTATCTTAGGATATATCTTAGATAAAGTTTCCGAAAAGAAACGCTATCTTTTTCTACTGTATGACTTTTAATAACGCTTCCGTGCGTAAACATTATAAAAAATGTGTTATTAAAAGTCTAGTATGTTATAGTGATATTCGTCTTTTGTCTTGTCTTCCTTTTCACTCTAGTCTTAATTTGTTTTGGCCCCATCTTTTTGGGTATTTCTTTTTGCTTAAGATTTATTTAATAATAATGAGTCCTGAGGATCCATACATAGTGGAAATCAAGCTTGTTTTAGAAGGTTGCTTGCTAGTCTACAAGTGATTGTTAGCACCGAGCACTAATACATTCACGATTCTCTTTTGACTAAGATTATTAACTTATGATTCTCATTCCGTGACTGAATCGGTACAAAGTCTGAGTACTTGCTTGGTAATTGAATAAAATGCTATACTTACTAGAATATATATGTGCATGTTTGGTTAAGATTCTTCAAAACGTAAACGGTAATTTTTTTCAGTTTGGGGTCACTGTTCATGTATCTGGGTATTGTTCATTCGTTTGTTTACGAAATTCCGTTGGAAATAATTGATTCCTGGTGGGTTAAAACTGAGTTTTGTGGAAACAAAAATTTCTAGCTTTTCCGTTGAAAATAATTGATTCTAGACGTAGGATTCACAAAATTCTACATATTTACACTTCAAAAGTGATTTTACTTTATCATTGAAACAAAATCAATTCTTCTAAACCCACTTTTGAAATATTGTTACTGTTCCGTCCAAATATCTCGGATGTGAGATACTCGGCGAACGAGGATTAGTGGGGTGTTTTTGGATTGTGCTTGATGGAATGTGGATTCTGCTCCTCACGTATCCAAATGGGAATCAAAGCAAACGTAGTTCGAATGAGGGTAAGCCCCCTATTTATAGAGATCTCTCAGGATCAAGCTCCGAAATAAGCGGAGAAATATTTGGATCGGATCGCGATCATGGGGAGAGATATCCGAGCACGATTATCCAGGAGTGACATTATGGCTAGCGAGATATTCGGCCCAGTTAGCTGCGGGTGGATAGCTTGGGGCCGAGGTATCTTCGCGGGTGGCCTGATATGGATCAGGGGCGAGTAGTTATCCTCGGATGTCAGGCGTGTTGACATGTTCTCGGCTCCTTGAGGTTTGGGCCAAGGCCCATTCGTGGGGGTAAGCTCGGTTGGTCGGGTTGTATAGACGAGTTCTCGGTCTTTTATTCTCGGCCAGTACACAAGTCCCCCCGAGCTCCGAGCTTAAATAAGCGAAAGAGCTGATAAGTATGAAACCGAGCTTATTCTTCGGCTATGCAGTTATCCACATTCTCAGCTGTCGTTTCAATCAAGTCTTCTCTCTCTGTAAGAGGAAGTAATTATTCCCCTATTACTTCTACGGCACGCCATGGACAAGAAACCCTAGAGTTCCGCGCCCATTTAATGGGGGGAAAATCAAAAGTCGCGCCCTTTTGGGCCCGATGGAAGATGGGCTTCTAATCGCAGGCTATAAATATCTCCTCTGGCGCCAACTCCCTCCTACTTTGCTTACCCTTCTTTGCCATTCACCCTCGTCTTCCAAGTTTCTGCCATTATCTCTCTGCTTGTCATCCTCCAGGTACGCTCCGTTTCCTCCTTTCCTTCGTGCTTCTAAGCTCTATTTCTGGTTACCAGATATGAGTTCATCTGTGTCTTCTGAGTCGAATACCTCGCCTCTAGTTGAGCGCGAAGTTTCCCCAATTGGGGGATCTCTTTCTGTTTCTTCTGTTCCTTCACGGGAACTGAGCGTTGGAGAGGCAGAACCGTCCTCCTCCGGGTCGTCTTCGACTGATTCAGATTCTTCCGAGTCTGATTCTCCTAGGTCTGGTTCTCCCCCTCCCAGAGTGTCCAAACCCGCCGCTCGCAAACAATGCCCTAGGGTTCCAAAAGACCTTATTCCCGATATTACCCTTCCTGGGTATACCTGGGTTAAAGGTGAGGTTGGGACCTTTTTTTCTGACTACCAAACTCCCGATTCAATTGTTCAACTTCGGTCCCATATTAATATCTCGGCCTCTGGAGACGAGTCCGAGTTTATTTGTTCTCCGTGCTCGGGCACCGAGTGTGTCTTTCTCAGGGCTCGTCCTTTCGAGCCCCCCTTTACATATATGTACAAAACACTTTTTGAGAAGCTGCATGTGTCTCTTCCTTTTACTGAGTTTGAGTGCGACGTTCTGAGAACCATGAACGTCGCACCTACTCAGCTTCACCCTAACAGCTGGGCTTTTATGAAAGCCTTTCAGATTCTATGTAAATACATAAGGATAGAGCCCACTACTCCAAAATTTTTGTACTTTTATCAAACCAGATTTGGCGAGAAAAAGGGATGGGTATCCCTTAATGGGTTGAGCAGAAGAGGTCTTCTTAGTTTATACGCATCGTCGTATAAAGACTTCAAGGTTGGCTTCTTCCGAGTTCGCCCTTCGAGTTCTCACACCTCCCACTTTTTTGACGAGAATAAATATGCCAAGTTTCCTTTATATTGGCAATCCTCTCCCACAAAATTCGTTAGCTTTGAGTACCATTCCTGGCGAGGATAGGCGGGATATAGATATACTAGAAAAACTTCCTCGGCCCCTCCATTGTGCACGCTTCTGAAACTCCCCTTCTCCTCCACCCCAAGGTCCGACCTTAAAAGTAAGTGCTCGGCTTTTTAGTTTCTTATATATTTTCTGCATGTGTTGTTATACTAACAACTCTTTCTTTTTGACAGTCATCATGGGAAAATTCGACTTTTCAAAGCTTGTAAAGGCTGGTCTTTGCTAAAGAGGGTCGGGGTCCTCTTCAACCGAGAAGAAGCAGAAAAGACCTCCTCCCACCAAGACTTTCGCAAAGGGGGCCGTCGTCATCCGCCTCAAAAAAGGAAGAGGGCAGAGGTTGAAGTAGTCGCCGAAGATTCTCCCCTTCCGGCCCAAGCTCCCTCGCCCTACTACTCGGGGACGGAAATCGCGGGCGAGAACAGCCACCTCCCCGCCCCTCGAGCCAAAATGGTACAACACTACCCTGAAGGCGGGGACTTCATCTCTCTGGGGTGAAGACTTCAACCCCTTCCCCTCTTTCGACTCGAGCCTCTTAAAGGCCGCCGATCTTCGGTTTATCAAGCAGCAGGGGGCCCGATCTAGTATGGAGGCCCTCTCGGTCTACTGCCTTCGGGCTGCAGCTTTGGCTCGTTTCTGTAGCCGAGAGGTGACGGAGACCGAGAGGAAGTCCCAACAGTTGGAGTCTGAGTTTGCTGCTATTGAGAGGTTGAAGGGGGATCTTTCCCGGATTTCCTCCGAGCGCGAAGAGCTGGCCCGCGGCAACGAGCGCCTAATTGCCACCATCGCTGAAATTAATACACGGAACTCCGAGCTGGATTCCCGGGCAAAATCGGCCGAGGAAGGCAGAGCTCGGGTTGAAGAAGACAAGGCTCGTGCCGAGGAAAAGCTCAAAGAGGCTCAGGCTGAGATTGATCGACTCAAGGCTGCCTTGGAGGCTGAGACCCTGGCTAAGATGCTGCTCGAGGAGGACGTAAAGGAGGCCACCAGCTGCATTATCATCGAGCACCGAAAAGGTTTTGACAAAGCCATTGCCCAAGCTGAGGTTCTAGTCCCTGGCATCGACCTTTCGGGGGCCGATGTGAACATGGAGGTGGTGAATGGGGAACTTGTTCCCATTATTCCCGAAGTGGAGGTAGAGGTAGACGTGGTGGGGACTCTCCCAGAAGGTCACATAGATGCTGAGGAAAGCCATAGGGGGGAGTAGCTGTTGTAGTTTTTTGTTTTTTTTTTGTCCATCCTTTGTACTGGGCTCATGCCCTTGTAACCTGACATTACTGAATGAAAATCGTTATCATTTTGCTGATTCTTTGTTGTGTTCGGCTTGTTAATCATATCTTCGGCTAAGGCCAAAGCACTCTACCGTCCAAAATGGACGGTGATTGTTACACGTGAAACACGTGTTTTACATTTTACGTTGTCATGCATTAAATGCTTTGGAAACCGTAATGGGTTCATGCAGTCGCTGCCTTTTGCTTAGTTTCGAGATTTGTTTTCCCAACAAACTCTTTCTCACGCATACTACTTCCTTTCTTGCTTATAAATAGGGCCCTTCCACTGCCTCACTTGTTCATTCCTCCTCCTTTTCCATCAGCCAAATTCGTTTCTTACTTCTCTTCCACCCGAGTAGTTCTATGCTAGTGTCAGGGGTTTATATTCCCCTCTCCCAGTTAACATCCTTTTTTGGGTTTCACATCCACCAAAAAGGATGTAGGTGGGAGACGGGATCCATAATTCCTTTTATGATTCGATCCTTCAAGAAGGATGTTAATTGGGAGAACGATAATCTTCGGGAGTGGAGAAAGGGGTAGAGGTCGTCTACTCCCGGAGCTGGCCGAGCACCTCACCATCCAGCTTTCTCAGGGGGAGGTGACTACAGCCTCCCTTAAGAGAGAGTGGTGGTGCTTGATTAGGGGGATTGGGGGCCGTCCGGACTTGCTCCTGCTCTGATTGGGGGGGGCTACTGTCCCGCCGAGCGGCCCTTGTTTTCAATTTCGGCTTTCGACTTCAGCGTTGTGCTCGGTCCCTTGAATGTACTTTTCAAGAGTCAAACTCAGCTTTATATTTGCTTTACGCATTGTACTCGGTTTCCTTAATAAAATAACGCCCGAACTCGGCCTTCTTGATCCGCACTTTGTTCTTTGCTCATATTCGGCTTTAATAATTTTGCGGCTTAAATTCGGTGTTAATAACTTAATAACTCGGATTCGGCTAATAAGATCATGCTTGACCTTTAGACTTAATTTTATGGCTCGAACTCGGCCATTAGGCTCAAACTTAGCCTTTAGAATGTAATTGGCTCGGACTCGGCCATTGGCTCGTGCTCGGCCACCAGGCTCAAACTTGGCCTTTAGAATATAATCGGCTCGAACTCGGCCATTAGGCTCAAACTTGGCCTTTAGAATGTAATTGGCTCGAACTCGGCCATTAGGCTCAAACTTGGCCTTTAGAATATAATCGGCTTGAACTCGGCCACCAGGCTCAAACTTGGCCTTTAGAATATAATCGGCTCGAACTCGGCCATTAGGCTCAAACTTGGCCTTTAGAAGGTAATTGGCTCGGACTCGGCCATTGGGCTCAAACTTGGCCTTTAGAATGTAATTGGCTCGAACTCGGCCATTAGGCTCAAACTTGGCCTTTAGAACGTAATTGGCTCGAACTCGGCCATTAGGCTCAAATTTGGCCTTTAGAATGTAATTGGCTCGGACTCGGCCATTGGCTCGTACTCGGCCACCAGGCTCAAACTTGGCCTTTAGAATATAATCGGCTCGAACTCGGCCATTAGGCTCAAACTTGGCCTTTAGAATGTAATTGGCTCGAACTCGGCCATTAGGCTCAAACTTGGCCTTTAGAATATAATCGGCTCGAACTCGGCCACCAGGCTCAAACTTGGCCTTTAGAATATAATCGGCTCGAACTCGGCCACCAGGCTCAAACTTGGCCTTTAGAATGTAATTGGCTCGAACTCGGCCATTAGGCTCAAACTTGGCCTTTAGCATTTAATCGGCTCGAACTCGGCCTACATAACTCGGCTAAAGTAAGTGGAGCGGGGGTGATTCTGGAAGGACCGGGAGATCTGATCTTGGAGCAATCGTTAAAGTTCGAATTCAAAACCTCGAACAATCGAGCCGAGTATGAAGCTTTGATAGCGGGATTAAGGCTGGCGAATGAAATGGGGGCAAAGGCTGTTAGGTGCCGGAGTGATTCACAACTAGTCACCGGACAAATATCCGGATGCTATCAGGCGAAGGAACCTCAGCTCACCAGATATTTGTGTAAGGTCAACCAATTAATCTCCGGCTTTGAAAAATTCACTATTGAGCACATTCCCCGGGAAGAAAACACTCGGGCTGATTTGCTGTCCAAGCTAGCCAGCACAAAGAAGCCGGGACACCATAGAACGGTTATTCAAGAAACCCTCAATGAACCGAGCATTGGGACAGAAGAGGTGATGGCCAACGAGTTGGTTGGCCGAGAGTGGATGACACCCATATGGGAGTACTTATCCTCAGAAACTCTACCCTCGGATCAGGCCGAAGCCAGGAAAGTCAGGCTCAGGGCAAGTCACTTTACCATAATCTCCGGGGAGTTGTATAAGCGAGGATTCTCGGCACCATTGCTAAAATGTCTGACGAGGGCACAATCCAAGTATGTCATGGAAGAGGTTCACCCAGGAATCTGTGGTTTTCACTGTGGAGGCAGATCAATGGCCTCCAAGGTAGTCTGAGCAGGGTACTATTGGCCTACCATCAGAGCTGATTGCATGGAGTGGACGAAGCAGTGTGATGAGTGCCAAAGATTTTCCAATGTAAATCATACCCCCCTGAAGGACTTCACACATTAAACTCGCCTTGGCCGTTCGCTATGTGGGGAATGGACATACTGGGGCCTTTCCCTGTAGCCAAAGGTCAAGTCAAATTCCTACTGGTAGCGGTGGACTACTTCACCAAATGGATCGAAGCAGAGCCTTTGGCAAAGATTACCGCCAAGAAAGTGCAGAAATTTGTGTGGAAGAGCCTTATTTGTAGGCACGGAATTCCCTTTGCAATCGTCACTGACAACGGAAGACAATTTGTGGATAAGACGCTACGGGAATTCTATGACAACCTCGGTATTAAGCACCAAGTTACATCCGTTGAGCACCCTCAAACCAATGGGCAGGCCGAAGCAGCTAACAAGGTCATCCTCGGGGAACTGAAGAAAAGAGTGGGAAGATCCAAAGGAGCTTGGGCAGAAGAGTTACCGAGTATCCTCTGGGCCTACCACTGTACGCCTCAATCTACCACTCAAGAAACACCCTTCAGGCTTACGTATGGAACAGACGCCATGATCCCAGTAGAGGTCGGTGAACCGTCTTTCCGACGTGTACAGCACAAGCCGAATGACAATGAGAGCAATCTGAGGGTCGAACTTGACTTGGTAGAAGAAGTCAGGGAGGAAGCCAGAATCAGAGAAGAAGCCTGCAAACAGAGAGCCACTAGAAGGTATAATTCAAGAGTGAAGCCAATGAGTTTTTTGCGCGGAGACTTAGTACTGAGAATAAAAGGGGAAGCAAGGAAGGACCGCACGGAAGGCAAGTTGGCAGCAAACTGGGGAGGGCCATTTCGAGTAGTTGAAAACCTGGGGAACGGGGCATATAGATTAGAAGAATTGTCAGGAAATCCTATCTCGAGGACTTGGAATGCTTCTCATTTAAAGTTTTATTACAGCTGATGTATATAGTCGGGTGTTGTACTCTTTTTCCTACCTCGGTATTTTTTCCCAAAATGACTTTTGACCGGGGAGGTTTTAACGAGGCACACCGCGGACTCCATCCAATAAAAAACAAATTTTATTATGAATATGGTTTTATGTTCTCTTGCTTTGCCGAAGTACTTATTTTGCAGGCATCTTATTCTGGTGGCCGAGTACGAGCCAATGGCCGAGTTCGAGCCAGTCAAATTTCTAAAGGCCAAGTTTGAGCCTGGTGGCCGAGTACGAGCCAATGGCCGAGTCCGAGCCAATTACATTCTAAAGGTCAAGTTTGAGCCTGGTGGCCGAGTACGAGCCAATGGCCGAGTACGAGCCAATGACCGAGTCCGAGCCAATTACATTCTAAAGGCCAAGTTTGAGCCTAATGGCCGAGTCCGAGCCAATTACATTCTAAAGGCCAAGTTTGAGCCTGGTGGCCGAGTACGAGCCAATGGCCGAGTCCGAGCCAATTACATTCTAAAGGCCAAGTTTGAGCCTGGTGGCCGAGTACGAGCCAATGGCCGAGTCCGAGCCAATTACATTCTAAAGGCCAAGTTTGAGCCTGGTGGCTGAGTACGAGCCAATGGCCGAGTCCGAGCCAATTACATTCTAAAGGCCAAGTTTGAGCCTGGTGGTCGAGTACGAGCCAATGGCCGAGTCCGAGCCAATTACATTCTAAAGGCCAAGTTTGAGCCTAATGGCCGAGTACGAGCCAATGGCCGAGTCCGAGCCAATTACATTCTAAAGGCCAAGTTTGAGCCTGGTGGCCGAGTACGAGCCAATGGCCGAGTCCGAGCCAATTACATTCTAAAGGCCAAGTTTGAGCCCGGTGGCCGAGTACGAGCCAATGGCCGAGTCCGAGCCAATTACATTCTAAAGGCCAAGTTTGAGCCTGGTGGCCGAGTACGAGCCAATGGCAGAGTCCGAGCCAATTACATTCTAAAGGCCAAGTTTGAGCCTGGTGGCCGAGTACGAGCCAATGGCCGAGTCCGAGCCAATTACATTCTAAAGGCCAAGTTTGAGCCTGGTGGCCGAGTACGAGCCAATGGCCGAGTTCGAGCCAATTACATTCTAAAGGCCAAGTTTGAGCCTGGTGGCCGAGTACGAGCCAATGGCCGAGTCCGAGCCAATTACATTCTAAAGGCCAAGTTTGAGCCTGATGGCCGAGTCCGAGCCGATTATATTCTAAAGGCCAAGTTTGAGCCTGATGGCCGAGTCCGAGCCAGTCAAATTTCTAAAGCCAAGTGGCCGAGTTCGAGCCGATTAAATGCTAAAGGCCAAGTTTGAGCCTATTAGCCGAGTTATGTAGGCCGAGTTCGAGCCGATTAAATGCTAAAGGCCAAGTTTGAGCCTATTAGTCGAGTTATTAAGGCCGAGTACGAGTCATTCAATTCATAAAGGCCAAGTTTTAGCCTGAAGGCCGAGTTCGAGCCGATCAATTTCTAAAGGCCAAGTTTGAGCCTGTAGGCCGAGTTCGAGCCGATTAAATGCTAAAGGCCAAGTTTGAGCCTGATGGCCGAGTACGAGCCATTCAATTCATAAAGGCCAAGTTTGAGCCTAAAGGCCGAGTTCGAGCCGATCAATTTCTAAAGGCCAAGTTTGAGCCTGAAGGCCGAGTTCGAGCCGATTAATTTCTAAAGGCCAAGTTTGAGCCTGATGACCGAGTTCGAGCCGATTCAACTCTTAAAGGTCAAGTTTGAGCCACGAAATTATTGAAATCAAATCAAATACGTATATCAAGAAAGAACAAAGTTTGTGTGGCCGACGAATAAGCTCGGTTTCGTACTTATCAGCTCCTTCGCTTAT
Source organism: Sophora flavescens (assembly GCA_030762895.1). Lineage (NCBI taxonomy): Eukaryota > Viridiplantae > Streptophyta > Magnoliopsida > Fabales > Fabaceae > Sophora > Sophora flavescens. The sequence goes on from CM061064.1 coordinate 151,803,430, forward strand.
TCAAGCTCGGAGCTCGGGGGGTTTGTGTACTGGCCGAGAATGTAAGACCGAGAACTCGTCTATACACTGGACCAACCGAGCTTACCCCCACGAATGGGCCTTGGCCCAAACTCCTCCGAAGCCGAGGACATGTCAGCACACCTGGCACCCGAGGATAACTACTCGGCCCCTTTCCATGACAGGCCACGCACGAAGATACCTCGGCCCCAAGCTATCCATCTGCAGCTAACTGGGCCGAATATCTCACTAGCCATAATATCTCTCCACATAATCAGGCTCCGGATACCACTATTTGGCTACACCCCTCTTGTTGCTCTATCAGCTATTATTATATCAGCCATGCTGGGACTGATTAATTATACCGAAGCTATCCATCTCTTTAAAGTTGACAAATTTGATTTTCTTATCTGCATGGCTGCCTTCCTTGGAGTCGCCTTTGTAAGCATGGATGTTGGCCTCTTGATGTCTGTTGGACTCGGTGTGCTTAGAGCACTCTTATATATGGCTAGACCAGCGACATGCGAGCTTGGAAAGTTAAATGACTTGGGTTTATATCGAGATGTTGAGCAATATAGTGCTTCAAAAATCCCAGGAGCTCTAATTATACAACTTGGTTCTCCCATTTACTTTGCAAATTCTATCTATGTCAAAGAAAGGATTATGAGGTATATTCGAAGTGAGCAAGACATGAGTGGAGATGTTGTTGAGTACATCATACTCGATTTGTCAGGAGTGACATCAATTGACACAACTGTTATTGGAGGATTATTGGAGATAAATAGAACATTGGAAAAGAATGGAATTAAGGTGTCATTGGTAAACCCAAGGTTGGAGGTTATGGAGAAGCTGATATTATCCGAGTTTGTTGACAAGATTGGGAAGGAGTCGTTTTATCTAACATTGGATGATGCAGTGTCAGCAAGTCAATATTCACTTCGTACATTGAAGACAACTAGTACTAATTATGAATAGACAGGGGAAAAGACAAGTCTGAAAATTCTGTCAGCTCTGTTGAACTAGACCCGAGAATTGACATAGCCCATTGAGGAGTTGGGGAAGTTCCAGCTTGGATCACAGCCCGATCACTACACTAAGCTGCAGTTGATGTATATAGTCGGGTGCTGTACTCTTTTTCCTACCTCGGTATTTTGTCCCAAAAAGGGTTTTGACCGGGGAGGTTTTAACGAGGCACACCGCGGACTCCATCCAATAAAAGAATTTATTGTGAATATTGATTTATTTTCTCTTATCTTGCCGAAGTATTTACTCTGCAGGCATCTTATTTTGGTGGCCGAGTTCGAGCAAGTCAAATTCTTAAGGCCAAGTTTGAGCCTGGTGGCCGAGTACGAGCCATTAAATTGTTTAAGGCCAAGTCTGAGCCTGAAGGCCGAGTTCGAGCCATTGAAATTATTAAAGGAACCGAGCACAATGCTGAAAGTAAAAATGAGGCCGAGTTCAAAGCCTTAAAAATACAAAAAGGAAGGCAGGATCGGTTGAAGTAACAGCTTGAAATAAGGAAGGAAGAAAGTCCACGTGGCCGAAGTATCAGCTCGGTTTAATACTTGTCAGCTCTTTCGCTTGTTTAAACTCAGAGCTTGGGGGGCTTGTGTACTGACCGAGGTTATTAACCCGGCCACCGAGCTCAAGTACCCGGCCCAGTCCGGAAATTGAGGATAATAAATCGAAGAAGATATTGATATCAAATCTGGAATCCCTTAAATCAAGGAATCATATCTCAAAAGAGATAGGGGAATCCTATTATAAAATGGGCAGTACCCCTCATAAGAAGAGGACTTTTCACTGAACACCGGTAACTCTCCCTTAAACATGTTAGAGGAACTAGCGTCGACCAAGAGACTATCAAACAGTCCTTACTCCCTAGTACTCGTCCGATACAAAATTAAGGGATCGAGATCATCGCCCTGCCAAGGGATGAACCTAGAACTACGTCTGGCTTTGATTCCCACTGGGATACGTAGGACCAGAATCACTGAATTCTGTCAAGCCCAAATCATAAAATAACCCCCTTGGTTTCACGTTCTATGGCGAGATTCTGACAAAACGGATCTTGGCAGGAACAGTTACCAAACACAATCAATTTTTTTAACCTTAATTTTTTCAAAATCAATTCTCTCAAAATCAATTCTATCAAAATCTAAAATCAACGGAGGCTGAATATTTGTTAGTACCCAACAAAAAGAACATAAAAAGGTAAAATTGGTTTTTGCTGTAGAAAAAAACAAAAAGGATAACACAAATCAATAAAGACCATGGTTTACAAAATCGGATCGGGGCCGTGGCCCAACCGGTTTAATCGGGACCGGGATTTAGGCCGGTTCGATTGGCACTCAGAACCGCCCTTGCTTAAAACCGGTCTCAGAACCATCGAACCGGTTCAAAATCGATAAAACCAGCCATAACCGGTTGTGAACCGGCCTGAACCGGTTTCCTAAAAAAAATTAGTATAAAAGGATTTGGGTCATCCTAGCCAAAACCCAATTTTTTTGTTTTCTAACATATATGTAAATCATTGTAGATTTTGGGTTGGTTTTCCCTATGAAGATGATTTTAACATATATCTTTATATTTATTTAGTTTAATTTCAAAATAAAAAAAATGTGCTTAATAATTTTAGTTGTTATGTTGTATTTTTGTTTAATACTGTTATAAATATTATATAAAAATTAAAATAATATTATTTAATTATAATCGATTCAACCACAGTTCAACATTGATTGAACCACTAAACCTCGAACTACTGCCTCATCAATTCTATGGCCTGTCCGGTTTTGTAAAAACTGGTAAAGATACACGGAGTGTGAAAACCATTGCTTTGGACAAATGCCAGATTTATGCTGGTTTGGTTGGATGGCTAACACGCAAGTCATAATTTTCCATCTCTTCTTCATCCACAATGGGCCTGCTGGTTGAACACGTACGTGTTTTACTTTTTTCTCCACATCACCTCTCTTTTGCTATGACAAGATGCTAAAATTAAATTAAAAAGGTATTTTGAATGCTAATAACATTTTTCTTTTTGTCCTTTTTTAAAACCTCATAATGCATGTTAAAAGTTAAAATTGATTCACCGACATGATATGGCACACTTGATAAATAATTAGACATCTTAAATATGTGATTAGGAATTCGATTCCTATCTTATGCGTATGGTCTTCCGACCGGAGGATATCTAGATTCAAAAAAAAAAGTTAAAACTGATTCAAATTGGTTTTTTTTTCTTTTATCCAGCATTTCTTTCTCAATTTATCAGGTATAAGAATATAATTTACTGCAGTTCTGACTTCTAATGAGTCTATTCATCATAAGTTTGCAAAATATTCTGTGTTTGGTTACATCCCGTCTAGCTATAAAAACATCTTGGACACTAAACTATCAAGTAAAGTTAGGAGCCAGGTTAAAGTAGTAACTTATTGCTTAATAGGGGATCTATGTGTAATACTAGCTACTCCCCATATTCTTAATTTTACGCCTATTTATATTGCACAATTGTTGATTAATGAAATGCATTAAGTTTGTTTTGCTAAAAAAAAACTTCTAATAAAGAAATAAATTTCACTACTAAAACCGATAGAAAATGTAAATGGGAGACAAACTCATGGAAGATGCATGTCAATGGCTAACTTAGGCGGTGACTATGGGAGAGGGACTCCATCAAACTAAAAGATCAAAAAAAAAAAAAAAGGAAGAAGAAGAAGAAGAAAAATAGGTTGATTGAAAACAAAGATGAAAAAAATAGCAAATAAGATATTGATTTAAGTATACAGAATAATGATTCTAAGGAGTTCAATGAACTACACAACAAAAAGTTGAAACTCTCCAAGTGGATACTATAGCTATGATACAGGACAAGAATCGTGTTTTGTATAATGATCCATGTCATACAATATCATACAAAATCAAAGTTCAAAAATCTTATTTATACTAATAATAAATTCATAATCCTAATTAAATAAATAAATCAAAAAAACATTCTAAAAAATCATTTAAGATACTTTAAATTATTTTAAGATATAAAAATATATTTTAGCACAATTAAAAGAAAAAGAGGAATTTATATAAGAAGTATCATGATGAGGGAGAGTTTATCCAAAAAAGTGTTGATTGTAGTGAAAGTAAATTGTGTCCCAACATACTTTACTTTCAAGATGAGAAGTTTGGTTATGGAGTCATGATCAGGTTCATAGAGCCTCTACTATTTCCGTGAGCATGTTAGAAAGAAGGAAGAAAAATTGCCCAGATTTCAATCTCTCAGTATATCAACTTAAAGGGACGAAATTGAAGTATAAAGTTTAAAAAAATATATAAAAATCTACAAAATTAAAAATACATAAAAAGTACTAGAACTGCTGTCAAGGCAAGAAATTGCTAACAAGGGAGCTATGATGATAACTCATCACGTTACTGCGAATACCGTTTCCAATAACACAATGAGCATTAGCATTGCCGCCACCAACGGACTTCGACTCCGTTTCGCCACCAACCGCCACCGCGACTTCTCCGGCGGTAACCGTCGAAAAATGGCCGCACTTCTTGCATCTGGCCACCGCGAGGAGTGCGCGGCACGATGGGCACGAAGAGTGGGACCCAAGCCAAGTATCTATGCACGCCACGTGGAACCCGTGGCCGCACTGCGGAAGCACCCGTACCTCGTCGCCGGCGACGAACTCCGCCAGGCAAATCGCGCACTCCGACGACGCCACCCACTTGTTCGGGTTGTCGTCGACGTAGGTGAATTTGGGGAGCGAATTGAGGACCTTCTTCTTCAGGCCCTTGTTGGCGAGGGCCTGTCTTGACGAGTTACCGGAGGCGCCGGCCACGGATCCGCGGCGGAGCCAGGCGCACCGGACAACGGCGATGAGTCCCACCACGCAGATGAGGGCGCAGAGGAGGGCGGCTAGGATGACGACATAGTCTGATTCCGCCGACACGACTGCGGCCGCCTCAATCGGCGACGCCTCGGTGGCGTTGGTGGTGGATTCGAGGATTCTAAGCGGGCGTGTCATTGAAGAATGTAGAAAGTAGTTTGATAATTATTTGAGAGAGAGTGAGAAAGGGTGTGTTTGGGGTTTTGGAATTTGGATTTGGACACATTTTGGAAAGTTAAATAATTGTGGTAGGTACTTATAGTTGAGGAAAGGGTTTGAGTTTTGATGATTCTATTGGTGAGGATAAGTGTCAGAAGGAGAAGAAGACTTGACTTAAAGAAGAAGTGTGTTTTTTCTATGAGTAATAAAGTGGGGAAGTTGGCTACTTGTGCCTGGGCCCAATCTGTACTGCATTACTGTAATGTTATCAGGATCTACAGGATCAATTGTAGGACCACCAGAATAATCATATTAATTAGGGATATATTGCAAATATCATATATTAATGTGTGAGGGATGATTTAATTTATGATATATTTTTTTTATTATATTTTTGTATTTATTATTTTTTATTAATTTTTGATTTGTTCTAGAATTAAAAGTCCATTATAAATAAGACTATTATCTTTGTCGTTGTATATTTTTATTTTGATTATCAATAAGTTAATATAAATATTATAGCTAGCTCCTCAAGAGTTAGTCTCTAAAATCTAAGAATTAGTCTTTGATTTCATATTATTATTATTATTACCTTTCTTTCTATTTCTTTTCAATTTACAACAAGATATTTATATTTAACTATTAAAAAAAGATTAATTAGGAGAATAATTAAAAATATTAATTTGGATGTATAATCAATATCATTAACTAATTAACTTTTGAGAAAACTATAGTAAGAATGAAACACTTTTTTTTAATCAATGAAACACTTTTATAATATGAGAATACATAATTAAATAAGATTATAGCTTTTACAATCATATTACACTAAAAAAAAATTGGTGCTCCATATTACACTTAATTTAACTCCATAAAAAATTGAAGTCGATATCAAAAGATCCTTTTTTTTAATTGGATTGATTTTATTTAAATGAATAGATCACATGGATTTTCAATTTTTTTAATTGATACGAACTGAAATGAAATTATTACACATTAATTATTTCCTTTCTTTATGATTGGGTTTAATTGTGACGAGTTATTATCTCTGTGATATTGATCCATGTCCGTTTGAGCCTAGATCCACACGAATTTCATAGTAGAGCAACTAATATTGTTTATCCACGTCAGTATCACATACGGTGGCCAAAATCTGTATTTAAATAAAATTCTTCTTAATTTGCTAACAAATTGTCACTATTAAACAGTGGTAGGTGTGATAGAATGATATTACTATCTTTAATTTTAAGAAATGATATTTTGATATTTATTTTTGACACCACCTATTATGATTAATTTTAAAAAAATAAAATAAAATATGAAAGAAAAATAATAATTAAATATATAAAAAAATATAAAAATAAATATCAATATTAGATTTTGATGTCAAAATAACATACGACTATAATTTTAGGTTAATAATCAAGTTGGATCCTAAGATAAGATAAGTACTATACTATGCACACTAGTGGAAAATATGCATTAGACGGTAAAGGTTTACGTCAGTTAACCAAAAACTAGACGTTAAAAAGGGGGCGGTGGCAGTTTTGTAAATATCAGACCTCATTAATTCACTGTTAACGTCATTTGTTTTAAGGACTGACGTTAAAAGTGAGGCGGTGGCAGTTTTGTAAATATGAAATCACTATTTGCGTCAGTTGTTTAATGAACTGACGTTAAAAGTGTTTTGCAAGAAATTATTAACACTTTTAACGTCAGTTGTTTATAAAACTGACGTTATAAGTGTGATTTTTACTTCAGTTAAATAAATAACTGACGTAAATAATCAACTCATTCCTATCTTTCTTTCGTTGTCATCTCCCTGTTGTCACTCTTAACGCAGATCATCACTCCATATAGTGCAGTTTATTTCTAATCTTTTTGTTTTTATAAAAGTTTATTTTTAATCTTAATTAATTAGCTTGAATTAGTAAATTAACAAATTCTTGTGCAAATTAAAATAAATAAACACTTAACATAAAACAAGTTATATATGTATAATCAAATCGTATCTCATTGAAGCGATTCATAAGTTACAATTACATGTTTAAAAGATAAAAATTTTCCGCAATATAGCACTAAAATATAAAAAAGTTTCCGCTTCAACATCATTTTCTTCTCAGTCCTGTCCTCGGAATCTCCAACATTGAATGCATCCCCTCCCTCATTTGAAGTCGATGCTCCATTTGAATCCACAGTCACTTTGGAGCCGTGGCAGAGTGAATGGTGCACTCGATCTGTTTCAGCAATATTCTTGGAACAGCCACTTGGTTCCAAAGCTGAGATTTTGGAACTGTAGCTGTTGATTCTCCAGAAGGATGATGGTGTGTGCAATTCACATAATGCGATTTACACACCCTTATCATCCATGTAATGTGATTTACTCAAACTCAGAAGTTGTTTGACCATTAAGACAGAGACCTTTAAGTCTAGGTATAGGAAGAAAGAGTGATGAAGTTATAAATCTCCATGGCAGAGCCATATTGTGAAGCAGAAAAATTAAAGGAAGGAAGGAAGCTATTTATAGGAGTAGGGGATGAAGTTACTAGGCGTCGTAAGTTGCTAAAAAATTAAATTGATCATTAAGAGCATTAGGTTCCAAGGCGCATTGGGAGTTGGCAGTCATATATTATATATAAACGTGCAGAAAAGAAAACGCCCAGGAAGAAACTTATACACTTTTAACGTCAGTTGTTGAATAAAACTGACGTTAAAAGTGTTTTTAAAATAAAAAATATTTATTTTTAACGTCAGTTGTATAAACAACTGACGTTAAAAGTGTGATTTTTACTTGCTTAAATAAACAAGTGAGCGTAAATAATCTTATATCCCTATCTCGAAATGCCCTGTTGTCACTCTTAACACAGGTCTGTTAACGTCAGTTGTTGAATAAAATTGAAGTTAAAAGTGTTTTTAAAATAAAAAATATTTATTTTTAACGTCTGTTGTTTATACAATTGACGTTAAAAGTGTGATTTTTACTTCAGTTAAATAAATAGCTGACGTAAATAATCCTATATCCCTAGCTATCTGAAATGCCCTGTTTTCACTCAATTAACACAGGTCTCAGAGCCATTTTGTGAAGGAATAGAAATATGGAGGAAAAGAAGAGGCAATATTACAGACTGTTACAGAAGAAAGTTACTTTAACACTTTTAACGTCAGTTGTATTCAACAACGGACGTTAAAAGTGTTTTTTTAAAAAAATAATAATATTTAACGTCAGTGTGTTAATAACACCGGCGTTAAAAATTAATTGTAACGTCGTTTGTTTAATACAAGCGACGTTAAATGTTGTTTTATATAACGTTTACACCCGCGCGCTTTCCGCACTTCGCTCTCAGACGCACGTCTCTTTTCTCTTTTCATCACGCTCAACCCTAAATCACTCTCAACCCTCACTCTCACTCTCACCCAAAGACAACCCTAATCGCGAGCTCATCTCCACCGCAACCACCGCGAGGGCTTCTTCGCCACCACCGTGAGATACACTATTAACCCTAACTCTGTCTTTCCATTCATTCTTTGCAATAACTTGACGTACATCTCTCTTTCCCCTTCCCTCGCACTAACTCTCCTTGTCCTCTCGCTCCCAGCTAACCACATCGAACGTTGGCCACCACTCGAGCTCCCCTCCCCACCACCACGCGAGCACCTATTTCTCGGTGATTATTTAGGGCACATTTTTGTATTTTTAGTTTTGAGTGTATGTTGAAACTGTAGTCTCGATGAGTTGAAACTTGAAACCGTGAGTTTGAGTTGTTTGGAATGTACGTCTCTGTTTTTGGTTTTGAGTGCATGTTGCTCTGCTGGTTGATCCGTCACGGCGTGATCGATTACTTTTGCCGTGATGGCATGGTTCTGCTTCGATTGTACGTTACTGGCCGTGATGGACATCACCGCCAGGCCGTGACTTGCTTGGCAATTAATCTTTAAAAACTATAGTTTTCAATCTCCGTATTGTCCTTATATTGGATATATATATATATGTTTTGTATATCTCTAGGACCTATCTAGTTATGGATCGTAGTTGGATGGTTTGTAAGCGTACTAGTGCTGAGTATTTGAAGGGGGTGGGAGAATTTATAGAATTTGCTCAAAGGAATGTTCCTAATAGTAATGGAATGTTCTGTTGTCCTTATGTCAAGTGTTTGAATACGAGGAAATGTACGGTGAAGGATATACGTACTCATTTGATTTGTGAAGGGATTTGCTTGAGTTATACAAGATGGATATGGCATGGTGATATGTGGTTGAGTAGTAATACGGCGAGTGTCTCCCAAAGTGAGGACGTTGACGTAGATATGGAGGATGATCGAGTAGAGGACATGATCCGTGATATTGGACAAGAATCTTTTCATCGAGCGCATGTGTATGATAGGTTGTGCGGTGATGCGGATAAGCCTTTATATCCAGGGTATACTGCTCATACACGGTTGTCGGCGGTGCTAAAATTGCTTTGTGTGAAGGCGAGAAATGGTTGGAGCGATAAAAGTTTCACGAAATTGCTTGAAGTGTTGAAAGACTTGCTTCCGGAGGACAACACATTGCCTGACCGTAACTATGAGGCCAAGAAGGTATTGTGTCCTATGGGTATGGAGTATAAGAAGATACACGCATGCCCCAATGATTGCATATTGTACACCGGTGTTCATGAAGACAAACACGATTGCCCCAAATGTGGGTTATCACGATACAAAGTGAAGGGTGGTGATGATGATGATGACGTTGATGATGTGAGAAAAAAGGGTCCTCCTGCGAAGGTGTTGTGGTATCTTCCAATAATTCCAAGGTTCAAGCGATTGTTTGCCAATGCGAAAGATGCGAAGAATCTTAGATGGCATAATGATGAGAGGAAACGTGATGGAAAGGTTCGTCATCCTGCTGATTCTATTCAATGGAAGAATATCGATACTATGTTTCCGGATTTCGCCGATGAGCCAAGAAACCTAAGGCTTGGACTTGCTACGGATGGAATGAATCCTTATGGTAACATGAGTAGTATTCATAGTTCATGGCCTGTTCTGTTGGTGATTTACAACATGCCCCCTTGGTTGTGCATGAAGCGCAAATACATGATGTTGTCTATGATGATTTCGGGCCCAAAGCAACCGGAAATGACTTAGATGTTTATCTAGGTCCCTTGATTGAAGACTTGAAAACGTTGTGGGTGGAAGGTGTTGATGTAGTTGATGGGTATTCTCATGAGACTTTCAAGCTTCGTGCCATGTTATTTTGCACCATCAACGACTTTCCAAAGATACGGTAACTTGTCCAAGATGCAGTGTCAAGGGGCATAAAGCATGCCCTATATGTGAAGAAGGCACATGCTACACTCAGTTGCATCATGGAAAGAAGACGGTTTACCTTGGGCATCGGAGATTTCTTAGACGTGATCACCCATATCGTAAGATGAAAAAATCTTTTAATGGATGCCAAGAGACAGAAGAAGCGCCGGCGGCCTTAATTGGAGAGCAGGTTTATTAGAGGGTAAAGGACATCGATGTTATATTCGGCAAGTCCAAAAAGAAAGGTAAAGCTGTTGAGAAAAACATATGGAAGAAGAGGTCGATATTCTTTGATCTTCCATACTGACGCAAGCTTGATGTCAGACACTGCATTGATGTGATGCATGTGGAGAAAAATGTGTGTGATAGTGTGATCGGGGCGCTTCTCAACATTCAGGGCAAGACAAAGGATGGTGTGAATGCTCGTCTCGACCTCGTTGCTATGGGTATACAAGAGAAGTTAGCTCCAGTTGTTGAGGATGGTAAGCGGACTTATTTGCCGCCAGCATGTCATACTTTGTCAAAAAAAGAGAGACAAAGTTTATGCGGGTGTCTTCAGGGCATCAAAGTTCCACATGGTTACTCTTCAAATATGAAGAGGCTTGTCTCTAGTGATCTTAAATTGGTTGGCTTGAAGTCTCATGATTGTCACATCTTGATGCAACAACTTCTGCCCGTTGCTATTCGTGGTATTGCTACATAAAATGTGAGACATGCAATTACTCGGTTGTGCTCATTTTTCAATTCTATATGTAGCAAAGTCGTTGACCCCCGTATGTTGGATGACTTGGAAGTTGAGGCTGCTACAATCTTGTGCCAATTGGAGATGTATTTTCCTCATTCCTTTTTCGACATAATGGTTCACTTAATTGTTCATTTGGTGAGGGAGATTAGATTATGTGGGCCGGTTTTTCTGAGATGGATGTACCCAGTTGAGCGCTACATGAAGATCTTGAAAGGGTACGTGAAGAATCCTTATCGTCCGGAAGCATCTATTGTTCAAAGGTATGTTGCAGAAGAAGCTATTGAGTTTTGTTCGGACTACCTTCATAACACGGATCCTATAGGGGTTCCTAAGCCTCGGCATGATGAGATCAGGTGTCAAGGTAAGGGTACACATGGCTTAAGAATTAATAGGAAGGATCGGGAGGAAGTGCTTCAAGCACATTTGTATGTATTGAACAACATCGAATGTGTTCAACCTTTCTTATTTGAACATAAAAGAAAATTCAATCAAGAAAACCCTCGAATGAGCGAAAGGTGGTTGTTGAACAAGCATAACAAGGCTTTCTTACCATGGTTCAAGGAAGAAATGCTTAAGGATGGTAGCACTGCTTCTGATGACGTAAAATGGCTAGCACGTGGGCCTAACTTCAACGTCATATGTTGGAGCGGATACGACATAAATAATTTTTCCTTTTATACAAAGGAACAAGATAACAAGAGTACCATGCAAAATAGTGGGGTTATGATCGTGGCCGAAGCAATGCACTTCTCTAGTGCAAAGGACACAAAACTCGTTACAGCACCGACACCTTACTTTGGATATATTGAAGATATTTGGGTGCTCGATTACACTAAGCTTACGGTGCCGGTATTTCAATGTAAGTGGGTTGATAGTAACAGTGGTGTACAAACCGACGAATTGGGGTTCACATTGGTAGACCTCAACAAGTTAGGTCATATAAATGAGCCTTTCATAATGGCTTCCCAAGCAAAACAAGTGTTCTGCATCACTGATCATTCTAACAAAAGGTTGTCCGTGGTTCTCCAAGGAAAAAGCATGTATAATGGTAGTGATGAAAATGAAGATTCAAATCTTGATATTCCTGAGACTCCTTCTTTTTCAACAAACATGCCTACTATAATCGAGGAGACACAGGTGGACGATGTACATGTCACTCGTGATGATCATCACGAAGGGATATTGATATAGGTAGTTGAAACTTAGTATACATTTATAACCTATTTTAATAAATATATATTGTTTTGAACAGGCATACATATGGATCATTGTTCCATTTTTCCTTTGCAATTCTGTAATGTGTGTGATATTCGTATTCTTGGGATATTTCATGAATGCGGGGATGGCTTAGGGAGTGATATTTTAAAACCGAATTTAAAAAAAAAAACACTATTAACGTCGGTTGTATCATACAACCGACGTTAAAAGTATTTTATAAAAATATACAAGACACTATTAACGCCGCTTGTTTATTACAATCGACGTTAAAATTAAGACCTTTAACGCCGTTCTTGATAACAATTGACGTTAGTTTTAACAAAATTTACGTCCGTTTTGTTAAAGAATCGACGTTAATTTTGACAAAATTAACGCCGATTATGTTAAAGAACCGAAGCGTTAATAGTGTTATATTTAACGTCGATTCAATCGACGTTAAAAGTTAAACTTTTAACGTCAGCTGTATTTACGTCAGTCAGTTTTCTGACGTAAAAAATCAATTTTAACTAACGTAAAAAGCACTTATTGCACTAGTGGAAATTTGACTATCACTAGGAGTAACAAGAGAAAGTGTAGGTAGCATGCAACTGAACAAGTAGCCTGCGGAGATGTCATGTTGTGATAAGTCAGGCAATAAGAAAAGGTCGAGGAAAAGTATCCAAGAAGTAGGCAAAGTAGAAGCTGGGTGATGAGTCATCAACTCAACATGGTTGAAAAGTGAAAACAGAAAATACAACTACACAAGGGGAGTGGATGTAATATTCGGTAATCATGATGCTTTCTAAAAAAATATCCAAAAAATCTGGGAAAATATCGGCTATTGCTTTTTCGAGTCTCAACTTTCAGCTTTTCTGGTTAGTTGTTCACACTAAAGCTAGACATTAGAGGAAGATAAGTGGTGGGTAGGACCTACAACTCATATCCTACTAAAAGTGTATGCCATCAATTATCACCTTTCTATAAGCATCAAATTGGTGTGAAACTCTTATAGTCCTCCCATTAAGAAATATTTTGAAGACAATAACGGGAATTAAGGATAGATGCAGCAGAGGACCATCACCATATAGCCAAAAGGCATCTCTACCTTCATTATTATTTCCTTAAAAAAATAAAATAAACATATGCACTACCTTTATACATTACAATAAAAAAGATTTTAAATAGTATTTTCGTATGTCTTTTAATAACGTTTTCAAATGCTATCTATTCTCCCATAATTAAAGCTTTTGAATTAAGATAGCATTTCCGAAATACTATCTTAGGATATATCTTAGATAAAATTTCCGAAAAGAAACGCTATCTTTTTCGACTGTATGACTTTTAATAGCGCTTCCGTGCGTAAACATTATAAAAAGTGTGTTATTAAAAGTCTAATATGTTATAGGGATATTCGTCTTTTGTCTTGTCTTCCTTTTCACTCTAATCTTAATTTGTTTTGGCCCCATCTTTTTGGGTATTTCTTTTTGCTTAAGATTTATTTAATAATAATGAGTTCTGAGGATACACACATAGTGGAAATCAAGCTTGTTTTAGAAGGTTGCTTGCTAGTCTACAAGTGATTGTTAGCACCGAGCACTAACAAATGCACCTGATACATTCACGATTCTTTTTTGACTAAGATGATTAACTTGTGATTCTCATTCCGTGACTGAATCGGTACAAAGGCTGAGTACTTGCTTGGTAATTGAATAAAATGCTATACTTACTAGAACATATATATAGTTTTTTTTTTTGATAAAAATATATATAGTTAGTTAGTACCCAACAAAAAGAACATAAAAAGGTAAAATTGGTTTTTGCTGTAGAAAAAAACAAAAAGGATAACACAAATCAGTAAAGACGCACGGAGTGTGAAAACCACTGCTTTGGACAAATGCCAGATTTATGCTGGTTTGGTTGGATGGCTAACATGCAGGTCATAATTTTCCATCTCTTCTTTATCCACAATGGGCCTGCTGGTTGAACGCGTATGTCTTTTATTTTTTTCTCCACATCACATCTCTTTTAAAATTAAATTAAAAAGGTATTTTGAATGCTAATAACATTTTTCTTTTTGCCATTTTTTAAAACCTCATCATAAATGTTAAAAGTTAAAACTGATTCACCAACATGATGTAACATGATTGATAGATAACTAAATCCCTTAAATATGTGGTCAGTGATTCGATTCTTAACTCATGCGTATGATCCTCCGATCGGAGGATACCCGGGTTCACAAAAAAAAAGTTAAAACTAATTCAAATTGGATTTTTTTTTCTTTTATCTAGGATTTCTTTCTCAATTTATCGGGTATAAGAATATAATTTACTGCAGTTCTGACTACTAATGAGTCTATTCATCATAAGTTTGCAAAATATTCTGACTTTGGTAACATCCTGTCTAGCTATAAAAACATCTTGGACACTAAACTTTCAAGTAAAGTTTACTGGGACACAGGTTAATATAGCAGCTTATTGCTTAACAGGGGATCTATGTGTAATGCTAGCTAGTCCCCAAATTCTTAATTTTACGCCTATTTATATTGCACAATTGTTGATTAATGAAATGCGTTAAGTTTGTTTTGCTAAAAAAAAAACTTCTAATAAAGAAATAAATTTCACTACTAAAACCGATCGAAAATGTAAATGGGAGACAAACTCATGGAAGATGCATGTCAATGGCTAACTTAGGCGGTGACTATGGGAGTGGGGCTCCATCAAATTAAAGATCAAAAAAAAAAAAAAAAAAAAAAGAAGAAGAGAGAAATAGGTTGATTGAAAACAGAGATGAAAAAAATAGCAAATAAGATATTGATTTAAGTATACAGAATAATGATTCTAAGGAGTTCAATGAACTACACAACAAAAAGTTGAAACTCTCCAAATGGATACTATAACTATGATACATGACAAGAATCGAGTTTTGTATAATGATCCATGTCATACAATATCATACAAAATCAAAGTTCAAAAATCTTATTTATACTAATAATAAATTCATAATCCTAATTAAATAAATAAATCAAAAAGCATTCCAAAAAAATCATTTTAGATACTTCAAATTATTTTAAGATATAAAAATATATTTTAGCACAATTAAAAGAAAAGGAGGAATTTATATAAGAAGTATCATGATGAGGGAGAGTTTATCCAAAAAGTGTTGATTGTAGTGAAAGTAAATTGTGTCCCAACATACTTTACTTTCATGATGAGAAGTTTGGATATGGAGTCATGATCAGGTTCATAGAGCCTCTACTATTTCCGTGAGCATGTTAGAAAGAAGGAAGAAAAATTGCCCAGATTTCAATTTCTTAGTATATCAACTTAAAGGGACGAAATTGAAGTACAAAGTTTAAAAAAAATATAAAAAATGTACAAAATTAAAAATACATAAAAAGTACTAGAACTGCTGTCAAGGCAAGAAATTGCTAACAACGGAGCTATGATGATAACTCATCACGTTACTACGAATACCGTTTCCAATAACACAATGAGCATTAGCATTGCCGCCACCAACGGACTTCGACTCCGTTTCGCCACCAACCGCCACTGCGACTTCTCCGGCGGGAACCGCAGGAAAATGGCCGCACTTCTTGCATCTGGCCACCGCGAGGAGTGCGCGGCACGATGGGCACGAAGAGTGCGACCCAAGCCAAGTATCTATGCACGCCACGTGGAACCCGTGGCCGCACTGCGGAAGCACCCGTACCTCGTCGCCGGCAACGAACTCCGCCAGGCAAATCGCGCATTCCGACGACGCCACCCACTTGTTCGGGTTGTCGTCGACGTAGGTGAATTTGGGGAGCGAATTGAGGACCTTCTTCTTCAGGCCCTTGTTGGCGAGGGCCTGTCTCGGCGAGTTACCGGAGGCGCCGGTGACGGATCCGCGGCGGAGCCAGGCGCACCGGACAACGGCGATGAGTCCCACCACGCAGATGAGGGCGCAGACGAGGGCGGCTAGGAGGACGACATAATCTGATTCCGCCGACGCGGCTGCGGCCGCCTCCATCGGCGGCGCCACGGTGGCGTTGGTGGTGGATTCGAGGATTCTAAGCGGGCGTGTCATGGAAGAATGTAGAAAGTATTTTGATAATTATTTGAGAGTCAGAAAGGGTTTGTTTGGGGTTTTGGAATTTGAATTTGGACACGTTTTGGAAAGTTAAATAATTGTGGTAGGTACTTATAGTTGAGGAAAGGGTTTGAGTTCGGTGATTCTGTTGGTGAAGGAGAAGAAGACTTGACTTAAAGAAGAAGTGTGTTTTTTCTAGGAGCAATAAAGTGGGGAAGTTGGCTACTTGTGCCTTGGCCCAAGCTGTACCGCGTTACTGTAATGTTATCAGGATCTACAGGATCAATTGTAGGACCACCAGAATAATCATAATAATTAGGGATATATTGCAAATATCCATATATTAAATTGTGATGGATGATTTAATTTAGAGTAAATATTCAATTTGGTCCCTGAAACTGTGAGGTCGTGTCAAGTTGGTCCCTTAAATTAACGAAATTTCAAAAAGGTCCCCGAAACTGTCAAACGTTAATCAAGTTAGTCCTTTCGTTAGTCAGGGTTGACTGACGTCGTTAACGGTGCTGAGCTGGCACGTTAAGTGCCCATATGGCCTCCATGTCATCCTGCCACGTCAGATGGTCACATACCCACTAATTTCAGGGACCAAATTGACACTAATGTTATTTTGGAATACCAACGCCTCCTCTTCTTCTTTCCCAACCTCTCTGCTTCATCTCTCTCTTTCTCTACTCTTCCTCTCGTACTCTCTCTCTCTCTCTCTCTCTCTCGCTGCTACTGCAACTCCCCAAAAGTTGAGCACATGAGCATAAACCAAGTAGAGCATAAACTTGAGTTGTCACAATTACCTTTTTAGCTTCATTATCAATCTGGTCGTCCACATCATTGGTAGTCACAGTTGCCTCACCACCATCAGCAGTTCAGCATCCTCTGCTGGAGGTTGAGCTTGTTCCTCTTCTGAAAGTGGCTCCTCGACATAGTCGTTTTCAAATGCATCGGGTGGAACCTAATAAATCCTAACTTGTCGCTTGGATGGATCCTTCACAAGAACATATTTCCCCTCTTCCAGTTTCATGCACAAGTCCACAATCGACTTCACAATTCCCCACATATTAGATGTGTTCAAATTGATTTGTGCCGCAAAGTCCTTGGGTTTATATCCAACCACAGACAAAATCACATGATTAAAATGGTCACGGGGATGAATCCTTGACAAATATCCCAACTTCATCATATCAGCACTCGCCAACAGAGCCTGAGCAGTCCATTTAGCCAACTTGTTTACATTGTTCTTTAATTCAGTGGCCAACACAGCACCCCTTTGAGTCTCCAACATCTGCCTCCAATCCACACCCGAATACTTAGGATCAAATTCATTCAAAGCATTCAAAGTAAGATACGAACTCTGCTTGTTCACATCAAGAACACTCTGCACTTCACGCCTTGCAACAAGATACATCTCATAATCTAGCTTCCACCTCCTATACCTATAAGCCACAAAAGCAACCTCTTCACCCTCATTGGCAAAAGGGTTGGGCTCATCAAAAGTGATTGTATTCCCATCCCTAATCAAAACATGCTACGAGAAATTATGGTTAATATAAGCTGCCTCAACGGTAAGCGAATGTGTAGAGTTTATATCATCCTTAGCCACAGGCAAGGGTTACGGCGAGGTCTCATGAACAAAAAGCAAATCTAGCTGCAACCTATCATGCTTATCAAAGAACAACTTGTTCCCAACACGCTGAACAACAACATCCCAAGAGTAAACGAACATGGGTGCGCACATGAGGGTGGAGAGGATTGTGTCGGTGGCGAAAACGGTGGCTTTATCCTCGTTGGCGAGCTTGTGAATAACAGGTTCATCGGTAGTGGTGACCTTGAAGCAGAGGGGTTGGGGAAGAAGAAGAGGAGGCGTTGGTATTTCAAAATAACATTAGTGTCAATTTCGTCCCGGAAATTAGTCGGTATGTCACCATCTAACGTGGCGGGATGACATGGAGGCCATATGGGCACTTAACGTGTCGGCTCAGCATCGTTAACAATATCAGTCAATCCTGACTAACTGAGGGACTAACTTGATTAACGTTTGACAGTTTCGGGGACCTTTTTGGAATTTCGTTAATTTGAGGGACTAACTTGACACAACCTCACAATTTCAGGAACCAAATTGGCTATTTACTCAGAAAAAAATATAAGGGAATGAAATTGAAATGTAAATCAAAACTTCAATAGTGTAAATGGGAAACAAGTAAGCATATCCCAAGACAATATAACGAAGAGAATTGCTCTACCATGATGGGGATGGAAGACAATCACGCCCCCAGTCGGAACTACAAGACAAAAAATTTCATCTGTTCATTTTTTTTTGGTAATATATCAAGGATCAAATTATTGGAATATGAGCAATTCTTTTTTTAAGGACCAAAGGCGTTTAATTATTATAATACACTTAATTAGTATAATTAGTATAAACTATTAATTAGTATAATTATATAATACTATTAGTATTATTATATAATGATAATATTTATAATTATAAAATTAGTATTTAATAATATAATTATAGTAATTATATAATTAATGATAGCATTTAATAATATAATTATGCATTAATAACATTAATATAATATTTTTTTCCCTTAATTACACTACATTAGTGATTTTAGATTATAATAATATTAATATAATTATATTATTAATAATTAATTAATATAATTATATAATGATAAAATTTATTAATAGAATTATATTAATTAATTAATAATCTAAATTTCTTTTTTTTAAAAAATTCTTTAACCCCAAAAACCTTTTTTTAAACTTTTTTTCACAAAAAACTGACGGACCAATAAGGATCCACGTGGCCAGTCGAAGCCAACGACGATCATCAAACCCACGCCACTCCACAAAAAAAAAACACAAGTCATCACGTGGCTCACTCTAGTGGAGTGGCGTCAGTTTGACTGGTGTCATTGACTTGCCACATGACAGGTCCTTATTGGTCGGTCGGTTTGACAATAATAGGGATTGGGGAATAAGTATGATGGTTTATGTGAATTAATTTTAGGACAAAACTTACATACAGTATCTTAGGTGCTTGTATACTGTTCTCCAATAAAATTCAGACACATGGCAAAATTTTTCATGAACCCTCAGTTACACCCCCCCATTAACACTTAACACCGTTCCCTATCTATCTCTTCCCAGTTCCCACGGTCCACACACTCTGCGCCGTCTTCCTCCTTTTTCGTTTTCTCCTTCTTTCCTTTTTCCTTTAATTTTTCTTCTTTAGTTAATTTTGTATATCTTCTTTTTGTTGTACCTGTTTTCCTCGCTTTCCTCCCACCCAAGATGGATCCTCCTACAGTAGCTGCAGGACATGGCGGAATCGACATCATCAGCGATCTTCCTCCTTCAACCAGCGCAATTGACCTTAGCAATGTTCCTCCAGCGATTAGCGAAATCTTCCCCAGCAATAAACATGCTCAAATAATCGCTCTTGCTGATTTAGATTCCAATAGTAAGGTTTTTCATTCTTTTATTTTTATGTTATGTTTGGTGGAGTTGGGTATAGATTTTTGTAAGCTTACACATTTTATTTTTTGCATTCTAAGTGTTTGATACAATTTTAGAAATATATCAGTTGACCCTTCTGGAATATAGGTATTGAAATATAACATTCTAAATAATAGTTTTGATAGTTTTTTTATTATTATTTTGATGAGCCAAAAATTGTAACCACCATCCCCTGCACACCTAGGCTCAATTGTCCTGAAAAGGCAACCAATCAAATACCAAAACAACAATTACCCAGGCCAGCAACCAGAACTGAAAACATGTCAGTTAACTAGAATTAAAATCCCACTGCAATGCACTAAGGCCCCACAGCAAAACAAAAGCAAAACACCATCAAGGCAAACACATGACCGCTGCACAAGGAAACAGCAACAGCAGCAGAGGAAATAAGAAGAATAGAATTCAGACTGGTTAGCTTTACATGCTTTCTTGTATCATTCATTTTGAGATTCATTTTCATTAAAAACTAATGGTATATATCATCCTGTTATATTAATTTAGGATTATGGAAATATAACATATTTATATGGATTGAGAGTTTGCTGTATTGTTCAGTTCATCATACATCAACGAGAGACTATCTATATTATTTGAATACTGATAGAGAAACATAAGCATATAAGCATGTCTTAATTTAATATATATTTTATTTATTATTAAATTGATAGGTAACATTGAGCATGAAGTGACCGAGGAAGATATAATCCCATATATCGGCATGGAGTTTGAGACACAAGATCACGCATACAGGTTTTATAATAACAAGTTATTATTTTTTATAGAGTGAAGAGAGGCTTTGTTTGTCTATTAAAAAAAATAGACTTTGGTTTGCTTTGGTTTAGTCCATTCCCGCCATGCCTACTTTGATTGCACTTCAGAAAGCATGTTTATTGAATAATTGATTTAATTGCTGCTGCAAAAAGTGATGTCCTTGTGCATCTCAATACAATGCTGTTTTTATGTTGTTCAAAACTTTCATGTGGATTGTTTAGTCAAGCATATATTTTCAATATCAGAGTCTTTTTATATGCTGATATGCTACTGTGAGGAATCTTGATGATGAGGACAGTTTTTTTCCTGATATTGATCCTATCATGGCTGAATTATGCTTTTTCTTTTACGTACAGAATGTGCCATTTTTAATGGGATGTCAAGTTCCAACAACAATTGATATAAATATGACTGAGGTTAGATAATTCATTATGCATTTTATTTTGTTATATATTTTTGTACTTATATACTAACTTTCTCTCTCTCAAACTCTTTTGTTTTGTTACTTGAAAACACAGGCAAATAATTTATCTCAAGATTGAAGTTGCTATATGACATTGAAGTGGAAATTCTAACAAGGTATCACATGGATTACATAATTTTTTATTGTAATTAGTTTTTATATTTGCCCATTTGGTATTCAATTGCATCTTGTATATAGAAAGCTAGCATTGTATCTGATTTGAGGTTGGATATTATATAATAATTCTATTGTAGCTCATAAGCTAGCATTGAAAGTCTAAATAAATCTATTGATTGATGGTAATTTTTTGGATTTTTGGAAGGAGTCATTGCTTTCACATTCCTTTTGCATTATTTACATTCTATTAGAATTTTGGTTGGTTATATTTCTGCACCAGATTAAGTTGATGCTTGGGTGGATAAATAAGACGACCTCAAAACAAGTGATGCATACTAGAAAATGCTCTAGTGTCATACATAAAACAAGTTTAGATGCAAAGATGTGTCTTATATAGGTCTGCATCCTCAGTCTGCCATTTCAAAAAGAGATGAATTGGACTCAAGTTGTCACATTATATAGAAGCTGAAAACTTTTTTTTTTTTGCTAACACAACTTTTAGACACTGGCAAGATTTCAAGCTCTCTTTGCAGCATAACCAGATTACAAATACAAGTAATAAATTATTCAAATGCTTTGCTTTACAATAGCCAAACCTCTGCAGCAATTACAAAACCAACATCCTAGGTAACCAAGTCATATTTGCTACACTATGTATCAGGCTCCGACCAACAGTACCCGTAAGCAAGATCCCAAGTAAACTCTAAGATCCCAAACTGTCAGCACCTGACGAACACCTTTTGTCATCCAACTCTTTAGCATTGTATATATTATTCTCATTCTCATGTGAATTATCTGACAAACTTGGTGTATCATACAGAAAGATAGAACTTGAGTCTCTTGGAATCATATACTCCTGGAGGAAGTATGTCCCATCCCCTATAAGTGAATTATCTGGCACAAAAAGCTAAGTCCATTGGTCTGAAGTAAATGAACAGTGAAATTACATTTTCAAATTGACATAAAATTTAAAGTACTAAAAAGTTTACATGATACTTGTGCTGTCACTGGTGCAAACTTGTCATCCTCAAGTGCCGTAGAGATTCTATTTATGAGACTACTTTTCCCAGATCCTCTTGGACCTGCCAATATGAGGCATGTTGTCCTTGGTACATCATAACCACATGCCTTCTCGGTCAATGCTCCAGGGATATAGCTGTGACAAACAAACCATTAAATATGGCATAATCCATATGAAAACTTTTGAGGTTTCACATCACACAATAAACTTCCTTTTGGTCTGCAACTCCACATATGCTCTCACACAAGCATGTAAACATTGAATGAAACATAGAAGATAAGGATAAGAAAGAAGAGGCAGAGGCCTGCATTCATGGAAAGTAGTGGGAAGCACAAAATGAAGCACCGAGTGTTTCAAGGCATTTCATTCAACCAAATAGCAGCAGAGAACAAATACCAAGGGTTCTATTTGTTGAAGATCCCCCAAATAGCTAAACGGAATGCAAAGTGTAGAACATTATATATAGCTAAAATCCAAGGGAAATGAAAAAACAGATCCTAAATTGGGAGTCTTTCTTCTTACAAATTTTCAATCTTTTTCGTGTGAGTCAGCTAATCATCCAGTCCCCGGGATCAATTCATTTCTTCTCCAATGGATTGTTGTTGAAGAACAGAGCCACATGGAGACACCACGAACATGTGATGGGCGTCAGCCCTTGGGGTTATACAGGGGAATCTAATTTGGGGAAGAAGCAAAGTGATGAAAATGCGTGTTTGAGGGTATGGAGCCTGCGAAGGTGAGAAAAGAGGAGATGGCGGAGGAAAAGGAAGAAACGTGATAAAGATAGGGAACGGTGTGTTAAGTGTTAATGGTGGGTGTAAGTGTAACTCACGGTTCATGGAAACTTTTACCACTTCCTGCCCAAGCTTTTGGCATTAGCACTGAATACTGAATATGTAGTTAACTAACTTTAATTTAGAATACCTACTAATTTTATTAGCAGCTAATTTAGTAGCAAAAATAAAAAAATCTTCTTGTGATTGACTTACCATATCTTTAACTCAATCATTTTAAAATTTCAAATCTTATCATTAATGTTATAGATTTATATAACAAATAGGAAAGTCAATGCCAAGTTTCAAATCATCAAATCTTGATCATTGATTGACTTATCATTACTCTAACTAAATCAATCTTTAACATTTTGATGGATCTTAGGTTAAAATTTGTAGGTTTTTTTAATTAACTATCTTCATATCAAATCTTTTCATTAATGTTATAGATTTATATAACAAATCTTTCTTCCCACCACATATCATATCTTTAATTAAACCACTTTGAGATATTGGTAGATTTTTCTACTTCAAGTTTTGATTTAATTTTCAAGCTAAGTTTCCACTTATATTAAGGACTCTTCATTCATCTTTTTCACACACCAAAAACTTACTTGCTTTCACTCTCATAACTCCATTCCTTCTTTTCTTTCACAAGTCATCCTCCTTGCTCTGCTACTATGGGAGACAAGAAGAAATCGCTGAAGGAATTATGGGCAATAGTGAGGAATTATGGAGAGCCATGTGAGAGGATTTCTTCCAAACCCTTTAGGCCTTGCAGCTTGCATGTGATTGTGTCAACACTTGAACCACGCTTTTACACTGAACAAGAACTGCTGCAACTCAACAATTTCCGCAACCAGGAAACCACAAACCATGATTTGATTAAGAAAAGGAGCCGTCGAAATGAAGAGACACCTGAAGATGAAATGGTCAAGCAAGTCACTAAGAAGTCAAGAAAGATGATTGTGTCAAATAATGTTGCACCACCATTGCCGCACCAAGACTTTCCTATTGCATTCATGAACCGGGTTACAGAGTTGAATGGTATGCGATGTCAAATTTCTCATGGACAAGACACTTTTCAATTCGGGATATATGTAGAAATAACAATCGTCTTTCCATGCCGAAAAATGATATAATGTGTGATTTTCTCACGAAAGATGAGAAGAAAATGTTATGTAAAAGAGGCTCCAATGGACTGGCTTCTTGGTGTGGAAGTAACTCTATTGGATCCATGTCTTCGTGAGTACACTTTAGACTTGAAGAGGTGGGAGATGAACACGATAGTCTACAATCTAACAAAAGATTGGAAAAACGTTGTAGCTGATAATAAGTTACAACAAGGTCAAGAATTCAAAATATGGTCTTTTAGAGTTGATAAAATGCTATATTTTCTATTGAATAAAGTGTGAAACTTAGTTGAAATGTAGAAACATTCTACTCTCTTTTACTCTTTTTTTCCCCCGTTGAATGTATAAGGATTTTCATTGAAGGAATGTTTGCTATCGATTCATTATATCAATGTCACTTCTATTGTATTGAATGTTTATTAAATATCTTCCTTTCCAATGCCGGCAAGTATTTCATTAACAAGAATGTACAAAACTGACTCTATTAGTTTAAACATACCAATATCTAGAAAGTTCTAAAAAAAGGGTAAAGGGTATATGTAAACAAACAAAAAACGGTGGAATCGAGTAACTTAAGGTATTGCATGATTCTTTACAAGGGATCAGGCTTGACAAATGTCAAGCCACCTTCATTGTTGGTTTCTCCCACATGGTGGAGTTCATTTTCTTTTGGTTCTTGCTCATCATGATCCACTCTTACAATTAAGTTTGATGTTGGAGATGTGGGAGACAATTCAATATCGATTGGTAATCGTCTTGATCGTTCGCATAGGTTGGCACGCTGCGCAGGTTGAGTGACCAGTAGTTAGGAAACGGTGCAGTGTGGGTCCAGAGGAGTGCATTCTAGAACCAATGGTGCTTCCATCCACAGTTCGCACACTTGACTTCCCTAGTTTCAGTCCCTGCTTCTTTTTCGCACCCATGTGCCATTTCTTTAATGCCTTGGATGTTTGTTCATCAAATATTGCTTTTTTCATTCTTGAGCCCATATGCAAGTGTTTACCATCATTGTAGTCATTTAGTCCATCTTGAAATCACAAGAACTTGCAAATATGAATGATGGTAAATGAGGTTATAAATTATAATCATGAAAATCAAATTTTGTAATATACCATCTGAATGGTTTGCTTAATCCAGCTTATAAATAAATACTAAGGAGGGTTTAATCATAATGTCTCAAGAGAATTCAGTCTTTCTTTTCTTTAAAAATTGTAACCGCCATATGTTGTTCTTTTTGGATAAACAATACATCTTTATTATTGGTCTCGGTTAAGTTCATTCCTACCAAAAGAATTCTTCAATCAAAGCAAATCTTGCATGGGAACATGTCTTAGGAAACCATAGAAAATCAGGAAACAGAAAAATGTAGTACCTGAGTTACAAGAGCATATAATGGAAGAGTAATGTAGCTGCAAAGGCATAGCACCCCAACCCTTCAAAGAACATGAGAATTCACCAGATTAGTTTATGCTATTGTGGGATGATTCAATGTTACTAATGGTTGGTACATCTACACCCCTCCCCCGGTTTCTATTGTTTTCAAAACCAAAGATAGCCTCTCATCTACATACTCCACATATAAAGGCACCAGTTAATTTGAAGTATGAAATTAATATTTAGGCATGCCATGCCAATTTATGCAGAAGAGAATTTTATATCTAACAGTTACCCTAAAGCTACTTTCACTATTGCAAGCTCGTAGTCAGCATGAAAACAGTTTATCAGCCCAAAAGAATACTGCAAACAGAGAAATGTTAATTTATTATTCAGCCATTTGCCATAATTTTACAATGACAACAAAAAGATATTATTCAAGATTAACAAGATTAAGGTGTAAAGATGGTCCTGTACCCATATCCACAAGAAATATGTTATTTGGAATGCATTCTGCAAATACAATAAAATCAGTTAGTTGCTAACTTTAATAAATCTAACATTAAAAACTTTCTCAAAGAATATTCCTCACTGGTACAAACTAGAAAGGTAAATATCTTAAATTATATCCAGTGAATTAGAATATGTACACTCAAGTGACCACAAAAAATATTTGCTTTTAAGTTGTATATCAGAAGAATAAAATTTGTATTATTATACAGAAGCTATGAAGCACCAACTAGCGTGCCACACTCGTACGACACGTGTCTAAAATTCCTTATCAGGTGTCAAATTTGAAAACTATTTTTTTGTTGGCACGGACGTGGCTCGGATACTTAACCAACACTTCTATGTGGCTGGACACCTAGAGGGCACACAAAATTTTATAATGATGTGTCTTTTTTTTTTGTGAGACTCATTATCACAAAAAAAAAAAAAAAATCTTTAACAAAATATTTTTAGTTGATAAATATATAAATCTTGGTTTTCAATTTAGATCTTTCATAATGATACCTATATTTAATTTTATTTTATTTGACACACAAATATTATATATATATATATATATATTGACATGTCGCAGTGTCCTATATTTTGGACCGTGTCGTTTCCGGTGTCCGTGTCAGTGTATGTGCTTCATAGCAAAGAAGATTTTTCAAGGTAAATATGTTATTTTCTGCATCTTGGATGCATCATTAGTTTTTATATCATTAGCAATATTCATTTGCCTCAAGGTTAAGGCATTTTCAACTTCAAATCTTAATAGTTATATATGGTTTGTCCGTTCCATGTAATAAAACATTTATTTTAGATTCTGCTAAAAGGAAAACACATTGAATACCTGGAACAAGGCAAAATGGATAAGATGAAGAACTAACTGAGGCCGACCAAACCAAAAATATTTATCTGAGCCTTGAACAAGAGGTATCCCTTGAACAACTGCATGTCTTTCTGTGATTTCAATAGCCATATTTGCCAATGTGGCTTGAAGTTTTGTTCCAACAACCAAAATAATCTGAAACCAAATAAATGGTTTATTGTATATCTCAACCAATCTGCAAATTTTATACAGAGAATATAATACTTACAACAACAGGAATTAAGGATGCCTAAAACATCGCATGCCATCCTGGGAATTATATAGGATTAACCAACTGTCAATCTTTAATTGAATATTCAACCGCAAAAATTGTAAATTCATAGGAGTCTACCAAGAAAATAGTTGCTTACCATTGACATTTAGGAGCAGAAAAACAACAAACGACGCCCAGAGGACTGGACTGTCAACAACATAGTGCACCAGAGTGAATACGCATTTCAAACAAGTTATAATAGGAAAAGCCAACCATAATATAATGCTATTAATACATTAAAAGAATATTACCTGACTCCCACAACTAGCTTGAAGTTATCCTCCAAAGATCTTTTGATATACTTTTGGAAGTTAAATTTACTCCCAGGAGCCAGGTGGGCCTACACATAATGCCTTGTAAAAAAAGGAAGGTGAATCTAACAATAAAAGAACATTTCTTATGGAGTAGGACTCACAGCGATAAACCCATTGCGCAAAGTCAGGTAGTCAGGCTTACCCACAGACCTATAAAACTGTCCAAAGAAGAAGCCCTGAAATTGGCAAAAATGGAAGAGAAGGTACAACATCACTTTCAAAAGAGCATAACAAATTGAACTAATAAAACAGCAGCCATTTGATCATTAATGAAATAAAAAAATTGCAACAGTGGACCAACTCAGTATTTTTCCTCACTGCCCAATTTAACCGTGTACCTAAAACATTGCCACTACAAAATACTGCCGTTCTTTTTCTTTGACAAAATTTACATGTCTACTATGGTTCCAACAAAAACCAAAGGCACTTGTGCCTCTAACTTGTTGATTAAATCAAATCCTCTATCACAAGCAAATAAAGGTGAAAATATAGCAGATTAGTAAAATAGGTTCAAGTGTCTTACAATATAAAAGAAGACTAGATATCTTGTCCAAAAAGTGGTATGAGCTCTCACAAATGATGTTTCATGAGTAAGCCGGAATCTTGAAGGATCTGCACACATAAAGGCATGAGATTGCATGTAGCAGCATTTCAATGTAAAGTTGGCAAACTTATTCGCAAAACTGTGGAACTAGTAGTTTTTACACTTCAAGAAGAAAAACACTGGAACACATCATACCATTGGCAAACTCATACCCAGGAGATGAAGTCTTCTCCTCCCATGCCTTCCATCCACGTATCTGCAGAAAAGAAAACATGGATCATCTTACTAAATTTCCGCCGTGAAAAATTAATGAAAAGAGAAAAAAGCGCATGATTTTTAGGTATTTGCATTTTCAAATTGTGCACGTTTTCACTTTTTATTCATTTTCCACAAAGGAATTTCGTCATAAGCCACGCAAGACCACTAACGGGCCAAGTAGGATGGTTAATGGGACAAGTAGGCAAGTAAATGGAAGTCGGAACTAAATCTTGGGACTAATGTGTCCCGCGTTTCAAAATTTGAGGGACTAAATGATTAATTTATTTATTTTCAGGGACTAAAAGTGGGTCCCCGAAATTTTTCAAGGACCAATTTGGGCCTTCACTCTAAAAATATGGTTGCTCTAGAATTTTATTCACAATGATATAGTCAAACACCTAACCATAGTGAGATCCGGCAGAGCAAATGCTCAGGTTAAATCCCCTATCCTTGACCATCGTTATGGCAAGTGGCCATATCTCAAGACTTATATCATCAGATGCAAATTCTTTACAAACTAAATCCTACTTCTTTGATATATGATAATTTCTCATTGGGCACTACCAATCAAGGTTTTCTTTCAGCTTCCCCATGGGGAAGTCAATGTACCTTAATTTGGTCTTGGTTTAATTAAGGTTATTATTATATTGTCTCATTCAGTGTTTTCAGCCTATCAACAATTGCATCTACTATGTTCTGATTCCCTCTTATACTAGCACTAACACCCAATTATAATGGGATAGTGATAGAGAATTTAGCTAATATACCTTTAACTAAATCTACTAACTTATTTTCTTTTTTTCATAGAAGAAATAGCAAAATTATAAAGCAGCAACAGAAGTTACAAACATCAAGTGAGACTGTCCCCATTTAAGACTATTATTTCCTAGAGTATAGACACTTCAATAGAAACACAACTGGATTTAGTTCATCATCTGTGTTTGAAATGAACTCATTACCTAAAGAGTAAAGTGTAAAGACATAGCCTAGTGACCATAAATATATAAATCTTCAATACCTAATGCTTCCAAAGCAAGAAGTCATTAAGGTGTGCCCCAATCAGTATCCTTAAAATGCACAGATATGAAAAAGTAACCAAGTATTCAACCAGAAAAGAAAAAAAAATGAAGATAAAAGCAGACCTTTAATCTCCCAAGAAGCATTGTGACAGCATTGTATAGCACATGAAGGATAGCTAAGAAAAATATGAGAATGTGTAACTGGTGCAATCCATTGCCAGATAGAAGTGGCTCATGTCCCTAGAACCAACAAAAATTAGATAAGGAAACATTGATAGAAGAGAAAAAATTGCAAGTACAGTCATGCAGCAAAAAGCAAAAGAAGTTTTAGATATTCTGCTGGCAGAAATAGGAAAAATCAAATTGTCCATATCATAAAAGAGAAGAGATGGAATCATGGAAATCATAGAGGATTTGAATTGAAACCTAACAAAAAATGGGACTATACCATTGTTAGTCAGTGTGAAATACTCGAAATATATTATTTTCTGAAAGCATGCATATATTAATTGCTATTTAAAAATTAGCAGACAGACAATTGTTTTCACTTAGCAAAATCTACATCAGAAGAAGGTGCTTTAAATGAGACAAATCTTAAATATGTCTGACAATGTGCCATAACATAACATGACTAAGCCAACGAAAGTTGGTCCAGTTGGTAAGGATAAGGTTTATAGCCCACAAGGTCGTGAGTTCGAATCACACTACCGAAGTGAGGACCTCGTTGGTGGGTAATTTGTAAGTACCTCTCGTAAGCGCTCTTTGAGCCGTGAGGGCCTGCCCACGACCACGATGAGTCCCCCGAGACCCAACTCACCTAAATTTTCATTTACCAAAAAAAAATAAAAATAACATGACTAAAAAACTTTTGTTTGCTTTCTCAAAGATAAACCTAAAAAGTGTAGTGTTATGAAAAATTATCACAATCAAATACTTGTGTGTTTAGCTATGAGGAAAACTGTACGACCCTTTTCATAAAGTGTTGGATCAAGCGCTTAGTACTAGGCCAAGAGAGCTAATGGCAGGGGTGCAACTTTATTTCCTTAAAGTTTTTCAATAAACCACATCACACATTATGGGGCTGCACTTATTACAGGCATCATGGGCCAACGCGTTTAGCCCATCGATTCCTAAGGGAAACACTAACCAAATAAAGCCAACAATATACTCTCCCCACCCCACCCCAATGTCACCCAAGGGATTTGAATCCACGACCTTGCTTTGATGCGACTTGTTGGATCAAGCACTTCCACTAGACTAAAGCTATAGCTGATGGTAAGGGTGCAACTTTATTTCCTTACAGTTTTTTTTATTACTGCATCAAGCATTTAGGGACTACATCTATTACAAGTGCCATGGACCGAGATGTTAAGCACATTTAATACTAAGGGAGATGCTGAGCAAATAAAGTCAACAAAAAGAATAAAGAATAGATGTTAGAGAAACTACTTAGGTTTCATTTACAAATAAAAACTAAGCAGAGAGACCTAGTTACCTCCTTGCATTGGTAAGGGGTAGCATCATCTGATAAATATCTGCGTTCGTAAGAGAGAAGTTTCCTATGATATTCCTCTTCACTACTTGATGCATCATCGATACCTTTATAATTATATGGACATGGTAACAGTTTGTCTGCAACATTGGCAGGAATACATACTCTGACAATGTAAGTCTGCCCGAAAGTCAAAAGCAGAGAAATGAAACCTAGAATCATCATCTCTGCAAAAACAAATTTAACAAACAGAAAAACATGTGAGACATAATTTTTAATCCACATAAATGTGAAAAAGAGACAAAGACAGTAAAAGAATATTAACTCAAGTGTCAAATTGGTTTGGCTCCAGGAGATAAGCATCATAAGTTCATAACAATTAATCCTTTGGCTAAATTCTTACCAGCTTCGACTTTTTCCAGAGCTTCAAGCAGAGCCTTCTTGTGCCTAAGATGGAGCCACTGAGAAAATTTCATTAGGTAAGAGAGAGAATACACATGAAAATCACAACAAAAAAAAAATCATCATATCATCAAGCAAGATCTTATAGTCCCCAACCAAGCAGAACAACCCTTCAAATATTATGCCAGAATTTCAACAACAATAAGCACCAAGCCTTATTCATTCCACAAGATAGGGGTTCCAAAATTAAAAAAATAAAGAAACTCCAATAACTTAAACTAATCTTTATTATTAAATTATCTCAAAATTTTCCACTAGAGTCTGAAGTTCAAAACAAAATGATAAAAACAGACAATGCACATTACATTACAGCAAAACCATAGAAATCTGCATGTACAACCCAAAAAAGGGAAAAAAGACAATTGCTTTGAGACCAAATCAAACTAAATGGAACAAAAATAGATGATCAAAATTCAAAACCCAGCTTCTGTACTTCTGAGCCAAATCAAGAGTGAGAAGAATAGTCACAACCCTTACGTTTTCATCATTGGATTGAAGAGAAAGATAAAAGCCCAAGTAGAAGTAGCAGTTAACTACATTGTCAAACGCTCAAGCAGTTATATAATGATAAAAAAAATTCCCAAAAAAAATAAAATAAAAAGCAAAAACAAAATATGTTTACCGTTCCCACTTTGTGAAGACCCTTCTCCAAAGTTATGGAAATCAAGATGAAAACAGTGCAAACACAAGCAACAGCCCATGTTGGTGTCTGATCAAGTTCTCTGGAACTGTTACTGCTCTCACTTGAAGAAGCCATTGCCAAATCTCCATAGCAGAGCCAAGAAACCAAACAAAAAGACAGCTTTTTGTACTTTGAGGCAGACATTGATGGAAAATAGAAAACCACCCACAATTCACAATGGAACACTCAAAAGAAAAAAACACAGAGTGGAAAAATAAACTGAAAAAAAAAAATTTGGGTTCTTAGAAACAGATTCCAAGCTTATAAAAATTATTTGGGTAAAGAATAAGACAAAGATAACAAATTTTCTGATCAGGGTTGGTTAAAGCGCGTGCATTTATTGTTGGTATAAGTGGATTATCAGAGGCGGAAGATATAGGTTCTAGCTTTTGGTGGTTGCAGGGGATGGCTTGAATTTGAATGCACTAATGCAGTACCAAAGGACAAAGGTTGGAGAGGAGAAGCATTTTTTAAAAAGTGAAGAAAAAAAAAATCCAATTTTATATTTTAAAAAGTGAAGAAAAACCCAATAGAAACCACACTGAGAGAGAGGAGAAAAAATGTAAAGTTGAATATGCAATTCACTAAATGAGAAGAATCATACAAGTTTGATATATATACCTGGATGGATACACAATCACCAACACTTTGACACTTTAGCTGAAGCCTAACCACCTGTAACTAATCCAACTTCTCTTTGACTAATTACAATTAACTCATAACTAATCATAACAGAATCTGAACTAATCACAACCTCTGGACAAACCAGCTAACTACTTGCCTCATCAACCTCATACATTGTATTATATTGAACATTGTTACATAATTTATGTGACTCCATCACTCAAAACTAACAATGCTATTAGCATAGTTTAGAGCAAGGGTAAAGTTTCCAATGCCGGGAGGTATTTCATTAACAAGAATGTACAAAACTAACTCTATTAGTTTAAACATACCAATATCTAGAAAGTTCTAAAAAAAGGGTAAAAGGTATATGTAAACAAACAAAAAATGGTGGAATAGAGTAACTTAAGGTATTGCATGATTCTTTACAAGGGATCAGGCTTGACAAATGTCAAGCCACCTTCAATGTTGGTTTCTCCCACATGGTGGAGTTCATTTGCTTTTGGTTCTTGCTCATCATGATCCACTCTTACAATTAAGTTTGATGTTGGAGATGTGGGAGACAATTGAATATCAGATTGGTAATCGTCTTGATCGTCCGCATAGGTTGGCACGGTGCGAGTTGAGTGACCAGTCGTTAGGAAACGGTGTAGTGTGGGTCCAGAGGAGTGCATTCTAGAACCAATGGTGCTTCCATCCACAGTTCGCACACTGGACTTCCCTAGTTTCAGTCCCTGCTTCTTTTTCGCACCCATGTGCCATTTCTTTAATGCCTTGGATGTTTGTTCATCAAATATTGCTTTTTTCATTCTTGAGCCCATCTGCAAGTGTTTACCATCATTGTAGTCATTTAGTCCACCTTGAAATCTCAAGAACTTCAAAATATGAATGATGGTAAATGAGGTTATAATCATGAAAATCAAATTTTGTAATATACCATCTGAATGGTTTGATTAATCCAGCTTATAAATAAATACTAAGGAGGGTTTAATCATAATGTCTCAAGAGAATTCAGTCTTTCTTTTCTTTAAAAATTGTAACCCCCATATGTTGTTCTTTTTGGATAAACAATACATTTGTATTATTGGTCTCGGTTAAGTTCATTCCTACCAAAAGAATTCTTCAATCATAGCAAATCTTGAATGGGAACATGTCTTAGGAAACCATAGAAAATCAGGAAACAGAAAAATGTAGTACCTGAGTTACAAGAGCATATAATGGAAGAGTAATGTAGCTGCAAAGGCATAGCACCCCAACCCTTCAAAGAACATGAGAATTCACCAGATTAGTTTATGCTATTGTGGGATGATTCAATGATACTAATGGTTGGTACATCTACACCCCTCCCCCGGTTTCTATTGTTTTCAAAACCAAAGATAGCCTCAACCAACTACATACTCCACATATAAAGGCACCAGTTAATGTGAAGTATGAAATTAATATTTAGGCATGCCATGCCAATTTACGGCAGAAGAGAATTTTAGATCTAACACTTAGTCATGAATAAAACCAACACAGCAGCAATATTTGATTTGTCATTAAATCATGATAGATCTAAAAATGATCATAATTTCATATACTTTTTAAACGGTGCATCGGGAGCTGCAAATCAACATTGCATTGTCTTTCTCTCCCGTTTTTTAGCCTAGTTAAGTTCTTACAATAAGGCATTAAATCATTCAAATAGCAGTTATAGAACAAAACAAGAACATGGAACAAATACAGTTCTTAGCTTGTAGAAAACAATTATGTTTGTGTCACATAAAGCTTCGTTGAACTTATGAGTTCATTAAAGCCGCCGAGATGATAAAAGTGCAGCAAAATAAAGATATCTGAATAAAGATAATAACAATGTGAGAAATACGATTGCAGAACAGGTATTCTCTTTCTGAAGGAAGCTTGAAGAAGATTGTCAAGATGATTTAGGTTTTTCTAAGTATTAACATACAATCAGAATGAACTCTTGTAGTGAATTTGATTAATGATTCAAACATAATGAACTCTGATTTCTCAAATATGATTAAACCAATTTTGTTTGCAACATCTCAATACAATATTTAAAAAGAGACTCATAAAAGGGAACATGAACCAACTCAGAATTTCATTAAAAGGAATAAGTAAAAAAAAAAAAAACCAGAATCAATGACATTCAGGCTTTCCATCAAACAGATAGAGTGCAACAAAGTATAACATCATGAATATCATAATGTAACAGATTAACTCACAGAGATTGAATCGTTATTACAAATCCATGTTTTACCATACACATTCAGCCACAAGAAAACGATAAAAGAAATCAATGAGGAATGAAATTCGAATCATACAGAATTGACGCCTAATGGAGGTTGTATCGACCTTGCGTCTCGTCTTTCATAATCAATATTCACTGGAGATCCCCAAATAGCTAAACGGAATGCAAAGTGTAGAACATTATATATAGCTAAAATCCAAGGGAAATGAAAAAACAGATCCTAACTTACAAATTTTCAATCTTTTTCGTGTGAGTCAGCTAATCATCCAGTCCCCAGGATCAATTCATTTCTTCTCCAATGGATTGTTGTTGAAGAACAGAGCCACATGGAGACACCACGAACATGTGATGGGCGTCAGCCCTTGGGGTTATACAGGGGAATCTAATTTGGGGAAGAAGCAAAGTGATGAAAATGAGTGTTTGAGGGTATGGAGCCTGCGAAGGTGAGAAAAGAGGAGATGGCGGAGGAAAAGGAAGAAAGAGGAACTCACGGTGTGTTAAGTGTTAATGGTGGGTGTAAGTGTAACTCACGGTTCATGGAAACTTTTACCACTTCCTGCCCAAGCTTTTGGCATTAGCACTGAATACTGAATATGTAGTTAACTAACTTTAATTTAGAATACCTACTAATTTTATTAGCAGCTAATTTAGTAGCAAAAATAAAAAAATCTTCTTGTGATTGACTTACCATATCTTTAACTCAATCATTTTAAAATTTCAAATCTTATCATTAATGTTATAGATTTATATAACAAATAGGAAAGTCAATGCCAAGTTTCAAATCATCAAATCTTGATCATTGATTGACTTATCATTACTCTAACTAAATCAATCTTTAACATTTTGATGGATCTTAGGTTAAAATTTGTAGGTTTTTTTAATTAACTATCTT
Source organism: Sophora flavescens (assembly GCA_030762895.1). Taxonomy (NCBI): domain Eukaryota; kingdom Viridiplantae; phylum Streptophyta; class Magnoliopsida; order Fabales; family Fabaceae; genus Sophora; species Sophora flavescens. The sequence goes on from CM061064.1 coordinate 151,839,131, forward strand.
CATATCAAATCTTTTCATTAATGTTATAGATTTATATAACAAATCTTTCTTCCCACCACATATCATATCTTTAATTAAACCACTTTGAGATATTGGTAGATTTTTCTACTTCAAGTTTTGACTTAATTTTCAAGCTAAGTTTCCACTTATATTAAGTACTCTTCATTCATCTTTTTCACACACCAAAAACTTACTTGCTCTCACTCTCATAACTCCATTCCTTCTTTTCTTTCACAAGTCATCCTCCTTGCTCTGCTACTATGGGAGACAAGAAGAAATCGCTGAAGGAATTATGGGCAATAGTGAGGAATTATGGAGAGCCATGTGAGAGGATTTCTTCCAAACCCTTTAGGCCTTGCAGCTTGCATGTGATTGTGTCAACACTTGAACCACGCTTTTACACTGAACAAGAACTGCTGCAACTCAACCATTTCCGCAACCAGGAAACTACAAACCATGATTTGATTAAGAAAAGGAGCCGTCAAGATGAAGAGACACCTGAAGATGAAATGGTCAAGCAATTCAATAAGAAGTCAAGAAAGATGATTGTGTCAAATAATGTTGCACCACCATTGCCACACCAAGACTTTCCTATTGCATTCATGAACCAAGGTTCTGAGTTGAATGGTACTGATGTCAAATTTCTCATGGACAAGACACTTTTCAATTCAGATATATGTAGAAATAACAATCGTCTTTCCATGCCGAAAAATGATATAATGTGTGATTTTCTCACGAAAGATGAGAAGAAAATGTTATGTAAAAGAGGCTCCAATGGACGGCTTCTTGGTGTGGAAGTAACTCTATTGGATCCATGTCTTCGTGAGTACACTTTAGACTTGAAGAGGTGGGAGATGAACACGATAGTCTACAATCTAACAAAAGATTGGAAAAACGTTGTAGCTGATAATAAGTTACAACAAGGTCAAGAATTCAAAATATGGTCTTTTAGAGTTGATAAAATGCTATATTTTCTATTGAATAAAGTGTGAAACTTAGTTGAAATGTAGAAACATTCTATTCTCTTTTACTTTTTTTTCCCCGTTGAATGTATAAGGATTTTCATTGAAGGAATGTTTGCTATCGATTCATTATATCAATGTCACTTCTATTGTATTGAATGTTTATTAAATATCTTCCTTTTTATTTTAATTTTACTGCTTTATAACAGTATAAATTATAAATTTATTACGGTTATCCATTATGTGCATTTTATATTACCACATTTTAAAACAACCCTAGCATAAATGATTTATCAAAAAAAATTACAAGAATATAACAATGTAAATCCCGCCTGCATTTTCTAATTGATATCACGAGGCATGAAAAAATATCCGAGATCGTATTTGATTTATAATGGGATGGTAGGTAATGAAAGAGTTTTTTTTTTTAAAAAAATAACCAAATCGATAATATATGAAAGCCATATGTCAAATATGTTACCAAGGATATCATTGAGAGCCCTGACCCTCTTCTTGACCTCCTTATGCAGGATGATTTGAAAGGGTCTTGTAACCTGACTTTGTCTAAGTTATTTTCCCTTAATATCAAAAAAAAAAAAAGAAGATACAAAAATAATCTTAAATAAACCATGGATTTAGCAACATTTGAACTGGTGCAATCAAGCATGAGGTGCGTCTCAAACTCAAAAAGGTACTGCTTGCAATTGATCCATTAATCCTCAAACGATCGGAGAGGATGGAAGGAGTGATGAACTTGTACTTGGGTGCCTTAGAGAGGAGCTTGTCATAGGTACATTGACAATGCATATTACTTTTTTTTTTTGGTGAGTTACAGATAAGGAAAAAAAACAAGAACCAACAAAAACAACAAAACCTAGTCAATGCATATTACTTTATTTCTTAATGAAATGCAAATGAAAGTGGATATATAATTATACAAACTAGTTCAAATGTGAAAACACATAGGATTTATTTACAATGGCATTTAAAAATACATCATTTATTGATTAATACATTATTAAAAATATTTGACTTTCATAATAAATATCTTAAAAATCACATATGGGGATGGTGTTGATTGGTTAACAATATACAAAACTTTACACAGGTGGTATATCAAAGTTAAACTCAAACTTATTTGTGGAATATGGTTGATAAAAAAACTATATATTTTAGATGTTTAATTTTGATATACCATTAGGTTGTGTTTGATTTGCAAAAAATCGAGGGGCTAGACAGCACAAAATTTTTTATTCCCTGTTTGATTGGAAGAGTGGTAATGGGACAGGACAAAAAATGGAGTAAGGGACTGGACAAAAACCCAAAATTTTACCCTACACCAAACCATGAGACAACTTTTTGTCCCCTGGACAAACTACCCAAAAGACAAAATTATCCCCTCTCCTCTCCCCCTCACTCCCTCTCTCCCCCCCTTTCTCCCTCTTCCCTCTCTCTCCTCTCTCTTATATATATATATATATATATATATATATATATATATAATATCAAATGTTACTATATTTTTATAAAATTATATTATTATATAAATAATGTTATATATTATATTTATAAATATAATATCTTAACATATAATATTATATAATATATAATATTATAACATATAATGTTATATTACACCTAAATATATATTATCACAAAGTGTATTGCAGTAAATTTAACATTATTTTGTTTGTTATGTCCATTGTTCATCAAACATCATACAAGACAAAAAGTTGTCCAATAACTTGCAGGTTTGTCCTGTGATATTCTTCTTGTCCTGTACCTAAATGTGAATCAAACGCACCCTTAGTGTAAAAAATTTAAACTATCAATAAATCACAAATATCATGTAAGTGACTAAGATAATTATGATAAAAGTCAAATAAAATTTTTTTAAACAGAAAAGTCAAGCATTTTTAGTGAATAATATTAAATTAGAGTATATATATACTTTTAAGAATAGTTAAATCTCATTCGCTATTAGCAAAGCCTGTTGATCCAAGCAGTAAGAAACTAAGGAATTTGGTCTCCCTTAAGACAAGTTTCAAGTCGGAGTCTTATAAATGAATACAAAATATGTTGGGAGAGCTTTGACCCCTAAAATGCATCTTTCCAACTCAACTTGGATTAATCAGGGTGTAATATGATTTCCGAACACTGAGGATGTCAAACTAAAAAATCTCTTACGCTACTTTTATTTATTGAATGACAAATGTCATTCTTAATTACTTTTTTAATATTTAAGTTTAACTTTAAATTTTAGAATTATACATATATTTTTTTATATTTAAATATTTTCATTTTTAAAATTTAAATTATACTTGTTAATTATGTATATATAATTTATAATTTTAATTACTTTTTAAATAAATTTATTTATTTATTTATCTTCCAAATTTAAAAATACTCATACAATTCACTGAAGACTTCCTAGTTATCTACTAAAGGTTGGTCTTTGTTTTGATGGATTAAGAATAAAAAAAAAGTATCGTTCTAAAAATTACTTTTTTTAGTAATAAATATGTAGAATCAATATGTTTTGTTCGGCCGCTAACGAAGGTTAGGTAACGATAAGACTTATAACCCAGAAGGTCACGAGTTTGAATTCTACCGTCGATGTGAGAGAACTTCGTTGGTGGGTAATCTATAAATACCTATGTAAGCGCTCTTCGAGTCGTGGGGCCTGCCCTGGCCCTCGTGAGCCCCTGGGACCCAACTCACCTAAACTATTTTGTATCAAAAAAATATTGTTTGTTCACTTTAATATACACATTTCACTACAATAGAAAAGACCTTTAATAGCGCTTCTTTATGGCCTTTAATAGCGCTTTTAAGCACTATCTACTCCCCCGTAATTAAAGCTTCATAAGACAGTGCTTTAGAAGCACTATCTTAGGGTACATCTAAGATAGCGCTTCCTCAAAGAAACGCTAACTTAGGTCCTTTTTTTTTAAAAAAAATTGTTTACACTAATTTCTCCAAATTCTCTTTTCATTCATCAAAACCCAGTATATAAGAACATCTTATGAAAATTCAACCAAATCAGAATACGGTAAAGCTAAGAATCAAGCTATTAATGTATCAAATTAATACAACTATGTGCAAAAGATGAAGATCCACAACATAAAAAAAAATTACACAATCCTCAAATCCCCTCTAATTTTGAAATCCTAAGATTACATAAACAAAAATGCAATAATACAGAGGAAATATAGGAATCAAAACCTCTTCTAATTTTGGGACCCTAAGTTAGAAGAAGAAAAAAAACGAAATTCCATGTTAACCTGTTAGGAACCCGACAACAAAATTAGTGAGAGTCTGTTCATGTTTTGCAAAGGCTTGCTTGTAGTTCACATTCGATGGATCTATCTTATAGAACACAGCAACCCAGCTGTGATGAATACCCAGCAACGGACGTCCAGTGGCGGTCAACCTTTGACGGAGAAGCTACGAACCAGGTGCGGGGAGCGAACTCGTGACGTCTAGACGACGACTGCTTATGGAGGTAGTTCACGATCTGGACATGGATTTGTTTGGTTGGCGGTGCACGGTGGAAAACAGGGGAGCATGGAGGGACTAGGGTGCATCTGAACGGCGGAGGATGCCAAGTGGAGGAAGAGGCACGACGGGTCTAGTTCGTGATGGGTGGCATAGATCTGGACGAAAAAACTTTTGGGGCGGTGGTTGGTGGAGAAGCTCTTCCCCGCGCGACTGAAATCGTTAGACGAAGGAAGGAACCTTGTTGACTCATCTATACGAAGAAACTTCTTTCTTGATTCGTGAAACGGTGGGGGCATCAAATTCACACATTGCTTGTTGTTCTTGTGTTAATGATAGAAAGAAAAGAGTAAGAGAAAAAAGAAAACACTGTTTGAGTGTGGGAGAGAATTGAATGCTCATTATGTTTTTAAATTTAGGAAAAGGAAACAATAGTGCTTCCCTAAGGAAGTGCTATTGTAGGGGTACATAAGATCCTCGAGGAAGCACAACTTAGGGGGTTAGTTAAGATAACACTTACTTGAGGAAGCGATATCTTTTCTTACAGCTTAACCTTTAATAACGCTCTCTCAAAAAAACGCTATTAAAAGTCTTCGCATCATTTTTAATAGTGTTTCCGCGCGGAAACGCTATAAAAGTTGTACTATTAAAAGTCTAATATGTTGTAGTGCTTTTTTTTATAAAGAAAAAAAGATATTATCAATGATTTTTTTTACTGCAAGAAATTATCAATGGTTAATAACTAAACTATATTTAATTTTAGGATTTATTCAAAATCATTTGTTGTACTACCTCAAGTCTATTTTTCGTTGTAATAATTTTTCATATTCTGTGAAAAGCTCAGTGTGTTCTTTGTCTTCTTTTCTTTTTATTTAATTTTAATTTGGTCATCAATTTGGTCAACATTGATGATGTTTATCATCTTCTGCTCAATCATCACGAGAAGAGTGTTAGTGAAAGTTTTATTCTAGTAATTAAACGCACCTTGTGAGACTCATTTGTTAACTTTTTTATGGGGTTTACATTATCAAGTTAATGGATGGATGTTATGGAAGTTGCAATTTATGATCTGTGTCATATTTTTAGACACAAGTCATAAAGATTTAATAATTTCTTTTATATAAATAAAATAAAAAAATTTAAACAGTAATATCTATTTGTAAAGTGAACAATATATTGATGAGAGGGAAATAAAAACAAAAACAAACAAAGAGAAAGAAACTAAACCCTTAGCCTAATATAGCCAGCAGCATCCGCCAAAACAACTAGTGAAAGAGGCTATGGGCGATATATATAAATAGGGATGGGATCAAATGACACCAGGTGTCAAACTTAAGTTTTGACACCAAATCCTAGCCCTTAATTATTGTTTATTCTAAAGGATAATATTAATTCAGTTGAAGCATCACACTTATTCAGTTATTCCCCTAACATCTCTCCCCTCTCTTTCTTTCTCATTCCTTCACCACGATGATGAAACTCAGAATTACTCCTAGTGTTGTTACTTCTGTAAATCGATTCTCAGCTGTCTCCGACATATTATGGTTGCTCGTGTTCTTTCTGGGTGACTTCTAAAATTTGGTGATGAATACAGAAAAAATGAGTAAATAGCCAATTTGGTCCATGAAACTGTGAGGTCGTGTCAAGTTGGTCCCTCAAATTAACGAAATTCCAAAAAGGTCCCCGAAACTGTCAAACGTTAATCAAGTTAGTCCATCCGTTAGTCAGGGTTGACTAACGCCGTTAACGGTGCTGTGTTGGCACGTTAAGTGCCCATGTGGCCTCCATGTCATCCTGCCACGTCAAATGGTCACATACCCATTAATTTCAGGGACCAAATTGACACAGGGACCAAATTGACACTAATGTTATTTTGGAATACCAACACCTCCTCCTCTTCTTCCCCAACCTCTCTGCTTCATCTCTCTCTCTCTCTATCTATCTCCTACAACTCCCCAAAAGTTGAGCACATGAGCATAAACCAAGTAGAACATAAACTTGAGTTGTCACAATTACCTTTTAAGCTTGATGATCAATCTGGGTATCGTCCACATAATTTGTAGTCATAGTCGCCTCACCACCATCAGCACCCTCTGCTGGAGGTTGAGCTTGTTCCTCTTTTGGAAGTGGCTCCTCGACATAGTCATTTTCAAATGCATCGATTGGAACCTGATAAATCCTAACTTGTCGCTTGGATGGATCCTTCACAAGAACATATTTCCCCTATTCCAGTTTCATGCACAAGTCCACAATCGACATCACAATTCCCCACATATTAGATGTGTTCAAATTGATTTGTGCCGCAAAGTCCTTGGGTTTATATCCAACCACAGACAAAATCACATGATTAAAATGGTCACGGGGATGAATCCTTGACACATATCCCAACTTCATCATGTCAGCACTCGCCAACAGAGCCCGAGCAGTCCATTTAGCCAACTTGTTTGCATTGTTCTTCAATTCAGTGGCCAATAGAGCACCCCTTTGAGTCTCCAACTTCTGCCTCCAATCCACACCCGAATACTTAGGATCAAATTCATTCAAAGCATTCAAAGTAAGATACGACCTCTGCTTGTTCACATCAAGAACACTCTGCACTTCACACCTTGCAACAAGATACATCTCATAATCTAGCTTCCACCTCCTATACCTATAAGCCACAGAAGCAACCTCTTCACCCTCATTGGCAAAAGGGTTGGGCTCATCAAAAGTGACCGTATTCCCATCCCTAATCAAAACCTGCTGCAATAAATTATGGTTAATATAAGCAGCCTCAATGCTAAGCGAATGCACAGAGTTTATATCATCCTTAGCCTCAGGCAAGGATTACGGCGAGGTCTCATGAACATAAAGCAAATCTAGCTGCGACCCATCATGCTTATCAAAGAATAACTTGTTCCCAACCGCTGAACAATAATATCCCAAGAGTAAACGGACATGGGTGCGCACATGAGGGTGGAGAGGATTGTGTCGGTGGCGAAAACGATGGCTTTATCCTCGTTGGCGAGCCTACAAATAACAAGGTCATCGGTAGTGGTGACCTTGAAGCAAAGGGGTTGGGGAAGAAGAAGAGGAGGCGTTGGTATTTCAAAATAACATTAGTGTCAATTTGGTCCCGGAAATTGGTGGGTATGTGACCATCTAACGTGGCAGGATGACATGGAGGCCATATGGGCACTTAACGTGTCGGCTTAGCGCCGTTAACAGCATCAGTCAATCCTGACTAATTGAGGGACAAACTTGATTAACGTTTGACAGTTTCGGGGACATTTTTGGAATTTCGTTATTTTGAGGGACCAACTTGACACAACCTCACAGTTTCAGGGACCAAATTGGCCATTTACTCAAAAAAATATAAGGGGATGAAATTGAAATGTCAATCAAAACTTCAATAGTGTAAATGGGAAACAAGTAAGGATATCCCTATATAATTATACTAAATAATAATACTATTAATATAATTAATAGTATTATTAATTAGTATAATTAGTATAATACTATTAATTAGTATAATTATATAATACTATTCATTAGTATAATTATTATAATACACTTAATTAGTATAATTAGTATAAACTATTAATTAGTATAATTATATAATACTATTAGTATTATTATATAATGATAATATTTATAATTATAAAATTAGTATTTAATATTATGATTATATTAATTATACAATTAATGATAACATTTAATAATATAATTATGCATTAATAACATTAATATAATATTTTTTCCCTTAATTACACTACATTAGTGATTTTAGTTTATAATAATATTAATATAATTATATTATTAATAATTAATTAATATAATTATATAATGATAAAATTTATTAATAGAATTATATTAATTAAATAATAATCTAATTTTCTCTTTTTTAAAATTTTTTTAACCCCAAAAACCTTTTTTAAACTTTTTTTTCTCAAAAAACTGACTGATCAATAAGGACCTGCCATGTGGCAGGTCAATAGCGCCATTCAAACTAGCACCACTCCACCAGAGTGCACTATGTGGCGCGGACCGGATTTTTATTTTCGCCATTTTTTTTTTGCTGATTTTTGAACCAATCAGGACCTGCCACATGAAGGTCAACAAGTCTATGGCGCCGGTTTGACGGGCACCACTAGTAAAAAAAATCATATTTTATTCAAAAGTAGACTAGTTTGGTAAATTGTTTCAAAAGTAGGTTATTTTGGTATATAGTTTCTAAAAGTAGGTCACTTTGGAAAAAAACCCAAAGCCACATGACAGGTAATGATTGATCCGAAAATCTGCAAAAATTTTTTTTAAAAAATAATAATGTTTTTGGCGAAAAAAAATACGGTCAGTGCCACGTGGCTCACTCAGGTGGAGTGGCACCAGTTTGACTGGCATCATTGACTTGCCACGTGGCAGGTCCTTATTGGTCCGTCAGTTTGACAATGATAGGGATCGGGGAATAAGTATGATGGTTTATGTGAATTAATTTTATCCTTTAGATTAAACAATAATTAAGAGCTAGGATGTGGTGTCAAAAAGTTTTGACACCTGGTGTCATTTAATCTCATCCCATATATATATATATATATATATATATATATATATATATATATATATATATATATTGTTACAAAAATTTAGGGTGAGGGATGGTTCCCCAGTCTTGGGTAGAGAAGACCTCTGGGCTCTTTGAACACTTACAAATGGATTTATATTTACCTCGCCACAAGGGGACTAGTGCGGGCTCGAACCTTCAACAACCTGTCAGATACGAATAAGCTTGAAATGATTAATTAGCTTGAAATTTAATTTTAACTTTGAAAACACGCACACATAATTAAATATTTAAAGTAGTATCATACCAAGGTAGTGAAAGAAGAAATAGTTAGTGCTAATTTATAATTTTGCTTTGAAAACAATCAATATAATATTGGTGTTGAGAAAAGTAGCTAGAATACAAAGGCATTAGGAGAAATGTCCAATATTAAAGATAATAAGACAGAGAAATATATTATTTTATAAAAACGATTAACTTTGACGAGAAAAATGGAGAAATAAATCGAATAGATTTTGAAGTGAGAAGAAAAAAATAATATGATAGATAAATATGATTACTAATAATGGTTAGCTTAGACCGGACAAAGAGGAGAAATAAATCAAATGGATTTTCGAGAAAGAATAAAAAAAATAATATAATAGATGAATATATATTCCAAAAATGTTTAACTTACGCTGGGAAAATAGTACAAATAAATAAAATAGATTTTAAAGAGATCATAAAAATAATAATATGATAAATAATTGTTTTAAAAAAATGATTAACTTGAACGAGAAACAAGGAGAAATAAATCAAATTGATCTTGAAGAGAGAAGTAAAAATAATGTGATAAATAAATATATTTTCTAAAAATGGCCAACTTGCACACAGGGAAATGGATAAATAAATCAAATAGATTTCTAAAGGAGAAAAAAATCATATCATTCCGAAGATAATTAAATAAACATTTTTTTAAAAATAAAAATTTTCTTTCTTTATTTTTCTGTCAACATGCAAACATTTTTTATATCTCCCTTTTATTATTGTATAAATATTATGATATTCCACGTGTGTCGCACATGTATCAAGCTAGAGTTTGTAACAGTATATTTTCTTATGAAACCCTAAAAAAACAGCATATTCCTCGTGTGGCGAATCTTGAGAAAAAATTTCGTGGGAGCCATTGCCCATTAGATATTATTAAAAATGATATACTTTAAATTTGTAATTAATTATGCATAATTTTATCACTCAAAAATGTAAAATGAATAAACGTTCGAGATAGGTAGAACTTTTTTATAAGCAAACCTAGAACTAGTGTTTGCTCATCTTGCAATGGTACAGATGATGACTCATTAGGGAGAGATTGATAAATTTAAAGTAGATGTGTGGAGGAAAAACATATTTATTATGAGTCTTAAAGATGTTGAGTTTAAAATAATATTCATTTTGATATAATTATTCAGTTGTTTGAATATTTTTTAAATGAATAGAGTCTAATAATAGTGTACCACAAATAAAATATATGATAGCCTGTGAACTTTAAATGTAATATATGTTGCATAAATTATTTTAGGATGTCATACATAATTTTTTTTTATATAAAAGAAAAATAGAAGAAAAAATTTTTGGGAGGAGCATGGTTCTCCCCCGCCACAAAAAAGGTCCGCCAGTGGGTCCATACACTAGTGTGTATATATATATATATATATATATATATATATATATATATATATATATATATATATTGTATCAATGACTAATTTAGACTCTAGCAACAAAAAGATTGGAGTCCATTAAATACAAACAACCGAAAAGTGATATAAATTGAAAGCATCTCATTCTCCAGGACTGCATCCGACTGCCATATCATATCCAATGTACAATAATCTATGATGGCAAAGTACGAGAAAAATCTGTAGAAAAGGGAAGTAAGAATAAGAGTGGCTGAAAGTATAATACTGACAATCATGTAAGGTAGATGAAGAGCATACCATATTAATAAAGCATGAAGCCAACAAAAACCTCGGTTCAAATAGAGCAAGCCATATATATAACATTGGTTTAAAGAGGACAAATACAAACACAGCTAGACAGGAGTATATTATGGTAAGTCAAAGAGGGATTAAGAGGGTGTAGCTTCCAGTAATTCCATGAATCAAAATTCTCCTGCAATCAATGTTCAGCAAGAACAAGGGCAAAAAATAAGTTACATATCACATATATTGCATCATAAACAAATCCTAAACAAGGATGTAACCATAATTCTACATTTGCTAAATGCTGCAGGAGATGCTTTGGAAATAATATAGGCATTTTTCCACTCGATATGCTACAAGGGATTGGTTAAAAAATACACATTTTCTTAGAAAGTCAATCAAGAATATCAAGTTATTTTGTTCACCTTGACAACAAAAATACATTTTTTGGAAGACAAATAATTAGAAACAAATCAAAGGAGCTACATTATTGTTTGCTTGTGTTACTTGTGCTCAAGAAATAGTGAAAACACTAATTCTTTACTTCTGCAGCAAAAAAGAGAGAAAATCTACTCCAAGGAACAGAAGGAACATGTTTGTTCTTACTAAACCCTATAACCAACACCATTGTGTCAACTAAAATCTTCCAATCTGCTATTTCATATTTCAACTACTCTGTGTCCTCAATGACCAAATATTATATATAAAGCATGGAAGCTTCCTCACACTGAATAATATCTCTAAAGATTCAGTCCTTTGGATCTCAGAAATCAGGGTTCCACCAAACAAAAGACTATACTTTATTTGCTTAATCAAATTGACATTATCATTAAAATATAATGTTATTTGCTATCAGCCAACCATGAGTTAAACACCCTCACACATATAATGTACTAGATGCTCAAGATGTGGTTGCTATGTGATCCTATGTAAACAAACTGCTCGTCAAGTTGAAGAATTTAGTTGCTTTATAAACAAGATATGCCTTTGTTAAGGTCATGATATAAGGGTTACTAATGGAAGAAAAGTATAGAGAAAACAATGAGTTCACTAAGCACGGTTCATAAAACAGATAAAACAGTTAGCAACAACTGAAGTATGGAATTCCTTTACTTACAGTTCCTTCCAGCGTTTTTAGTAATGCTTGCTGAACACCCTCACCAGAAACACCCCCACTGATATTTAAGCTCTCAGCCTGTAAGTACACCATAATATTTAAAATCTATAGTGGATAAGAAATTACAAACTTCTCCAATTAAATTAGCAAAAGGACCTTCTTAGTTATCTTGTCAACTTCATCAATGTACAAACAACTTTGTTAGACTTTGGCAGAATTAATTTAACCTTAAGAAAACATGGCAACCGAGTTACCTCCACGATTTTTTTTGAAATATCGTCACAAATATAACATTGCAAGTCATAACCAGAGCATGTCAAAGAGGGAGGCTTCCTCCTCATTCACCTGCGATAAATATCAACCATGCACGACCAGATAAAACTCTACAAACTGAGCATAAGAATAGGAGGGATGAAGAAAAGCATATGGATGAGCATAACAAAGGGGATACAGCATTAGCATTACCCCTAAAGCCAGCTTTGGATGTCCAAAGTGGAAATGCATCATCCTGAAACATAATAAAGCAATTTCATATCAAACAAGTTCAATTGTAAAAGGTTATGCCCAACCTTGGATAATGTATATTTTGAGTAATAATGAACACCAATAAATTTGTAATTAGAGAATAGCAGTAAGTCTTAGCAATTATATGCATAGTATTCATATGATGGAGCAATCCTAGCAACCATGTGGATAACATCATTAATAGTAAACTTGGCTCCATCTGTCTTGCAGATAGGCAGGAGCAGGACACATGATGAAAATTCTCCATCACTACCTGTAACAAGGTGTGATCTGCTACAAGATAGATAGTTAGATAGATAAAGAACTAATAGTTAGCAATGAAGGTTCTCCAAAGCCGCAATATAATCATTGTTTGTGAGAAAGACCATTTAAGTAGCTCAAAAAGTGAACCTGGATGGAAGTCAAAGCAAACTTAATTAAAGAAACAAAAATACAGAATGAATAATAATACTACAATTTAAGAATAGGGCGTTATTTAGTGTGCTTTACAAGCTATATCCATGCTATCTTCCAAAACTAAACATTCTTCAATTCATTTTATTAGATCACACAAGCTATATGTATCCCCTGAATGCTGACACCTCTGCCTTCGTGGTGTCTGTCCCAACCAATTAGGGTTATTTCCTCCAACCCCAATTCGACTAATATTATTAAGCTACTAGATGCATCGGTTATGGGCTATAATACGGTAATACCCTTTTCCACCACTTAACTATATACATATGTATTCATTCAAAAGAAAGAAAGAAATAAATATATAAAAACAACTCTGTACATTTACAAACAATATAGGCGCAAATGAATAGGAAACCACAATCTGAACAAAAATAAAATGGCAGCAAACCTTGTTAATAGAGAGAGAAAAGAAAGGAAAATATGATTCTGCCCGTTAGAGGATCTTACATCCTTTTGCATGCACAATGGCAAAAACGATTTTGTCCCTCAGAAATCGCTAGAATTCACCACAAGAAATTCTGCAATTAGCTATGACAAATTTGGTAGCTAATTCGTAGCTAATCTCTAGCAAACAAATTTAGCTACAAAATTTGTGGTAGCATAAATTGAGTGGCAAATCAGATAGGAAAATTTTCCTAGCTAATTCATAGTCAATCTTAAAAAGTTCTAGCTATTTGGAAGCTAAAACCTAGTAATATGTCGTTAGGAATTATTTTTTTCTAGTCAAATAGTTGCGATATTGATGTAGTGATTTTGAAGCCAATCTATAGCTAAAAATTCCTAGTGATTTTGTAGTTATTTTGTAGCTAATTCAAAAAAATATTAAAAAAAATCAATCTCTAAATTGGTCCCAAACACTTGTTCTGGGGACCAATTTAGCGACTGATTCTGGGACCCATGTATCGAAATGAATCAATCACTTTCTCATTGAGTAACTTTGGGAGAGTTTACATCTTATATAAAAGTAAGCTAGGCAGGAAACTAATCAGAATCGCTAATACCATATTAGAAATGAATCAATCACTTTCTCATTGAGCAACTTTGGGAGAGTTTACATCTTATATACAAGTAACCTAGGCTAATCGACCAACTAACTTGTAATCTGATCACTGTTGATAATGTCTCAAAAACAGATTCAGATTACAAGAAAAATTCAGTTACAAGCAATTTCCTTTTGGCGGCAAAAGCAGTTTTTTTTTGTTGGTGCACAAAACAGTCTGTTTTGGCTTGGAGAATGAAACTTGGCAGCTGAAGCCCTTTTTCCTATCTATATATATATACATGTGTATGGTAGGATTAGTGTGTGTGAGATTGTATTCAACTGTGTAATCTTTCCTTTATCTCTAATCATAAAGAGTTAGGCCTAGATCAAGGAGTTTTGGTGAGAACAAGAATGGTAGAACTAGGGAGCTTGTGACTGTGTCTCAGCAGGGAAAGCAAGGGGCTAGTGTAGAGTTCTTGTGAAGTTTGAAGCTTGATCTTGTAACTCTTTCAATCATAGTGAAGACTTTGTTCTCTTCCCGTGGACGTAGGCCACATCGGCTGAACCACGTTATCTCTTGGTGTTGATCATTCTTTTTCTTTCTGCTTTACGATTTTCTTCTTCGTTTCATCAATTAATTGCTTGTTACGCACTCGTTTGTCATATCCGTCTTCTGTTGCCTTGTTGCATTGTTGCTGTGATCTTGTTCTTGTGTATGTTTCAGTGTTCAAACCACAACAAGTGGCGCCGTCTGTGGGAACAAGAAAGAAACTGAAAACTGAAAGAAGAAGCATCTCAGCATGAGCTCAACAAAGTTTGACATCGAAAAGTTCTCTGGCACAAACGACTTTGGATTATGGCGAGTCAAGATGCGGCAAAGTGCTTGTTCAACAAGGTCTTGGGGACACTCTCAAGGGTGAGGCAGCTCTATCAAACACTCTCACAACTCGCCTGAGAAAAGGGAGCTCATAAACAAGGCAAGAAGCATCATCATACTGTGCCTTGGAGACAAACCTTTAAGAGAAGTTGCTAGAGAACCTACTGCAGCTGCTCTATGGCTGAAACTGGAATCTTTGTATATGACCAAATCCGTGGCAAATAGACTATTCTTGAAGCAACAACTCTTCTCATTCAAGATGAGTGAAGACAAGTCAGTTGCAGAGCAGATTGCAGACTACAACAAGATTCTTGATGATCTTGAGAATCTTGAAGTTCAGATGGATGATGAGGATAAGGCACTAATCCTGCTGAGTGCATTGCCAAGTTCCTATGAACACTTCAAGGATGCGATTTTGTTTGGAAGAGACCAAACAATCACTCTTGATGAGGTACAATCATCCATAAGGACAAAAGAATTCCAAAAGAAACGAGAAGCAAGAGCAGAAAGCAATGCAGAAAGCCTGAGTGTCATGAGAGGAAGACATGACAAGAGAAGTGCAAAACCAGGAAAGCACAGATCAAAGTCTAGGAATCAAGATGAGTCCAAGTACAAATGTTTCCACTGCCACAAGAAGGGTCATTTCAAAAGGGAGTGCCCTGAGAGGAAGAAAAAAGGTTTGAAGACAGGCCAACAATCTGGTGATGCAGCAATTGTCTCATCAGGTTATGAGTCCTCAGGGTATGAATCTGCAGAAGCCTTAGTGCTGTCAAATTCAACATCAGAAAAGGATTGGGTGCTGGATTCTGGGTGCACCTATCATATGTGTCCAAGAAAAGACTATTTCGAGTCTTTAAATCTTCAAGATGGTGGAGTTGTCTTGCTGGGAAACAACAAGCCCTGCAAGGTTCAAGGATTAGGCACAATCAGATTGAAGATGTACAATGGTCAAGAGACCATAATCACAGGGGTCAGGTATGTACCAGAACTGAAGAGAAATTTACTTTCCATAAGCATGTTTGACAGCTTAGGTCACATAACTAACATTGAACATGGTATGCTTAAAGTTTCTGTGAACAACAAAGTAATAATTAAAGGCATCAAGAGGAATGGTCTCTATTTCTTAGATGGATCTACTGTAATAGCCCAAGCCTCAGTAGCTAGTCAGATCCCTTTAGATAAAACCAGATTGTGGCACATGAGGCTTGGCCATGTTAGTGAGAAAGGTATAAAAGAATTATGCAAACAGAACCTATTAAACCATGATGAAATAGGTAACTTAGACTTCTGTGATCACTGCATTCTAGGCAAGGCTCATAGGGTTAGTTTCAATACTGCACAACACACCACTAAATCCATATTTGAGTATGCTCACTCAGATTTATGGGGGCCAGCTAGAACCATGACTCATGGAGGTGGTTATTACTTCCTGACTATTATTGATGATTATTCTAGGAGAGTATGGATTTATATACTTAAGAACAAGAGTGAAACCTTTGAGAAATTCAAAGACTGGTATGCTGAAATAGAAACTAAAACTGGAACCAAACTTAAGTGTTTAAGGACTGACAATGGCCTGGAATATCTTTCAGAGCAGTTTAACAACTTTTGCAGGAAGCTAGGAATTAGAAGGCATAGAACAGTTGCAGGTACTCCACAGCAGAATGGCTTGGCCGAAAGAATGAATAGAACAATTTTGGAAAGAGTAAGATGCATGATATTGAGTGCTGGTCTTCCAAAAGGTTTCTGGGGAGATGCTGCTGTAACAGCAGTGTATCTCATAAATAGATGTCCATCATCTGCTATAGGGTTCAAAACCCCTATAGAAATGTGGAGAGGCAAACCTGCAGACTACTCCAAACTAAGGATATTTGGTGCTTTGACCTTTGCACATGTTAAACAAGACAAGCTTGCTGCCAGAGCAACAAGATGTGTGTTTATTGGTTATCCCACTGGTGTCAAAGGCTACAAACTGTGGAGACTAGATCCGGGAGAACCAAAATGTATAATCAGCAGAGATGTAGTCTTTGATGAGACTAGAATGGCCATGCTGTCAAAGGAAAAGTCAGACACTCCAACAAATGCTCCAGAGACCTCTCAATTTGAGGTGGAGCTGTCATCAACAAGAAAGGAGAATGTAGCAGCACAAGATGAAACAGAACCTGAGGATCAACAACAATCCCAACCAACTACAAGTGACTACAACCTTGTGAGAGACAGAGCAAGGATAAATATAGTCCCTCCAAAGAGATATGCACAAGCAGACCTCATATGCTATGCCTTGAGCATAGGGGAAGAAGGTCAAGACTGTGAGCCCAACAACTTCACTGAAGCAGTCAAAGACAGATACAAGAAGGAATGGATGAAAGCAATGGAAGAGGAAATGAAATCTCTTGAACAAAACAACACCTGGACTCTAGTTGATCCACCTAAAGGACAAAGGATTGTAGGTTGCAAGTGGATCTTCAAGAGAAAGGAATATGCTCAAAGCAATAACACTATTAGATTCAAAGCAAGGGTTGTGGCAAAGGGGTTTTCTCAAGTTGAGGGCATAGACTACAATGAGATCTTCTCACCAGTAGTCAAACATTGCTCAATAAGGATTCTTCTTGCTTTAACCACTCAATTTGATCTTGATCTAGAACAGCTAGATGTCAAGACTGCTTTCCTTCATGGAAATTTAGAAGAAACCATCTATATGCATCAACCCGAGGGCTTTGTTAAAGACAAAAACAAGGTCTGCTTGTTAAAGAAGTCCTTATATGGTCTTAAGCAAAGTCCTAGGCAATGGAATAAAAGATTTGACAGTTTCATGATGCAGATTGGTTTCCAAAGATGCAACTATGACAGTTGTGTATATTTCCTAAAGGAAAATGCAGAAGTGATTATATATCTATTGTTATATGTTGATGACATTCTTCTTGCAGGATCTAAGAAAGTCTGAAATTCAAAGGATCAAGGCTGAGCTGAAATCAGAATTTGATATGAAGGAGCTCGGAGAAGCCAAGAGGATCCTTGGAATGGATATATGCAGAAACAGGAAATCTGGAGAGCTGTTTCTATCTCAGCAAGGCTACATACAGAAGGTGGTAAGAAGGTTCAGAATGCATGAATCAAAACCAGTTGGTACACCTCTAGGTCAACTTGACAAACTCTCAGCAAAGCAAGGGCCAACCTCAGAAGAAGAAAAGCAGAAAATGGCATTAATTCCATATGCAAATGCTGTTGGTAGTATCATGTATGGAATGGTGTGTTGCAGGCCAGACTTAGCTTATGCAGTGAATGTGATGAGCAGATTTATGGCTGATCCTGGTTTACCTCATTGGCAAGCA
This sequence comes from Sophora flavescens, assembly GCA_030762895.1. NCBI lineage: Eukaryota > Viridiplantae > Streptophyta > Magnoliopsida > Fabales > Fabaceae > Sophora > Sophora flavescens. The sequence goes on from CM061064.1 coordinate 151,857,381, forward strand.
ATGAAGTGGATACTAAGATACCTAAATGGCTCCCAGAAATCTGGTCTTCTGTTTAAAATACACCATCATGCTCAAGATGCCATCATAGGGTATGTGGATTCAGATTATGCTGGAAATCTTGATACCCGAAAGTCACTATCTGGCTATGTTTTTACCATGTTTGGAACTGCTATATGTTGGAAATCAGTTCTGCAGTCAGTGGTAGCCTTATCAACAACACAAGCAGAGTTCATAGCCCTTACTGAAGGAGTCAAAGAAGCAATGTGGCTAAAGGGGATCATTGGTGAACTTGGAGTTCCACAAAACTGTGTTACAATTTATAGTGACAGCCAAAGTGCCATTCACTTATCCAAACATCAGGTTTACCATGACAAATCCAAACACATTGACATTAAATTACATTTCATCAGGGATGCAATTGAGGCAAAGGAGATTGCTGTTGAGAAGGTTTCAATGGTAAGAAAATCCAGCTGATGCCTTAACCAAATCCCTACCCCTAACCAAGTTCAAGCATAGCTTGGACTTGATCAGTTTTTCAGAAACATAAGGTCAGGCAAGAGAGCAAAGCTGGAACCATGATTGAAGGGTTTTAGAGACAAGGTGGAGATTTGTTGATAATGTCTCAAAAACAGATTCAGTTACAAGAAAAATTCAGTTACAAGCAATTTCCTTTTGGCGGCAAAAGCAGTTTTTTCTGTTGGTGCACAAACAGAATTCTGTTTTGGCTTGGAGAATGAAACTTGGCAGCTAAAGCCCTTTTTCCTATCTATATATATATACATGTGTATGGTAGGATTAGTGTGTGTGAGATTGTATTCAACTGTGTAATCTTTCCTTTATCTCTAATCATAAAGAGTTAGGCCTAGATCAAGGAGTTTTGGTGAGAACAAGAGTGGTAGAACTAGGGAGCTTGTGACTGTGTCTCAGCAGGGAAAGCAAGGGGCTAGTGTAGAGTTCTTGTGAAGTTTGAAGCTTGATCTTGTAACTCTTTCAATCATAGTGAAGACTTTGTTCTCTTCCCGTGGGCGTAGGCCACATCGATTGAACCACGTTATCTCTTGGTGTTGATCATTCTTTTTCTTTCTGCTTTACGATTTTCTCTTCTGTTTCATCAATTAATTGCTTGTTCTGCAATTCTGTTTCTGTCATATCTGTCTTCTGTTGCCTTGTTGCATTGTTCTTTGTGATCTTGTTCTTGTGTATGTTTCAGTGCTCAAACCACAACATGTACTAACCAAATACAATAACAGATTTGTAACTAATTCAAACTAACACATCCTAACACCATGTACAATATGACATTCAAAGTGGAAATAGTGAGCAGGTCCCTGTATCTATTAAATAGTAGAAGTGAAAGTAGCACCTGAGATATTAAGCTTAATATGAAATTGAGCTACATTAAATAAGTATAATTCATTATGAAGAAATATGTCCAATACATACAACCATATCACTTATCAAACAAATATCATCATACATATTGTAGCCTAGCATAAGCTCCACTTCTCAAGTGGCAGCTACAAGCACACATGCACACTTGCCACCAACGTTACTGCCGCCAGAGAAAAGTCGTAAGTGCATTAAACTTCATAAATCCATTTCAGATGAAGGAGGAATGAAAGACAAAATTCTGAAGTAGATCAAGAAAGTAGTTACAATCAGGTTTCTAAATGGACAAAATTTGATTAAATCATACCTCACACTACAAAGAACTCTTATGAAAGGGAAGTGTGTTAAAGATATAATTAAAAATTATTAATGTCTCATCATATAACAACTTATACTTTTCCTGAGTTGTTTCATGACTCATATCATTCAGCTCTCATTCCTAACAAGATGATTGAATTTGAAGCTTTGAAACTACACCCATATAAAGTGAATATGCAATGGGACCCAGGGGTAAAAATTTGATTAAATCATACCTTCATTCTGCACATCATTCTTTATTTATACATCATAGTCATGCCAACAGAACTCATAGTAAAAATTTATAATCATACACAAGAATTTCTTTTCAAAAAAATAAATAATTATTATATATATCTATATATATATATATATATATATATATATATATATATAAAATAGAAAGTAATAATAAAGTCACAAATAATTGTGATATTCTTTTTCTCACACACAGGGAACTCGCTCAGCAAGGAAGGGAGAGGATTTATAATTGATCTCAATTCAATTTTGATACATCAAACTCAGTACAGGTAGTAAGCCTTTAATAGGCTAATCATGAAAATAAAATAATAAAACTTAGTCATGAATAAAACCAACACAGCAACAATATTTGATTTGTCATTAAATCATGATAGATCTAAAAATGATCATAATTTCATATACTTTTTAAACGGTGCATCGGGAGCTGCAAATCAACATTGCATTGTCTTTCTCTCCCGTTTTTTAGCCTAGTTAAGTTCTTACAATAAGGCATTAAATCATTCAAATAGCAGTTATAGAACAAAACAAGAACATGGAACAAATACAGTTCTTAGCTTGTAGAAAACAATTATGTTTGTGTCACATAAAGCTTCATTGAACTCATGAGTTCATTAAAGCCTCTGAGATGATAAAAGTGCAGCAAAATGAGCTTTAACAAAATAAAACGGTGTGAAGTGTACTAAAAAAAGAATGGTGAATATAGTAGTAAAAGAAAAATACCATTCACATTTATAAGAATGGCAATATTTGAATAACGAAAATAACAATGTGAGAAATATGATTGCAGAACAGGTATTCTCTTTCTGAAGGAAGCTTGAAGAAGATTGTCAAGATGATTTAGGTTTTTCTAAGTATTAACATATGATAAGCCTCTGGCTTATCTAGTTTTATGACTAGATGAACTAGGGTTTATGTGCCAATTTATTCGAGTTCACTCTCGTTTTCGCCCAAATTTGCCTTGTTTTGTTCCTAAGTTGGACTTTGACTCGTTTTGCGTCTTTTGTGTAGTTTTTAGCTTCTTTTGGATAGAATTACGCTTGTGGTTGCTTGTGTTGTTTTCAGGTCCATAAGTGAAGCTCTAAGAATTAAGGAAAGTCAAGAAATAGTGGAGATTGCCATTCTGGAGATTCTCGCCCCGCGAGAGGAAGCTCGCCCCGCGAGAGTTTGAAGACCCGGGAAGACAGAGACCATCACGGCCTAGCCGTGATTCACATCACGGGCCGTGAAGGGAATGTTCGCGTCGCGAGACGTCCGTCGCGTCGCGAGTGTGTGAACTCCAGAAAAGCACCCGAGACAGAGACCATCACGGCCTAGCCGTGATGTGTATCACGGCCGTGACCTAAATGCCACACAAGTCAGAGACCATCACGGCCTAGCCGTGATATGTATCACGGCCGTGACCCAAAATCCACACAAGACAGAGAACATCACGGCTTGGCCGTGGTTCATATCACGGGCCGTGACAAGAGGACTCGCGTCGCGAGACATCCTTCGCGTCGCGAGAGTTCGAATTCCAGAAGTGCGCCAGAAGCAGAAGCCGTCACGGCCTGGCCGTGATGGCCATCACGGCCGTGACGCGTGGCCTCCTTATAAATAGAGCAGATCCGAACAGAAAAAGAGGACTTTTTGGGATCAGAAATTTCAGAGACCTTTTGTAATCCTTATTCTGGGATTTCTTCTCCTTTTCTCCTCTCTTAATTCTTAGGCTTAGGATGAATTCCTATTGTACGTGCGTTGTTGTTACGGACATGAGGAACTAATCCTCTTGTCTAGGGGATCGATGAAGCCACCCGTGGCGGCATAGTGTTCATGTAATGTAACTCTCTCTCCTTTAATTCAATTATGGTTTTCCAATTCTGTTTTCATTGTGTCGATTATATGCTAGCGTGATCGACTAGTTAAACGTGTTGAGGCCTAGCGGCGATTCGCGTTTTAGAACTTGAATTGGGAACATCGGTCGAGTATTGCACGAGAGTGAATAGGAGATCGATGCAACCTATAGGGAACAAGAATTAATAGAATTCGAGATTAGGGTTAAGAGACCTAGCAAGTAATTAACTCAAATCATCGAATACGTCCTAATGAGCACGGAAGTGGATTTAGGAGAATTTAGGGGTCCCGGTTGACATTAAAATTGAACCTAGGGAGGAGAGCAATATCACTTGGGTACTTTGCATGATTGGGTAGGTGGATTCGAAACCTTAGATGCTTTTATTTCTGAATTTAATCACCATAGCGTTATTTGATTTGATTCTTGAAATTGCGATCTCAATCTCTTTCTCTCAACCACCTTCTATTGCTTAACCAACGTATCGGATTTCTTGACAATTTAGTCGAATTGGTAACCCAATCCTTGTGTTCGACCTCGGTAGAATCTTACCATGTTTTTATTACTTGCGACGACCCGGTACACTTGCCGGAGTCACAACAACATACAATCAGAATGAACTCTTGTGGTGAATTTGATTAATGATTCAAACATAATGAACTCTGATTTCTCAAATATGATTAAACCAATTTTGTGTGCAACATCTCAATACAATATTTAAAAAGAGACTCATAAAAGGGAACATAAACCAACTCAGAATTTCATTAAAAGGAATAAGTAAAAAAAAAACAGGATCAATGACATTCAGGTTTTCCATCAAACAGATAGAGTGCAACAAAGTATAACATCATGAATATCATAATGTAACAGATTAGCTCACAGAGATTGAATCGTTATTACAAATCCATGTTTTACCATACACATTCAGGCACAAGAAAACGATAAAAGAAATCAATGAGGAATGAAATTCGAATCATACAGAATTGACGCCTAATGGAGGTTGTATCGACCTTGCGTCTCGTCTTTCATAATCAATATTCACTGGAGATCCCCAAATAGCTAAACGGAATGCAAAGTGTCGAACATTATATATAGCTAAAATCCAAGGGAAATGAAAAAATAGATCCTAAATTGGGAGTCTTTCTTCTTACAAATTTTCAATCTTTTTCGTGTGAGTCATCTAATCATCCAGTCCCCAGGATCAATTCATTTCTTCTCCAATGGATTGTTGTTGAAGAACAGAGCCACATGGAGACACCACGAACATGTGATGGGCGTCAGCCCTTGGGGTTATACAAGGGAATCTAATTTGGGGAAGAAGCAAAGTGATGAAAATGAGTGTTTGAGGGTATGGAGCCTGCGAAGGTGAGAAAAGAGGAGATGGCGGAGGAAAAGGAAGAAAGAGGAAGACGGGGCAGTCGAACGTGAGAAAGATAGGGAACGGTGTGTTAAGTGTTAATGGTGGGTGTAAGTGTAACTCACGGTTCATGGACCCAAGCTTTTGGCATTAGCACTGAATAGTGAATATGTAGTTAACTAATTTTAGAATACCTACTAATTTTATTAGCAGCTAATTTAGTAGCAAAAATAAAAAAATCTTCTTGTGATTGACTTACCATATCTTTAACTCAATCATCTTTAAAATTTCAAATCTTATCATTAATGTTATAGATTTATATAACAAATAGGAAAGTCAATGCCAAGTTTCAAATCATCAAATCTTGATCCTTGATTGACTTATCATTACTCTAACTAAATCAATCTTTAACATTTTGATGGATCTTAGGTTAAAATTTGTAGGTTTTTTTAATTAACTATCTTCATATCAAATCTTTTCATTAATGTTATAGATTTATATAACAAATCTTTCTTCCCACCACATATCATATCTTTAATTAAACCACTTTGAGATATTGGTAGATTTTTCTACTTCAAGTTTTGACTTAATTTTCAAGCTAAGTTTCCACTTATATTAAGGACTCTTCATTCATCTTTTTCACACACCAAAAACTTACTTGCTTTCACTCTCATAACTCCATTCCTTCTTTTCTTTCACAAGTCATCCTCCTTGCTCTGCTACTATGGGAGACAAGAAGAAATCGCTGAAGGAATTATGGGCAATAGTGAGGAATTATGGAGAGCCATGTGAGAGGATTTCTTCCAAACCCTTTAGGCCTTGCAGCTTGCATGTGATTGTGTCAACACTTGAACCACGCTTTTACACTGAACAAGAACTGCTGCAACTCAACCATTTCCGCAACCAGGAAACCACAAACCATGATTTGATTAAGAAAAGGAGCCGTCAAGATGAAGAGACACCTGAAGATGAAATGGTCAAGCAAGTCAGTAAGAAGTCAAGAAAGATGATTGTGTCAAATAATGTTGCACCACCATTGCCGCACCAAGACTTTCCTATTGCATTCATGAACCGGGTTACAGAGTTGAATGGTACTGATGTCAAATTTCTCATGGACAAGACACTTTTCAATTCAGATATATGTAGAAATAACAATCGTCTTTCCATGCCGAAAAATGATATAATGTGTGATTTTCTCACGAAAGATGAGAAGAAAATGTTATGTAAAAGAGGCTCCAATGGACGGCTTCTTGGTGTGGAAGTAACTCTATTGGATCCATGTCTTCGTGAGTACACTTTAGACTTGAAGAGGTGGGAGATGAACACGATAGTCTACAATCTAACAAAAGATTGGAAAAACGTTGTAGCTGATAATAAGTTACAACAAGGTCAAGAATTCAAAATATGGTCTTTTAGAGTTGATAAAATGCTATATTTTCTATTGAATAAAGTGTGAAACTTAGTTGAAATGTAGAAACATTCTATTCTATTTTACTTTTTTTTTTCCCGTTGAATGTAGAAGGAATTTCACTCAAGGAATGTTTGCTGTCGATTCATTATATCAATGTCACTTCTATTGTATTGAATGTTTATTAAATATCTTCCTTTTTATTTTAATTTGACTGCTTTATAACAGTATAAATTATAAATTTATTACGGTCATCCATTATGTGCATTTGATATTACCACATTTTAAAACAACCCTAGCATAAATGATTTATCAAAAAAAATTACAAGAATATAACAACGTAAATCCCGCCTGCATTTTCTAATTGATATCACGAGGCATGAAAAAATATTCGAGATCGTGTTTGATTTATAATGGGATGGTAGGTAATGAAAGAGTTTTTAAAAAAAAAATAAATAACCAAATCGATAATATATGAAAGCCATATGTCAAATATGTTACCAAGGACATCATTGACAGCCCTGACCCTCTTCTTGACCTCCTTATGCAGGATGATTTGAAGGGGTCTTGTAACTTGACTTTGTCTAAGTTATTTTCCCTTAATATAAAAAAAAAAAAGAAGATACAAAAATAATCTTAAATAAACCATGGTTTTAGCAACATTTGAACTGGTGCAATCAAGCATGAGGTGCGTCTCAAACTCAAAAAGGTACTGCTTGCAATTGATCCATTAATCCTCAAACGATCAGAGAGGATGGAAGGAGTGATGAACTTGTACTTGGGTGCCTCAGAGAGGAGCTTGTCATAGGTACATTGACAATGTATATTACTTTTTTTTTGGTGAGTTACAGATAAGGAAAAACAAACAAGAACCAACAAAAACAACAAAACCAAGTCAATGCATATTACTTTATTTCTTAATGAAATGCAAATGGAAGTGGATATATAATTATACAAACTAGTTCAAATGTGAAAACACATGGGATTTATTTACAATGGCATGTAAAAATACATCATTTATTGATTAATACATTATTAAAAATATTTGACTTTCATAGTAAATATCTTAAAAATCACATATGGGGATGGTGTTGATTGGTTAACAATATACAAAACTTTACACAGGTGGTATATCAAAGTTAAACTCAAACTTATTTGTGGAATATGGTTGATAAAAAACTATATATTTTAGATGTTTAATTTTGATATACCATTAGGGTGTGTTTGATTTGTAAAAAATCGAGGGACTAGACAACACAAAATTTTTTGTTCCCTGTTTGATTGGAAGAGTGGCAATGGGACAGGACAAAAAATGGAGTAAGGGACTGGACAAAAACCCAAAATTTTACCCTACATCAAACCATGAGACAACTTTTTGTCCCATGGACAAACTACCCAAAAGACAAAATTATCCTCTCTCCTCTCCCCCTCACTCCCTCTCTCCCCCTCTTTCTCCCTCTTCCCTCTCTCTCCTCTCTTTTATATATATATATATATATATATAATATCAAACGTTACTATATTTTTATAAAATTATATTATTATCTAAATAATTTTATATATTATATTTATAAATATAATATCTTAACATATAATATTATATAATATATAATATTATAACTTATAATGTTATATTACACCTAAATATATATTATCACAAAGTGTATTGCAGTAAATTTAATATTATTTTGTTTGTTATGTCCATTGTTCATCAAACACCATACAAGACAAAAAGTTGTCCAATAACTTGCAGGTTTGTCCTGTGATATTCTTCTTGTCCTGTACCTAAATGCGAATCAAACGCACCCTTAGTGTAAAAAATTTAAACTATCAATAAATCAAAAATATCATATAAGTGACTAAGATAATTATGATAAAAGTCAAATAAATTTTTTTTAAACAGAAAAGTCAAACATTTTTAGTGAATAGTTATATTAAATTAGAGTATATATATACTTTTAAGAATAGTTAAATCTCATACGCTATTAGCATAGCCTGGTGATCCAAGCCGTAAGAAACTAAGGAATTTGGTCTCCCTTAAGACAAGTTTCAAGTCGGGGTCTTATAAGTGAATACAAAATGTGTTGGGAGAGCCTTGACCCCTTAAATGGATCTTTCCAGCTCAACTTGGATTAATCAGGGTGTAATATGATTTCCGAACACTGAGGATGTCAAACTAAAAAATCTCTTACGCTACTTTTATTTATTGAATGACAAATGTCATTTTTAATTACTCTTTTAATATTTAAGTTTAACTTTAAATTTTAGAATTATACATATATTTTTTATATTTAAATATTTTCATTTTTAAAATTTAAATTATACTTGTTAATTATGTATATATAATTTATAATTTTAATTACTTTTTAAATAAATTTATTTATTTATTTATCTTCCAAATTTAAAAATACTCATACAATTCACTGAAGACTTCCTAGTTATCTACTAAAGGTTGGTCTTTGTTTTGATGGATAAAGAATAAAAAAAAAGTATCGTTCTAAAAATTACTTTTTTAGTAATAAATATGTAGAATCAATATGTTTTGTTCGCTGCTAACGAATGTTAGGTAAGGATAAGACTTCTAACCCAGAAGGTCATGAGTTTGAATTCTACTGTCGATGCGAGAGAACTTCGTTGGTGGGTAATCTATAAGTACCTATGTAAGCGCTCTTCGAGTTGTGGGGCCTGCCCTGGCCCTCGTGAGCCCTTGTGACCCAACTCACCTAAACTATTTTGTATCAAAAAAATATTTTTTGTTCACTTTAATATACACATTTCACTACAATAGAAAAGACCTTTAATAACGCTTCTTTATGGCCTTTAATAGCGCTTTTAAGCACTATCTACTCCCCCGTAATTAAAGCTTCATAAGACAGAGCTTTAGAAGCACTATCTTAGGGTACATCTAAGATAGCACTTCCTCAACGAAACGCTAACTTAGGTCTTTTTTTTTAAAAAAAATGTTTACACTGATTTCTCCAAATTCTCTTTTCATTCATCAAAACCCAGTATATAAGAACATCTTATGAAAATTCAACCAAATCAAAATACAGTAAAGCTAAGAATCAAGCTATTCAATGTATCAAATTAATACAACGATGTGCAAAAGATGAAGATCCACAACATAAAAAAAAAATACACAATCCTCAAATCCCCTCTAATTTTGAAATCCTAATATTACATAAACAAAAATGCAATAATACAGAGGAAATAGAGGAATCAAAACCTCTTCTAATTTTGGGACCCTAAGTTAGAAGAAGAAAAAAAACGAAATTCCATGTTAAACTGTTAGCAACCCGACAACAAAATTAGTGAGAGTCTGTTCATGTTTTGCAAAGGCTTGCTTGTAGTTCACATTCGATGGATCTATCTTATAGAACACAGCAACCCAGCTGTGATGAATACCCAACAACAGACGTCCAGTGGCGGTCAACCTTTGACGAAGAAGCTACGAACCAGGTGCGGGGACCGAACTCGTGACGTCTTGACGACGACTGCTTATGGAGGTAGTTCACGATCTGGACATGGATTTGTTTGGTTGGCGGTGCACGGAGGAAAACGGGGGAGCGTGGAGGGACTAGGGTGCATCTGAACGGCGGAGGATGCCAAGTGGAGGAAGAGGCACGACGGGTCTAGTTCGTGATGGGTGGCATAGATACGGGAAAAAAAACTTTTGGGGCGGTGGTTGGTGGAGAAGCTCTTCCCCGCGCGACTGAAATCGTTAGACGAAGGAAGGAACCTTGTTGACTCATCTATACGAAGAAACTTCTTTCTTGATTCGTGAAACGGTGGGCGCATCAAATTCACACATTGCTTGTTGTTCTTGTGTTAATGATAGAAAGAAAAGAGTAAGAGAAAAAGAAAACACTGTTTGAGTGTGGGAGAGAATTGAATGCTCGTTATGTTTTTAAATTTAGGAAAAGGAAACAATAGTGCTTCCCTAAGGAAATGCTATTGTAGGGGTACATAAGATCCTCGAGGAAGCACAATCTTAGGGGGTTAGTTAAGATAGCACTTACTTGAGGAAGCGATATCTTTTCTTACAGCTTAACCTTTAATAGCGCTCTCTCAAAAAAATGCTATTAAAAGTCTTCGCATCATTTTTAATAGTGTTTCCACGCGGAAACGCTATAAAAGTTGTACTATTAAAAGTCTAATATGTTGTAGTGCTTTTTTTTTTATAAAGAAAAAAAGATATTATCATTGGTTTTTTTTACTGCAAGAAATTATCAATGGTTAATAACTAAACTATATTTAATTTTAGGATTTATTCAAAATCATTTGTTGTACTACCTCAAGTCTATTTTTCATTGTAATAATTTTTCATATTCTGTGAAAAGCTCAGCGGGTTCTTTGTCTTCTTTTATTTTTTTTGAATTTTAATTTGGTCATCAATTTGGTCAACATTGATGATGTTTATCATCTTCTGCTCAATCATCACGAGAAGAGTGTTAGTGAAAGTTTTATTCTGGTAATTAAACGCACCTTGTGAGACTCATTTGTTAACTTTTTTATGGGGTTTACATTATCAAGTTAATGGATGGATGTTATGGAAGTTGCAATTTATGATCTGTGTCATATTTTTAGACACAAGTCATAAAGATTTAATAATTTCTTTTATATAAATAAATTAAAAAAATTTAAACATTAATATCTATTTGTAAAGTGAACAATATAAAATTTATAAATAAAAATATAATATATGAGATTAACTTTGAAAAGCATATAAATACACTTATATTTTTTAGTTTCTTTTTCATATGAGATAACGTTTTTATAAGTTTAAAAGAAAATAAAGTAAAAATTATTTATAGATACCATAAAAATAATACAATTAAGGATTTGTATTTTTTTTAACTAATTAAGAAACGTAAAGTATGTTATTCAATTAAAAAGAGTTAATTTAAATAATTAAATCTTTACATCATTACAAAAAATTTGAAGAAAAATTTATTTATATTTCATTAAAAATACTCTATATTTATATGAATTAAAACAATTTATCCAACATTGATATCAATTTGTGATGTGATTTAGGTCTCTCTTACTTTAAATATTAAGTATAGAATGTAATTGTTAAATTGGAGAATGAGAACCTTTGTTTACTTTTTATTTAATTGGAATTCTGTGTTACGTTTTTAAACTATGATACCATATTATTTTGGCAAACATCATTTATTTAATTATATTATAACTAGATCAATTAAATTTAAATGTTGATTAGTCAATTTTAAATAAGATTATTTCAGTTGTTTATATATATATATATTGATGAGAGGGAAATAAAAACAAAAACAAACAAAGAGAAAGAAACTAAACCCTTAGCCTAATATAGCCAGCAGCATCCGCCAAAACAACTAGCGAAAGAGGCTATGGGCGATATATATATATATAGGGATATGGGATCATATGACACCAGGTGTCAAACTTAAGTTTTGACACCAAATCCTAGCCCTTAATTATTGTTTAATATAAAGGATAATATTAATTCAGTTGAAGCATCACACTTATTCAGTTATTCCCCTAACATCTCTCCCCTCTCTTTCTTTTTCATTCCTTCACCACGATGATGAAACTCAGAATTACTCCTAGTGTTGTTACTTTTGTAAATCGCTTCTCAGCTGTCTCCGACATATTATGGTTGCTCGTGTTCTTTCTGGGTGACTTCTAAAATTTGGTGATGAATACAGAAAAAATGAGTAAATAACCAATTTGGTCCCTGAAACTGTGAGGTCGTGTCAAGTTGGTCTCTCAAATTAAAGAAATTCCAAAAAGGTCCCCGAAACTGTCAAACATTAATTAAGTTATTCCATCCGTTAGTCAGGGTTGACTAACGCCGTTAACGGTGCTGAGTTGACATGTTAAGTGCCCGTGTGGCCTCCATGTCATCCTGCCACGTCAAATGGTCACGTACCCATTAATTTCAGGGACCAAATTGACACAGGGACCGAATTGACACTAATGTTATTTTGGAATACCAACACCTCCTCCTCTTCTTCCCCAACCTCTCTGCTTCATCTCTCTCTCTCCCTCTCTCTCCCCCCGCTACTACAACTCCCCAAAAGTTGAGCACATGAGCATAAACCAAGTAGAGCATAAACTTGAGTTGTCACAATTACCTTTTAAGATTGATGATCAATCTGGGTATCGTCCACATAATTTGTAGTCATAGTTGCCTCACCACCATCAGCACCCTCTGTTGGAGGTTGAGCTTGTTCCTCTTTTGGAAGTGGCTCCTCGACATAGTCGTTTTCAAATGCATCGAGTGGAACCTGATAAATCCTAACTTGTCGCTTGGATAGATCCTTCACAAGAACATATTTCCCCTCTTCCAGTTTCATGCACAAGTCCACAATCGACATCACAATTCCCCACATATTAGATGTGTTCAAATTGATTTGTGCCACAAAGTCCTTGGGTTTATATCCAACCACAGACAAAATCACATGATTAAAATGGTCACGGGGATGAATCCTTGACACATATCCCAACTTCATCATGTCAGCACTCGGCAAAAGAGCCCGAGCAGTCCATTTAGACAACTTGTTTGCATTGTTCTTCAATTCAGTGGCCAACATAGCACCCCTTTGAGTCTCCAACTTCTGCCTCCAATCCACACCTGAATACTTAGGATCAAATTCATTCAAAGCATTCAAAGTAAGATACGACCTCTGCTTGTTCACATCAAGAACACTCTGCACTTCACACCTTGCAACAAGATACATCTCATAATCTAGCTTCCACCTCCTATACCTATAAGCCACAGAAGAAACCTCTTCACCCTCATTGGCAAAAGGGTTGGGCTCATCAAAAGTGACCGTATTCCCATCCCTAATCAAAATTTGCTGCAAGAAATTATGGTTAATATAAGCAGCCTCAATGCTAAGCGAATGCGCAGAGTTTATATCATCCTTAGCCTCAGGCAATGGTTACGGCGAGGTCTCATGAACAGAAAGCAAATCTAGCTGTGACCCATCATGCTTATCAAAGAACAACTTGTTCCCAACCGCTGAACAATAATATCCCAAGAGTAAACGGACATGGGTGCGCACATGAGGGTGGAGAGGATTGTGTCGGTGGCGAAAACGATGGCTTTATCCTCGTTGGCGAGCCTACAAATAACAAGGTCATCGGTAGTGGTGACCTTGAAGCTGAGGGGTTGGGAAAGAAGAAGAGGAGGCGTTGGTATTTCTAAGTAACATTAGTGTCAATTTGGTCCCCGAAATTGGTGGTATGTGACCATCTAACGTGGCAGGATGACATGGAGGCCATATGGGAACTTAACGTGTCGACTCAGCACCGTTAACAGTATCAGTCAATCCTGACTAATTGAGGGACGAACTTGATTAACGTTTGACAGTTTCGGGGACATTTTTGGAATTTCGTTAATTTGAGGGACCAACTTGACACAACCTCACAGTTTCAGGGACCAAATTGGCTATTTACTCAAAAAAATATAAGGGGATGAAATTGAAATGTAAATCAAAACTTCAATAGTGTAAATGGGAAACAAGTAAGGATATGCCAAGACAATATAACGGAGAGAATTGCTCTGCCATGATGGGGATGGAAGACAATCACGCCCCCAGTTGGAACTACAAGACAAAAAATTTCATCTGTTCATTTTTTTGGCAATATATCAAGGATCAAATTATTGGAATATAGGCAATTCTTTTTTTAAGGACCAAAGACGTTTCATGTTTCACGACTACACCCTCTGACAAATAAAATTTGCCTAGCGGCTACGTGCATTTGTTCTAAAAAGTTTGACAGTTTCCCATTATTATTCTCAACTGGTGATGTGATCAAATAAGCAGATTGCACGACGAGTCGAAGAGAGAGAGAGGAAAGAGATGATAAGGAGGTTAACTATATATCAAAATAACCTATGTTTGAAACAATTTATCAAACTAACCTACTTTTGAATAAAATATTTTTTTTGTTGACTAGTGGCGCCATTGACTTGTTGACTTGCCACATGGAAGGTCTTGATTGGTACGAAAATCTGGAAAAAAAAATGGTCAGCGCCACATGGCGCACTCTAGTGGAGTGGCGCCAGTTTGACTGGCGTCATTGACCTGCCACGTGGTAGGTCCTGATTGGTCCGTCAGTTTTTTGTGAATTTTTTTTTAAAAAAAGGTTTTTGGGGTTAAAAAATAAAAAAATGAAATGAAATGAAATTATTAATTAATTAATATAATTCTAATAATAAGTTTTATCATTATATAATTATATTAATTAAGTGTTAATAATATAACTATACTAATATTATTATAAACAAAAATCACTAATGTAATGTAATTAAGGGGAAAATATTATATTAATGTTATTATTGCATAATTATATTATTAAATACTAATTTTATAATTATCAATATTATCATTATATAATTAATATTAATAACTACTACCTCCGGACTTAATTATAAACAAAAATAACTAATTTCATAGTTGTTAAGGAAGTTTGTTAATTTAGTTTAATTGTCTTGATTTTTTTATAAAAAAAGAGATTTATAATTACTAATAAAGGGAGAATTGATTTTAAAAATTCCTCATCGATGTTTTAAAAAATTAAATAAATACTAATATAATTCTATGAAATAATTAATATAATTCTATAATGAAAACAAATTTAAAAAATGTTTTTTGGGTTATAAAATTAAAAATTTATATAAAATTAGGTTATTGATTAATTAATATATTTCTATTAATAAATTTTATCACTATATAATTATACTAAATAATAATACTATTAATATAATTAATAGTATTATTAATTAGTATAATTAGTATAATACTATTAATTAGTATAATTATATAATACTATTCATTAGTATAATTATTATAATACACTTAATTAGTATAATTAGTATAAACTATTAATTAGTATAATTATATAATACTATTAGTATTATTATATATTGATAATATTTATAATTATAAAATTAGTATTTAATATTATAATTATATTAATTATACAATTAATGATAACATTTAATAATATAATTATGCATTAATAACATTAATATAATATTTTTTCCCTTAATTACACTACATTAGTGATTTTAGTTTATAATAATATTAATATAATTATATTATTAATAATTAATTAATATAATTATATAATGATAAAATTTATTAATAGAATTATATTAATTAATTAATAATCTAATTTTCTCTTTTTTAAAATTTTTTTAACCCCAAAAATCTTTTTTTAAACTTTTTTTCTCAAAAAACTGACGGATCAATAAGGACCTGCCATGTGGCAGGTCAATGGCGCCATTCAAACTGGCGCCACTCCACCAGAGTGCACCACGTGGCGCTGACCGGATTTTTATTTTCGCCATTTTTTTTTTTGCTGATTTTTGAACCAATCAGGACCTGCCACATGAAGGTCAACAAGTCTATGGCGCCGGTTTGACGGGTGCCACTAGTAAAAAAAAATCACATTTTATTCAAAAGTAGGCTAGTTTGATAAATTGTTTCAAAAGTAGGTTATTTTGGTATATAGTTTCTAAAAGTAGGTTACTTTGGAAAAAAACCCAAAGCCACATGGCAGGTCATGATTGATCCGAAAATTTGCAAAATTTTTTTTAAAAAAATAATAATATTTTTGGCGAAAAAAAATACGGTCAGTGCCACATGGCTCACTCAGGTGGAGTGGCGCCAGTTTGACTGGCGTCATTGACTTGCCACGTGGCAGGTCCTTATTGGTCCGTCAGTTTGAGAATGATAGGGATTGGGGAATAAGTATGATGGTTTATGTGAATTAATTTTATCCTTTAGATTAAACAATAATTAAGAGCTAGGATGTGGTGTCAAAACTTAAGTTTGACACCTGGTGTCATTTAATCTCATCCCACATATATATATATATATATATATATATATATATATATATATATATATATATATATATTGTTACAAAAATTTAGGGTGAGGGGATGGTTCCCCAGTCTTGGGTAGAGAAGACCTCCGGGCTCTTTGAACACTTACAAATGGATTTATATTTACCTCACCACAAGGGGACTAGTGCAGGCTCGAACCTTCAACAACCTGTCAGATACGAATAAGCTTGAAATGATTAATTAGCTTGAAATGTAATTTTAACTTTGAAAACACGCACACATAATTAAATATTTAAAGTAGTATCATACCAAGGTAGTGAAAGAAGAAATAGTTAGTGCTAATTTATAATTTTGCTTTGAAAACAATCAATATAATATTGGTGTTGAGAAAAGTAGCTAGAATACAAAGGCATTAGGAGAAATGTCCAATATTAAAGATAATAAGACAGAGAAATATATTATTTTATAAAATTGATTAACTTTGACGAGAAAAATGGAGAAATAAATTGAATAGATTTTGAAGTGAGAAGAAAAAAATAATATGATAGATAAATATGATTACTAATAATGGTTAGCTTAGACCGGACAAAGAGGAGAAATAAATCAAATAGATTTTCGAGAGAGAATACAAAAATAATATAATAGATGAATATATATTCCAAAAATGTTTAACTTACGCCGGGAAAATAGTACAAATAAATAAAATAGATTTTAAAGAGATCATAATAATAATATGATAAATAATTGTTTTAAAAAATGATTAACTTGCACGAGAAACAAGGAGAAATAAATCAAATTGATCTTGAAGAGAGAAGTAAAAATAATGTGATAAATAAATATATTTTCTAAAAATGGCCAACTTGCACACAGGAAAAGGGATAAATAAATCAAATAGATTTCTAAAAGAGAAAAAAAATCATATCATTCCGAAGATAATTAAATAAATATTATTGTATAAATATTATGATATTCCACGTGTGTCGCACATGTATCAAGCTAGAGTTTGTAACAGTATATTTTCTTATGAAACCCTAAAAAAATAGCATATTCCGCGTGTGGCGAATCTTGAGAAAAAATTTCGGGGGAGCCACTGCCCATTAGATATTATTAAAAATGATACACTTTAAATTTATAATTAATTATGCATAATTTTATCACTCAAAAATGTAAAATGAATAAACGTTCGAGATAGGTAGAACTTTTTTATAAGCAAACCTAGAACTAGTGTTTGCTCATCTTGCAATGGTGCAAATGATGACTCATTAGGGAGAGATTGATAAATTTAAAGTAGATGTGTGAAGGAGGAAAAACGTATTTATTATGAGTCTTAAAGATGTTGAGTTTAAAATAATATTCATTTTGATATAATTATTCAGTTGTTTGAATATTTTTTAAATGAATAGAGTCTAATAATAGTGTACCACAAATAAAATATATGATAGCCTGTGAACTTTAAATGTAATATATGTTGCATAAATTATTTTAGGATGTCATACATAAATTTTTTTTATATAAAAGAAAAATAGAAGAAAAAAAATTTGGGAGGAGCATGGTTCTCCCCCACCACAAAAAAGGTCCACCAGTGGGTCCATACACTAGTATGTATGTATGTATGTATGATATATATATATATATATATATATATATATATATATATATATATATATATATATATATATATATTGTATCAATGACTGATATATTGTATCAATGACTGATTTAGACTCTAGCAACAAAAAGATTGGAGTCCATTAAATACAAACAACCGAAAAGTGATATAAATTGAAGCATCTCATTCTCCTGGACTGCATCCGACTGCCATATCATATCCAATGTACAATAATCTATGATGGCAAAGTACGAGAAAAATCTGTAGAAAAGGGAAGTAAGAATAAGAGCGGCTGAAAGTATAATACCGGCAATCATGTAAGGTAGATGAAGAGCATACCATATTAATAAAGCATGAAGCCAACAAAAACCTCGGTTCAAATAGAGCAAGCCATATATATAACATTGGTTTAAAGAGGACAAATACAAACACAGCTAGACAGGAGTATATCATGGTAAGTCAAAGAGGGATGAAGAGAGTGTAGCTTCCAGTAATTCCATGAATCAAAATTCTCCTGCAATCAATGTTCAGCAAGAACAAGGGCAAAAGGTATGTTACATATCACATATATTGCATCATAAACAAATCCTAAACAAGGATGTAACCATAATTCTACATTTGCTAAATGCTGCAGGAGATGCTTTGGAAATAATATAGGCATTTTTCCACTTGAACTGCTACAAGGGATTGGTTAAAAAATACACATTTTCTTAGAAAGTCAATCAAGAATATCAAGTTATTTTGTTCACCTTGACAACAAAAATACATTTTTTGGAAGACAAATAATTAGAAACAAATCAAAGGAGCTACATTGTTGTTTGCTTGTGTTACTCGTGCTCAAGAAATAGTGAAAACATTAATTCTTTACTTCTGCAGCAAAAAAGAGAGAAAATATACTCCAAGGAACTGAAGGAACATGTTTGTTCTTACTAAACCCTATAACCAACACCATTGTGTCAACTAAAATCTTCCAAACTGCTATTTCATATTTCAACTACTCTGTGTCCTCAATGACCAAATATTATATATAAAGCATGGCAGCTTCCTCACACTGAATAATATCTCTAAAGATTTAGTCCTTTGGATCTCAGAAATCAGGGTTCCACCAAACAAAAGACTATACTTTATCTGCTTAATCAAATTGACATTATCATTAATATATAATGTTATTTGCTATCAGTCAACCATGAGTTAAACACCCTCACACATATAATGTACTAGATGCTCAAGATGTGGTTGCTATCTGAACCTATGTAAACAAACTGCTCGTCGAGTTGCAGAATTTAGTTGCTTTATAAACAAGATATGCCTTTGTTAAGGTCATGATATAAGGGTTACTAATGGAAGAAAAGTATAGAGAAAACAATGAGTTCACTAAGCACGAGTTCATAAAACAGATAAAACGAGTTAGCAACAACCTGAAGTATGGAATTCCTTTACTTACAGTTCCTTCCAAAGCATTTTTAATAATGCTTCTTGAACACCCTCACCTAAACACCCCACTCGATATTTAAGCTCTCACTGTAAGTACACCATAATATTTAAAATCTATAGTGGATAAGAAATTACAAACTTCTCCAATTAAAGTAGCAAAAAGACCTTCTTAGTTATCTTGTCAAATTCATCAATGTGCAAACAACTTTGTTAGACTTTGGCAGAATTAATTTAACATTAAGAAAACATGGCAACCGAGTTACCTCCACGAATTTTTTTAAATATCGTCACAAATATAACACTTGCAAGTCATAACCAGAGCATGTCAAAGAGGGAGGCTTCCTCCTCATTCACCTGCGATAAATACCAACCATGCACGACCAGATAAAACTCTACAAACTGAGCATAAGAATAGGAGGGATGAAGAAAAGCATATGGATGAGCATAACAAAGGGGATACAGCATTAGCATTACCCCTAAAGCCAGCTTTGGATGTCCAAAGTGGAAATGCATCATCCCGAAACATAATAAAGCAATTTCATATCAGATAAGTTCAGTTGTAAAAGGTTTTGCCCAACCTTGGATAATGTATATTTTGAGTAATAATGAACACCAATAAATTTGTAACTAGAGAATAGCAGTAAGTCTTAGTAATTATATGCATAGTATTCATATGATGGAGCAATCCTAGCAACCATGTGGATAACATCATTAATAGTAAACTTGGCTCCATTTGTCCTGAGATAGGCAGGAGCAGGACACATGATGAAAATTCTCCATCACTACCTGTAAGAAGGTGTGATCTGCTACAAGATAGATAGTTAGATAGATAAAGAACTAACAGTTAGCAATAAAGATTCTCCAAAGCCGCAATATAATCATTGTTTGTGAGAAAGACCATTTAAGTAGCTCAAAAAGTGAACCTGGATGGAAGTCAAAGCAAACTTAATTAAAGAAACAAAAATGCAGAATGAATAATAATACTACAATTTTAGTGTGGTTTACAAGCTATATCCATGCTATCAACCAAAACTAAACATTCTTCAATTCATTTTATTAGATCACACAAGCTATATGTATCCCCTGAATGCTGACACCTCTGCCTTCGTGGTGTCTGTCCCAACCAATTAGGGTTATTTCCTCCAACCCCAATTCGACTAATATTATTAAGCTACTAGATGCATCGGTTATGGGCTATAATACGGTAATACCCTTTTCCACCACTTAACTATATACATATGTATTCATTCAAAAGAAATAAATAAATAAATAAATAAAAACAACTCTGTACATTTACAAACAACATAGGCGCAAATGAATAGGAAACCACAATCTGAACAAAAATAAAATGGCAGCAAACCTAGTTAATAGAGAGAGAAAAGAAAGGAAAATATGATTCTGCCCGTTAGAGGATCTTACATCCTTTTGCATGCACAACGGCAAAAACGATTTTGTCCCTCAGAAATCGCTCGAATTCACCACAAGAAATTCTGCAATTAGCTATGACAAATTTGATAGCTAATTCGTAGCTAATCTCTAGCAAACAAATTTAGCTACAAAATTTGCGGTAGCATAAATTGAGTGGCAAATCAGATAGGAAAATTTTCCTAGCTAATTCATAGTCAATCTTAAAAAGTTCTAGCTATTTGGAAGCTAAAACCTAGTAATATGTCGTTAGGAATTATTTTTTTCTAGCCAAATAGCTGCGATATTGATGTAGTGATTTTGAAGCCAATCTATAGCTAAAAATTCCTAGTGATTTTGTAGTTATTTTGTAGCTAATTCAAAAAAAATATTAAAAAAATCAGTCGCTAAATTGGTCCCAAACACTTTTTCTGGGGACCAATTTAGCGACTGTTCTAGGGACCCATGTATTAGAAATGAATCAATCACTTTCTCATTGAGTAACTTTGGGAGAGTTTACATCTTATATAAAAGTAAGCTAGGCAGGAAACTAACTGTAACTGCTAATACCATATTAGAAATGAATCAATCACTTTCTCATTGAGCAACTTTGGGTGAGTTTACATCTTATATACAAGTAACCTAGGCTAACTGACCAACTAACTTGTAACTGTACTTACCAAATACAATAACAGATTTGTAACTAATTCAAACTAACACATCCTAACACTATGTACAATATGACATTCAAAGTGGAAATAGTGAGCAGGTCCCTGTATCTTTTAAACAGTAGAAGTGAAAGTAGCACCTGAGATATTAAGCTTAATATGAAATTGAGCTACATTAAATAAGTATAATTCATTATGAAGAAATATGTCCAATACATACAACCATATCACTTATCAAACAAATATCATCATACATATTGTAGCCTAGCATAAGCTCCACTTCTCAAGTGGTAGCTACAAGCACACATGCACACTTGCCACCAACGTTACTGCCGCCAGAGAAAGGCGTAAGTGCATTAAACTTCATAAATCCATTTCAGATAAAGGAGGAATGAAAGACAAAATTCTGAAGTAGATCAAGAAAGTAGTTACAATCAGGTTTCTAAATGGGCAAAATTTGATTAAATCATACCTTACACTACAAAGAACTCGTACGAAAGGGAAGTGTGTTAAAGATATAATTAAAAATCATTAATGTCTCATCATATAACAACTTATACTTCTCCTGAGTTGTTTCATGACTCATATCATTCAACTCTCATTCCTAACAAGATGATTGAATTAGAAGCTTTGAAACTATACCCATATAAAGTGAATATGCAATATGGGACCCAGGGGTAAAAAGTTGATTAAATCATACCTTCATTCTGCACATCATTCTTTATTTATACATCATAGTCGTGCCAACAGAACTCATAGTAAAAATTTATAATCATACCCAAGTATTTCTTTTCATAAAAATAAAGCATAATTATATATATATATATATATATATATATATATAATAGAAAGATATAATAAAGTCACAAATAATTGTTTTATTCTTTTTCTCACACATAGGGAACTCACTCAGCAAGGAAGGGAGAGGATTTATAATTGATCTTAATTCAATTTTGATACATCAAACTCAGTACAGGTAGTAAGCCTTTAATAGGCTAATCATGAAAATAAAATAATAAAACTTAGACATGAATAAAACCAACACACCATCAATATTTGATTTGTCATTAAATCACTATAGATCTAAAAATGATCATAATTTCATATACTTTTTAAACAGTGCATCGAGAGCTGCAAATCAACATTGCATTGTCTTTCTCTCCCCTTTTTTAGCCTAGTTAAGTTCTTACAATAAGGCATTAAATCATTCAAATAGCAGTTATAGAACAAAACAAGAACATGGAACAAATACATTTCTTATCTTTTAGAAAACAATTATGTTTGTGTCACATAAAGCTTCATTGAACTTATGAGTTCATTAAAGCCACTGAGATGATAAAAGTGCAGCAAAATGAGCTTTAACAAAATAAAACGGTGTGAAGTGTACTAAAAAAAGAATAGGGAATTGTTAGGAGTGAATTTTCATATTTGAGTTTTCAATGCGACAAGTGAGAAAGAGGCTACATGAAAATTGAGAAAGAAGTCTCAAAATTGGTATATACTGGTTTGGCTAAAAGAAAGTTGACAAGTACTAAGTTGACAGACGGAAAGTTGATAGAAAATTGGTCAAGAAAGTTGACAAATACTAAGTTGACAGACGGAAAATTGACAGAAATTTGGTCAAGAAAGTTGACAAGTACTGAGTTGATGTACGAAAAATTGTGAGAAAAATTGGTCAAAAGCAAGATTGTCAAATTCATAAGGAATTCCCAAAATAGACAAGAGTTGGATCGAAGAGAGGAAAATTGACTGAGTTCAAAGTCGACGAGGAATAAAGTTGACATAAGAATGTACATAAAGAAGAACGTCAAATTGAGAAGATTATAGAAGAATTGACAAGTGTGAAATTGACAAAAAGTTCTTCAGTTGACATGTCAGACAAGAAAAGCCGTCAAAAGGCGAAACTTAGAGCACATCTGTCAAGGGTGAAATTTCTGATTATTGACGGATGCATTTGACTGACTGACAAAGGAACCAGAATAATGACTGATATTTTCTAAGTATTATACTTAGTTGACAAGAAAATCTTGCCGAGGAAAGGATAAATTGACAACCTGACTTTTTGACAAAGTGTTAAGAAGAGTTGTCAAATGTACAAAAGTGTGAAAATGGCTAAGTCCTCAAGGCTGACAAAGCATCAGCAAGATAAGCCGTCAAACAGCCAAACCGTTGACAACAAGCAAGTTGACACAGCGGTTCAAAGAATTGAGCAGTTAGAGAAGTTTGCTTGTCAAATGGTTTGAATTTGAATATGGCAAAACTGCCATACAGGTGTTAGAAAGTAGATTAGGAAGTTACCTTTAATAAGTTACCTTTAGTAAGTTATTTACTTTTTCTATAAATACTAGTTATTACAATGTAATAGGGGTCGGAACTTGAAACATCCTACATGTCTCGATCACACAGCAGACTGACGGATTAACTCAAGTATTCCTTCCACCCTTTTATCATCAATACAATGTTCAATTTCAATTCAATATTGATTTATCTTTATCCTCAAGTTATTTCATGTCTTTACTTTTCTACATTTTACATCTCTTGCAATTTATCTTTAATGTTTTTTACTTGCTTTCTTTTAATTTTATGCAATGTAAACGCTTTCTTTTACTTCCATTTAAATGCCTTTCTTTAACTTACCGTCATTATCTTTCATTGTCATTTACAAGCTTTCAATTATTTTCCTGCAACTTACATGCTTTTCTTTAAATTCATGTATTTCTATAAATTCATGCATTTCTCTTCTACTACCAATCAAATGGTTTTTCAGACCATTTGAGTTCTTTTTCATGCTTTAAATGTATGATCAGAGTTACCTATTTATGGGAGTTGATCCTTTTATTTGTTGCGGATTTGGTTGTTAGAAATTCTCACTTGGCAAATCCAGACTATTAGTCTTTGCTAGTATGTTACCAGATTTGACTAAGTTGTCAAACATGTACTTGGCAAACATTATCATCAAACACAAACAGTTTTATTGTCAACATTCATCATTGGCAATACTCTGTACATCTCTTTCAAACTTACATATCTGTTTTGACACAGTCTTTGCCAGTAATTCCTAATTTGGCTAATTGTCAAATTTATACCTGGCAGACATTACCTTCGAAATAACACATTCCTGTCGAGATTACCGCATAACTCGTTCACCCCACACTCGTCTGATCTTTATTTATTTGTAACCAAGGGATTTTGGACACCAACCAAAAACCAGCGTTAACAGGAATATAGTAGTAAAAGAAAAATACCTTTCACGTTTATAAGAATGGCAATATCTGAATAAAGATAATAACAATGTGAGAAATATGATTGCAAAACAGGTATTCTCTTTCTGAAGGAAGCTTGAAGAAGATTGTCAAGATGATTTAGGTTTTTCTAAGTATTAACATACAATCAGAATGAACTCTTGTAGTGAATTTGATTAATGATTCAAACATAATGAACTCTGATTTCTCAAATATGATTAAACCAATTTTGTGTGCAACATCTCAATACAATATTTAAAAAGAGACTCATTAAAGGGAACATGAACCAACTCAGAATTTCATTAAAAGGAAGAAGGAAAAAAAACAGAATCAATGACATTCAGGCTTTCCATCAAACAGATAGAGTGCAACAAAGTATAACATCATGAATATCATAATGTAACAGATTAACTCACAGAGATTGAATCGTTATTACAATTCCATGTTTTACCATACACATTCAGCCACAAGAAAACGATAAAAGAAATCAATGAGGAATGAAATTCGAATCATACAGAATTGACGCCTAATGGAGGTCGTATCGACCTTGTGTCTCGTCTTTCATAATCAATATTCACTGGAGGATGAATTTGTGACGCTACATGCGAGGAATCGACCACAAATTCATAAATCAGAAATAATGAATGATTGATTATCAGTGAAGAAAGGAAGAAGAAGAAGAAAAATCAGAGCAAATCAAACGAATTACGTGAATTTCGTACCTGCTGTCATTGAATCCGTGAGAGAGAAAGAGAGAGTGATGAGAGAGGAAAGGGGACTAGGGTTCTTAACGCAATCAGAGTGAGGAGAGAAAATGGAAGGAGGGCTCTCAGCGTAAGAAAAAAAGGAAGGAGAGGAATAAAAAATGTATTAGAGTTAATTTTGATTGAACTACTAGTAGAGGATATTTCTTTGGACAAAACTTACATACAATATCTTAGGTGCTTGTGTATTGTTCTCCAATAAAAATCAGACACATGGCAAAATTTTCCATGAACCCTCAGTTACACCCCCCGTTAACACTTAACACCGTTCCCTATCTATCTCTTCCCAGTTCCCACATTCCACACTCTCTGCGCCGTCTTCGTCTTTTTTCGTTTTCCTCGGCCATCTCCTCTTTTCTCACCTTCGCAGGCTCCATCGATAATTTGCGTCCTCCATATATGATTCCACCATCACTCTTCGGATGGTGTTTGCTACCAATAACAAGTAATCCCCTTCTCTTACATTATCTTTTCTATGTTATCATCTTCTTTGTTGTTGGGTCATGTTTTCTCCTTCTTTCCTTTTTCCTTTAATTTTTCTTCTTTAGTTAATTTTGTATATCTTCTTTTTGTTGTACCTGTTTTCATCGCTTTCCTCCCACCAGATGGATCCTCCTCACGATAGGCTGCAGGACATGGCGGAATCGACATCATCAGCGATCTTCCTCCTTCAACCAGCGCAATTGACCTTAGCAATGTTCCTCCAGCGATTAGCGAAATCTTCCCAGCAATAAACATGCTCAAATAATCGCTCTTGCTGATTTAGATTCCAATAGTAAGGTTTTTTCATTCTTTTATTTTTATGTTATGTTTGGTGGAGTTGGGTATAGATTTTTGTAAGCTTACACATTTTATTTTTTGCATTCTAAGTGTTTGATACAATTTTAGAAATATATCAGTTGACCCTTCTGGAATATAATCCTGCCTATGTTGTGCTTTGTGACAAAGCTAAACATAGCCGGTTCCAAGCCCGGATAAAAGGAGAGGGTTGTGTTAGGCCATCGACAGCCAACGTAAAACTTAGTCGAATCTCTATGACATGGATCAACGACGTAATAATGCTAATGCTAGGTCGTTGCCCAGAAGCAACGCGCTGTATAGCTCGAGTACAGTGTCAAAAGAGCAAGGGCTGCTGCATCGCCGCCTGGATGTAGTGAAAAATAAGCAAGGGTTCCCACATTTTTGTGAACGAGTGTGGGTAAAGAAGCTAGCTCACGAGAGTAGGATTCGCTTTGGAACTTGGAATATAGGCACACTTACAAGTAAATCAATGGAAATAGTTGACACTATGATTAGGAGGAGGATCAATTTCATGTGCCTACAAGAAACTAAGTGGGTGGGAGAAAAGGCAAAGGAATTAGACTCTTCGGGTTTTAAGCTTTGGTACACTGGCAAAGTAAAATCGAGAAATGGGGTGGGCATAGTTATGGATAAATATTGGAAGAATGATATTGTGGATGTAAAAAGGGTTGGAGATAGGATCATTGCCCTAAAATTTGTAGTGGAACAAGACACCTTTAATGTGATTAGTGCTTACGCACCTCAGGTAGGGTTAGAAGAACACTTAAAGGTAAAATTTTGGGAGGA
This sequence comes from Sophora flavescens, assembly GCA_030762895.1. Lineage (NCBI taxonomy): Eukaryota > Viridiplantae > Streptophyta > Magnoliopsida > Fabales > Fabaceae > Sophora > Sophora flavescens. The sequence goes on from CM061064.1 coordinate 151,884,476, forward strand.
TTTAGAAGGCCTAATTCAGGAAATACCGCTAGGTGAAAAGATTTTATTAGGAGGTGATCTAAATGGGAATGTAGGGAGGGCACCTAGAGGTTACGACGGTTTGCATGGGGGATATGGCCTAGGGGAGGTAAATGGTGAGGGCAAGTCTATTTTGGACTTTTCATCTGCCTTCGATCTTACTATAGCCAATACGTGTTTTAGGAAACGTGAGGAGCATCTTATCACGTACAAAAGTGGGGTGACAAGCTCTCAAATAGATTTCTTTCTTATTAGGAGATCGGATAGAAAGATTTGCTTGGACTGTAAAGTCATACCTGGAGAGAGCTTGACTACCCAACATAGAGTCTTGGTCATTGATGAGTGTGATTCCACCTCATCTTTGTCCATCATTTTGCATGCATTTTCATGTAGTTTAGGCATATTTTTATTAGATTTTAGGTTAATTTTCCTTTGGAACGGGTAAGGCGGTTTTCGTGTGTTGTTTTGCAGATATCAAGGGTAAATTGCTCAAGATCAACCATGATGAAGTTTGGATGAAGATGGAGCTTTAAAACTGAAGAAAATGAGCCAAACAGAGCCCATCACGGCCATGATCGAGCAAAAACTGAAAAAGAAGAAAGGCTGAAGTCAGAGTCTGTCACGGCCTGGCCGTGATAGCCATCACGGCCGTGACCCAAAACCACCACAAGTCAGAGCACATCACGACCCAGCCGTAAAATTCTTCACGGCCATAACAGAGGGCTCGCGTCGCGAGCATCATTCTCGCCCCGCGAGAGACCGGATTTTGCAAAGCAACCAGAGGCGGAGACTCACGGCCTGGCCGTGATGGCCATCACGGCCGTGACGCGCATTACTTGGACCTGAAGAAACCGAAATAGATCAGATTTTGAGTTGGTTTGGGACTCTAACTTCCCCATTTCTATAAATATGGACCAAGGCATCAGATACAGGAGAATGGATCATCCATAACAACTAGGACTCTAGGCTTAGATCTCTCTTCTCCTCTCTCCTCTTCTCTTCTCTCGATTTTTGTATTTTCATGTTATTTATAATCATGCTTGTCATCTCCATGGCAAGGCGTGAGTAGTAGCATAGTTTCTAGGGATTAGGGCTCTGCCCAAGTTTGTTTATGATGTAAATTTGATGTAAACTCTTTGTTAATTACGATTTGCTTTAGATCTGATTTCTAGTGTGTTATTCACTCATAAATTTGCAACCGCTTATTTGCGTGACGTAGATGTTCTAAGGAGGAACCTAGCGGTGAACTTAGGATTTCTAGGGTATTCCACTCGTAAAGCCCGGCGGAAGTTGGTTTGTGAGATGTGGATGATCTAAGGAGGAACCTAGCGGTGAACTTAGGTTATTTGCATGACCTGAGACATTTCAAGGAGGAACCTAGCGGTGAACTTGGGTGTCGGACCTATAGAAGTCAGACTTGGGACTGAAATCACGAGAGTTAGAAGCCGTCCCTCGAGGAGCAACGAGTTGTCACAGAACGCAAAGGGTCCAATCTGGGATCGACTACCACGAGAGTAGGGGTCGGGTCAATTGGGCACGGCTTTTGTAACCCGAGAGGGAGCTTAAGCTATTAGAGGATAAACTCGCCTTCAAGGCAATTTCGGTAATCAACCAAGGTAAATCAGATTAGCAACATAAACAACCTCAAAGGTAACCCAAATCCCTAGGAATTCGTTTAAATCGAAAACCCCAAAAACATTTGTTTTTTTGTTTGTTTATCATTTCAATTTCAAATTCAAACATTTTTCAAAACCCTTTACAAAGTCCAGATTCACTCAATTCGAAAACCGATTGCGATTCGAGAACACAGTCTCTGTGGGTTCGATATCTTTTATTACTTGACGGCAATCCGGTACACTTGCCGGAATCGCACGCGCGCGTTGACTTACGCGACATCAAGTTTTTGGCGCCGTTGCCGGGGACTGTGCCTTTTCGAATCTCAATTCAAATTTTGAATTGATTTTTCTGGACCTTTTCTTTTTGTTTAATTTTTATTTCTGGAAAAAAAAAATTTCAAAAAAATTTCTTTTCCTTCTATTGTATCCATCTCTCTGTGTTATATGCAAAGATCTCTAAGTCTTGGGAGCCTTAGTGAGATTGATCCGGAGATCGAGAGGACCTTCCACAGACGTAGAAGACTACAAAGAGAGGGAGAAAGGTTGAGTCATGTTCCACTCATGGCGAATCAACCGGATACAAAGCCTTTGAAGGACTACGCAGCCCCAAATGCGAGAGGCTTGCGAACTGGGATTGCAAGGCCAGAGATTGAGGCGGAAAACTATACCATACCACCTATGCTAATCAACATGATTAGGCAACATCAATTCGGAGGATTACCTTCGGAGGACCCGACCGATCATATAGAGACATTCTTAGAGTTCACCGATGCAATCAGGATTAATGGAGCCTCAGTCGATGTTGTACGTTTGAGACTGTTCCCCTCATCTCTCACTGGAAAGGCAAAGGCCTGGCTTAAGCAAATCCCCGCTAACACTTTGACTACTTGGGACCAACTGGAGCAGGCGTTCTTGGAGAAATTCTTCCCTCCATCCAAGACGGCCTACATAAGAACCCAGATCACCGACTTCTTCCAGAAAGACGGAGAATCATTATCAGAAGCTTGGGATCGTTACAAGGGACTGCTGGAGTCGTGCCCACATCACGGACTCGAGAGGTGGTTAATAGTGCACACCTTCTATAACGGATTGGATTACTCTTCGAAGGTGTCACTAGATTCTGCAGCCGGTGGAGCGTTTATGAATAGGCCTCTCACTGAGGCATTCAACATCATCGAGAATGTCGCCACCAACTACCACCAATGGGGATCCGAAAGAGGTAATAACCCGAACAAGATTTCGGGGGGTAAGTTTGAGGTAAATAGCACAGATCTTATTATGTCAAAGATAGACTCACTTAATAAACGTTTTGATCGGCTGGAAAGAGCTAATGTGAGTGCATTAGGTGCTACTAACCTTGTTTGTGAGATTTGTGGAATGCAGGGACATGACATGATGGGATGCCCACATGGATCCCGGCGCCGGGTGAGCAAGTGAACTCTTGTAACAACTACTATGATACGAACCCGAAGCTGCCTAACTATGCTCCCCCAAATCCCTACAACCAAAGAAGGAACAACCCTTACCTCTCCTACGGCAACTACAGCAACACGCTTAATCATGAGTTCCAAGAGGGTCAAGGTAATAAGAGAGCAAGACAGGGGTATCCTCAGGTGCAAAGATCTAAACTCGAGACTTTATTTGAAAGTTTTGTTGAAACTCAGACAAAACAGAATGAGGAGTTTAGACAACAAGGAAGGGCAGTGGGTGAAGCAATAAAAGAGCTAGCATCTAAGGTAGACAACTTAGCAACTCATAACAAGATGCTAGAAAACCAGATTGCCCAACAAGCCAAAGACGTACTCGAGACCTAAGGGTACATTCCTGGGCAACCCGAAGCAAATCCCAATGAGCATTGCAATGTCATACACTTGAGGGATGATAAGCTTGGGGTGGGGGTAGCTGAAATGGAGGTGGAACCGGAGGAGGACATGAGCGAAGATGAAGATCCAGAACCAAAGTACGTCCCTCCACCACCGTACCAACCCCCGATACCTTTCCCACAAAGGTTGGTCAGGAAAAAGCAAGTAGATGTAGAGACTAAAATGCCTACTAAACTGAAAGACCCAGGTAGTTTCTCCATCTCTTGCTCGATTGAACAAGTACACATTGACCAAGCCTTATGTGACTTAGGGGCTAGTGCAAGCTTGATGCCCCTCACTATCATGGAAAGGTTGGAAAGTAAAGAGTTGAGACCGTTCAAATTCTCCTTACAATTTGCGGACGGCTCAACTAGGACTCCTCTAGGCATACTAGAGAATGTTCCCGTAAAGGTAGGGAAATTTCTCATCCCTACCGACTTCCTGGTATTAGACATGAAAGGGAATTCCGAATTCCCCATCATTTTAGGAAGGCCATTTTTGGCAACCGCTGGAGCAGTAATAGACGTAAGGAATGGCAAACTCTCTCTAAATGTAGAGGAAGGTAGGGTAAATTTTCAGTTGACTAACTCTTGTAACAACCCTCCTTTTGAGAGCCATGTGTGCAGAATTGATGTAAAGACTCCAGCGGTAGAGAAAGAACTTAACATGGAAGCAACCCCAAGAATATGCATGGTTGATGATGCACCCAGTGGTGAAGTTGGAATTGCTGTCCATGCGGAAACAAAACTTCCGCGGGAGGAAGGAAGGCTAGGAAGCTCCGAGAGAAAAGAGCGAAGCGGAAGCATTATTGGCCGTATGAGCAGTAAACGGCTTTTGAAGGAGCTCCTTGGAAAAGAAGTGTTCCTGCACTTCTACTCCCAGCCGACCCCGGTTGATTTAAGGAAGTATGGTCAAGCTTAAGACCATAAATAAGCGCTTCTTGGGAGGCAACCCAAGTTTTCTTTCCCTTTTTCCTTTTGTTTTTGATTTAACCTCTTGAATAATTTGAGAAGATCAAGAGGCAAAAATATCATTAATAGGTTTGTCTAGTGTTTTCAGGTTGAGAAAGAGAAGAAGAGCATAAAAAAATAAAAAAGATAAAGTCAGAGGCCATCACGCCCTGGCCGTGACAGTGGTCACGGCCGTGATGAATTAAGCAAGAGCACAGAAAGGATCACGGCCTAGCCGTGACAACCATCATGGGCGTGATGAGTAGGATGCCAAGGCCAGAGAGCATCACGGCCTAGCCGTGATGTATATCACGGCCGTGACAGGGCAACTCCTGAGGACCAGAAACGATCACGGCCTGCCCGTGACAAGCCTCACGGCCGTGATAAAATTTCCACCCAAGTTTTGACTGGAATGTGAAGCCAACACCCGCTACCGACTCGGTAAGTTGTTCCAATTTTTCTCCTCTCTCCGACTTGATTATTCACATTGGAGACAATGTAAGTAATCAAGCTTGGGGTAGGGGTATTTATTTTTGCATTTGCATTGTTGCATTCATATTGCATTCTCATAGGCATAGATCGGTATGATCACATTCTCTAGATTGCCCCTCACTTAGAACATGCATCCAATTGTGAGAACTTGGAGCCAAATGAATTGAGATAGTGAATTTTGAACCCAATTTTTCATTATTCTTGTGATATGGCTAAAAATAAAAGTTCTTGAGATAGTCATTTGATAGTTGATAATTAGCATGTGGTTCCTTAAACTTGTGTACCTCACTGAATTTTGAACTACTAAATGTAAGATTTTGAGCCAAAAAGGGGGTATTCTCTAAATCTACCCCATTTCTTGTGATAGAGTGATTTAATTCCTCATGGACTGTATTTTCTAGAACTTGACTTGAAACCATTTCAAAACTTAAAAATTTCTGAAAACATTTTTGGAAATGATTGAGGCACTAGGTATTTTTCCGGCCTCCCGAGCTTTGAATGATAAATGCTACCCTTTAGTTGCCCAATTTTGAGCCTAAAGATAAAATACTTTTCTTGGTACCATGAATTAATTTGATAAATAATGCTTGGTATGGCACCTTTTAAAGTATTACAAAAAGGGCAAAATGGTAGTTGGAAAAAGAATGGGATGAAAATATTTCTCTTGAGCTATAAATCTCCCCTTCTCCAAACAAATAAAAATGAAATAAACAGAAAAAAATGGAGAAGGGGATGACAAAGAAAGTGAGAAATGAAAAGAAAAAGAAAAAAAAAAATAATAGAAGGAAGAAAGGTGGACAAGTAAATCAAAGCCCCCAAAAGGTATTTTAGAAGGTGTCATACTTTGTAATGTTTGATAATCTGTCTAGCCTTCTTGAAATTCCCTTTCCTTGATTTTCCCACCTTACAATAAATCCCATGGCCACAATACAACCAAAGGAAAAGACCTCTTGATTCTTAAGTGTTTTCATAAATAAAGTAGAGATTTGGTTAATAGTCAAGCCTATGGTAAAATACTTTCCTTGAGGAAATTGAGTGAATTGTCAATAAACCCTAAAACACTTGAGTGAGGTGAGATGAGTGCCCAAATCAGTGAGAACATGAACTAGAAGAACCTAAGCTTCTAATTGGACTTGAACTTGATTATCTCTTGAGTGCTTATTAAAAATGCCTATTACTTGGATTAGCTTCTAGGGTTCTTGGTTCACTATCCATGCTTTAATTGATTTATCTTATGGCCTGAGTAATTGCTTGAGGACAAGCAAAGTTTTAAGCTTGGGGTGATTTGATGAGTGTGATTCCACCTCATCTTTGTCCATCATTTTGCATGCATTTTCATGTAGTTTAGGCATATTTTTATTAGATTTTAGGTTAATTTTCCTTTGGAACGGGTAAGGCGGTTTTCGTGTGTTGTTTTGCAGATATCAAGGGTAAATTGCTCAAGATCAACCATGATGAAGTTTGGATGAAGATGGAGCTTTAAAACTGAAGAAAATGAGCCAAACAGAGCCCATCACGGCCTAGCCGTGATGCCCATCACGGCCATGATCGAGCAAAAACTGAAAAAGAAGAAAGGCTGAAGTCAGAGTCTGTCACGGCCTGGCCGTGATAGCCATCACGGCCGTGACCCAAAACCACCACAAGTCAGAGCACATCACGGCCCAGCCGTAAAATTCTTCACGGCCATAACAGAGGGCTCGCGTCGCGAGCATCATTCTCGCCCCGCGAGACCGGATTTTGCAAAGCAACCAGAGGCAGAGACCGTCACGGCCTGGCCGTGATGGCCATCACGGCCGTGACGCGCATTACTTGGACCTGAAGAAACCGAAATAGATCAGATTTTGAGTTGGTTTGGGACTCTAACTTCCCCATTTCTATAAATATGGACCAAGGCATCAGATACAGGAGGATGGATCATCCATAACAACTAGGACTCTAGGCTTAGATCTCTCTTCTCCTCTTCTCTTCTCTTCTCTGATTTTTGTATTTTCATGTTATTTATAATCATGCTTGTCATCTCCATGGCAAGGCGTGAGTAGTAGCATAGTTTCTAGGGATTAGGGCTCTGCCCAAGTTTGTTTATGATGTAAATTTGATGTAAACTCTTTGTTAATTACGATTTGCTTTAGATCTGATTTCTAGTGTGTTATTCACTCATAAATTTTGGCAACCGCTTATTTGCGTGACGTAGATATTCTAAGGAGGAACCTAGCGGTGAACTTAGGATTTCTAGGGTATTCCACTCGTAAAGCCCGGCGGAAGTTGGTTTGTGAGATGTGGATGATCTAAGGAGGAACCTAGCGGTGAACTTAGGTTATTTGCATGACTGAGACATTTCAAGGAGGAACCTAGCGGTGAACTTGGGTGTCGGACCTATAGAAGTCAGACTTGGGACTGAAATCACGAGAGTTAGAAGCCGTCCCTCGAGGAGCAACGAGTTGTCACGGAACGCAAAGGGTCCAATCCGGGATCGACTACCACGAGAGTAGGGGTCAGGTCAATTGGGCACGGCTTTTGTAACCCGAGAGGGAGCTTAAGCTATTAGAGGATAAACTCGCCTTCAAGGCATTTTCGGTAATCAACCAAGGTAAATCAGATTAGCAACATAAACAACCTCAAAGGTAACCCAAATCCCTAGGAATTCGTTTAAATCGAAAACCCCAAAAACATTTGTTTTTTTGTTTGTTTATCATTTCAATTTCAAATTCAAACATTTTTCAAAACCCTTTACATAGTCCAGATTCACTCAATTCGAAAACCGATTGCGATTCGAGAACACAGTCTCTGTGGGTTCGATATCTTTTATTACTTGATGGCAATCCGGTACACTTGCCGGAATCGCACGCGCGCGTTGACTTACGCGACATCAGTCATGGATGTAAGAGTTAAAAGGAGTGTGAAGAGAAGAGGCCACGAAAAGGTTTCAAGGATCAAGTGGTGGCAACTGAAGGGTGAAAAACAAAGGATCTTCCAACACAAGGTTTTGGAGGGAGGGTTTTGGGAGGCAAATGGAAGTGCAAATGTTATGTGGGACAAGATGGCCAAGGGAATTAGGAAGGTAGCTATAGAGACGCTTGGTGAATCAAGAGGATTCGGACCTAAGGGTAAAGAATCCTGGTGGTGGGATGAAAGTGTGCAAGCTAAGGTTCGGGTTAAAAGGGAATGTTTTAAAGTTTGGTCTTTATGTAGAAATGCTGAAAATTGGGAAAATTATAAGGTGGCCAAAAAAGAGACCAAGAAGGCAGTGAGCGAAGCTAGAACTAAAGCTTTTGACGGGTTGTATCAATCCTTAGGCACCAAAGATGGTGAGAAATCTATTTATAGGCTTGCTAAAAATAGGGAAAGAAAGACAAGAGACTTGGACCAAGTGAAGTGTATTAAGGATGAAGAAGGTAAAGTTTTGGTTAAGGAACAAGATATTAAAGATAGATGGAAGAATTATTTCCACAAGTTATTTAATGAAGGATTTGAAGTTTTATCATGCTCACAGGTGCTTGACATCAAAGAGGAGGACTAAAATTACACTTTTTATCGTAGAATCCAAGAGCATGAGGTAAAAGAAGCTTTGAGAAGGATGGATATTGGCAAGGCAATTGGACCGGACAATATATCTGTGGAGGTATGGAAGAGTCTAGGAAATAGAGGCATTAGTTGGCTCACGAAGTTTTTTAACGAGATTATGAGGTCAAAGAAAATGCCGGACGAATGGAGGAGAAGCACTTTAGTTCCGATTTACAAGAACAAGGGAGATATACAAAATTGCACAAATTATAGGGGGATTAAGCTTATGAGTCATACTATGAAGCTATGGGAAAGGGTGCTTGAACGGAGACTAAGAAAAGAAACCAAAATCACCGACAACCAATTTGGTTTTATGCCCGGGAGGTCGACCATGGAAGCAATTTACTTGCTACGACGAGTGATGGAACAATATCGAAGGGATCAAAAAGATTTACACATGGCCTTCATTGATTTGGAGAAAGCGTATGATAGGGTGCCAAGAGAGGTTTTGTGGAAAGCCCTAGAAAAGAAAGGTGTTCGGATTGCCTATATTCGAGCTATCAAGGATATGTATGAGGGGGTCACGACTAGTGTGAGAACGCAGGGTGGAGCCACAGAAGATTTCCCAATAACCATGGGCCTGCACCAGGGGTCAGCTTTAAGCCCCTATCTTTTTACCTTGGTCTTGGATGTACTTACGGAGCACATTCAAGAGCCAGCACCGCGATGCATGCTTTTCGCTGATGGTATAGTCCTAGTTGGAGAGTCGAGAGATGATATAAATGGAAGGTTGGAGACTTGGAGACAAGCTTTAGAAGCACATGGCTTCCGCTTGAGTAGAAGCAAGACGGAGTATATGGAATGTAAGTTTAGCAAAAGGCGAAACACCTCTAGCTTAGAGGTGAAAGTTGGAGACCACAACATACCACAAGTCACACGGTTTAAATATCTTGGGTCTATTATACAAAATGACGGAGAAATTGAGGGAAATGTAAACCATCGGATTCAATTAGGGTGGTTGAAATGGAGGAAGGCTTCGGGTTTTTTGTGTGATAAAAAGGTACCTCTTAAGCTAAAGGGAAAATTTTACCATACAGCTATTAGACCGGCGATGTTGTATGGGACGGAGTGTTGGGCGGTAAAAAATCAACACGAGAGTAAATCAATGTAGCAGAGATGAGAATGTTGCGCTGGATGAGCGGAAAAACTAGACGTGATAGGATTAGGAATGATAGCATTAGAGAGAGATTTGGGGTAGCACCTATTGTAGAAAAGATGGTTGAATCTTGACTTAGGTGGTTTGGGCATGTATGGAGGAGACCTTTAGATTCTGTAGTAAGGAGAATGGACCAAGTGGAAGGCAATCCAATAGCTAGAGGCAGAGGTAGGCCAAGAAAAACTATAGGAGAAACTATTAAGAAAGATTTGGAGGCCAATGATTTAACTATTAACATGATTCATGATAGAACATTATGGCGCCGTATGATCCATGTAGCCGACCCCACCTAGTGGGATAAGGCTTGGTTGTTGTTGTTGTTGACCCTTCTGGAATATAGCTTACTAAAAGTATTGAAATATAACATTCTAAATAATAGTTTTGATAGTTTTTTTATTATTATTTTGATGAGCCAAAAATTGTAACCACCATCCCCTGCACACCTAGGCTCAATTGTCCTGAAAAGGCAACCAATCAAATACCAAAACAACAATTACCCAGGCCAGCAACCAGAACTGAAAACATGTCAGTTAACTAGAATTAAAATCCCACTGCAATGCACTAAGGCCCCACAGCAAAACAAAAGCAAAACACCATCAAGGCAAACACATGACCGCTGCACAAGGAAACAGCAACAGCAGCAGAGGAAATAAGAAGAATAGAATTCAGACTGGTTAGCTTTACATGCTTTCTTGTATCATTCATTTTGAGATTCATTTTCATTAAAAACTAATGGTATATATCATCCTGTTATATTAATTTAGGATTATGGAAATATAACATATTTATATGGATTGAGAGTTTGTTGTATTGTTCAGTTCATCATACATCAACGAGAGACTATCTATATTATTTGAATACTGATAGAGAAACATAAGCATATAAGCATGTCTTAATTTAATATATATTTTATTTATTATTAAATTGATAGGTAACATTGAGCATGAAGTGACCGAGGAAGATATAATCCCATATATCGGCATGGAGTTTGAGACACAAGATCACGCATACAGATTTTATAATAACAAGTTATTATTTTTTATAGAGTGAAGAGAGGCTTTGTTTGTCTATTAAAAAAAATAGACTTTGGTTTGCTTTGGTTTAGTCCATTCCCACCATGCCTACTTTGATTGCACTTCGGAAAGCATGTTTATTGAATAATTGAATTAATTGCTGCTGCAAAAAGTGATGTCCTTGTGCATCTCAATACAATGCTGTTTTTATGTTGTTCAAAACTTTCATGTGGATTGTTTAGTCAAGCATATATTTTCAATATCAGAGTCTTTTTATATGCTGATATGCTACTGTGAGGAATCTTGATTATGAGGACAGTTTTTTCCGATATTGATCCTATCATGGCTGAATTATGCTTTTTCTTTTACGTACAGAATGTGCCATTTTTAATGGGATGTCAAGTTCCAACAACAATTGATATAAATATGACTGAGGTTAGATAATTCATTATGCATTTTATTTTGTTATATATTTTTGTACTTATATACTAACTTTCTCTCTCTCAAACTCTTTTGTTTTGTTACTTGAAAACACAGGCAAATAATTTATCTCAAGATTGAAGTTGCTATATGACATTGAAGTGGAAATTCTAACAAGGTATCACATGGATTACATAATTTTTTATTGTAATTAGTTTTTATATTTGCCCATTTGGTATTCAATTGCATCTTGTATATAGAAAGCTAGCATTGTATCTGATTTGAGGTTGGATATTATATAATAATTCTATTGTAGCTCATAAGCTAGCATTGAAAGTCTAAATAAATCTATTGATTGATGGTAATTTTTGGATTTTTGGAAGGAGTCATTGCTTTCACATTCCTTTTGCATTATTTACATTCTATTAGAATTTTGGTTGGTTATATTTCTGCACCAGATTAAGTTGATGCTTGGGTGGATAAATAAGACGACCTCAAAACAAGTGATGCATACTAGAAAATGCTCTAGTGTCATACATAAAACAAGTTTAGATGCAAAGATGTGTCTTATATAGGTCTGCATCCTCAGTCTGCCATTTCAAAAAGAGATGAATTGGACTCAAGTTGTCACATTATATAGAAGCTGAAAACTTTTTTTTTTTTGCTAACACAACTTTTAGACACTGGCAAGATTTCAAGCTCTCTTTGCAGCATAACCAGATTACAAATACAAGTAATAAATTATTCAAATGCTTTGCTTTACAATAGCCAAACCTCTGCAGCAATTACAAAACCAACATCCTAGGTAACCAAGTCATATTTGCTACACTATGTATCAGGCTCCGACCAACAGTACCCGTAAGCAAGATCCCAAGTAAACTCTAAGATCCCAAACTGTCAGCACCTGACGAACACCTTTTGTCATCCAACTCTTTAGCATTGTATATATTATTCTCATTCTCATGTGAATTATCTGACAAACTTGGTGTATCATACAGAAAGATAGAACTTGAGTCTCTTGGAATCATATACTCCTGGAGGAAGTATGTCCCATCCCCTATAAGTGAATTATCTGGCACAAAAAGCTAAGTCCATTGGTCTGAAGTAAATGAACAGTGAAATTACATTTTCAAATTGACATAAAATTTAAAGTACTAAAAAGTTTACATGATACTTGTGCTGTCACTGGTGCAAACTTGTCATCCTCAAGTGCCGTAGAGATTCTATTTATGAGACTACTTTTCCCAGATCCTCTTGGACCTGCCAATATGAGGCATGTTGTCCTTGGTACATCATAACCACATGCCTTCTCGGTCAATGCTCCAGGGATATAGCTGTGACAAACAAACCATTAAATATGGCATAATCCATATGAAAACTTTTGAGGTTTCACATCACACAATAAACTTCCTTTTGGTCTGCAACTCCACATATGCTCTCACACAAGCATGTAAACATTGAATGAAACATAGAAGATAAGGATAAGAAAGAAGAGGCAGAGGCCTGCATTCATGGAAAGTAGTGGGAAGCACAAAATGAAGCACCGAGTGTTTCAAGGCATTTCATTCAACCAAATAGCAGCAGAGAACAAATACCAAGGGTTCTATTTGTTGAAGATCCCCCAAATAGCTAAACGGAATGCAAAGTGTAGAACATTATATATAGCTAAAATCCAAGGGAAATGAAAAAACAGATCCTAAATTGGGAGTCTTTCTTCTTACAAATTTTCAATCTTTTTCGTGTGAGTCAGCTAATCATCCAGTCCCCGGGATCAATTCATTTCTTCTCCAATGGATTGTTGTTGAAGAACAGAGCCACATGGAGACACCACGAACATGTGATGGGCGTCAGCCCTTGGGGTTATACAGGGGAATCTAATTTGGGGAAGAAGCAAAGTGATGAAAATGCGTGTTTGAGGGTATGGAGCCTGCGAAGGTGAGAAAAGAGGAGATGGCGGAGGAAAAGGAAGAAACGTGATAAAGATAGGGAACGGTGTGTTAAGTGTTAATGGTGGGTGTAAGTGTAACTCACGGTTCATGGAAACTTTTACCACTTCCTGCCCAAGCTTTTGGCATTAGCACTGAATACTGAATATGTAGTTAACTAACTTTAATTTAGAATACCTACTAATTTTATTAGCAGCTAATTTAGTAGCAAAAATAAAAAAATCTTCTTGTGATTGACTTACCATATCTTTAACTCAATCATTTTAAAATTTCAAATCTTATCATTAATGTTATAGATTTATATAACAAATAGGAAAGTCAATGCCAAGTTTCAAATCATCAAATCTTGATCATTGATTGACTTATCATTACTCTAACTAAATCAATCTTTAACATTTTGATGGATCTTAGGTTAAAATTTGTAGGTTTTTTTAATTAACTATCTTCATATCAAATCTTTTCATTAATGTTATAGATTTATATAACAAATCTTTCTTCCCACCACATATCATATCTTTAATTAAACCACTTTGAGATATTGGTAGATTTTTCTACTTCAAGTTTTGATTTAATTTTCAAGCTAAGTTTCCACTTATATTAAGGACTCTTCATTCATCTTTTTCACACACCAAAAACTTACTTGCTTTCACTCTCATAACTCCATTCCTTCTTTTCTTTCACAAGTCATCCTCCTTGCTCTGCTACTATGGGAGACAAGAAGAAATCGCTGAAGGAATTATGGGCAATAGTGAGGAATTATGGAGAGCCATGTGAGAGGATTTCTTCCAAACCCTTTAGGCCTTGCAGCTTGCATGTGATTGTGTCAACACTTGAACCACGCTTTTACACTGAACAAGAACTGCTGCAACTCAACAATTTCCGCAATCAGGAAACCACAAACCATGATTTGATTAAGAAAAGGAGCCGTCGAAATGAAGAGACACCTGAAGATGAAATGGTCAAGCAAGTCACTAAGAAGTCAAGAAAGATGATTGTGTCAAATAATGTTGCACCACCATTGCCGCACCAAGACTTTCCTATTGCATTCATGAACCAAGGTTCTGAGTTGAATGGTACTGATGTCAAATTTCTCATGGACAAGACACTTTTCAATTCAGATATATGTAGAAATAACAATCGTCTTTCCATGCCGAAAAATGATATAATGTGTGATTTTCTCACGAAAGATGAGAAGAAAATGTTATGTAAAAGAGGCTCCAATGGACGGCTTCTTGGTGTGGAAGTAACTCTATTGGATCCATGTCTTCGTGAGTACACTTTAGACTTGAAGAGGTGGGAGATGAACACGATAGTCTACAATCTAACAAAAGATTGGAAAAACGTTGTAGCTGATAATAAGTTACAACAAGGTCAAGAATTCAAAATATGGTCTTTTAGAGTTGATAAAATGCTATATTTTCTATTGAATAAAGTGTGAAACTTAGTTGAAATGTAGAAACATTCTACTCTCTTTTACTCTTTTTTTCCCCCGTTGAATGTATAAGGATTTTCATTGAAGGAATGTTTGCTATCGATTCATTATATCAATGTCACTTCTATTGTATTGAATGTTTATTAAATATCTTCCTTTCCAATGCCGGCAAGTATTTCATTAACAAGAATGTACAAAACTGACTCTATTAGTTTAAACATACCAATATCTAGAAAGTTCTAAAAAAAGGGTAAAGGGTATATGTAAACAAACAAAAAACGGTGGAATCGAGTAACTTAAGGTATTGCATGATTCTTTACAAGGGATCAGGCTTGACAAATGTCAAGCCACCTTCATTGTTGGTTTCTCCCACATGGTGGAGTTCATTTTCTTTTGGTTCTTGCTCATCATGATCCACTCTTACAATTAAGTTTGATGTTGGAGATGTGGGAGACAATTCAATATCAGATTGGTAATCGTCTTGATCGTTCGCATAGGTTGGCACGGTGCAGGTTGAGTGACCAGTAGTTAGGAAACGGTGCAGTGTGGGTCCAGAGGAGTGCATTCTAGAACCAATGGTGCTTCCATCCACAGTTCGCACACTTGACTTCCCTAGTTTCAGTCCCTGCTTCTTTTTCGCACCCATGTGCCATTTCTTTAATGCCTTGGATGTTTGTTCATCAAATATTGCTTTTTTCATTCTTGAGCCCATATGCAAGTGTTTACCATCATTGTAGTCATTTAGTCCATCTTGAAATCACAAGAACTTGCAAATATGAATGATGGTAAATGAGGTTATAAATTATAATCATGAAAATCAAATTTTGTAATATACCATCTGAATGGTTTGCTTAATCCAGCTTATAAATAAATACTAAGGAGGGTTTAATCATAATGTCTCAAGAGAATTCAGTCTTTCTTTTCTTTAAAAATTGTAACCGCCATATGTTGTTCTTTTTGGATAAACAATACATCTTTATTATTGGTCTCGGTTAAGTTCATTCCTACCAAAAGAATTCTTCAATCAAAGCAAATCTTGCATGGGAACATGTCTTAGGAAACCATAGAAAATCAGGAAACAGAAAAATGTAGTACCTGAGTTACAAGAGCATATGGGAATGGTGTTGATTGGTTAACAATATACAAAACTTTACACAGGTGGTATATCAAAGTTAAACTCAAACTTATTTGTGGAATATGGTTGATAAAAAACTATATATTTTAGATGTTTAATTTTGATATACCATTAGGATGTGTTTGATTTGCAAAAAATCGAGGGACTGGACAACATAAAATTTTTTGTTCCCTATTTGATTGGAAGAGTGGCCATGGGACAGGACAAAAAATGGAGTAAGGGACTGGACAAAACCCCAAAATTTTGTCCTACACCAAACCATGAGACAACTTTTTGTCCCCTAGACAAACTACCCAAGAGACAAAATTATCCTCTCTCCTCTCCCCCTCACTCCCTCTCTCCCTCTCTCTTTTATTTATTTTTATATATAAATAAATAAATATATATATATATATATATATATAAAATATCAAACGTTACTATATTTTTATAAAATTATATTATTATATAAATAATGTTATATATTATATTTACAAATATAATATCATAACATATAATATTATATAATATATAATATTATAACTTATAATGTTATATTACACCTAAATATATATTATCACAAAGTGTATTGCAGTAAATTTAATATTATTTTGTTTGTTATGTCCATTGTTTATCAAAAAACCTTACAAAACAAAAAGTTGTCCAATAACTTGCAGGTTTGTCCTGTGATATTCTCCTTGTCCTGTACCTAAATGCGAATCAAACGCACCCTTAGTGTAAAAAATTTAAACTATCAATAAATCACAAATATCATGTAAGTGACTAAGGTAATTATGATAAAAGTCAAATAATTTTTTTTTAACAGAAAAGTCAAACATTTTTAGTGAATAGTTATATTAAATTAGAGTATATATATACTTTTAAGAATAGTTAAATCTCATACGCTATTAGCAAAGCCTGTTGATCCAAGCAGTAAGAAACTAAGGAATTTGGTCTCCCTTAAGACAAGTTTCAAGTCGGAGTCTTATAAATGAATACAAAAGGTGTTGGGAGAGCTTTGACCCCTTAAATGGATCTTTTCAGCTCAACTTGGATTAATCAGGGTGTAATATGATTTCCGAACACTGAGGATGTCAAACTAAAAAATCTCTTACGCTACTTTTATTTATTGAATGACAAATGTCATTTTTAATTACATTTTTAATATTTAAGTTTAACTTTAAATTTTAGAATTATACATATCTTTTTTTATATTTAAATATTTTCATTTTTAAAATTTAAATCATACTTGTTAATTATGTATATATAATTTATAATTTTAATTACTTTTTAAATAAATTTATTTATTTATTTATCTTCCAAATTTAAAAATACTCATACAATTCACTGAAGACTTCCTGGTTATCTACTAAAGGTTGGTCTTTGTTTTGATGGATAAATAATAAAAAAAAGTATCGTTCTAAAAACTACTTTTTTTAGTAATAAATATGTAGGATCAATATGTTTTGTTCGCTGCTAACGAAGGTTAGGTAACGATAAGACTTATAACCCAGAAGGTCGTGAGTTTGAATTCTACTGTCGATGTGAGAGAACTTCGTTGGTGGGTAATCTATAAGTACCTATGTAAGCGCTCTTCGAGTCGTGGGGCCTGCCCTGACCCTCATGAGCCCCTGGGACCCAACTCACCTAAACTATTTTGTATCAAAAAAATATTTTTTGTTCACTTTAATATACACATTTCACTACAATAGAAAATACCTTTAATAACGCTTCTTTATGGCCTTTAATAGCGCTTTTAAGCACTGTCTACTCCCCCGTAATTAAAGCTTCATAAGACAGCGCTTTAGAAGCACTATCTTAGGGTACATCTAAGATAGCGCTTCCTCAAAGAAACGCTAACTTAGGTCCTTTTTTTTAAAAAAAATTTGTTTACACTGATTTCTCCAAATTCTCTTTTCATTCATCAAAACCCAGTATATAAGAACATCTTATGAAAATTCAACCAAATCAAAATACAGTAAACTAAGAATCAAGCTATTCAATGTATCAAATTAATACAACTATGTGCAAAAGATGAAGATCCACAACATAAAACAAAAAAAAAACACAATCCTCAAATCCCCTCTAATTTTGAAATCCTAAGATTACATAAACAAAATGCAATAATACAGAGGAAATAGAGGAATCAAAACCTCTTCTAATTTTGGGACCCTAAGTTAGAAGAAGAAAAAAAACAAAATTCCATGTTAACCTGTTAGCAACCCGACAACAAAATTAGTGAGAGTCTGTTCATGTTTTGCAAAGACTTGCTTGTAGTTCACATTCGATGGATCTATCTTATAGAACACAGCAACCCAGCTGTGATGAATACCCAGCAACGGACGTCCAGTGGCGGTCAACCTTTGATGGAGAAGCTACGAACCAGGTGCGGGGACCGAACTCGTGACGTCTAGACGACGACTGCTTATGGAGGTAGTTCACGATCTGGACAGGGATTTGTTTGGTTGGCGGTGCACGGCGGAAAACGGGGGAGCGTAGAGGGACTAGGGTGCATTTGAACGGCGGAGGATGCCAAGTGGAGGAAGAGGCACGACGGGTCCAGTTCGTGATGGGTGGCATAGATCTGGACGAAAAAACTTTTGGGGCGGTGGTTGGTGGAGAAGCTCTTCCCCGCGCGACTGAAATCGTTAGACGAAGGAAGGAACCTTGTTGACTCATCTATACGAAGAAACTTCTTTCTTGATTCGTGAAATGGTGGGCGCATCAAATTCACACATTGCTTGTTGTTCTTGTGTTAATGATAGAAAGAAAAGAGTAAGATAAAAAAGAAAACATTGTTTGAGTGTGGGAGAGAATTGAATGCTCGTTTTGTTTTTAAATTTAGGAAAAGGAAACAATAGTGCTTCCCTAAGGAAGTGCTATTGTAGGGGTACATAAGATCCTCGAGGAAGCACAATCTTAGGGGTTAGTTAAGATAACACTTACTTGAGGAAGCGATATCTTTTCTTACAGCTTAACCTTTAATAGCGCTCTCTCAAAAAAACGCTATTAAAAGTCTTCACATCATTTTTAATAGTGTTTCCGCGCGGAAACGCTATAAAAGTTGCACTATTAAAAGTCTAATATGTTGTAGTGCTTTTTTTTATAAAGAAAAAAAGATATTATCAATGGTTTTTTTTTACTGCAAGAAATTATCAATGGTTAATAACTAAACTATATTTAATTTTAGGATTTATTCAAAATCATTTGTTGTACTACCTCAAGTCTATTTTTCATTGTAATAATTTTTCATATTCTGTGAAAAGCTCAGCGGGTTCTTTGTCTTATTTTTTTTTCTTTTTTTTTTTGAATTTTAATTTGGTCATCAATTTGGTCAACATTGATGATGTTTATCATCTTCTGCTCAATCATCACGGGAAGAGTGTTAGTGAAAGTTTTATTCTGGTAATTAAACGCACCTTGTGAGACTCATTTGTTAACTTTTTTTATGGGGTTTACATTATCAAGTTAATGGATTGATGTTATGGAAGTTGAAATTTATGATTTGTGTCATATTTTTAGACACAAGTCATAAAGATTTAATAATTTCTTTTATATAAATAAATTAAATTTTTTTAAACATTAATATCTATTTGTAAAGTGAACAATATAAAATTTATAAATAAAAATATAATATATGAGATTAACTTTGAAAAGCATATAAATACACTTATATTTTTTACTTTCTTTTTCATATGAGATAACGTTTTTATAAGTTTAAAAGAAAATAAAGTAAAAATTATTTATAGATACCATAAAAATAATACAATTAAGGATTTGTATTTTTTTTTAACTAATTAAGAAACGTAAAGTATGTTATTCAATTAAAAAGAGTTAATTTAAATAATTAAATATTTACATCATTACAAAAAATTTGAAGAAAAATTTATTTATATTTCATTAAAAATACTCTATATTTATATGAATTAAAATAATTTATCCAACATTGATATCAATTTGTGATGTGATTTAGGTCTCTCTTCCTTTAAATGTTAAGTATAGAATGTAATTGTTAAATTGGAGAATGAGAACCTTTGTTTACTTTTTATTTAATTGGAATTATGTGTTACGTTTTTAAACTATGATACCATATTATTTTGCCAAACATCATTTATTTAATTATATTATAACTAGATCAATTAAATTTAAATGTTGATTAGTCAATTTTAAATAAGATTATTTCAGTTGTTTATATATATATATATATATATATATATATATATATATATATATATATATATATATATTGATGAGAGGGAAATAAAAACAAAAACAAACAAAGAGAAAAAAACTAAACCCTTAGCCTAATATAGCCAGCAGTATCCGCCAAAACAACTAGCGAAAGAGGCTGTGGGCGATATATATATATAGGGATGGGATCAAATGACACCAGGTGTCAAACTTAAGTTTTGACACCAAATCCTAGCCCTTAATTATTGTTTAATCTAAAGGATAATATTAATTCAGTTGAAGCATCACACTTATTCGGTTATTCCCCTAACATCTCTCCCCTCAATTTCTTTCTCATTCCTTCACCACGATGATGAAACTCAGAATTACTCCTAGTGTTGTTACTTTTGTAAATCGCTTCCCAGCTGTCTCCGACATATTATGTTTGCTCGTGTTCTTTCTGGGTTACTTCTAAAATTTGGTGATGAATACAGAAAAAATGAGTAAATAGCCAATTTGGTCCCTGAAACTGTGAGGTCGTGTCAAGTTGGTCCCTCAAATTAACGAAATTCCAAAAAGGTCCCCGAAACTGTCAAACGTTAATCAAGTTAGTCCCTCCATTAGTCAGGGTTGACTAACGCCGTTAACGGTGCTGAGTTGGCACGTTAAGTGCCCATGTGGCCTCCATGTCATCCTGCCACGTCAAATGGTCACATACCTATTAATTTCAGGGACCAAATTGACACAGGGACCAAATTGACACTAATGTTATTTTGGAATACCAACACCTCCTCCTCTTCTTCCCCAACCTCTCTGCTTCATCTCTCTCTCTCTCTCTCTCTGCTACTACAACTCCCCAAAAGTTGAGCACATGAGCATAAATCAAGTAAAGCATAAACTTGAGTTGTCACAATTACCTTTTAAGCTTGATTATCAATCTGGGTATCGTCCACATAATTGGTAGTCATAGTTGCCTCACCACCATCGCAGACTCTCTTTGGAGGTTGAGCTTGTTCCTCTTTTGGAGGTGGCTCCTCGACATAGTCGTTTTCAAATGCATCGAGTGGAACCTGATAAATCCTAACTTGTCGCTTGGATGGATCCTTCACAAGAACATATTTCCCCTCTTCCAGTTTCATGCACAAGTCCACAATCGACATCACAATTCCCCACATATTAGATGTGTTCAAATTGATTTGTGCCGCAAAGTCCTTGGGTTTATATCCAACCACAGACAAAATAACATGATTAAAATGGTCATGGGGATGAATCCTTGACACATATCCCAACGTCATCATGTCGCACTTTCAAAAAAGAGCCCGAGCAGTCCATTTAGCCAACTTGTTTGCATTGTTCTTCAATTCAGTGGCCAACATAACACCCCTTTGAGTCTCCAACTTCTGCCTCCAATCCACACCTGAATACTTAGGATCAAATTCATTCAAAGCATTCAAAGTAAGATACGACCTCTGCTTGTTCACATCAAGAACACTCGCACTTCACACCTTGCAACAAGATACATCTCATAATCTAGCTTCCACCTCCTATACCTATAAGCCACAGAAGCAACCTCTTCACCCTCATTGGCAAAATGGTTGGGCTCATCAAAAGTGACCGTATTCCCATCCCTAATCAAAACCTGCTGCAAGAAATTATGGTTAATATAAGGAGCCTCAATGCTAAGCGAATGCCCAGAGTTTATATCATCCTTAGCCTTAGGCAAGGGTTACGGCGAGGTCTCATGAACAGAAAGCAAATCTAGCTGTGACCCATCATGCTTATCAAAGAACAACTTGTTCCCAACCGCTGAACAATAATATCCCAACAGTAAACGGACATGGGTGCGCACATGAGGGTGGAGAGGATTGTGTCGGTGGCGAAAACGATGTCTTTATCCTCGTTGGCGAGCCTACAAATAACAGGGTCATCGATAGTGGTGACCTCGAAGCAGAGGGGTTGGGGAAGAAGAAGAGGAGGCGTTGGTATTTCAAAATAACATTAGTGTCAATTTGGTCCCGAAAATTGGTGGGTATGTGACCATCTAACGTGGCAGGATGACATGGAGGCCATATGGGCACTTAACGTGTCGGCTCAGCGCCGTTAACAGCATCAGTCAATCCTGACTAATTGAGGGACGAACTTGATTAACGTTTGATAGTTTCGGGGACCTTTTTGGAATTTCGTTAATTTGATGGACCAACTTGACACAACCTCACAGTTTCAGGGACCAAATTGTCTATTTACTCAAAAAAATATAAGGGAATGAAATTGAAATGTAAATCAAAACTTCAATAGTGTAAATGGGAAACAAGGATATCCCAAGACAATATAACGGAGAGAATTGCTATGCCATGATGGGGATGGAAGACAATCACGCCCCCAGTCGGAACTACAAGACAAAAAAATTCATCTGTTCATTTTTTTTTGGCAATATATCAAGGATCAAATTATTGGAATATGGGCAATTCTTTTTTTAAGGACCAAAGACGTTTCCTGTTTCACAACTACACATACAGCAAATAAAATTTGCCCAGCGGCTACGTGCATTTGTTCTAAAAAGTTTGACAGTTTCCCAGTAATATTCTTAACTGGTGACGTGATCAAATAAGCAGATTGCACTACGAGTCGAAGAGAGAGAGAGGAAAAAGATGATAAGGAGGTTAACTATATATCAAAATAACCTATGTTTGAAACAATTTATCAAACTAACCTATTTTTTAATAAAATATTTTTTTTGTTGATTAGTGGCGCCATTGACTTGTTGACCTGCCACATGGCAGGTCTTGATTGGTCCGAAAATCTGAAAAAAAAATTGGTCAGCACCACGTGGCGCACTCTAGTGGAGTGACGCCAGTTTGACTGGCGCCATTGACCTGCCACATGGCAGATCCTGATTGGTCCGTCAGTTTTTTGTGAAAAAAATTTTAAAAAAAGGTTTTTGGGGTTAAAAAAATTAAAAAAAGGAAATTAAATTATTAATTAATTAATATAATTCTAATAATAAGTTTTATCATTATATAATTATATTAATTAAGTATTAATAATATAACTATATTAATATTATTATAAACAAAAATCACTAATGTAATGTAACTAAGGGAAAAATATTGTATTAATGTTATTATTTCATAATTATATTATTAAATGTTATCATTAATTATATAATTGATATAATTATTTTATTAAATACTAATTTTATAATTATCAATATTATCATTATATAATTAATATTAATAACTACTACCTCCGGACTTAATTATAAACAAAAATAACTAATTTCATAGTTATTAAGGAAGTTAGTAAATTTAGTTTAATTGTCTTGGTTTTTTTATAAAAAAAAGAGAGTTATAATTATAAAATTAGTATTTAATAATATAATTATATTAATTATACAATTAATGATAACATTTAATAATATAATTATGCATTAATAACATTAATATAATATTTTTTTTCCCTTAATTACACTACATTAGTGATTTTAGTTTATAATAATATTAATATAATAATATTATTAATAATTAATTAATATAATTATATAATGATAAAATTTATTAATAGAATTATATTAATTAATTAATAATCTAATTTTCTTTTTTTTTAAAAATTTTTTAACCCCAAAAACCTTTTTTTAAACTTTTTTTCTCAAAAAACTGACGGATCAATAAGGACCTGCCATGTGGCAGGTCAATGGCGCCATTCAAACTGGCGCCACTCTACCAGAGTGCGCCACGTGGCGCTGACAGGATTTTTATTTTCGCCAATTTTTTTTTTTTTGCTGATTTTTGAACCAATCAATACCTGCCACATGAAGGTCAACAAGTCTATGTATATATTTTATTCTAAAGTAGGTTAGTTTGGTCAATTGTTTCAAAAGTAAGTTATTTATGTATATAGTTTCTAAAAGTAGGTCACTTTGGAAAAAAACCCAAAGTCACATGGCAGGTCATGATTGATCCGAAAATCTGCAAAAAAAATTTTAAAAAAATAATAATATTTTTGGCGAAAAAAAAATCCGGTCAGTGCCATGTGGCTCACTCTGGTGGAGTGGCGTCAGTTTGACTGGCATCATTGACTTGCCACGTGGCAGGTCCTTATTGGTCCGTCAGTTTGACAATGATAGGGATTGGGGAATAAGTATGATGGTTTATGTGAATTAATTTTATCCTTTAGATTAAACAATAATTAAGAGCTAGGATGTGGTGTCAAAACTTAAGTTTGACACCTGGTGTCATTTAATCTCTTCCCATACATACATATATATATATATATATATATATATATATATATATATATATATATATATATATATATATATATATATATATATATTGTTACAAAAATTTAGGGTGAGGGGATGGTTCCCTAGTCTTTGATAGAGAAGACCTCTGGGCTCTTTGAACACTTACAAATGGACTTATATTTACCTCACCACAAGGGGACTAGTGCGGGCTCGAACCTTCAACAACGTGTCAGATACGAATAAGCTTGAAATGATTAATTAGCTTGAAATTTAATTTTAACTTTGAAAATACGCACACATAATTAAATATTTAAAGTAGTATCATACCAAGGTAGTGAAAGAAGAAATAGTTAGTGCTAATTTATAATTTTGCTTTGAAAACAATCAATATAATATTGGTGATGAGAAAAGTAGCTAGAATACAAAAGCATTAGGAGAAATGTCCAATATTAAAGATAATAAGACAGAGAAATATATTATTTTATAAAAATGATTAACTTTGACGAGAAAAATAGAGAAATAAATTGAATAGATTTTGAAGTGAGAAGAAAAATATAATATGATAGATAAATATGATTACTAATAATGGTTAGCTCAGACCGGACAAAGAGGAGAAATAAATCAAATAGATTTTCGAGAGAGAATAAAAAAATAATATAATAGATGAATATATATTCCAAAAATGTTTAACTTACGCTGGGAAAATAGTACAAATAAATAAAATAGATTTTAAAAAGATCATAAAAATAATAATATGATAAATAATTGTTTTAAAAAATGATTAACTTGCATGTGAAACAAGGAGAAATAAATCAAATTGATCATGACGAGAGAAGTAAAAATATTGTGATAAATAAATATATTTTCTAAAAATGGTCAACTTGCACACAGGGAAAGGGATAAATAAATCAAATAGATTTCTAAAGGAGAAAAAAAATCATATCATTCCAAAGATAATTAAATAAACACTTTTTTAAAGATAAAAATTTTCTTTCTTTATTTTTCTGTCAACATGCAAACATTTTTTATATCTACCTTTTATTATTGTATAAATATTATGATATTCCATGTGTGTCGCACATGTATCAAGCTAGAGTTTGTAACAGTATATTTTCTTATGAAACCCTAAAAAAATTGCATATTCCTCGTGTGGCGAATCTTGAGAAAAAATTTCGAGGGAGCCATTGCCCATTAGATATTATTAAAAATGATACACTTTAAATTTATAATTAATTATGCATAATTTTATCACTCAAAAATGTAAAATGAATAAAGGTACGAGATAGGTAGAACTTTTTTATAAGCAAACCTAGAACTAGTGTTTGCTCATCTTGCAATGGTACAGATGATGACTCATTAGGGAGAGATTGATAAATTTAAAGTAGATGTGTGGAGGAAAAACGTATTTATTATGAGTCTTAAAGATGTTGAGTTTAAAATAATATTCATTTTGATATAATTATTCAGTTGTTTGAATATTTTTTAAATGAATAAAGTCTAATAATAGTATACCACAAATAAAATATATGATAGCCTGTGAACTTTAAATGTAATATATGTTGCATAAATTATTTTAGGATGTCATACATAAATTTTTTTTATATAAAAGAAAAATAGAAGAAAAAAAATTTGGGAGGAGCATGGCTCTCCCCCGCCACAAAAAAGGTCCGCCAGTGGGTCCATACACTAGTGTATATATATATATTGTATCAATGACTGATTTAGACTCTAGCAACAAAAAGATTGGAGTCCATTAAATACAAACAACCGAAAAGTGATATAAATTGAAAGCATCTCATTCTCCTGGACTGCATCCGACTGCCATATCATATCCAATGTACAATAATCTATGATGGCAAAGTACGAGAAAAATCTGTAGAAAAGGGAAGTAAGAATAAGAGTGGCTGAAAGTATAATACTGACAATCATGTAAGGTAGATGAAGAGCATACCATATTAATAAAGCATGAAGCCAACAAAAACCTCGGTTCAAATAGAGCAAGCCATATATATAACATTGGTTTAAAGAGGACAAATACAAACACAGCTAGACAGGAGTATAACATGGTAAGTCAAAGAGGGATGAAGAGGGTGTAGCTTCCAGTAATTCCATGAATCAAAATTCTCCTGCAATCAATGTTCAGCAAGAACAAGGGCAAAAAGTAAGTTACATATCACATATATTGCATCATAAACAAATCCTAAACAAGGATGTAACCATAATTCTACATTTGCTAAATGCTGCAGGAGATGCTTTGGAAATAATATAGGCATTTTTCCACTCGATCTGCTACAAGGGATTGGTTAAAAAATACACATTTTCTTAGAAAGTCAATCAAGAATATCAAGTTATTTTGTTCACCTTGACAACAAAAATACATTTTTTGGAAGACAAATAATTAGAAACAAATCAAAGGAGCTACATTGTTGTTTGCTTGTGTTACTTGTGCTCAAGAAATAGTGAAAACACTAATTCTTTACTTCTGCAGCAAAAAAGAGAGAAAATCTACTCCAAGGAACAGAAGGAACATGTTTGTTCTTACTAAACCCTATAACCAACACCATTGTGTCAACTAAAATCTTCCAAACTGCTATTTCAAATATCAACTACTCTGTGTCCTCAATGACCAAATATTATATATAAAGCATGGCAGCTTCCTCACACTGAATAATATCTCTAAAGATTTAGTCCTTTGGATCTCAGAAATCAGGGTTCCACCAAACAAAAGACTATACTTTATTTGCTTAATCAAATTGACAGTATCATTAATATATAATGTTATTTGCTATCAGCCAACCATGAGTTAAACACCCTCACACATATAATGTACTAGATGCTCAAGATGTGGTTGCTATGTGATCCTATGTAAACAAACTGCTCGTCAAGTTGCAGAATTTAGTTGCTTTATAAACAAGATATGCCTTTGATAAGGTCATGATATAAGGGTTACTAATGGAAGAAAAGTATAGAGAAAACAATGAGTTCACTAAGCAAGGTTCATAAAACAGATAAAACAGTTAGCAACAACTGAAGTATGGAATTCCTTTACTTACAGTTCCTTCCAGCATTTTTAGTAATGCTTGCTGAACACCCTCACCAGAAACACCCCCACTGATATTTAAGCTCTCAGCCGGTAAGTACCCCATAATATTTAAAATCTATAGTGGATAAGAAATTACAAACTTCTCCAATTAAATTAGCAAAAGGACCTTCTTAGTTATCTTGTCAACTTCATCAATGTACAAACAACTTTGTTAGACTTTGGCAGAATTAATTTAACATTAAGAAAACATGGCAACCGTGTTACCTCCACGAATTTTTTGAAATATCGTCACAAATATAACACTTGAAAGTCATAACCAGAGCATGTCAAAGAGGGAGGCTTCCTCCTCATTCACCTGCGATAAATATCAACCATGCACGACCAGATAAAACTCTACAAACTGAGCATAAGAATAGGAGGGATGAAGAAAAGCATATGGATGAGCATAACAAAGGGGATACAGCATTAGCATTACCCCTAAAGCCAGCTTTGGATGTCCAAAGTGGAAATGCATCATCCCGAAACATAATAAAGCAATTTCATATCAGATAAGTTCAATTGTAAAAGGTTATGCCCAACCTTGGATAATGTATATTTTGAGTAATAATGAACACCAATAAATTTGTAATTAGAGAATAGCAGTAAGTCTTAGCAATTATATGCATAGTATTCATATGATGGAGCAATCCTGGCAACCATGTGGATAACATCATTAATAGTAAACTTGGCTCCATCTGTCCTGCAGATAGGCAGGAGCAGGACACATGATGAAAATTCTCCCTCACTACCTGTAAGAAGGTGTGATCTGCTACAAGATAGATAGTTAGATAGATAAAGAACTAACAGTTATCAATGAAGATTCTCCAAAGCCGCAATATAATCATTGTTTGTGAGAAAGACCATTTAAGTAGGCTCAAAAAGTGAACCTGGATGGAAGTCAAAGCAAACTTAATTAAAGAAACAAAAATGCAGAATGAATAATAATACTACAATTTAAGAATAGGGCGTTATTTAGTGTGGTTTACAAGCTATATCCATGCTATCTTCCAAAACTAAACATTCTTCAATTCATTTTATTAGATCACACAAGCTATATGTATCCCCTGAATGCTGACACCTCTGCCTTCGTGGTGTCTGTCCCAACCAATTAGGGTTATTTCCTCCAACCCCAATTCGACTAATATTATTAAGCTACTAGATGCATCGGTTATGGGCTATAATACGGTAATACCCTTTTCCACCACTTAACTATATACATATGTATTCATTCAAAAGAAAGAAAGAAAGAAATAAATAAAAACAACTCTGTACATTTACAAACAACATAGGCGCAAATGAATAGGAAACCACAATCTGAACAAAAATAAAATGGCAGCAAACCTAGTTAATAGAGAGAGAAAAGAAAGGAAAATATGATTCTGCCCGTTAGAGGATCTTACATCCTTTTGCATGCACAACGGCAAAAACGATTTTGTCCCTCAGAAATCGCTAGAATTCACCACAAGAAATTCTGCAATTAGCTATGACAAATTTGATAGCTAATTCGTAGCTAATCTCTAGCAAACAAATTTAGCTACAAAATTTGTGGTAGCATAAATTGAGTGGCAAATCAGATAGGAAAATTTTCCTAGCTAATTCATAGTCAATCTTAAAAAGTTCTAGCTATTTGGAAGCTAAAACCTAGTAATATGTCGTTAGGAACAAGGTTGTCAAACTCGAGATCCTACATAGGATCGTTCGAAGGATGAAAGATCGTAACTCGTGGGATCGTAACACGGATCGTAAGATCCCACCAGAAAGACAAAATTATATTTAATATATATTATATATTATTCATATAACATAAATAAGAAAAAGTATCCTTAAAAACCAAAATAACCTTAATATAAAAATGTCATACATGAATCATAAGTCACAATCTTCACATATGAAAGATCAAAACATCAAACTAAAAACATCAAAACATGCTTTGGCACAGTAGTGAAGAAACAGAGTGAAGAAACAGAGGAGAAACATAGAGTAGAAACAGAGAGGAGAAACTGATATTGCCGAGTAATAACATTGTTTGCTACTGTGCATATATACTCAGTGTCTCAGTGAAAGAATCCGTGTAATGAAGAGCTTTAACCACCACAATGAAGCAGCCGTATATTGGGAAGAATGAAAGAGTGTGAAAACGGTAATATCAATTTGTGACAATTCCAAAACAAAAGTCATTGAAACTTGAAGGCTATTAAGAGCAGAGAGATACGGGACTGGAAGTCTGGAACGGCAAAAAATAGGGTTAAAAACTCAAGGGTCGGGTCTTTTTAAGTGTTTTGGGCCGAAACGGGTTATTAGGGAAACGGGTCGCGCAACAGGGAAACGGGTCGCGCAACAGGATCGCTGAGCTCGTCCAGAAAGCGCCGCGCCCACCGAGTTCACGCTTTTCCTCGTCGCGCTGGCCGCGCCGGCCAATGGCCGAGTTTTCCTGCCGATCTACCTCGCCGCACCACTGATATCTCGTAGGATCGTGCGATCCCACGAGTTAGATCGCGATCCTGACAACACTGGTTAGGAATTATTTTTTTCTAGCCAAATAGCTGCGATATTGATGTAGTGATTTTGAAGCCAATCTATAGCTAAAAATTCCTAGTGATTTTGTAGTTATTTTGTAGCTAATTCAAAAAAATATCAAAAAAAATCAGTCGCTAAATTGGTCCCAAACACTTGTTCTGGGGACCAATTTAGCGACTGTTCTGGGGACCCATGTATCAGAAATGAATCAATCACTTTCTCATTGAGTAACTTTGGGAGAGTTTACATCTTATATAAAAGTAAGCTAGGCAAGAAACTAACTGTAACTGCTGATACCATATTAGAAATGAATCAATCACTTTCTCATTGAGCAATTTTGGGAGAGTTTACATCTTATATACAAGTAACCTAGGCTAACTGACCAACTAACTTGTAACTGTACTAACCAAATACAATAACAGATTTGTAACTAATTCAAACTAACACATCCTAACACCATGTACAATATGACATTCAAAGTGGAAATAGTGAGCAGGTCCCTGTATCTATTAAACAGTAGAAGTGAAAGTAGCACCTGAGATATTCAGCTTAATATGAAATTGAGCTACATTAAATAAGTATAATTCATTATGAAGAAATATGTCCAATACATACAACCATATCACTTATCAAACAAATATCATCATACATATTGTAGCCTAGCATAAGCTCCACTTCTCAAGTGGCAGCTACAAGCACACATGCACACTTGCCACCAACGTTACTGCCGCCAGAGAAAAGTCGTAAGTGCATTAAACTTCATAAATCCATTTCAGATAAAGGAGGAATGAGAGACAAAATTCTGAAGTAGATCAAGAAAGTAGTTACAATCAGGTTTCTAAATGGATAAAATTTGATTAAATCATACCTTACACTACAAAGAACTCGTATGAAAGGGAAGTGTGTTAAAGATATAATTAAAAATTATTAATGTCTCATCATATAACAACTTATACTTTTCCTGAGTTGTTTCATGACTCATATCATTCAGCTCTCATTCCTAACAAGATGATTGAATTTGAAGCTTTGAAACTATACCCATATAAAGTGAATATGCAATGGGACCTAGGGGTAAAAATTTGATTAAATCATACCTTCATTCTGCACATCATTCTTTATTTATACATCATAGTCATGCCAACAGAACTCATAGTAAAAATTTATAATCATACCCAAGTATTTCTTTTCATAAAATAAAGCATAATTATATATATATAGCTGTGACAAACAAACCATTAAATATGGCATAATCCATATGAAAACTTTTGAGGTTTCACATCACACAATAAACTTCCTTTTGGTCTGCAACTCCACATATGCTCTCACACAAGCATGTAAACATTGAATGAAACATAGAAGATAAGGATAAGAAAGAAGAGGCAGAGGCCTGCATTCATGGAAAGTAGTGGGAAGCACAAAATGAAGCACCGAGTGTTTCAAGGCATTTCATTCAACCAAATAGCAGCAGAGAACAAATACCAAGGGTTCTATTTGTTGAAGATCCCCCAAATAGCTAAACGGAATGCAAAGTGTAGAACATTATATATAGCTAAAATCCAAGGGAAATGAAAAAACAGATCCTAAATTGGGAGTCTTTCTTCTTACAAATTTTCAATCTTTTTCGTGTGAGTCAGCTAATCATCCAGTCCCCAGGATCAATTCATTTCTTCTCCAATGGATTGTTGTTGAAGAACAGAGCCACATGGAGACACCACGAACATGTGATGGGCGTCAGCCCTTGGGGTTATACAGGGGAATCTAATTTGGGGAAGAAGCAAAGTGATGAAAATGCGTGTTTGAGGGTATGGAGCCTGCGAAGGTGAGAAAAGAGGAGATGGCGGAGGAAAAGGAAGAAACGTGATAAAGATAGGGAACGGTGTGTTAAGTGTTAATGGTGGGTGTAAGTGTAACTCACGGTTCATGGAAACTTTTACCACTTCCTGCCCAAGCTTTTGGCATTAGCACTGAATACTGAATATGTAGTTAACTAACTTTAATTTAGAATACCTACTAATTTTATTAGCAGCTAATTTAGTAGCAAAAATAAAAAAATCTTCTTGTGATTGACTTACCATATCTTTAACTCAATCATTTTACAAATCTTATCATTAATGTTGTAGATTTATATAACAAATAGGAAAGTCAATGCCAAGTTTCAAATCGTCAAATCTTGATCCTTGTTTGACTTATCATTACTCTAACTAAATCAATCTTTAACATTTTGATGGATCTTAGGTTAAAATTTGTAGGTTTTTTTAATTAACTATCTTCATATCAAATCTTTTCATTAATGTTATAGATTTATATAACAAATCTTTCTTCCCACCACATATCATATCTTTAATTAAACCACTTTGAGATATTGGTAGATTTTTCTACTTCAAGTTTTGATTTAATTTTCAAGCTAAGTTTCCACTTATATTAAGGACTCTTCATTCATCTTTTTCACACACCAAAAACTTACTTGCTTTCACTCTCATAACTCCATTCCTTCTTTTCTTTCACAAGTCATCCTCCTTGCTCTGCTACTATGGGAGACAAGAAGAAATCGCTGAAGGAATTATGGGCAATAGTGAGGAATTATGGAGAGCCATGTGAGAGGATTTCTTCCAAACCCTTTAGGCCTTGCAGCTTGCATGTGATTGTGTCAACACTTGAACCACGCTTTTACACTGAACAAGAACTGCTGCAACTCAACAATTTCCGCAATCAGGAAACCACAAACCATGATTTGATTAAGAAAAGGAGCCGTCAAGATGAAGAGACACCTGAAGATGAAATGGTCAAGCAAGTCAGTAAGAAGTCAAGAAAGATGATTGTGTCAATTAATGTCGCACCACCATTGCCGCACCAAGACTTTCCTATTGCATTCATGAACCGGGTTACAGAGTTGAATGGTACTGATGTCAAATTTCTCATGGACAAGACACTTTTCAATTCAGATATATGTAGAAATAACAATCGTCTTTCCATGCCGAAAAATGATATAATGTGTGATTTTCTCACGAAAGATGAGAAGAAAATGTTATGTAAAAGAGGCTCCAATGGACGGCTTCTTGGTGTGGAAGTAACTCTATTGGATCCATGTCTTCGTGAGTACACTTTAGACTTGAAGAGG
This sequence comes from Sophora flavescens, assembly GCA_030762895.1. NCBI lineage: Eukaryota > Viridiplantae > Streptophyta > Magnoliopsida > Fabales > Fabaceae > Sophora > Sophora flavescens. The sequence continues at coordinate 151,917,186 of CM061064.1, forward strand.
TGGGAGATGAACACGATAGTCTACAATCTAACAAAAGATTGGAAAAACATTGTAGCTGATAATAAGTTACAACAAGGTCAAGAATTCAAAATATGGTCTTTTAGAGTTGATAAAATGCTATATTTTCTATTGAATAAAGTGTGAAACTTAGTTGAAATGTAGAAACATTCTATTCTATTTTACTCTTTTTTTTTTCCGTTGAATGTAGAAGGATTTTCATTGAAGGAATGTTTGCTATCGATTCATTATATCAATGTCAGTTCTATTGTATTGAATGTTTATTAATTATCTTCCTTTCCAATGCCGGCAAGTATTTCATTAACAAGAATGTACAAAACTGACTCTATTAGTTTAAACATACCAATATCTAGAAAGTTCTAAAAAAAAGGGTAAAAGGTATATGTAAACAAACAAAAAATGGTGGAATAGAGTAACTTAAGGTATTGCATGATTCTTTACAAGGGATCAGGCTTGACAAATGTCAAGCCACCTTCATTGTTGGTTTCTCCCACATGGTGGAGTTCATTTTCTTTTGGTTCTTGCTCATCATGATCCACTCTTACAATTAAGTTTGATGTTGGAGATGTGGGAGACAATTCAATATCAGATTGGTAATCGTCTTGATCGTCCGCATAGGTTGGCACGGTGCAGGTTGAGTGACGATGTAGTTAGGAAACGGTGCAGTGTGGGTCCAGAGGAGTGCATTCTAGAACCAATGGTGCTTCCATCCACAGTTCGCACACTTGACTTCCCTAGTTTCAGTCCCTGCTTCTTTTTCGCACCCATGTGCCATTTCTTTAATGCCTTGGATGTTTGTTCATCAAATATTGCTTTTTTCATTCTTGAGCCCATCTGCAAGTGTTTACCATCATTGTAGTCATTTAGTCCATCTTGAAATCACAAGAACTTGCAAATATGAATGATGGTAAATGAGGTTATAAATTATAATCATGAAAATCAAATTTTGTAATATACCATCTGAATGGTTTGCTTAATCCAGCTTATAAATAAATACTAAGGAGGGTTTAATCAATAATGTCTCAAGAGAATTCAGTCTTTCTTTTCTTTAAAAATTGTAACCGCCATATGTTGTTCATTTTGGATAAACAATACATCTTTATTATTGGTCTCGGTTAAGTTCATTCCTACCAAAAGAATTCTTCAATCAAAGCAAATCTTGCATGGGAACATGTCTTAGGAAACCATAGAAAATCAGGAAACAGAAAAATGTAGTACCTGAGTTACAAGAGCATATGGGAATGGTGTTGATTGGTTAACAATATACAAAACTTTACACAGGTGGTATATCAAAGTTAAACTCAAACTTCTTTGTGGAATATGGTTGATAAAAAACTATATATTTTAGATGTTTAATTTTGATATACCATTAGGGTGTGTTTGATTTGCAAAAAATCGAGGGACTGGACAACACAAAATTTTTTGTTCCCTATTTGATTGGAAGAGTGGCCATGGGACAGGACAAAAAATGGAGTAAGGGACTGGACAAAACCCCAAAATTTTGTCCTACACCAAACCATGAGACAACTTTTTGTCCCCTAGACAAACTACCCAAGAGACAAAATTATCCTCTCTCCTCTCCCCCTCACTCCCTCTCTCCCTCTCTCTTTTATTTATTTTTATATATAAATATATATATATATATATATATATATATATAAAATATCAAACGTTACTATATTTTTATAAAATTATATTATTATATAAATAATGTTATATATTATATTTACAAATATAATATCATAACATATAATATTATATAATATATAATATTATAACTTATAATGTTATATTACACCTAAATATATATTATCACAAAGTGTATTGCAGTAAATTTAATATTATTTTGTTTGTTATGTCCATTGTTCATCAAAAAACCTTACAAAACAAAAAGTTGTCCAATAACTTACAGGTTTGTCCTGTGATATTCTCCTTGTCCTGTACCTAAATGCGAATCAAACGCACCCTTAGTGTAAAAAATTTAAATTATCAATAAATCACAAATATCATGTAAGTGACTAAGATAATTATGATAAAAGTCAAATAATTTTTTTTTAACAGAAAAGTCAAACATTTTTAGTGAATAGTTATATTAAATTAGAGTATATATATACTTTTAAGAATAGTTAAATCTCATACGCTATTAGCAAAGCCTGTTGATCCAAGTAGTAAGAAACTAAGGAATTTGGTCTCCCTTAAGACAAGTTTCAAGTCGGAGTCTTATAAGTGAATACAAAAGGTGTTGGGAGAGCTTTGACCCCTTAAAAGGATCTTTTCAGCTCAACTTGGATTAATCAGGGTGTAATATGATTTCCGAACACTGAGGATGTCAAACTAAAAAATCTCTTATGCTACTTTTATTTATTGAATGACAAATGTCATTCTTAATTACTTTTTTAATATTTAAGTTTAACTTTAAATTTTAGAATTATACATATCTTTTTTTATATTTAAATATTTTCATTTTTAAAATTTAAATCATACTTGTTAATTATGTATATATAATTTATAATTTTAATTAGTTTTTAAATAAATTTATTTATTTGTTTATATTCCAAATTTAAAAATACTCATACAATTCACTGAAGACTTCCTAGTTATCTACTAAAGGTTGGTCTTTGTTTTGATGGATAAAGAATAAAAAAAAGTATCGTTCTAAAAACTACTTTTTTTAGTAATAAATATGTAGAATCAATATGTTTTGTTCGCTGCTAACGAAGGTTAGGTAACGATAAGACTTATAACCCAGAAGGTCGTGAGTTTGAATTCTACTGTCGATGTGAGAGAACTTCGTTGGTGGGTAATCTATAAGTACTTATGTAAGCGCTCTTCGAGTCGTGGGGCCTGCCCTGACCCTCGTGAGCCCCTGGGACCCAACTCACCTAAACTATTTTGTATCAAAAAAATATTTTTTGTTCACTTTAATATACACATTTCACTACAATAGAAAATACCTTTAATAGCGCTTCTTTATGGCCTTTAATAGCGCTTTTAAGCACTGTCTACTCCCCCGTAATTAAAGCTTCATAAGACAGCGCTTTAGAAGCACTATCTTAGGTACATCTAAGATAGCGCTTCCTCAAAGAAACGCTAACTTAGGTCCTTTTTTTTAAAAAAAATTTGTTTACACTGATTTCTCCAAATTCTCTTTTCATTCATCAAAACCCAGTATATAAGAACATCTTATGAAAATTCAACCAAATCAAAATACAGTAAACTAAGAATCAAGCTATTCAATGTATCAAATTAATACAACTATGTGCAAAAGATGAAGATCCACAACATAAAAAAAAAAAAACACAATCCTCAAATCCCCTCTAATTTTGAAATCCTAAGATTACATAAACAAAAATGCAATAATACAGAGGAAATAGAGGAATCAAAACCTCTTCTAATTTTGGGACCCTAAGTTAGAAGAAGAAAAAAAAACAAAATTCCATGTTAACCTGTTAGCAACCCGACAACAAAATTAGTGAGAGTCTGTTCATGTTTTGCAAAGACTTGCTTGTAGTTCACATTCGATGGATCTATCTTATAGAACACAGCAACCCAGCCGTGATGAATACCCAGCAACGGACGTCCAGTGGCGGTCAACCTTTGATGGAGAAGCTACGAACCAGGTGCGGGGACCGAACTCGTGACGTCTAGACGACGACTGCTTATGGAGGTAGTTCACGATCTGGACAGGGATTTGTTTGGTTGGCGGTGCACGGCGGAAAACGGGGGAGCGTAGAGGGACTAGGGTGCATTTGAACGGCGGAGGATGCCAAGTGGAGGAAGAGGCACGACGGGTCCAGTTCGTGATGGGTGGCATAGATCTGGACGAAAAAACTTTTGGGGCGGTGGTTGGTGGAGAAGCTCTTCCCCGCGCGACTGAAATCGTTAGACGAAGGAAGGAACCTTGTTGACTCATCTATACGAAGAAACTTCTTTCTTGATTCGTGAAATGGTGGGCGCATCAAATTCACACATTGCTTGTTGTTCTTGTGTTAATGATAGAAAGAAAAGAGTAAGAGAAAAAAGAAAACACTGTTTGAGTGTGGGAGAGAATTGAATGCTCGTTATGTTTTTAAATTTAGGAAAAGGAAACAATAGTGCTTCCCTAAGGAAATGCTATTGTAGGGGTACATAAGATCCTCGAGGAAGCACAATCTTAGGGGGTTAGTTAAGATAACACTTACTTGAGGAAGCGATATCTTTTCTTACAGCTTAACCTTTAATAGCGCTCTCTCAAAAAAACGCTATTAAAAGTCTTCGCATCATTTTTAATAGTGTTTCCGCGCGGAAACGCTATAAAAGTTGTACTATTAAATGTCTAATATGTTGTAGTGCTTTTTTTTTATAAAGAAAAAAAGATATTATCAATGGTTTTTTTTACTGCAAGAAATTATCAATGGTTAATAACTAAACTATATTTAATTTTAGGATTTATTCAAAATCATTTGTTGTACTACCTCAAGTCTATTTTTCATTGGAATAATTTTTCATATTCTGTGAAAAGCTCAGCGGGTTCTTTGTCTTTCTTTTCTTTCTTTTCTTTTTTTTTGAATTTTAATTTGGTCATCAATTTGGTCAACATTGATGATGTTTATCATCTTCTGCTCAATCATCACGAGAAGAGTGTTTGATACAATTTTAGAAATATATCAGTTGACCCTTCTGTCAAAAATCACTTGGAAAGGTACTCAATTGCTTCAGGGACATCTAGTATTGAAATGTATAGCATACTAAAAGTATTGAAATATAACATTCTAAATAATAGTTTTGATAGTTTTTTATTATTATTTTGATGAGCCAAAAATTGTAACCACCATCCCCTGCACACCTAGGCTCAATTGTCCTGAAAAGGCAACCAATCAATTACCAAAACAACAATTACCCAGGCCAGCAACCAGAACTGAAAACATGTCAGTTAACTAGAATTAAAATCCCACTGCAATGCACTAAGGCCCCACAGCAAAACAAAAGCAAAACACCATCAAGGCAAACACATGACCGCTGCACAAGGAAACAGCAACAGCAGCAGAGGAAATAAGAAGAATAGAATTCAGACTGGTTAGCTTTACATGCTTTCTTGTATCATTCATTTTGAGATTCATTTTCATTAAAAACTAATGGTATATATCATCCTGTTATATTAATTTAGGATTATGGAAATATAACATATTTATATGGATTGAGAGTTTGCTGTATTGTTCAGTTCATCATACATCAACGAGAGACTATCTATATTATTTGAATACTGATAGAGAAACATAAGCATATAAGCATGTCTTAATTTAATATATCTTTTATTTATTATTAAATTGATAGGTAACATTGAGCATGAAGTGACCGAGGAAGATATAATCCCATATATCGGCATGGAGTTTGAGACACAAGATCACGCATACAGATTTTATAATAACAAGTTATTATTTTTTATAGAGTGAAGAGAGGCTTTGTTTGTCTATTAAAAAAAATAGACTTTGGTTTGCTTTGGTTAAGTCCATTCCCACCATGCCTACTTTGATTGCACTTCAGAAAGCATGTTTATTGAATAATTGATTTAATTGCTGCTGCAAAAAGTGATGTCCTTGTGCATCTCAATACAATGCTGTTTTTATGTTGTTCAAAACTTTCATGTGGATTGTTTAGTCAAGCATATATTTTCAATATCAGAGTCTTTTTATATCTTGATATGCTACTGTGAGGAATCTTGATGATGAGGACAGTTTTTTTTTCCTGATATTGATCCTATCATGGCTGAATTATGCTTTTTCTTTTATGTACAGAATGTGCCATTTTTAATGAGATGTCAAGTTCCAACAACAATTGATATAAATATGACTGAGGTTAGATAATTCATTATGCATTTTATTTTGTTATATATTTTTGTACTTATATACTAACTTTCCCTCTCTCTCACTCTTTTGTTTTGTTACTTGAAAACACAGGCAAATAATTTATCTCAAGATTGAAGTTGCTATATGACATTGAAGTGGAAATTCTAACAAGGTATCATGGATTACATAATTTTATATTGTAATTAGTTTTTATATTTGCCCATTTGGTATTCAATTGCATCTTGTATATAGAAAGCTAGCATTGTATCAGATTTGAGGTTGGATATTATATAATAATTCTATTGTAGCTCATAAGCTAGCATTGAAAGTCTAAATAAATCTATTGATTGATGGTATTTTTTGGATTTTTGGAAGGACTCATTGCTTTCACATTCCTTTTGCATTATTTACATTCTATTAGAATTTTGGTTGGTTATATTTCTGCACCAGTTTAAGTTGATGCTTGGGTGGATAAATAAGACGACCTCAAAACAAGTGATGCATACTAGAAAATGCTCCAGTGTCATACATAAAACAAGTTTAGATGCAAAGATGTGTCTTATATAGGTCTGCATCCTCAGTCTGCCATTTCAAAAAGAGATGAATTGGACTCAAGTTGTCACATTATATAGAAGCTGAAAACTTTTTTTTTGCTAACACAGCTTTTAGACACTGGCAAGATTTCAAGCTCTCTTTGCAGCATAACCAGATTACAAATACAAGTAATAAATTATTCAAATGCTTTGCTTTACAATAGCCAAACCTCTGCAGCAATTACAAAACCAACATCCTAGGTAACCAAGTCATATTTGCTACACTATGTATCAGGCTCCGACCAACAGTACCCGTAAGCAAGATCCCAAGTAAACTCTAAGATCCCAAACTGTCAGCACCTGACGAACACCTTTTGTCATCCAACTCTTTAGCTTTGTATATATTATTCTCATTCTCATGTGAACTATCTGACAAACTTGGTGTATCATACAGAAAGATAGAACTTGAGTCTCTTGGAATCATATACTCCTGGAGGAAGTATGTCCCATCCCCTATAAGTGAATTATCTGGAACAAAACGCTAAGTCCATTGGTCTGAAGTAAATGAACAGTGAAATTACATTTTCAAATTGACATAAAATTTAAAGTACTAAAAAGTTTACATGATACTTGTGCTCTCACTGGTGCAAACTTGTCATCCTCAAGTGCCGTAGAGATTCTATTTATGAGACTACTTTTCCCAGATCCTCTTGGACCTGCCAATATGAGGCATGTTGTCCTTGGTACATCATAACCACATGCCTTCTCGGTCAATGCTCCAGGGATATAGCTGTGACAAACAAACCATTAAATATGGCATAATCCATATGAAAACTTTTGAGGTTTCACATCACACAATAAACTTCCTTTTGGTGTGCAACTCCACGTATGCTCTCACACAAGCATGTAAACATTGAATGAAACATAGAAGATAAGGATAAGAAAGAAGAGGCAGAGGCCTGCATTCATGGAAAGTAGTGGGAAGCACAAAATGAAGCACCGAGTGTTTCAAGGCATTTCATTCAACCAAATAGCAGCAGATAACAAATACCAAGGGTTCTATTTGTTGAAGATCCCCCAAATAGCTAAACGGGATGCAAAGTGTAGAACATTATATATAGCTAAAATCCAAGGGAAATGAAAAAACAGATCCTAAATTGGGAGTGTTTCTTCTTACAAATTTTCAATCTTTTTCGTGTGAGTCAGCTAATCATCCAGTCCCCAGGATCAATTCATTTGTTCTCCAATGGATTGTTGTTGAAGAACAGAGCCACATGGAGACACCACGAACATGTGATGGGCGTCAGCCCTTGGGGTTATACAGGGGAATCTAATTTGGGGAAGAAGCAAAGTGATGAAAATGCGTGTTTGAGGGTATGGAGCCTGCGAAGGTGAGAAAAGAGGAGATGGCGGAGGAAAAGGAAGAAAGAGGAACTCACGGTGTGTTAAGTGTTAATGGTGGGTGTAAGTGTAACTCACGGTTCATGGAAACTTTTACCACTTCCCGCCCAAGCTTTTGGCATTAGCACTGAATACTGAATATGTAGTTAACTAACTTTAATTTAGAATACCTACTAATTTTATTAGCAGCTAATTTAGTAGCAAAAATAAAAAAATCTTCTTGTGATTGACTTACCATATCTTTAACTCAATCATTTTACAAATATTATCATTAATGTTGTAGATTTATATAACAAATAGGAAAGTCAATGCCAAGTTTCAAATCGTCAAATCTTGATCCTTGTTTGACTTATCATTACTCTAACTAAATCAATCTTTAACATTTTGATGGATCTTAGGTTAAAATTTGTAGGTTTTTTTAATTAACTATCTTCATATGAAATCTTTTCATTAATGTTATAGATTTATATAACAAATCTTTCTTCCCACCACATATCATATCTTTAATTAAACCACTTTGAGATATTGGTAGATTTTTCTACTTCAAGTTTTGATTTAATTTTCAAGCTAAGTTTCCACTTATATTAAGGACTCTTCATTCATCTTTTTCACACACCAAAAACTTACTTGCTTTCACTCTCATAACTCCATTCCTTCTTTTCTTTCACAAGTCATCCTCCTTGCTCTGCTACTATGGGAGACAAGAAGAAATCATTGAAGGAATTATGGGCAATAGTGAGGAATTATGGAGAGCCATGTGAGAGGATTTCTTCCAAACCCTTTAGGCCTTGGTACTTGCATGTGATTGTGTCAACACTTGAACCACGCTTTTACATCGAACAAGAACTGCCGCAACTCAACAATTTCCGCAATCGAGGAAACCACAAACCATGATTTGATTAAGAAAAGGAGCGTCAAGATGAAGAGACACCTGAAGATGAAATGGTCAAGCAAGTCAAGAAGAAGTCAAGAAAGATGATTGTGTCAATTAATGTCGCACCACCATTGCCGCACCAAGACTTTCCTATTGCATTCATGAACCAAGGTTCTGAGTTGAATGGTACGATGTCAAATTTCTCATGGACAAGACACTTTTCAATTCGGATATATGTAGAAATAACAATCGTCTTTCCATGCCGAAAAATGATATAATGTGTGATTTTCTCACGAAAGATGAGAAGAAAATGTTATGTAAAAGAGGCTCCAATGGACGGCTTCTTGGTGTGGAAGTAACTCTATTGGATCCATGTCTTCGTGAGTACACTTTAGACTTGAAGAGGTGGGAGATGAACACGATAGTCTACAATCTAACAAAAGATTGGAAAAACGTTGTAGCTGATAATAAGTTACAACAAGGTCAAGAATTCAAAATATGGTCTTTTAGAGTTGATAAAATGCTATATTTTCTATTGAATAAAGTGTGAAACTTAGTTGAAATGTAGAAACATTCTATTCTATTTTACTCTTTTTTTTCCGTTGAATGTAGAAGGATTTTCATTGAAGGAATGTTTGCTATCGATTCATTATATCAATGTCACTTCTATTGTATTGAATGTTTATTAAATATCTTCCTTTCCAATGCCGGCGAGTATTTCATTAACAAGAATGTACAAAACTGACTCTATTAGTTTAAACATACCAATATCTAGAAAGTTCTAAAAAAAAAGGGTAAAAGGCATATGTAAACAAACAAAAAAACGGTGGAATCGAGTAACTTAAGGTATTGCATGATTCTTTACAAGGGATCAGGCTTGACAAATGTCAAGCCACCTTCATTGTTGGTTTCTCCCACATGGTGGAGTTCATTTTCTTTTGGTTCTTGCTCATCATGATCCAATCTTACAATTAAGTTTGATGTTGGAGATGTGGGAGACAATTGAATATCAGATTGGTAATCGTCTTGATCGTCCCCATAGGTTGGCACGGTGCGGGTTGAGTGACCAGTAGTTACGAAACGGTGTAGTGTGGGTCCAGAGGAGTGCATTCTAGAACCAATGGTGCTTCCATCCACAGTTCGCACACTTGACTTCCCTAGTTTCAGTCCCTGCTTCTTTTTCGCACCCATGTGCCATTTCTTTAATGCCTTGGATGTTTGTTCATCAAATATTGCTTTTTTCATTCTTGAGCCCATCTGCAAGTGTTTACCATCATTGTAGTCATTTAGTCCATCTTGAAATCACAAGAACTTGCAAATATGAATGATGGTAAATGAGGTTATAAATTATAATCATGAAAATCAAATTTTGTAATATACCATCTGAATGGTTTTCTTAATCCAACTTATAAATAAATACTAAGGAGGGTTTAATCATAATGTCTCAAGAGAATTCAGTCTTTCTTTTCTTTAAAAATTGTAACCCCCATATGTTGTTCTTTTTGGATAAACAATACATCTGTATTATTGGTCTCGGTTAAGTTCATTCCCACCAAAAGAATTCTTCAATCAAAGCAAATCTTGAATGGGAACATGTCTTAGGAAACCATAGAAAATCAGGAAACAGAAAAATGTAGTACCTGAGTTACAAGAGCATATAATGGAAGAGTAATGTAGCTGCAAAGGCATAGCACCCCAACCCTTCAAAGAACATGAGAATTCACCAGATTAGTTTATGCTATTGTGGGATGATTCAATGATACTAATGGTTGGTACATCTACACCCCTCCCCCGGTTTCTATTGTTTTCAAAACCAAAGATAGCCTCAACCAACTACATACTCCACATATAAAGGCACCAGTTAATTTGAAGTATGAAATTAATATTTAGGCATGCCATGCCAATTTACGCAGAAGAGAATTTTAGATCCAACACTTACCCTAAAGCTACCTTCACTATTGCAAGCTTGTAGTCAGCATGAAAACAGTTTATCAGCCCAAAAGAATACTGCAAACAGAGAAATATTAATTTATTATTCAGCCATTTGCCATAATTTTACATTGACAACAAAAAGATATTATTCAAGATTAACAAGATTAAGGTGTAAAGATGGTCCAGTACCCAAATCCACAAGAAATATGTTATTTGGAATGCATTCTGCAAATACAATAAAATCAGTTAGCTGCTAACTTTAATAAATCAAACATTAAATACTTTCTCAAAGAATATTCATCACTAGTACAAAATAGAAAGGTAAACCTAGGAAAATTTATATATTTGTTTATTTGGATATACATCAAAATATCTTAAATTATATCCAATGAATTAGAATATGTACACTCAAGTGACCACAAAAATTATTTGCTTTAAGTTGTATATCAGAAGAAGAAAATTTGTATTATTATACAGAAGCTATGAAGCACCAACACGCGTGCCACACTCGTATGACACGAGTCTAAAACTCCTTATCAGGTGTCAAATTTAAAAACTATTTTTTTGTTGGCATGGACGCGGCTCAGACACTTAACCGACACTTCTATGTGGCTAGACACTTAGAGGGCACACAAAATTTTATAATGATGTGTCTTTTTTTTTGTGAGACTCGTTATCACAAAAAAAAATTAATAATGTTTAACAAAATATTTTTAGTTGATAAATATATAAATCTTGGTTTTCAATTTAGATCTTTCATAATGATACCTATATTTAATTTTATTTGATTTGACACACACAAATATTATATATATATATATTGACATGTCGCAGTGTCCTATAATTTTGGACCGTGTCGTTTCCGGTGTCCGTGTCAATGTATGTGCTTAATAGCAAAGAAGATTTTTCAAGGTAAATATGTTATTTTCTGCATCTTGGATGCAACATTAGTTTTTATATCATTAGCAATATTCATTTGCCTCAAGGTTAAGGCATTTTCAACTTCAAATCTTAATAGTTATATATGGTTTGTCCGTTCCATGTAATAAAACATTTATTTTAGATTCTGCTAAAAGGAAAACACATTGAATACCTGGAACAAGGCAAAATGGATAAGATGAAGAACTAACTGAGGCCGACCAAACCAAAAATATTTATCTGAGCCTTGAACAAGAGGTATCCCTTGAACAACTGCATGTCTTTCTGTGATTTCAATAGCCATATTTGCCAATGTGGCTTGAAGTTTTGTTCCAACAACCAAAATAATCTGAAACCAAATAAATGGTTTATTGTATATCTCAACCAATCTGCAAATTTTAAAAAGAGAATATAATACTTACAACAACAGGAATTAAGGATGCCCAAAACATCATATGCCATCCTGGAAATTATCTAGGATTAACCGTCAATCTTTAATTGAATATTCAACCGCAAAAATTGTAAATTCATAGGAGTCTACCAAGAAAATAGTTGCTTACCATTAACATTTAGGAGCAGAAAAACAACAAACGACGCCCAGAGGACTGGACTGTCAACAACATAGTGCACCAGAGTGAATACGCATTTCAAACAAGTTATAATAGGAAAAGCCAACCATAATATAATGCTATTAGTACATTAAAAGAATATTACCTGACTCCCACAACTAGCTTGAAGTCATCCTCCAAAGATCTTTTGATATACTTTTGGAAGTTAAATTTACTCCCAGGAGCCAGGTGGGCCTACACATAATGCCTTGTCAAAAAAGGAAGGTGAATCTAACAATAAAAGAACATTTCTTATGGAGTAGGACTCACAGCGATAAACCCATTGCGCAAAGTCAAGTAGTCAGGCTTACCCACAGACCTATAAAACTGTCTAAAGAAGCTGCCCTGAATTGGCAAAAATGGAAGAGAAGGTACAACATCACTTTCAAAAGAGCATAACAAATTGAACTGATAAAACAGCAGCCATTTGATCATTAATGAAATAAAAAAATTGCAACAGTTGACCAACTCAGTATTTTTCCTCACTGCCCAATTTAACCGTGTACCTAAAACATTGCCACTACAAAATACTGCCGTTCTTTTTCTTTGACTAAATTTACATGTCTACTATGGTTCCAACAAAAACCAAAGGCACTTGTGCCTCTATCTTGTTGATTAAATCAAATCCTCTATCACAAGCAAATAAAGGTGAAAATATAGCAGATTAGTAAAATAGGTTTAAGTGTCTTACAATATAAAAGAAGACTAAATATCTTGTCCAAAAAGTGGTATGAGCTCTCACAAATGATGTTTCATGAGTAAGCCGGAATCTTGAAGGATCTGCACACATAAAGGCATGAGATTGCATGTAGCAGCATTTCAATGTAAAGTTGGCAAACTTATTCGCAAAACTGTGGAACTAGTAGTTTTTACACTTCAAGAAGAAAAACACTTGAACACATCATACCATTGGCAAACTCATACCCATGAGATGAAGTCTCCTCCTCCCATGCCTTCCATCCACGTATCTGCAGAAAAGAAAATATGGATCATCTTACTAAATTTCCGCCGTGAAAAATTATTGAAAAGAGAAAAAAGTGCATGATTTTTAGGTATTTGCATTTTCAAATTGTGCACGTTTTCACTTTTTATTCATTTTCCACAAAGGAATTTCGTCATAAGCCACGCAAGACCACTAACGGGCCAAGTAGGATGGTTAATGGGACAAGTAGGCAAGTAAATGGACGTCGGAACTAAATCTTGGGACTAATGTGTCCCGCGTTTCAAAATTTGAGGGACTAAATGATTAATTTATTTATTTTCAGGGACTAAAAGTAGGTCCCCGAAATTTTTCAAGGACCAATTTGGGCCTTCACTCTAAAAGTATGGTTGCTCTAGAATTTTATTCACAATGATATAGTCACACACCTAACCATAGTGAGATCCGGCAGAGCAAATGCTCAGGTTAAATCCCCTATCCTTGACCATCGTTATGGCAAGTGGCCATATCTCAAGACTTATATCATCAGATGCAAATTCTTTACAAACTAAATCCTACTTCTTTGATATATGATAATTTCTCATTGGGCACTACCAATCAAGGTTTTCTTTCAGCTTTCCCATGGGAAAGTCAATGTACCTTAATTTGGTCTTGGTTTAATTAAGGTTATTATTATATTGTCTCATTCAGTGTTTTCAGCCTATCAACAATTGCATCTACTATGTTCTGATTCCCTCTTATACTAGCACTAACACCCAATTATAATGGGATAGTGATAGAGAATTTAGCTAATATACCTTTAACTAAATCTACTAACTTATTTTCTTTTTTTCATAGAAGAAATAGCAAAATTATAAAGCAGCAACAGAAGTTACAAACATCAAGTGAGACTGTCCCCATTTACGACTATTATTTCCTAGAGTATAGACACTTCAATAGAAACACAACTGGATTTAGTTCATCATCTGTGTTTGAAATGAACTCATTACCTAAAGAGTAAAGAATAAAGACATAGCCTAGTGACCATAAATATATAAATCTTCAATACCTAATGCTTCCAAAGCAAGAAGTCATTAAGGTGTGCCCCAATCAGTATCCTTAAAATGCACAGATATGAAAAAGTAACCAAGTATTCAACCAGAAAAGAAAAAAAAATGAAGATAAAAGCAGACCTTTAATCTCCCAAGAAGCATTGTGACAGCACTGTATAGCACATGAAGGATAGCTAAGAAAAATATGAGAATGTGTAACTGGTGCAATCCATTGCCAGATAGAAGTGGCTCATGTCCCTAGAACCAACAAAAATTAGATAAGGAAACATTGATAGAAGAGAAAAAATTGCAAGTACAGTCATGCAGCAAAAAGCAAAAGAAGCTTTAGATATTCTGCTGGCAGAAATAGGAAAAATCAAATTGTCCATATCATAAAAGAGAAGAGATGGAATCATGGAAATCATAGAGGATTTGAATTGAAACCTAACAAAAAATGGGACTATACCATTGTTAGTCAGTGTGAAATACTCGAAATATATTATTTTCTGAAAGCATGCATATATTAATTGCTATTTAAAAATTAGCAGACAAACAATTGTTTTCACTTAGCAAAATCTACATCAGAAGAAGGTGCTTTAAATGAGACAAATCTTAAATATGTCTAACAATGTGCCATAACATAACATGACTAAGCCAACGAAGGTTGGTCCAGTTGGTAAGGATAAGGCTTATAACCCACAAGGTCATGAGTTCGAATCACACTACCGAAGTGAGGACCTCGTTGGTGGGTAATATGTAAGTACCTCTGTAAGCGCTCTTTGAGCTGTGAGGCCTGCCCTGACCCTGATGAGTCCCCCGAGACCCAACTCACCTAAATTTTCATTTACCAAAAAAAAAAAAAAAAAAAAAAAAACATGACTAAAAAACTTTTGTTTGCTTTCTCAAAGATAAACCTGAAAAGTGGTGTTATGAAAAATTATCATAATCAAATACTTGTGTGTTTAGCTATGAGGAAAACTGTACGACCCTTTTCATAAAGTGTTGGATCAAGCGCTTAGTACTAGGCCAAGAGAGCTAATGGCAGGGGTGCAACTTTATTTCCTTAAAGTTTTTCAATAAACCACATCACACATTATGGGGCTGCACTTATTACAGGCATCATGGGCCAACGCGTTAAGCCCATCGAATCCTAAGGGAAACACTAACCAAATAAAGCCAACAATATACTCTCCCCACCCCTCCCCAATGTCACCCAAGGGATTTGAATCCACGACCTTGCTTTGATGCGACTTGTTGGATCAAGCACTTCCACTAGACTAAAGCTATAGCTGATGGTAAGGGTGCAACTTTATTTCCTTACAGTTTTTTTTATTACTGCATCAAGCATTTAGGGACTACATCTATTACAAGTGCCATGGACCGAGATGTTAAGCACATTTAATACTAAGGGAGATGCTGAGCAAATAAAGTCAACAAAAAGAATAAAGAATAGATGTTAGAGAAACTACTTAGGTTTCATTTACAAATAAAAACTAAGCACAGAGACCTAGTTACCTCCTTGCATTGGTAAGGGGTAGCATCATCTGATAAATATCTGCGTTCGTAAGAGAGAAGTTTCCTATGATGTTCCTCTTCACTAGTTGATGCATCATTGATACCTTTATAATTATATGGACATGGTAACAGTTTGTCTGCAACATTGGCAGGAATACAGACTCTGACAATGTAAGTCTGCCCGAAAGTCAAAAGCAGAGAAATGAAACCTAGAATCATCAGCTCTGCTAAAACAAATTTAACAAACAGAAAAACATGTGAGACATAATTTTTAATCCACATAAATGTGAAAAAGAGACAAAGACAGTAAAAGAATATTAACTCAAGTGTCAAATTGGTTTGGCTCCAGGAGATAAGTATCATAAGTTCATAACAATTAATCCTTTGGCTAAATTCTTACCAGCTTTGACTTTTTCCAGAGCTTCAAGCAGAGCCTTCTTGTGCCTAAGATGGAGCCACTGAGAAAATTTCATTAGGTAAGAGAGAGAATACACATGAAAATCACAACAACAAAAAAAGTCATCATATCATCAAGCAAGATCTTATAGTCCTCAACCAAGCAGAACAGCCCTTCAAATATTATGCCAGAATTTCAACAACAATAAGCACCAAGCCTTATTCATTCCACAAGATAGGGGTTCCAAAATTAAAAAAATTAATTAAAAAAATAAAGAAACTCCAATAACTTAAACTAATCTTTATTATTAAATAATCTCAAAATTTTCCACTAGAGTCTGAAGTTCAAAACAAAATGATAAAAACAGACAATGCACATTACATTACAGCAAAACCATAGAAATCTGCATGTACAACCCAAAAAAGGGAAAAAAGACAATTGCTTTGAGACCAAATCAAACTAAATGGAACAAAAATAGATGATCAAAATTCAAAACCCAGCTTCTGTACTTCTGAGCCAAATCAAGAGTGAGAAGAATAGTCACAACCCTTACGTTTTCATCATTGGATTGAAGAGAAAGATAAAAGCCCAAGTAGAAGTAGCAGTTAACTACATTGCCAAACGCTCAAGCAGTTATATAATGATAAAAAAAATTCCCAAAAAAAATAAAATAAAAAGCAAAAACAAAATATGTTTACCGTTCCCACTTTGTGAAGACCCTTCTCCAAAGTTATGGAAATCAAGATGAAAACAGTGCAAACACAAGCAACAGCCCATGTTGGTGTCTGATCAAGTTCTCTGGAACTGTTACTGCTCTCACTTGAAGAAGCCATTGCCAAATCTCCATAGCAGAGCCAAGAAACCAAACAAAAAGACAGCTTTTTGTACTTTGAGACAGACATTGATGGAAAATAGAAAACCACCCACAATTCACAATGGAACACTAAAAAGAAAAAAACACAGAGTGGAAAAAAAACTGAAAAAAAAAAAAAGGGTTCTTAGAAACAGATTCCAAGCTTCTAAAAATTATTTGGGTAAAGAATAAGACAAAGATAACAAATTTTCTGATCAGAGTTGGTTAAAGCGCGTGCATTTATTGTTGGTATAAGTGGATTATCAGAGAGGGACGATATAGGTTCTAGCTTTTAGTGGTTGTAGGGGATGGCTTGAATTTGAATGCACTAATGCAGTACCAAAGGACAAAGGTTGGAGAGGAGAAGCATTTTTTAAAAAGTGAAGGAAAAAAATATCCAATTTTATATTTTAAAAAGTGAAGAAAAACCCAATCGAAACCACACTGAGAGAGAGGAGAAAAAATGTAAAGTTGAATATGCAATTCACTAAATGAGAAGAATCATACAAGTTTGATATATATACCTGGATGGATACACAATCACCAACACTTTGACACTTTAGCTGAAGCCTAACCACCTGTAACTAATCCAACTTCTCTTTGACTAATTACAATTAACTCATAACTAATCATAACAGAATCTGAACTAATCACAACCTCTTGACAAACCAGCTAACTACTTGCCTCATCAACCTCATACATTGTATTATATTGAACATTGTTACATAATTTATGTGATTCCATCACTCAAAACTAACAATGCTATTAGCATAGTTTAGAGCAAGGGTAAAGTTTCCAATGCCGGGAGGTATTTCATTAACAAGAATGTACAAAACTGACTCTATTAGTTTAAACATACCAATATCTAGAAAGTTCTAAAAAAAGGGTAAAAGGTATATGTAAACAAACAAAAAATGGTGGAATAGAGTAACTTAAGGTATTGCATGATTCTTTACAAGGGATCAGGCTTGACAAATGTCAAGCCACCTTCAATGTTGGTTTCTCCCACATGGTGGAGTTCATTTTCTTTTGGTTCTTGCTCATCATGATCCACTCTTACAATTAAGTTTGATGTTGGAGATGTGGGAGACAATTGAATATCAGATTGGTAATCGTCTTGATCGTCCGCATAGGTTGGCACAGTGCGAGTTGAGTGACAAGTCGTTAGGAAACGGTGTAGTGTGGGTCCAGAGGAGTGCATTCTAGAACCAATGGTGCTTCCATCCACAGTTCGTACACTGGACTTCCCTAGTTTCAGTCCCTGCTTCTTTTTCGCACCCATGTGCCATTTCTTTAATGCCTTGGATGTTTGTTCATCAAATATTGCTTTTTTCATTCTTGAGCCCATCTGCAAGTGTTTACCATCATTGTAGTCATTGTAGTCATGAATAAAACCAACACAGCAGCAATATTTGATTTGTCATTAAATCATGATAGATCTAAAAATGATCATAATTTCATATACTTTTTAAACAGTGCATCGGGAGCTGCAAATCAACATTGCATTGTCTTTCTCTCCCATTTTTTAGCCTAGTTAAGTTCTTACAATAAGGCATTAAATCATTCAAATAGCAATTATAGAACAAAACAAGAACATGGAACAAATACAGTTCTTAGCTTGTAGAAAACAATTATGTTTGTGTCACATAAAGCTTCATTGAACTTATTAGTTCATTAAAGCCGCTGAGATCCCCCAAATAGCTAAACGGGATGCAAAGTGTAGAACATTATATATAGCTAAAATCCAAGGGAAATGAAAAAACAGATCCTAAATTGGGAGTCTTTCTTCTTACAAATTTTCAATCTTTTTCGTGTGAGTCAGCTAATCATCCAGTCCCCAGGATCAATTCATTTCTTCTCCAATGGATTGTTGTTGAAGAACAGAGCCACATGGAGACACCACGAACATGTGATGGGCGTCAGCCCTTGGGGTTATACAGGGGAATCTAATTTGGGGAAGAAGCAAAGTGATGAAAATGAGTGTTTGAGGGTATGGAGCCTGCGAAGGTGAGAAAAGAGGAGATGGCGGAGGAAAAGGAAGAAACGTGAGAAAGATAGGGAACGGTGTGTTAAGTGTAACTCACGGTTCATGGAAACTTTTACCACTTCCTGCCCAAGCTTTTGGCATTAGCACTGAATACTGAATATGTAGTTAACTAACATTAATTTAGAACACCTACTAATTTTATTAGCAGCTAATTTAGTAGCAAAAATAAAAAAAATCTTCTTGTGATTGACTTACCATATCTTTAACTCAATCATTTTACAAATCTTATCATTAATATTGTAGATTTATATAACAAATAGGAAAGTCAATGCCAAGTTTCAGATCGTCAAATCTTGATCCTTGTTTGACTTATCATTACTCTAACTAAATCAATCTTTAACATTTTGATGGATCTTAGGTTAAAATTTGTAGGTTTTTTTAATTAACCATCTTCATATCAAATCTTTTCATTAATGTTATAGATTTATATAACAAATCTTTCTTCCCACCACATATCATATCTTTAATTAAACCACTTTGAGATATTGGTAGATTTTCCTACTTCAAGTTTTGACTTAATTTTCAAGCTAAGTTTCCACTTATATTAAGGACTCTTCATTCATCTTTTTCACACACCAAAAACTTACTTGCTTTCACTCTCATAACTCCATTCCTTCTTTTCTTTCACAAGTCATCCTCCTTGCTCTGCTACTATGGGAGACAAGAAGAAATCGCTGAAGGAATTATGGGCAATAGTGAGGAATTATGGAGAGCCATGTGAGAGGATTTCTTCCAAACCCTTTAGGCCTTGCAGCTTGCATGTGATTGTGTCAACACTTGAACCACGCTTTTACACTGAACAAGAACCGCCGCAACTCAACAATTTCCGCAATCAGGAAACCACAAACCATGATTTGATTAAGAAAAGGAGCCGTCAAGATGAAGAGACACCTGAAGATGAAATGGTCAAGCAAGTCAGTAAGAAGTCAAGAAAGATGATTGTGTCAATTAATGTCGCACCACCATTGCCGCACCAAGACTTTCCTATTGCATTCATGAACCGGGTTACAGAGTTGAATGGTACTGATGTCAAATTTCTCATGGACAAGACACTTTTCAATTCAGATATATGTAGAAATAACAATCGTCTTTCCATGCCGAAAAATGATATAATGTGTGATTTTCTCACGAAAGATGAGAAGAAAATGTTATGTAAAAGAGGCTCCAATGGACGACTTCTTGGTGTGGAAGTAACTCTATTGGATCCATGTCTTCGTGAGTACACTTTAGACTTGAAGAGGTGGGAGATGAACACGATAGTCTACAATCTAACAAAAGATTGGAAAAACGTTGTAGCTGATAATAAGTTACAACAAGGTCAAGAATTCAAAATATGGTCTTTTAGAGTTGATAAAATGCTATATTTTCTATTGAATAAAGTGTGAAACTTAGTTGAAATGTAGAAACATTCTATTCTATTTTACTCTCTTTTTTCCGTTGAATGTAGAAGGATTTTCATTGAAGTAATGTTTGCTATCGATTCATTATATCAATGTCAGTTCTATTGTATTGAATGTTTATTAAATATCTTCCTTTTTATTTTAATTTTACTGCTTTATAACAGTATAAATTATAAATTTATTACGGTTATCCATTATGTGCATTTGATATTACCACATTTTAAAACAACCCTAGCATAAATGATTTATCAAAAAAAATTACAAGAATATAACAATGTAAATCCCGCCTGCATTTTCTAATTGATATCACGAGGCATGAAAAAATATCCGAGATCGTGTTTGATTTATAATGGGATGGTAGGTAACGAAAGAGTTTTTTTTAAAAAAAAAAATAACCAAATCGATAATATATGAAAGCCATGTGTCAAATATGTTACCAAGGATATCATTGACAGCCCTGACCCTCTTCTTGACTTCCTTATGCAGGATGATTTGAAGGGGTCTTATAACCTGACTTTGTCTAAGTTATTTTCCCTTAATATCAAAAAAAAATATACAAAAATAATCTTAAATAGACCATGGATTTAGCAACATTTGAACTGGTGCAATCAAGCATGAGGTGCGTCTCAAACTCAAAAAGGTACTGCTTGCAATTGATCCATTAATCCTTAGACGACCGGAGAGGATGGAAGGAGTGATGAACTTGTACTTGGGTGCCTCAGAGAGGAGCTTGTCATAGGTACATTGACAATGCATATTACTTTTTTTTTTGGTGAGTTACAGATAAGGAAAAAAAACAAGAACCAACAAAAACAACAAAACCTAGTCAATGCATATTACTTTATTTCTTAATGAAATGCAAATGGAAGTGGATATATAATTATACAAACTAGTTCAAAAGTGAAAACACATAGGATTTATTTACAATGGCATATAAAAATATATCATTTATTGATTAATACATTATTAAAAATATTTGACTTTCATAGTAAATATCTTAAAAATCACATATGGGGATGGTGTTGATTGGTTAACAATATACAAAACTTTACACAGGTGGTATATCAAAGTTAAACTCAAACTTATTTGTGGAATATGGTTGATAAAAAACTATATATTTTAGATGTTTAATTTTGATATACCATTAGGGTGTGTTTGATTTGCAAAAGATCGAGGGACTAGACAGCACAAAATTTTTTGTTCCCTGTTTGATTGGAAGAGTGGCCATGGTACAGGACAAAAAATGGAGTAAGGGACTGGACAAAAACCCAGAATTTTACCCTACACCAAACCATGAGACAACTTTTTGTCCCCTAGACAAACTACCCAAAAGACAAAATTATCCTCTCTCCTCTCCCCCTCACTCCCTCTCTCCCCCTCTTTCTCCCTCTTCCCTCTCTCTCCTCTTATATATATATATATATATAATATCAAACGTTACTATATTTTTATAAAATTATATTATTTTATAAATAATGTTATATATTATATTTATAAATATAATATCTTAACATATAATATTATACAATATATAATATTATAACTTATAATGTTATATTACACCTAAATATATATTATCACAAAGTGTATTGCAGTAAATTTAACATTATTTTGTTTGTTATGTCCATTATTCATCAAACACCATACAAGACAAAAAGTTGTCCAATAACTTGCATGTTTGTCCTGTGATATTCTTCTTGTCCTGTACCTAAATGCGAATCAAACGCACCCTTAGTGTAAAAAATTTAAACTATCAATAAATCACAAATATCATGTAAGTGACTAAGATAATTATGATAAAAATCAAATAATTTTTTTTTTAACAGAAAAGTCAAACATTTTTAGTGAATAGTTATATTAAATTAGAGTATATATATACTTTTAAGAATAGTTAAATCTCATACGCTATTAGCAAAGCCTGTTGATCCAAGCAGTAAGAAACTAAGGAATTTGGTCTCCCTTAAGACAAGTTTCAAGTCAGAGTCTTATAAATGAATACAAAATGTGTTGGGAGAGCTTTGACCCCTTGAATGGATCTTTCTAGCTCAACTTGGATTAATCAGGGTGTAATATGATTTCCAAACACTGAGGATGTCAAACTAAAAAATCTTTTACGCTATTTTTATTTATTGAATGACAAATGTCATTCTTAATATTTAAGTTTAACTTTAAATTTTAGAATTATACATATATATTTTTATATTTAAATATTTTCATTTTTAAAATTTAAATTATACTTGTTAATTATGTATATATAATTTATAATTATAATTACTTTTTAAATAAATTTATTTATTTATTTATCTTCCAAATTTAAAAATACTCATACAATTCACTGAAGACTTCCTAGTTATCTACTAAAGGTTGGTCTTTGTTTTGATGGATAAAGAATAAAAAAAAAAGTATCGTTCTAAAAATTACTTTTTTTAGTAATAAATATGTAGAATCAATATGTTTTGTTCGCTGCTAATGAAGGTTAGGTAACGATAAGAGAAAGAAAAGAAAAGAATCAATATCTTCACACATTGCTTGTTGTTCTTGTGTTAATGATAGAAAGAAAAGAGTAAGAGAAAAAATAAAACACTGTTCGAGTGTGGGAGAGAATTGAACGCTCGTTATGTTTTTAAATTTAGGAAAAGGAAACAATAGTGCTTCCCTAAGGAAGTGCTATTGTAGGGGTACATAAGATCCTCGAGGAAGCACAATCTTAGGGGGTTGGTTAAGATAACACTTACTTGAGGAAGTGATATCTTTTCTTACAGCTTAACCTTTAATAGCGCTCTTTCAAAAAAATACTATAAGAAGTCTTCGCATCATTTTTAATAGTGTTTCCGTGCGGAAACGCTATAAAAGATGCACTATTAAAAATCTAATATGTTGTAGTGTTTTTTTTTATAAAGAAAAAAAGATATTATCAATGTTTTTTTTTCTGCAAGAAATTATTAATGGTTAATAACTAAACTATATTTAATTTTAGGATTTATTCAAAATCATTTGTTGTACTACCTCAAGTCTAGTTTTCATTGTAATAATTTTTCATATTCTGTGAAAAGCTCAGCGGGTTCTTTGTCTTCTTTTCTTTCTTTATTTTTTTTTTGAATTTTAATTTGGTCATCAATTTGGTCAACATTGATGATGTTTATCATCTTCTGCTCAATCATCACGAGAAGAGTGTTAGTGAAAGTTTTATTCTGGTAATTAAACGCACCTTGTGAGACTCATTTGTTAACTTTTTTATGGGGTTTACATTATCAAGTTAATGGATGGATGTTATGGAAGTTGCAATTTATGATTTGTGTCATATTTTTACACACAAGTCATAAAGATTTAATAATTTCTTTTATATAAATAAATTAAAATTTTTTAAACATTAATATCTATTTGTAAAGTGAACAATATAAAATTTATAAATAAAAATATAATATATGAGATTAACTTTGAAAAGCATATAAATACACTTATATTTTTTAGTTTCTTTTTCATATGCGATAACGTTTTTATAATTTTAAAAGAAAATAAAGTAAAAATTATTTATAGATACCATAAAAATAATACAATTAAGGATTTGTATTTTTTTTAACTAATTAAGAAACGTAAAGTATGTTATTCAATTAAAAAGAGTTAATTTAAATAATTAAATATTTACATCATTACAAAAAATTTGAAGAAAAATTTATTTATATTTCATTAAAAATACTCTATATTTATATGAATTAAAATAATTTATCCAACATTGATATCAATTTGTGATGTGATTTAGGTCTCTCTTCCTTTAAATATTAAGTATAGAATGTAATTGTTAAATTGGAGAATGAGAACCTTTGTTTACTTTTTATTTAATTGGAATTCTGGGTTACGTTTTTAAACTATGATACCATATTATTTTGGCAAACATCATTTATTTAATTATATTATAACTAGATCAATTAAATTTAAATGTTGATTAGTCAATTTTAAATAAGATTATTTCAGTTGTTTATATATATATATATATATATATATATATATATATATATATATTGATGAGAGGGAAATAAAAACAAAAACAAACAAAGAGAAAGAAACTAAACCCTTAGCCTAATATAGCCAGCAGCATCCGCCAAAACAACTAGCGAAAGAGGCTATGGACGATATATATATATAGGGATGGGATCAAATGACACTAGGTGTCAAACTTAAGTTTTGACACCAAATCCTAGCCCTTAATTATTGTTTAATCTAAAGGATAATATTAATTCAGTTGAAGCATCACACTTATTCAGTTATTCCCCTAACATCTCTCCCCTATCTTTCTTTCTCATTCCTTCACCACGATAATGAAACTCAGAATTACTCCTAGTGTTGTTACTTTTGTAAATCGCTTCTCAGCTGTCTCCGACATATTATGGTTGCTTGTGTTCTTTCTGGGTGACTTCTAAAATTTGGTGATGAATACAGAAAAAATGAGTAAATAGCCAATTTGGTCCCTGAAACTGTGAGGTCGTGTCAAGTTGGTCCCTCAAATTAACGAAATTCTAAAAAGGTCCCCGAAACTGTCAAACGTTAATCAAGTTAGTCCATCCGTTAGTCCGGGTTGACTAACGCCGTTAACGGTGCTGAGTTGGCACGTTAAGTGCCCATGTGGCCTCCATGTCATCCTGCCACGTCAAATGGTCACATACCCATTAATTTCAGGGACCAAATTGACACATGGACCAAATTGACACTAATGTTATTTTGGAATACCAACACCTCCTCCTCTTCTTCCCCAACCTCTCTACTTCATCTCCCCCCCGCTACTACAACTCCCCAAAAGTTGAGCACGTGAGCATAAATCAAGTAGAGCATAAACTTGAGTTGTCACAATTACCTTTTAAGCTTGATTATCAATCTGGTTATCGTCCACATAATTTGTAGTCATAGTTGCCTCACCACCATTAGCACCCTCTGCTGGAGGTTGAGCTTGTTCCTCTTTTGGAAGTGGCTCCTCGACATAGTCGTTTTCAAATGCATCGAGTGGAACCTGATAAATCCTAACTTGTCGCTTGGATGGATCCTTCACAAGAACATATTTCCCCTCTTCCAGTTTCATGCACAAGTCCACAATCGACATCACAATTCCCCACATATTAGATGTGTTCAGATTGATTTGTGCCGCAAAGTCCTTGGGTTTATATCCAACCACAAACAAAATCACATGATTAAAATGGTCATGGGGATGAATCCTTGACACATATCCCAACTTCATCATGTCAGCACTCAGCAAAAAGAGCCCGAGCAGTCCATTTAGCCAACTTGTTTGCATTGTTCTTCAATTCAGTGGCCAACATAACACCCCTTTGAGTCTCCAACTTCTGCCTCCAATCCACACCTGAATACTTAGGATTAAATTCATTCAAAGCATTCAAAGTAAGATACGACCTCTGCTTGTTCACATCAAGAACACTCTGCACTTCACACCTTGCAACAAGATACATCTCATAATCTAGCTTCCACCTCCTATACCTATAAGCCACAGAAGCAACCTCTTCACCCTCATTGGCAAAAGGGTTGGGCTCATCAAAAGTGACCGTATTCCCATCCCTAATCAAAACATGCTGCAAGAAATTATGGTTAATATAAGCAGCCTCAATGTTAAGCGAATGCGCAAAGTTTATATCATCCTTAGCCTCAGGCAAGGGTTACGGCGAGGTCTCATGAACAGAAAGCAAATCTAGTTGTGACCCATCATGCTTATCAAAGAACAACTTGTTCCCAACCGCTGAACAATAATATCCCAAGAGTAAACGGACATGGGTGCGCACATGAGGGTGGAGAGGATTGTGTCGGTGGCGAAAACGATGGCTTTATCCTCGTTGGCGAGCCTACAAATAACAAGGTCATCGGTAGTGGTGACCTTGAAGCAGAGGGGTTGGGGAAGAAGAAGAGGAGGCGTTGGTATTTCAAAATAACATTAGTGTCAATTTGGTCCCGAAAATTGGTGGGTATGTGACCATATAACGTGGCAGGATGACATGGAGGCCATATGGGCACTTAACGTGTCGACTCAACGCCGTTAACAGCATCAGTCAATCCTGACTAATTGAGGGACCAACTTGATTAACGTTTGACAGTTTCGGGGACCTTTTTGGAATTTCGTTAATTTGAGGGACCAACTTGACACAACCTCACAGTTTCAGGGACCAAATTGGCTATTTACTCAAAAAAATATAAGGGGATGAAATTGAAATGTAAATCAAAACTTCAATAGTGTAAATGGGAAACAAGTAAGGATATCCCAAGACAATATAACGGAGAGAATTGCTCTGCCATGATGGGGATGGAAGACAATCACGCCCCCAGTCGGAACTACAAGACAAAAAATTTCATCTGTTAAATTTTTTTTTTGGCAATATATCAAGGATCAAATTATTGGAATATGGGCAATTCTTTTTTTAAGGACCAAAGACGTTTCCTGTTTCACAGCTACACCTACAGCAAATAAAATTTGCCCAGCGGCTACGTGCATTTGTTCTAAAAAGTTTGACAGTTTCCCATTATTATTCTCAACTGGTGATGTGATCAAATAAGCAGATTGCACGACTAGTCGAAGAGAGAGAGAGGAAAGAGATGATAAGGAGGTTAACTATATATCAAAATAACCTATGTTTGAAACAATTTATCAAACTAACCGACTTTTGAATAAAATATTTTTTTTGTTGACTAGTGGCGCCATTGACTTGTTGACCTGCCACATGGCAGGTCTTGATTGGTCCGAAAATCTGGAAAAGAAAATGGTCAGCGCCACGTGGCGCACTCGAGTGAAGTGGCGCCAGTTTGGCTGGCGCCATTGACCTGCCACGTGGCAGGTCCTGATTGGTCTGTCAGTTTTTTGTGAAAAAAATTTAAAAAAAAAAGGTTTTTGGGGTTAAAAAAAATAAAAAAAGGAAATTAAATTATTAATTAATTAATATAATTCTAATAATAAGTTTTATCATTATATAATTATATTAATTAAGTGTTAATAATATAACTATATTAATATTATTATAAACAAAAATCACTAATGTAATGTAATTAAGGGAAAATTATTATATTAATGTTATTATTGCATAATTATATTATTAAATACTAATTTTATAATTATCAATATTATCATTATATAATTAATATTAATAACTACTACCTCCGAACTTAATTATAAACAAAAATAACTAATTTCATAGTTATTAAGGAAGTTTGTTAATTTAGTTTAATTGTCTTGATTTTTTTATAAAAAAAAGAAAGTCACAATTACTAATAAAGGGAGAATTGATTTTAAAAATTCCTCATTGATGTTTTAAAAAATTAAATAAATACTAATATAATTCTATGAATTAATTAATATAATTCTATAATGAAAAAAAATTAAAAAATGTTTTTTGGGTTTAAAAATTAAAAATTTAAATAAAATTAGATTATTAATTAATTAATATATTTATATTAATAAATTTTATCATTATATAATTATACTAAATAATAATACTATTAATATAATTAATAGTATTATTATTTAGTATAATTATATAAAACTATTATTAATTAGTATAATTATATAATACTATTAGTATTATTATATAATGATAATATTTATAATTATAAAATTAGCATTTAATATTATAATTATATTAATTATACAATTAATGATAACATTTAATAATATAATTATGCATTAATAGCATTAATATAATATTTTTTCCCTTAATTACACTACATTAGTGATTTTAGTTTATAATAATATTAATATAATTATATTATTAATAATTAATTAATGTAATTATATAATGATAAAATTTATTAATAGAATTATATTAATTAATTAATAATATAATTTTCTCTTTTTTAAAATTTTTTTAACCCTAAAAACCTTTTTTTAAACTTTTTTTCTCAAAAAAGTGACGGATCAATAAGGACCTGCCATGTGGCAGGTCAATGACGCCATTCAAACTGGCGCCACTCCACTAGAGTGCACCACGTGGTGCTGACCGGAATTTTATTTTCGCCATTTTTTTTTGCTGATTTTTGAACCAATCAGGACCTGCCACATGAAGGTCAACAAGTCTATGGCGCCGGTTTGACGGGGGCCACTAGTAAAAAAAATCATATTTTATTCAAAAGTAGGTTAGTTTGGTAAATTGTTTCAAAAGTAGGTTATTTTGGTATATAGTTTCTAAAAGTAGGTCACTTTGGAAAAAAACCCAAAGCCACATGGCAGGTCATGATTGATCCGAAAATATGCAAAAAAAATTTTAAAAAATAATAATATTTTTGGCGAAAAAAAAAATACGGTCAGTGCCACGTGGCTCACTCAGGTGGAGTGGCGTCAGTTTGATTGGCGTCATTGACTTGCCACGTGGCAGGTCCTTATTGGTCCGTCAGTTTGACAATGATTGGGGAATAAGTATGATGGTTTATGTGAATTAATTTTATCCTTTAGATTAAACAATAATTAAGAGCTAGGATGTGGTGTCAAAACTTAAGTTTGACACCTGGTGTCATTTAATCTCATCCCATATATATATATATATATATATATATATATACAAAAATTTAGGGTGAGTGGATGGTTCCCCAGTCTTGGGTAGAGAAGACCTCTAGGCTCTTTGAACACTTACAAATGGATTTATATTTACCTCACCACAAGGGGACTAGTGTGGGCTCGAACCTTCAACAACCTGTCAGATACGAATAAGCTTGAAATGATTAATTAGCTTGAAATGTAATTTTAACTTTGAAAACACGCACACGTAATTAAATATTTAAAGTAGTATCATACCAAGGTAGTGAAAGAAGAAATAGTTAGTGCTAATTTATAATTTTGCTTTGAAAACAATCAATATAATATTGGTGTTAAGAAAAGTAGCTAGAATACAAAGGCATTAGGAGAAATGTCCAATATTAAAGATAATAAGACAAAGAAATATATTATTTTATAAAAATGATTAACTTTGACGAGAAAAATGGAGAAATCAATTGAATAGATTTTGAAGTGAGAAGAAAAAAATAATATGATAGATAAATATGATTACTAATAATGGTTAGCTCAGACCGGACAAAGAGGAGAAATAAATCAAATAGATTTTCGAGAGAGAATAAAAAAATAATATAATAGATGAATATATATTCCAAAAATGTTTAACTTACGCTGGGAAAATAGTACAAATAAATAAAATAGATTTTAAAGAGATCATAAAAATAATAATATGATAAATAATTGTTTTAAAAAAATGATTAACTTGCACGAGAAACAAGGAGAAATAAATCAAATTGATCTTGAAGAGAGAAGTAAAAATAATGTGATAAATAAATATATTTTCTAAAAATGACCAACTTGCACATAGGGAAAGGGATAAATAAATTAAATAGATTTCTAAAAGAGAAAAAAAATAATATCATTCCGAAGATAATTAAATAAACACTTTTTTAAAAATAAAAATTTTCTTTCTTTATTTTTCTGTCAACATGCAAACATTTTTTATATCTACCTTTTATTATTGTATAAATATTATGATATTCCACTTGTGTCGCACATGTATCAAGCTAGAGTTTGTAACAGTATATTTTCTTATGAAACCCTAAAAATATAGCATATTCCTCGTGTGGCAAACCTTGAGAAAAAATTTCGGGGGAGCCATTGCCCATTAGATATTATTAAAAATGATATACTTTAAATTTATAATTAATTGTGCATAATTTTATCACTCAAAAATGTAAAATGAATAAACGTTCGAGATAGGTAGAACTTTTTTATAAGCAAACCTAGAACTAGTGTTTGCTCATTTTGCAATGGTACAGATGATGACTCATTAGGGAGAGATTGATAAATTTAAGGTAGATGTGCGAAGGAGGAAAAACGTATTTATTATGAGTCTTAAAGATGTTGAGTTTAAAATAATATTCATTTTGATATAATTATTCAGTTGTTTGAATATTTTTTAAATGAATAGAGTCTAATAATAGTGTACCACAAATAAAATATATGATAGCCTGTGAACTTTAAATGTAATATATGTTGCATAAATTATTTTAGGATGTCATACATAAATTTTTTTTATATAAAAGAAAAATAGAAGAAAAAAATTTGGGAGGAGCATGGTTCTCCCCCGCCACAAAATAGGTCCGCCAGTGGGTCCATACACTAGTATGTGTATATATATATATATATATATATATATATATATATATATATATATATATATATATATTGTATCAATGACTGATTTAGACTCTAGCAACAAAAAGATTGGAGTCCATTAAATACAAACAACCGAAAAGTGATATAAATTGAAGCATCTCATTCTCCTGGACTGCATCCGATTGCCATATCATATCCAATGTACAATAATCTATGATGGCAAAGTACGAGAAAAATCTGTAGAAAAGGGAAGTAAGAATAAGAGTGACTGAAAGTATAATACCGACAATCATGTAAGGTAGATGAAGAGCATACCATATTAATAAAGCATGAAGCCAACAAAAACCTCGGTTCAAATAGAGCAAGCCATATATATAACATTGGTTTAAAGAGGACAAATACAAACACAGCTAGACAGGAGTATAACATGGTAAGTCAAAGAGGGATGAAGAGAGTGTAGCTTCCACTAATTCCATGAATCAAAATTCTCCTGCAATCAATGTTCAGCAAGAACAAGGGCAAAAAGTAAGTTACATATCACATATATTGCATCATAAACAAATCCTAAACAAGGATGTAACCATAATTCTACAT
This sequence comes from Sophora flavescens, assembly GCA_030762895.1. Lineage (NCBI taxonomy): Eukaryota > Viridiplantae > Streptophyta > Magnoliopsida > Fabales > Fabaceae > Sophora > Sophora flavescens. Next base: position 151,948,204 of record CM061064.1, read on the forward strand.
TTGCTAAATGCTGCAGGAGATGCTTTGGAAATAATATAGGCATTTTTCCACTTGATCTGCTACAAGGGATTGGTTAAAAAATACACATTTTCTTAGAAAGTCAATCAAGAATATCAAGTTATTTTGTTCACCTTGACAACAAAAATACATTTTTTGGAAGACAAATAATTAGAAACAAATCAAAGGAGCTACATTGTTGTTTGTTTGTGTTACTTGTGCTCAAGAAATAGTGAAAACACTAATTCTTTACTTCTGCAGCAAAAAAGAGAGAAAATCTACTCCAAGGAACAGAAGGAACATGTTTGTTCTTACTAAACCCTATAACCAACACCATTGTGTCAACTAAAATCTTCCAAACTGCTATTTCATATTTCAACGACTCTGTGTCCTCAATGACCAAATATTATATATAAAGCATGGCAGCTTCCTCACACTGAATAATATCTCTAAAGATTTAGTCCTTTGGATCTCAGAAATCAGGGTTCCACCAAACAAAAGACTATACTTTATTTTCTTAATCAAATTGACATTATCATTAATATATAATGTTATTTGCTATCAGCCAACCATGAGTTAAACACCCTCACACATATAATGTACTAGATGCTCAAGATGTGGTTGCTATGTGAACCTATGTAAACAAACTGCTCGTCGAGTTGCAGAATTTAGTTGCTTTATAAACAAGATATGCCTTTGTTAAGGTCATGATATAAGGGTTACTAATGGAAGAAAAGTATAGAGAAAACAATGAGTTCACTAAGCACAGTTCATAAAAGCAGATAAAACAGATTAGTAACAACTGAAGTATGGAATTCCTTTACTTACAGTTCCTTCCAGCATTTTTAATAATGCTTGCTGAACACCCTCACCAGAAACACCCCCACTGATATTTAAGCTCTCAGCCTGTAAGTACACCATAATATTTAAAATCTATAGTGAATAAGAAATTACAAACTTCTCCAATTAAAGTAGCAAAAGGACCTTCTTAGTTATCTTGTCAACTTCATCAATGTACAAACAACTTTGTTAGACTTTGGCAGAATTAATTTAACATTAAGAAAACATGGCAATGGAGTTACCTCCACGAATTTTTTGAAATATCGTCACAAATATAACACTTGCAAGTCATAACCAGAGCATGTCAAAGAGGGAGGCTTCCTCCTCATTCACCTGCGATAAATACCAACCATGCACGACCAGATAAAACTCTACAAACTGAGCATAAGAATAGGAGGGATGAAGAAAAGCATATGGATGAGCATAACAAAGGGGATACAGCATTAGCATTACCCCTAAAGCCAGCTTTGGATGTCCAAAGTGGAAATGCATCATCCCGAAACATAATAAAGCAATTTCATATCAGATAAGTTCACTTGTAAAAGGTTATGCCCAACCTTGGATAATAATGTATATTTTGAGTAATAATGAACACCAATAAATTTGTAATTAGAGAACAGCAGTAAGTCTTAGCAATTATATGCATAGTATTCATATGATGGAGCAATCCTAGCAACCATGTGGATAACATCATTAATAGTAAACTTGGCTCCATTTGTCCTGAGATATGCAGGAGCAGGACACATGATGAAAATTCTCCATCACTACCTGTAAGAAGGTGTGATCTACTACAAGATAGATAGTTAGATAGATAAAGAACTAACAATTAGCAATGAAGATTCTCCAAAGCCGCAATATAATCATTGTTTGTGAGAAAGACCATTTAAGTAGCTCAAAAAGTGAACCTGGATGGAAGTCAAAGCAAACTTAATTAAAGAAACAAAAATGCAGAATGAATAATAATACTACAATTTTAGTGTGGTTTACAAGCTATATCCATGCTATCTTCCAAAACTAAACATTCTTCGATTCATTTTATTAGATCACACAAGCTATATGTATCCCCTGAATGCTGACACCTCTGCCTTCGTGGTGTCTGTCCCAACCAATTAGGATTATTTCCTCCAACCCCAATTCGACTAATATTATTAAGCTACTAGATGCATCGGTTATGGGCTATAATACGGTAATACCCTTTTCCACCACTTAACTATATACATATGTATTCTGCCCGTTAGAGGATCTTACATCCTTTTGCATGCACAACGGCAAAAACGATTTTGTCCCTCAGAAATCGCTAGAATTCACCACAAGAAATTCTGCAATTAGCTATGACAAATTTGATAGCTAATTCGTAGCTAATCTCTAGCAAACAAATTTACCTACAAAATTTGTGGTAGCATAGATTGAGTGGAAAATCAGATAGGAAAATTTTCCTAGCTAATTCATAGTCAATCTTAAAACGTTCTAGCTATTTGGAAGCTAAAACCTAGTAATATGTCGTTAGGAATTATTTTTTTCTAGCCAAATAGCTGCGATATTGATGTAGTGATTTTCAAGCCAATCTATAGCTAAAAATTCCTAGTGATTTTGTAGTTATTTTGTAGCTAGTTCAAAAAAATATTAAAAAAATCAGTCGCTAAATTGGTCCCAAACACTTGTTCTGGGGACCAATTTAGCGACTGTTCTAGGGACCCATGTATTAGAAATGAATCAATCACTTTCTCATTGAGTAACTTTGGGAGAGTTTACATCTTATATAAAAGTAAGCTAAGCAGGAAACTAACTGTAACTGCAGATACCATATTAGAAATGAATCAATCACTTTCTCATTGAGCAACTTTGGGAGAGTTTACATCTTATATACAAGTAACCTAGGCTAACTGACCAACTAACTTGTAACTGTACTAACCAAATACAATAACAGATTTGTAACTAATTCAAACTAACACATCCTAACACTATGTACAATATGACATTCAAAGTGGAAATAGTGAGCAGGTCCCTGTATCTATTACACAGTAGAAGTGAAAGTAGCACCTGAGATATTAAGCTTAATATGAAATTGAGCTACATTAAATAAGTATAATTCATTATGAAGAAATATGTCCAATACATACAACCATATCACTTATCAAACAAATATCATCATACATATTGTAGCCTATCATAAGCTCCACTTCTCAAGTGGCAGCTACAAGCACACATGCACACTTGCCACCAACGTTATCGCCGCCGAGGAGAAAAGTCGTAAGTGCATTAAACTTCATAAATCCATTTCAGATAAAGGAGGAATGAAAGACAAAATTCTGAAGTAGATCAAGAAAGTAGTTACAATCAGGTTTCTAAATGGACAAAATTTGATTAAATCATACCTTACACTACAAAGAACTCGTATGAAAGGGAAGTGTGTTAAAGATATAATTAAAAATCATTAATGTCCCATCATATAACAACTTATACTTTTCCTAAGTTGTTTCATGACTTATATCATTCAGCTCTCATTCCTAACAAGATGATTGAATTTGAAGCTTTGAAACTATACCCATATAAAGTGAATATGCAATGGGACCCAGGGGTAAAAATTTGATTAAATCATACCTTCATTCTGCACATCATTCTTTATTTATACATCATAGTCATGCCAATAGAACTCATAGTAAAAATTTATAATCATACCCAAGTATTTCTTTTCATAAAAATAAAGCATAATTTTATATATATATATATATATATATATATATATATATATATAATAGAAAGATATAATAAAGTCACAAATAATTTTTTTAGTCTTTTTCTCACACATAGGGAACTCACTCAGCAAGGAAGGGAGAGGATTTATAATTGATCTTAATTCAATTTTGATACATCAAACTCAGTACAGGTAGTAAGCCTTTAATAGGCTAATCATGAAAATAAAATAATAAAACTTAGTCATGAATAAAACCAACACATCAGCAATATTTGATTTGTCATTAAATCATGATAGATCTAAAAATGATCATAATTTCATATACTTTTTAAATGGTGCATCGAGAGCTGCAAATCAACATTGCATTGTCTTTCTCTCCCGTTTTTTAGCCTACTTAAGTTCTTACAATAAGGCATTAAATCATTCAAATAGCAGTTATAGAACAAAACAAGAACATGGAACAAATACAGTTCTTATCTTGTAGAAAACAATTATGTTTGTGTCACATCAAGCTTCATTGAACTTATGAGTTCATTAAAGCCACTGAGATGATAAAAGTGCAGCAAAATGAGCTTTAACAAAATAAAACGGTGTGAAGTGTACTAAAAAAAGAATAGGGAATTGTTAGGAGTGAATTTTCATATTTGTGTTTTCGTTAGACAAGCAGAAAGAGGCTACATGAAAATTGAGAAAGAAGTCCCAAAATTGGTATATACTGGTTTGGCTAAAAGAAAGTTGACAAGTACTAAGTTGACAGACGGAAAATTGACAGAAAATTGGTCAAGAAAGCTGACAAGTACTAAGTTGACAGATGGAAAATTGACAGAAAAATAGGTCAAAAGCAAGTTTGTCAAATTCATAAGGAATTCCCAAAATAGACAAGAGTTGGATCAATGAGAGGAAAATTGACCGAGTTCAAAGTCGACAGGAATAAAGTTGACAGAAGAATGTACATAAAGAAGAACGTCAAATTCAGAAGATTATAGAAGAATTGACAAGTATGAAATTGACAGGAAGTTCTTCAGTTGACATGTCAGACAAGAAAAGCCGTCAAAAAGGCGAAACTTAGAGCGCATCTGTCAAGGGTGAAATTTCTGATTATTGACGGATGCATTTGACTGGCTGACAAAGGAACCAGAATAATGACTGATATTTTCTAAGTATTATACTTAGTTGACAAGAAAATACTGGCCGACAGAAAGGATAAATTGACAACCCAGCTTTTTGACAAAGTATTAAGAAGAGTTGTCAAACATACAAAAGTGTGAAAATGGCTAAGTCCTCAAGGCTGACAAAGCATCAGCAAGATAAGCTGTCAAACAGCCAAACCGTTGACACAGCGGTTCAAAGAATTGAGCAGTTAGAGAAGTTTGATTGTCAAATAGTTTGAATTTGAATATGGCAAAACTGCCATACAGGTGTTAGAAAGTAGATTAGGAAGTTACCTTTAGTAAGTTATTTACTTTTTCTATAAATACTAGTTATTACAATGTAATAGGGGTCGGAACTTGAAACATCCTACATGTCTCGATCACATAGCAGACTGACGGATAAACTCAAGTATTCCTTCCACCCTTTTATCATCAATACAATGTTCAATTTCAATTCAATATTGATTTATATTTATCCTCAAGTTATTTCATGTCTTTACTTTTCTACATTTTACATCTCTTGCAATTTATCTTTCATGTTTTTTACTTGCTTTCTTTTAATTTTATGCAATGTAAACGCTTTCTTTTACTTCCATTTAAATGCCTTTCTTTAATTGATTTCTTTCTTTAACTTACCGTCATTTATCTTTCATTGTCATTTACAAGCTTTCAATTATTTTCCTGCAACTTACATGCTTTTCTTTAAATTCATGTATTTCTATAAATTCATGCATTTCTCTTCTACTACCAATCAAATGGTTTTTCAGACCATTTGAGTTCTTTTTCATGCTTTAAATGTATGATCAGAGTTACCTATTTATGGGAGTTGATCCTTTTATTTGTTGCGGATTTGGTTGTTAGAAATTCTCACTTGGCAAATCCAGACTATTAGTCTTTGCCAGTATGTTACCAGATTTGACTAAGTTGTCAAACGTGTACTTGACAGACATTATCATCAAACACAAACAGTTTTATTGTCAACATTCATCATTGGCAATACTCTGTACATCTCTTTCAAACTTACATATCTGTTTTGACACAGTCTTTGCCAGTAATTCCTACTTTGGCTAATTGTCAAATTTATACTTGGCAGACATTACCTTCGAAATAACACATTCCTGTCGAGATTACCGTATAACTCGTTCACCCCACACTCGTCTGATCTTTAATTATTTGTAACCAAGGAATTTTGGACACCAACCAAAAACCAGCGTTAACAAATTGGCACGCCCGGTGGGACGAGTTTAGAGTAACTCGTACAATGTCACGAATTTGACATACAGATTTATTTGTATGCATTTACGGAGCGGAAAAGTGGTTCAAACATCATCTATTTCCCAAAACTCTAAGAATATGAGTAGTGCAAGTGATGCAGGCGTAGTGAGCACTAACGCCGTTGTGTCAACAGTGGGTGCTATTGCACCAGTTGACAATATTCCTGTAACCGGGGCTAATGCTACTAATGCAGAGGTAAATGGCTCTAATGGTTTAGGTGCAAGAAGAGGCGTTTCCTATGCCCAAGTTGTCAATAGATTTGATGAAGTTGGCCAAGGAATCCCGTCACCAACTTCACCAGTCTTACAACAAATAAATCCACCAACTACTGGATTGTCTCCACGAAGTGTTGTGAATTCAAACCCAAGAGGGACTACACAGCCTCTCTCACAACCTTTGTATGGGATGCCTTATGGGTCGACAGCCGTCAATCCAAATACCCCATTTGCATACATACCATATCCAAATGGAATGACGATGGCTGCCCATACATCTGGACAGGCAGGGCCATCGACTGAGGGGCAAATTCCCAGTCATGCGAATGGGATAACAGGGTCAATGATAATAACTCATTCTCGACAAGAGCAACCAGTAGAAGGCCACATATATCCCCATTGAGACAACCCCCACAAAGTATTGTTGGTCTGTCGGAGGCTACATTAGCCAATGTCCGACAACAGATTGATTCTAGTAACCATGACATGGTGAGTACATTTACTCAACAAATGAGTACAGTGATTACGCCATTAATGGAAAGCACAAACAATGCATGTTTGGCATTGGCAAATGAGATACGCAGGTTAAATAGAGACTTGGGTGTTGTAACCCCAGGTGATAACCAAAATACTAATAGAAATCTCAATGCAAGTGTCAATAGGAATAATCAACCACAGGTTGAACAACCACAAGATATACAACTTGATGGATTTGAACAAGATGACGAGTGGCAACAGCCCCATCGTCGGATTCCTTTGAGACGTGGAAATGTACATATTCTACGACCAGAGGAAGATGAAGATTTGGTCATAAACCAGGGTGCTTTTTGGGCATTTCGTCAAAATGTTCTAAATCAAAACGTCAATCAAGTTGTCGAGCAAGCATTAAATAGGTTTGGCTTTAACATAGGTTATGCCAATCAACCATTTTTGGCATCGGCATTTCCTGATTGGGTTCAACAGGCAGAAATGCCTCGAGGATACAAAATACCCAAGTTGTCAAAATTCTCAGGAGAGAGTGGAGAGTCGACAGTTGAGCATATCGCCCGATATACCATCGAATTGGGAGACTTGGCTTTAGAGGAGGGATTAAAAATGAAGTTCTTCCCTAGTTCGTTAACTAAGAATGCTTTTTCTTGGTTTTCAACCCTAAGGCATAATTCTATCCACTCCTGGAATCAATTAGAAAGAAGTTTTCATGACCAATTCTTCAGGGGTGACTTGAAAATAGGGTTGACAGATTTATTTGGAATTAAAAGAATGAATAACGAATCTGTTGACGATTACTTGGCTCGATTCCGTCAAATGAAGAGTCGGTGCTTCACCCCTATCCCAGAGGCAGAAATAGTAAAAATTCCTGTCGGAGGTCTAGATTACCATATTAGAAAGAAATTGGTCGACCAACATCTGATAGATCTTGCCCAGTTAGGGAATAAGGTTCGTCAAATTGAACAATTAAGAGTTGAAAAGGTTTTCAAGCAAAAGAGATTCCTTAAAAGAGAAAAGATTAACTTTGTCGGATGCAATGAATCCGACGAAGAGGGTAACGATTCTGAGGAATATGAGGTAGATTATGTCGAATTAAAAAATGGTCCACCTTATATATGCCAAGCTTTGAAGCCTGCGGGGGCCAAAGAAAGAATCCCTTTCATTAATAAGAAAGTGTATACATTTGATGTGACCAAGGCCGATCAAATATTTGACATATTACTTAAAGATAAGCAATTAAAATTGTCAGATGATCATAGGCTGTTGAGAGCCCATGAGATTAAAGTTCGGAAGTACTGTAAGTATCATAATACTTTTGGTCATGTGACAAATGATTGTATGCATTTCAGGGATATCATTCAGAAAGGTTTGACGGACGGGAGATTAAAGTTTTCGGACAAGAAACCAGAAATGAAGATTGACACAGAACCCTTTGGTCCTGAAGCTAACAAGGCAGACCGCCAAGTCCCTATGGGAGTAGGCATGGTCAACATCACGGCTGGACAAAATATCCAGATGGATTTGTCGGATCCATTCAATATTTATCCGAAGCCAGGAGAACCACTTTTCGACTACATGGCACGCAAGAAATCTGATGGCATAATTAAAGTTTGCCCAAGATGTGAAGCATTTTATGATGAAGTAGCCGCCAAGAAAGCCAGGAGGCAGAAACCACCATCATATCAGCCACGAGGCAGAATTGAGCCTCGTAATGATGGTAACAAAAGCAGGTTGTCACACTCGAGTGGCCATGATGGATCCAACAATGTACACAGGAGTGCTGCATCTGTTGTAAATAGACAGGCAAATAGCCGTCAGCAACACATGCACCAGTTAAGACCCGGACAGCACTGCATTGGAGGTTGGCTTAAAGAGCCAATCATAGGATCAGCAGGAGATAACTCTGTCGGTGGCAGATTTAATCCTGTCAAAACCAGAACACCCCCATCCAACGTAATGGTAGATCAATGGGTGAAGAATTCGGCCATGACACGATATCCAAAATTGCAAAAGCAGACATGGACTAGGAAAAACAAGTCCAGTGATCGTGGTCCACCCTTTTGGAATGGGAATTACCGAAGGGGCCAATTGGCTCAAAATGCTCAAATGACAGGGCCTGGTCTGTCAGGACCCTCGAATCAATTGTCCATCTCTAAGAGCCAAAAGAGGAGGCTGCAAAGGCTCCGACAGGCTCAGAAAAAGAAGCATGCCAAGCAAGGAGGTGTCATCATAAAAGAGATGCCTTCATGTGATACTGGTTGCTTGGTTGCTAACAAAGCTGACAAGAAGGGGGATACCAAAATGAAAAGCGTAATAGTGAACCATCCCATTGAAGCTGATGTGAAGAGACCCAGTAATCAAGCTAGGCAGAATAAGCCTACATCGCTGGTTTTCATAGAAAAGAAGGTTTCGGGCCAGACATCTTCACCAGTAAAGCCCACTAGCAAATGGCCTGTCGGGCTTACAGAAATGGAAAAGGTAGCAGGACTCGAAAAAGTGTTTGAGGCCAGAATAGAAAAAAACAACTGACAACGTTTAGGCCTGAGTGCGATTTAACCAAAGAGGAATTGTCATTCGATACTGTCATTGAAGCATTGAATGATCCAAATGATGATATGAACATCAGCGGGGCCATGGACACAGACGGCCAGAAAGAAGATTGGGCCGATATCATAGAGGCATTGGACAACTGTGGATCAGGATTAGCCCGACCTCTGTCAAATAGGTCAGGATCAGATGATGAGAGTTATTTGAGAAGAAATCACGGCAGAATGGTCAGAGGTGCATTTTTAGATGAGGATCCAGACAACGAAGTTATTCTAGAGCCTGGGATGAGAATGAAGATAGGGTTGATTTCATTTATTCCAGCAGAATACGAGGGATATCTTGAGCTCGATCTCTCTGACGACGGGGATGATGCCATCAACAATGCAACAGACCCATGCGATTGCTGGATGTGTGTTCAGGAGAACTTGGTTACCATATTCGACAATGTAGCTCAGCTGGAGAAGCCCACTGATGAGCAGAGAAGCCATTTAAGACTTTTACATGTGAAGGCCATAATAGATGGAAGGCCTACCAACAGGGTTTTAATTGACGAGGGAGCTGCTGTGAACCTGATGCTAAGAGCAATGTTCAAAAAGTTAGGGAAGGATCAGTCGGATTTAATTCCGACAGATATGGTTGTCACTGACTTCAGTGGTAAAACTTCTCCGTCAAATGGCGTCGTGTTGTTAAACATACAGGTTGGCACTGTCGAAAGGATGACACTGTTCGTAATAATTCCAGCCAAGTCAAGTTACAACATATTACTTGGCAGGGATTGGATTCACGCTGTAGAAGCGGTTCCGTCAACAGTGCATCAAAAGGTAATTTTATGGAATGAACAAGATCAGGTAGAAATTGTGGAGGCAGATGACAGTGCTTGCTATGCTCAGCAGTCACATGTTGATTTCAGAGTATATTCACCAAACGTCAGGCCTATAATTGCCAATGAAGGGGTCATTGACAAGGACACGTTGGAAGCAAGCCTTCTCAGCCAATTTGGAGTTAAGACAAAAGACGAGGCCGACAAGACTCGACCAGAATCCGGCAATGAGCCTTGAAACCCACTTGAGAAGATTGTCGGCCTATCTGGCCGACAGAGAAGTACACACTCTAGAGAGTGTGTTGACGGATTGTATAATTGATGACGACCCTTTGGGTTTTGAAAAAGGAGCCGAAGCCAAGCAAAACATGGAAGTAGAGGATCCTCTGGAAGAAATAAATTTGGGGACGAAAGAAAAGAAAAGGCCTATTTTTGTCAGTGCATTTCTGTCAGAGGATTATAAACAAAAACTTGTCGGATTAATAGCAGAGTACAAAGATTGCTTTGCATGGGACTACGATGAAATGCCTGGTTTAAGCAGAGATCTTGTTGAACACCGGCTGCCACTTAGGGAAGATTGCAAGCCTGTTAAGCAGGCAAGTAGAAGGTTTGCTCCAGAGGTGGTACATAAAATCAAAGAGGAAGTACAAAGACTTCTTAAAGAAAAATTCATTCGAACAACTAGGTATGTCGATTGGCTTTCTAATGTAGTTCCTGTCATTAAAAAGGATGTCAAAATGAGGGTATGCATAGACTTTAGAAATTTAAATATGGCTACCCCCAAAGATGAATATCCGATGCCAATAGCCGACATGCTTGTCGACTCAGCATCAGGAAATGAGATTTTAAGTTGTATGGATGGCCATGAAGGTTATAATCAAATCTTTATAGCCAAAGAAGATGTGTCAAAGACTGCCTTCAAATGTCCAGGAGCAATTGGGACATATGAATGAATTGTCATGCCTTTCTGTTTAAAGAATGCAGGGGCCACCTATCAACGAGCAATGAATACAATTTTCCATGATGTTATTGGAAAATTTATAGAAGTATATATTGATGACGTGGTCGTCAAGTCCAAAACCAAAGATGACCACTTGGAGCATATGAAGCAAGGATTTGAGAGAATGAGAAAGCATAACCTCAAAATGAACCCAGAGAAGTGTAGCTTCGGAGTGTCGACTGCCAAATTCCTAGGATTCTGGGTCCACAAAAAAGGAATTGAGGTAGACAAGAATAAAACCAGAGCAGTCATGGAAGCCTCGACACTGACAAATAAAAAGGAGTTACAATCCTTCCTAGGAAAGGTTAACTTTCTAAGAAGATTCATATCAAATCTGTCAGGAAGAACAAGGATATTTGCCCCGCTGGTCAAGTTGAAATTAGAGCAAAGTTTCATGTGGGAGCCTTGTCACCAAGAAGCTTTTGACCAGATCAAGCAATATCTAGTTAATCCACCGGTCATGATGCCTGCAGTGCTCGTCGACCGTTGAAGTTGTACATATCGGCATCTGAAGACACTGTAGGATGTTTATTAGCCCAGGATGATGATGACAACGTTGAAAGGACTGTATATTATCTAAGCAGAGTCCTAAATGATGCTGAAAGAAGATATAGTGCAATAGAGAAGTTATGTCTAGCATTATAATTTTCTTGTATAAAACTTAAATATTATATGATTCCATGTCATGTATTGGTGATTTCCAAAACCGACGTTATAAAGTATATGTTGTCAAAACCAGTCCTCAATGGACGTATTGGTAAATGGACCATTGCCTTGTCAGAGTATTTTTTACAATACGTACCAGCTAAAGCTGTCAAAGGACAGGCAGTGGCTGACTTTTTGGTAGATCATCCAGGGTTGGATGTGCCAGAAATAAATGTTGTCAGTTTAAAACCCTGGAAACTCTATTTTGATGGATCAAGGCATCAAGGAGGTAGTGGAGTTGGAATTTTAATTGTGACTCCACAAGAAACTCCTACTAAGTTCATGTTTGAACTTAAGTATCCATGTTCCAACAATGAAGCTGAATATGAAGCTTTGATTGTCGGATTGGAAATACTGATAGAAATAAAAGCACGAAATGTGCATATTTTTGGGGATTCTCAATTAGTCATTAAACAACTTACTCAAGAATACAAGTCTGTCAGCTACAACTTGACAAAATACAGTATCATAGCTAGTAAGTTGATGAAAAAATTCGATGACGTAATTGTCGAATATATTCCCAGATATTTGAATCAAGAGGCTAATGAGTTGGCTCAAATAGCCTCAGGATACAAAATATCTCAAAAGACTTTGTCAAGACTAATGGAAATCATAGAACTGTTGTATCCATTAGAAGAAAGAGATATTTTGGTTCATGATGTAATCCTACCTAATGACTGGAGGTTGCCAATAATCGAATATTTGGAAAATCCAAGTCAGAATGTAGATAGGAAAACAAAATATAAAGCATTGAAGTACACAATGCAAGGAGGATTGTTATATAGAAGATATGTTGACGAGACTCTACACAAGTGCCTGAATGAGCAAGATGCTTATTTGGCTCTATCAGAAGTCCATGAGGGCATATGTGGAGCCCATCAGGCAGGTGATAAAATGAAATGGATCCTTCGACGGAGTTTGTATTATTAGCCAACTATGATTAAAGATTGCATTTCGTTTGCCAAATCCTGTGAAAATTGTCAGAAACATGGCCATATACAAAATGTACCGGCTAACAAATTACATTCTATTGTCAAACCTTGGCCTTTTCGAGGATGGGCTTTGGATTTAATTGTCCAGATACATCCCTCTTCGTCAAAAGGACATCAATTCATTTTAGTTGGAGTTGACTATTTTACCAAATGGGTAGAAGCAGTTTGCCTCAAAGCAGTCACCCAACAAGACATAATTGATTTCATTGAAAATCACATCGTTTGTCGGTTTGGCATACCCCAGACTCTGACAACAGATCATGGGTCAGTATTCGTCGGCAAGAAAGTTGTGGAATACACTGGTTCTAGGCATATAAAAATTCTCACATCTACACCATATTATGCACAAGAAAATGGCCAAGTTGAGGCCATAAATAAGATCATTATTAGTCTTATTAAAAAGCATGTGGGCCGACAGCCTAAGAGTTGGCATAGTACTCTTGATGAAATATTGTGGGCATATAGAAATTCACCCAGACAGTCGACAGGAACCTCACCATATCGTCTAACTTATGGGCACGATCCTATGCTACCTGTCGAAATCAATCTCCAATCCACTCGCATTCAAAGGCAAAATGACTTGCCTACCGACCAATATTGAAATGCAATGTTGGACGAATTGGATGAGTTAAGTGATGAAAGATTGATTGCGTTAGAAAATTTGATTCGACAAAAAGAAAGAATTGCAAAGTTCTATGACAGCCGAGTTAAATTCAAATCATTTAAGGTAGATGATCTGGTGTGGAAAGTCATATTACCCATGGATAAAAGTTCTCGAGAATATGGAAAATGGTCACCAAAATGGGAAGGACCATTTAGAGTTGATAAAGTGTTTTCTGGAAATGCTTATGCACTCGTCGACATTAATACTGGCTTAAGAATAAAGTCAATTAATGGCAAGTATTTGAAAAAGTATAAGCCGATGATGCTAGAAGTAAAAATTGATAGTAAATGAGATAGAACATAAGTTTTATTCATTGATTTGGCAATACAATTTTACATTGTCAAAAGTACATCCTGTCAGTTTAAGCTAACTTATTCCTAAGAAAGCAGGCTGGAAACTGACGGTTGGCATACATAGATGTGTATCGAATTGTGAGCATTCAAAAAGATAAATTAAAAAGATGTTCATTTGACATACAAATGCCAACTAAACTAAGATTGAAAAATTCTGATTTCTTCCCAAGCCTTCTCCAGAGCCTCTCTGTCAGCCTTGGCTGCCAGATATTTAGATTGCATGGCTATTAGAATGTTGACAATTGTCCTGGCAGTCACCCCTGACTTTTAGATTCATCGTCAATTTGATTAACCTTTTCTTTGTTGGCCAACAGAGGTTGTGCAAGTTGAAGTTTTTTCTCTTTGGCTTGAGTTAAAGCAACTTCTAAGTCAACAATCTCTTTGTCTACTGCCAAGTCAGCTTTGACGTCGTCAGCAATGACCTGAATCTCTTGTTCTCTTATGACCTTCATGGTGCGTAGAGTCCCCAACACACTGTCCTTGTTGATTTCTTTGACTTCAAAAAGGGACATAACATCATTGATGGTTGACAATTTGTCTGTCAGACCATCAAAGAAGTCTTGGGCAGAAGCCAAAGTGACCCTGCTTGAAGTTGGCAGAATGTTCTTGATTAGATTAAGTTGTTGGAGAAGATTGGTCATGGTCGAACGGACGGCTAAATCTGAACATAGGATGTCAAGTGGATGCTTGAAAAGGGATTTAAGCTCTTGCATAAACTTGACAGCTTGATAATCACTCGAATCTTGCCCTGTCAATTTTGAAAAATGGGCAGATCTTGATGAACTCCGATGACCAGTCTCTGACAGAAAATCAATTAAGTCTTCAAGTTTAGAGGCAGGAACTTTCACTGGTTTGACGACAGTAGACAAGGTGTCTGTCGGAAGAAGTGGAAGATGTGACTGAGAATTAGAGTTTGTTGAGGAGTTGGTGAAGAATGGATTGGTTGTTCAAGAGGATTGTTGAAGTTTTGCCTCTCTCCGTAAGCCGTCGAAAGGCAAAACTTGGGGGGCATCTGTTATGAGTGAATTTTCATATTTGAGTTTTCGTCAGACAGGCAGAAAGAGGCTACATGAAAATTGAGAAAGAAGTCCCAAAATTGGTATATACCGGTTTGGCTAAAAGAAAGTCGACAAGTACTAAGTTGACAGACGGAAAGTTGACAGAAAATTGGTCAAGAAAGCTGACAAGTACCAAGTTGACAGACGGAAAATTGACGAAAATTGGTCAAGAAAGCTGACAAGTACTAAGTTGACAGACGGAAAATTGACAGAAAAATTGGTCAAAATCAAGATTGTCAAATTCATAAGGAATTCCCAAAATAGACAAGAGTTGGATCGAAGAAAGGAAAATTGACCAAGTTCAAAGTCGACAGGAATAAAGTTGACAGAAGAATGTACATAAAGAAGAACGTCAAATTCAGAAGATTATAGAAGAATTGACAAGTGTGAAATTGACAGGAAGTTCTTCAGTTGACATGTTAGACAAGAAAAGCCGTAAAAAATGCGAAACTTAGAGCGCATCTGTCAAGGGTGAAATTTCTGATTATTGACGGATGCATTTGACTGGCTGACAAAGGAACCAGAATAATGACTGATATTTTCTAAGTATTATACTTAGTTGACAAGAAAATACTTGGCCGTGAAAGGATAAATTGACAACCCAGCTTTTTGACAAAGTGTTAAGAAGAGTTGTCAAACGTACAAAAGTGTGAAAATGGCTAAGTCCTCAAGGCTGACAAAGCATCAGCAAGATAAGCCGTCAAACAGCCAAACCGTTGACAACAAGCAAGTTGACACAGCGGTTCAAAGAATTGAGCAGTTAGAGAAGTTTGATTGTCAAATAGTTTGAATTTGAATATGGCAAAACTGCCATACAGGTGTTAGAAAGTAGATTAGGAAGTTACCTTTAGTAAGTTATTTACTTTTTCTATAAATACTAGTTATTACAATGTAATAGGGGTCGGAACTTGAAACATCCTACATGTCTCGATCACACAGCAGACTGACGGATTAACTCAAGTATTCCTTCCACCCTTTTATCATCAATACAATGTTCAATTTCAATTTAATATTGATTTATCTTTATCCTCAAGTTATTTCATGTCTTTACTTTTCTACATTTTACATCTCTTGCAATTTATCTTTCATGTTTTTTACTTGCTTTCTTTTAATTTTATGCAATGTAAACGCTTTCTTTTACTTCTATTTAAATGCCTTTCTTTAATTGATTTCTTTCTTTAACTTACCGTCATTTATCTTTTATTGTCATTTACAAGCTTTCAATTATTTTCCTGCATCATACATGCTTTTCTTTAAATTCATGTATTTCTATAAATTCATGCATTTCTCTTCTACTACCAATCAAATGGTTTTTCAGACCATTTGAGTTCTTTTTCATGCTTTAAATGTATGATAAGAGTTACCTATTTATGAGAGTTGATCCTTTTATTTGTTGCGGATTTGGTTGTTAGAAATTCTCACTTGGCAAATCCAGACTATTAGTCTTTGCCAGTATGTTACCAGATTTGACTAAGTTGTCAAACGTGTACTTGGCAGACATTATCATCAAACACAAACAATTTTATTGTCAACATTCATCATTGGCAATACTCTGTACATCTCTTTCAAACTTACATATCTGTTTTGACACAGTCTTTGCCAGTAATTCCTAATTTGGCTAATTGTCAAATTTATAATTGGCAGACATTACCTTCGAAATAACACATTCCTGTCGAGATTATCGCATAACTCATTCACCCCACACTCGTATGATCTTTAATTATTTGTAACCAAGGGATTTTGGACACCAACCAAAAACCAGCATTAACAGGAATATAGTAGTAAAAGAAAAATACCTTTCACGTTTATAAAATGGTAACATCTGAATAAAGATAATAACAATGTGAGAAATATGATTGCAAAACAGGTATTCTCTTTCTAAAGGAAGCTTGAAGAAGATTGTCAAGATGAGTTAGGTTTTTCTAAGTATTAACATACAATCAGAATGAACTCTTGTAGTGAATTTGATTAATGATTCAAACATAATGAACTCTGATTTCTCAAATATGATTAAACCAATTTTGTGTGCAACATTTCAATACAATATTTAAAAAGAGACTCATAAAAGGGAACATGAACCAACTCAGAATTTCATTAAAAGGAAGAAGGAAAAAAAAACCAGAATCAATGACATTCAGGCTTTCCATCAAACAGATAGAGTGCAACAAAGTATAACATCATGAATATCATAATGTAACAGATTAACTCACAGAGATTGAATCATTATTACAAATCCAAGTTTTACCATACACATTCAGCCACAAGAAAACGATAAAAGAAATCAATGAGGAATGAAATTCGAATCATATAGAATTGACGCCTAATGGAGGTTGTATCGACCTTGCGTCTCGTCTTTCATAATCAATATTCACTGGAGGATGAATTTGTGACACTACATGCGAGGAATCGATCACAAATTCATAAATTAGAAATAATGAATGATTGATTATCAGTGAAGAAAGGAAGAAGAAGAAGAAGACTCAGAGCAAATCAAACGAATTAGGTGAATTTCGTACCTGCTGTCATTGAATCCGTGAGAGAGAAAGAGAGAGTGATGAGAGAGGAAAGGGAACTAGGGTTCTTAACGCAATCAGAGTGAGGAGAGAAAAGGAAGGAGAGGAAAGGATGGGATTAATCACATAAAAAAATGTATTAGAGTTAATTTTGATTGAACTACTAGTAGAGGATATTTCTTTGGACAAAAGTTAACACTTAACACCGTTCAGTTCCCACGTTCCACACTCTCTGCGCCGTCTTCGTCTTTTTTCGTTTTCCTCGGCCATCTCCTCTTTTCTCACCTTCGCAGGCTCCATCGATAATTTGCATCCTCCATATATGATTCCACCATCACTCTTCGGATACAGTACCTGGTGTTTGCTCCCAATAACAAGTAATCCCCTTCTCTTACATTATCTTCTCTATGTTATCATCTTCTTTGTTGTTGGGTCATGTTTTCTCCTTCTTTCCTTTTTCCTTTAATTTTTCTTCTTTAGTTAATTTTGTATATCTTCTTTTTGTTGTACCTGTTTTCCTCGCTTTCCTCCCACCCAAGATGGATCCTCCTACAGTAGCTGCAGGACATGGCGGAATCGACATCATCAGCGATCTTCCTCCTTCAACCAGCGCAATTGACCTTAGCAATGTTCCTCCAGCGATTAGCGAAATCTTCCCCAGCAATAAACATGCTCAAATAATCGCTCTTGCTGATTTAGATTCCAATAGTAAGGTTTTTCATTCTTTTATTTTTATGTTATGTTTGGTGGAGTTGGGTATAGATTTTTGTAAGCTTACACATTTTATTTTTTGCATTCTAAGTGTTTGATACAATTTTAGAAATATATCAGTTGACCCTTCTGGAATATAGGTATTGAAATATAACATTCTAAATAATAGTTTTGATAGTTTTTTTATTATTATTTTGATGAGCCAAAAATTGTAACCACCATCCCCTGCACACCTAGGCTCAATTGTCCTGAAAAGGCAACCAATCAAATACCAAAACAACAATTACCCAGGCCAGCAACCAGAACTGAAAACATGTCAGTTAACTAGAATTAAAATCCCACTGCAATGCACTAAGGCCCCACAGCAAAACAAAAGCAAAACACCATCAAGGCAAACACATGACCGCTGCACAAGGAAACAGCAACAGCAGCAGAGGAAATAAGAAGAATAGAATTCAGACTGGTTAGCTTTACATGCTTTCTTGTATCATTCATTTTGAGATTCATTTTCATTAAAAACTAATGGTATATATCATCCTGTTATATTAATTTAGGATTATGGAAATATAACATATTTATATGGATTGAGAGTTTGCTGTATTGTTCAGTTCATCATACATCAACGAGAGACTATCTATATTATTTGAATACGATAGAGAAACATAAGCATATAAGCATGTCTTAATTTAATATATCTTTTATTTATTATTAAATTGATAGGTAACATTGAGCATGAAGTGACCGAGGAAGATATAATCCCATATATCGGCATGGAGTTTGAGACACAAGATCACGCATACAGATTTTATAATAACAAGTTATTATTTTTTATAGAGTGAAGAGAGGCTTTGTTTGTCTATTAAAAAAAATAGACTTTGGTTTGCTTTGGTTAAGTCCATTCCCACCATGCCTACTTTGATTGCACTTCAGAAAGCATGTTTATTGAATAATTGATTTAATTGCTGCTGCAAAAAGTGATGTCCTTGTGCATCTCAATACAATGCTGTTTTTATGTTGTTCAAAACTTTCATGTGGATTGTTTAGTCAAGCATATATTTTCAATATCAGAGTCTTTTTATATGCTGATATGCTACTGTGAGGAATCTTGATGATGAGGACAGTTTTTTTTTCCTGATATTGATCCTATCATGGCTGAATTATGCTTTTTCTTTTATGTACAGAATGTGCCATTTTTAATGAGATGTCAAGTTCCAACAACAATTGATATAAATATGACTGAGGTTAGATAATTCATTATGCATTTTATTTTGTTATATATTTTTGTACTTATATACTAACTTTCCCTCTCTCTCACTCTTTTGTTTTGTTACTTGAAAACACAGGCAAATAATTTATCTCAAGATTGAAGTTGCTATATGACATTGAAGTGGAAATTCTAACAAGGTATCATGGATTACATAATTTTTTATTGTAATTAGTTTTTATATTTGCCCATTTGGTATTCAATTGCATCTTGTATATAGAAAGCTAGCATTGTATCAGATTTGAGGTTGGATATTATATAATAATTCTATTGTAGCTCATAAGCTAGCATTGAAAGTCTAAATAAATCTATTGATTGATGGTATTTTTTGGATTTTTGGAAGGACTCATTGCTTTCACATTCCTTTTGCATTATTTACATTCTATTAGAATTTTGGTTGGTTATATTTCTGCACCAGTTTAAGTTGATGCTTGGGTGGATAAATAAGACGACCTCAAAACAAGTGATGCATACTAGAAAATGCTCCAGTGTCATACATAAAACAAGTTTAGATGCAAAGATGTGTCTTATATAGGTCTGCATCCTCAGTCTGCCATTTCAAAAAGAGATGAATTGGACTCAAGTTGTCACATTATATAGAAGCTGAAAACTTTTTTTTTGCTAACACAGCTTTTAGACACTGGCAAGATTTCAAGCTCTCTTTGCAGCATAACCAGATTACAAATACAAGTAATAAATTATTCAAATGCTTTGCTTTACAATAGCCAAACCTCTGCAGCAATTACAAAACCAACATCCTAGGTAACCAAGTCATATTTGCTACACTATGTATCAGGCTCCGACCAACAGTACCCGTAAGCAAGATCCCAAGTAAACTCTAAGATCCCAAACTGTCAGCACCTGACGAACACCTTTTGTCATCCAACTCTTTAGCTTTGTATATATTATTCTCATTCTCATGTGAACTATCTGACAAACTTGGTGTATCATACAGAAAGATAGAACTTGAGTCTCTTGGAATCATATACTCCTGGAGGAAGTATGTCCCATCCCCTATAAGTGAATTATCTGGAACAAAACGCTAAGTCCATTGGTCTGAAGTAAATGAACAGTGAAATTACATTTTCAAATTGACATAAAATTTAAAGTACTAAAAAGTTTACATGATACTTGTGCTCTCACTGGTGCAAACTTGTCATCCTCAAGTGCCGTAGAGATTCTATTTATGAGACTACTTTTCCCAGATCCTCTTGGACCTGCCAATATGAGGCATGTTGTCCTTGGTACATCATAACCACATGCCTTCTCGGTCAATGCTCCAGGGATATAGCTGTGACAAACAAACCATTAAATATGGCATAATCCATATGAAAACTTTTGAGGTTTCACATCACACAATAAACTTCCTTTTGGTGTGCAACTCCACGTATGCTCTCACACAAGCATGTAAACATTGAATGAAACATAGAAGATAAGGATAAGAAAGAAGAGGCAGAGGCCTGCATTCATGGAAAGTAGTGGGAAGCACAAAATGAAGCACCGAGTGTTTCAAGGCATTTCATTCAACCAAATAGCAGCAGATAACAAATACCAAGGGTTCTATTTGTTGAAGATCCCCCAAATAGCTAAACGGGATGCAAAGTGTAGAACATTATATATAGCTAAAATCCAAGGGAAATGAAAAAACAGATCCTAAATTGGGAGTGTTTCTTCTTACAAATTTTCAATCTTTTTCGTGTGAGTCAGCTAATCATCCAGTCCCCAGGATCAATTCATTTGTTCTCCAATGGATTGTTGTTGAAGAACAGAGCCACATGGAGACACCACGAACATGTGATGGGCGTCAGCCCTTGGGGTTATACAGGGGAATCTAATTTGGGGAAGAAGCAAAGTGATGAAAATGCGTGTTTGAGGGTATGGAGCCTGCGAAGGTGAGAAAAGAGGAGATGGCGGAGGAAAAGGAAGAAAGAGGAACTCACGGTGTGTTAAGTGTTAATGGTGGGTGTAAGTGTAACTCACGGTTCATGGAAACTTTTACCACTTCCCGCCCAAGCTTTTGGCATTAGCACTGAATACTGAATATGTAGTTAACTAACTTTAATTTAGAATACCTACTAATTTTATTAGCAGCTAATTTAGTAGCAAAAATAAAAAAATCTTCTTGTGATTGACTTACCATATCTTTAACTCAATCATTTTACAAATATTATCATTAATGTTGTAGATTTATATAACAAATAGGAAAGTCAATGCCAAGTTTCAAATCGTCAAATCTTGATCCTTGTTTGACTTATCATTACTCTAACTAAATCAATCTTTAACATTTTGATGGATCTTAGGTTAAAATTTGTAGGTTTTTTTAATTAACTATCTTCATATGAAATCTTTTCATTAATGTTATAGATTTATATAACAAATCTTTCTTCCCACCACATATCATATCTTTAATTAAACCACTTTGAGATATTGGTAGATTTTTCTACTTCAAGTTTTGATTTAATTTTCAAGCTAAGTTTCCACTTATATTAAGGACTCTTCATTCATCTTTTTCACACACCAAAAACTTACTTGCTTTCACTCTCATAACTCCATTCCTTCTTTTCTTTCACAAGTCATCCTCCTTGCTCTGCTACTATGGGAGACAAGAAGAAATCACTGAAGGAATTATGGGCAATAGTGAGGACTTATGGAGAGCCATGTGAGAGTATTTCTTCCAAACCCTATAGGCCTTGCAGCTTGCATGTGATTGTGTCAACACTTGAACCACGCTTTTACACTGAACAAGAACTGCTGCAACTCAACAATTTCCGCAATCAGGAAACCACAAACCATGATTTGATTAAGAAAAGGAGCCGTCAAGATGAAGAGACACCTGAAGATGAAATGGTCAAGCAAGTCAGTAAGAAGTCAAGAAAGATGATTGTGTCAATTAATGTCGCACCACCATTGCCGCACCAAGACTTTCCTATTGCATTCATGAACCAAGGTTCTGAGTTGAATGGTGCGATGTCAAATTTCTCATGGACAAGACACTTTTCAATTCAGATATATGTAGAAATAACAATCGTCTTTCCATGCCGAAAAATGATATAATGTGTGATTTTCTCACGAAAGATGAGAAGAAAATGTTATGTAAAAGAGGCTCCAATGGACGACTTTTTGGTGTGGAAGTAACTCTATTGGATCCATGTCTTCGTGAGTACACTTTAGACTTGAAGAGGTGGGAGATGAACACGATAGTCTACAATCTAACAAAAGATTGGAAAAACGTTGTAGCTGATAATAAGTTACAACAAGGTCAAGAATTCAAAATATGGTCTTTTAGAGTTGATAAAATGCTATATTTTCTATTGAATAAAGTGTGAAACTTAGTTGAAATGTAGAAACATTCTATTCTATTTTACTCTTTTTTTTCCGTTGAATGTAGAAGGATTTTCATTGAAGGAATGTTTGCTATCGATTCATTATATCAATGTCACTTCTATTGTATTGAATGTTTATTAAATATCTTCCTTTCCAATGCCGGCGAGTATTTCATTAACAAGAATGTACAAAACTGACTCTATTAGTTTAAACATACCAATATCTAGAAAGTTCTAAAAAAAAAAGGGTAAAAGGTATATGTAAACAAACAAAAAAACGGTGGAATCGAGTAACTTAAGGTATTGCATGATTCTTTACAAGGGATCAGGCTTGACAAATATCAAGCCACCTTCATTGTTGGTTTCTCCCACATGGTGGAGTTCATTTTCTTTTGGTTCTTGCTCATCATGATCCAATCTTACAATTAAGTTTGATGTTGGAGATGTGGGAGACAATTGAATATCAGATTGGTAATCGTCTTGATCGTCCCCATAGGTTGGCACGGTGCGGGTTGAGTGACCAGTAGTTAGGAAACGGTGTAGTGTGGGTCCAGAGGAGTGCATTCTAGAACCAATGGTGCTTCCATCCACAGTTCGCACACTTGACTTCCCTAGTTTCAGTCCCTGCTTCTTTTTCGCACCCATGTGCCATTTCTTTAATGCCTTGGATGTTTGTTCATCAAATATTGCTTTTTTCATTCTTGAGCCCATATGCAAGTGTTTACCATCATTGTAGTCATTTAGTCCATCTTGAAATCACAAGAACTTGCAAATATGAATGATGGTAAATGAGGTTATAAATTATAATCATGAAAATCAAATTTTGTAATATACCATCTGAATTGTTTTCTTAATCCAGCTTATAAATAAATACTAAGGAGGGTTTAATCATAATGTCTCAAGAGAATTCAGTCTTTCTTTTCTTTAAAAATTGTAACCCCCATATGTTGTTCGTTTTGGATAAACAATACATCTTTATTATTGGTCTCGGTTAAGTTCATTCCTACCAAAAGAATTCTTCAATCAAAGCAAATCTTGAATGGGAACATGTCTTAGGAAACCATAGAAAATCAGGAAACAGAAAAATGTAGTACCTGAGTTACAAGAGCATATAATGGAAGAGTAATGTAGCTGCAAAGGCATAGCACCCCAACCCTTCAAAGAACATGAGAATTCACCAGATTAGTTTATGCTATTGTGGGATGATTCAATGTTACTAATGGTTGGTACATCTACACCCCTCCCCCGGTTTCTATTGTTTTCAAAACCAAAGATAGCCTCTCATCTACATACTCCACATATAAAGGCACCAGTTAATTTGAAGTATGAAATTAATATTTAGGCATGCCATGCCAATTTATGCAGAAGAGAATTTTATATCTAACAGTTACCCTAAAGCTACTTTCACTATTGCAAGCTCGTAGTCAGCATGAAAACAGTTTATCAGCCCAAAAGAATACTGCAAACAGAGAAATGTTAATTTATTATTCAGCCATTTGCCATAATTTTACAATGACAACAAAAAGATATTATTCAAGATTAACAAGATTAAGGTGTAAAGATGGTCCTGTACCCATATCCACAAGAAATATGTTATTTGGAATGCATTCTGCAAATACAATAAAATCAGTTAGTTGCTAACTTTAATAAATCTAACATTAAAAACTTTCTCAAAGAATATTCCTCACTGGTACAAACTAGAAAGGTAAATATCTTAAATTATATCCAGTGAATTAGAATATGTACACTCAAGTGACCACAAAAAATATTTGCTTTTAAGTTGTATATCAGAAGAAGAAAATTTGTATTATTATACAGAAGCTATGAAGCACCAACTAGCGTGCCACACTCGTACGACACGTGTCTAAAATTCCTTATCAGGTGTCAAATTTGAAAACTATTTTTTTGTTGGCACGGACGTGGCTCGGATACTTAACCAACACTTCTATGTGGCTGGACACCTAGAGGGCACACAAAATTTTATAATGATGTGTCTTTTTTTTTTTGTGAGACTCATTATCACAAAAAAAAAATAAAAAATCTTTAACAAAATATTTTTAGTTGATAAATATATAAATCTTGGTTTTCAATTTAGATCTTTCATAATGATACCTATATTTAATTTTATTTTATTTGACACAAATATTATATATATATATTGACATGTCGCAGTGTCCTATATTTTGGACCGTGTCGTTTCCGGTGTCCGTGTCAGTGTATGTGCTTCATAGCAAAGAAGATTTTTCAAGGTAAATATGTTATTTTCTGCATCTTGGATGCATCATTAGTTTTTATATCATTAGCAATATTCATTTGCCTCAAGGTTAAGGCATTTTCAACTTCAAATCTTAATAGTTATATATGGTTTGTCCGTTCCATGTAATAAAACATTTATTTTAGATTCTGCTAAAAGGAAAACACATTGAATACCTGGAACAAGGCAAAATGGATAAGATGAAGAACTAACTGAGGCCGACCAAACCAAAAATATTTATCTGAGCCTTGAACAAGAGGTATCCCTTGAACAACTGCATGTCTTTCTGTGATTTCAATAGCCATATTTGCCAATGTGGCTTGAAGTTTTGTTCCAACAACCAAAATAATCTGAAACCAAATAAATGGTTTATTATATATCTCAACCAATCTGCAAATTTTATACAGAGAATATAATACTTACAACAACAGGAATTAAGGATGCCTAAAACATCGCATGCCATCCTGGGAATTATATAGGATTAACCAACTGTCAATCTTTAATTGAATATTCAACCGCAAAAATTGTAAATTCATAGGAGTCTACCAAGAAAATAGTTGCTTACCATTGACATTTAGGAGCAGAAAAACAACAAACGACGCCCAGAGGACTGGACTGTCAACAACATAGTGCACCAGAGTGAATACGCATTTCAAACAAGTTATAATAGGAAAAGCCAACCATAATATAATGCTATTAATACATTAAAAGAATATTACCTGACTCCCACAACTAGCTTGAAGTTATCCTCCAAAGATCTTTTGATATACTTTTGGAAGTTAAATTTACTCCCAGGAGCCAGGTGGGCCTACACATAATGCCTTGTAAAAAAAGGAAGGTGAATCTAACAATAAAAGAACATTTCTTATGGAGTAGGACTCACAGCGATAAACCCATTGCGCAAAGTCAGGTAGTCAGGCTTACCCACAGACCTATAGAACTGTCCAAAGAAGCAGCCCTGAAATTGGCAAAAATGGAAGAGAAGGTACAACATCACTTTCAAAAGAGCATAACAAATTGAACTAATAAAACAGCAGCCATTTGATCATTAATGAAATAAAAAAATTGCAACAGTGGACCAACTCAGTATTTTTCCTCACTGCCCAATTTAACCGTGTACCTAAAACATTGCCACTACAAAATACTGCCGTTCTTTTTCTTTGACAAAATTTACATGTCTACTATGGTTCCAACAAAAACCAAAGGCACTTGTGCCTCTATCTTGTTGATTAAATCAAATCCTCTATCACAAGCAAATAAAGGTGAAAATATAGCAGATTAGTAAAATAGGTTCAAGTGTCTTACAATATAAAAGAAGACTAGATATCTTGTCCAAAAAGTGGTATGAGCTCTCACAAATGATGTTTCATGAGTAAGCCGGAATCTTGAAGGATCTGCACACATAAAGGCATGAGATTGCATGTAGCAGCATTTCAATGTAAAGTTGGCAAACTTATTCGCAAAACTGTGGAACTAGTAGTTTTTACACTTCAAGAAGAAAAACACTGGAACACATCATACCATTGGCAAACTCATACCCAGGAGATGAAGTCTTCTCCTCCCATGCCTTCCATCCACGTATCTGCAGAAAAGAAAACATGGATCATCTTACTAAATTTCCGCCGTGAAAAATTAATGAAAAGAGAAAAAAGCGCATGAATTTTAGGTATTTGCATTTTCAAATTGTGCACGTTTTCACTTTTTATTCATTTTCCACAAAGGAATTTCGTCATAAGCCACGCAAGACCACTAACGGGCCAAGTAGGATGGTTAATGGGACAAGTAGGCAAGTAAATGGAAGTCGGAACTAAATCTTGGGACTAATGTGTCCCGCGTTTCAAAATTTGAGGGACTAAATGATTAATTTATTTATTTTCAGGGACTAAAAGTGGGTCCCCGAAATTTTTCAAGGACCAATTTGGGCCTTCACTCTAAAAATATGGTTGCTCTAGAATTTTATTCACAATGATATAGTCAAACACCTAACCATAGTGAGATCCGGCAGAGCAAATGCTCAGGTTAAATCCCCTATCCTTGACCATCGTTATGGCAAGTGGCCATATCTCAAGACTTATATCATCAGATGCAAATTCTTTACAAACTAAATCCTACTTCTTTGATATATAATAATTTCTCATTGGGCACTACCAATCAAGGTTTTCTTTCAGCTTCCCCATGGGGAAGTCAATGTACCTTAATTTGGTCTTGGTTTAATTAAGGTTATTATTATATTGTCTCATTCAGTGTTTTCAGCCTATCAACAATTGCATCTACTATGTTCTGATTCCCTCTTATACTAGCACTAACACCCAATTATAATGGGATAGTGATAGAGAATTTAGCTAATATACCTTTAACTAAATCTACTAACTTATTTTCTTTTTTTCATAGAAGAAATAGCAAAATTATAAAGCAGCAACAGAAGTTACAAACATCAAGTGAGACTGTCCCCATTTAAGACTATTATTTCCTAGAGTATAGACACTTCAATAGAAACACAACTGGATTTAGTTCATCATCTGTGTTTGAAATGAACTCATTACCTAAAGAGTAAAGAGTAAAGACATAGCCTAGTGACCATAAATATATAAATCTTCAATACCTAATGCTTCCAAAGCAAGAAGTCATTAAGGTGTGCCCCAATCAGTATCCTTAAAATGCACAGATATGAAAAAGTAACCAAGTATTCAACCAGAAAAGAAAAAAAAAATGAAGATAAAAGCAGACCTTTAATCTCCCAAGAAGCATTGTGACAGCATTGTATAGCACATGAAGGATAGCTAAGAAAAATATGAGAATGTGTAACTGGTGCAATCCATTGCCAGATAGAAGTGGCTCATGTCCCTAGAACCAACAAAAATTAGATAAGGAAACATTGATAGAAGAGAAAAAATTGCAAGTACAGTCATGCAGCAAAAAGCAAAAGAAGTTTTAGATATTCTGCTGGCAGAAATAGGAAAAATCAAATTGTCCATATCATAAAAGAGAAGAGATGGAATCATGGAAATCATAGAGGATTTGAATTGAAACCTAACAAAAAATGGGACTATACCATTGTTAGTCAGTGTGAAATACTCGAAATATATTATTTTCTGAAAGCATGCATATATTAATTGCTATTTAAAAATTAGCAGACAGACAATTGTTTTCACTTAGCAAAATCTACATCAGAAGAAGGTGCTTTAAATGAGACAAATCTTAAATATGTCTGACAATGTGCCATAACATAACATGACTAAGCCAACGAAAGTTGGTCCAGTTGGTAAGGATAAGGTTTATAGCCCACAAGGTCGTGAGTTCGAATCACACTACCGAAGTGAGGACCTCGTTGGTGGGTAATTTGTAAGTACCTCTGTAAGCGCTCTTTGAGCTGTGAGGCCTGCCCTGACCCTGATGAGTCCCCCGAGACCCAACTCACCTAAATTTTCATTTACCAAAAAAAAATAAAAATAACATGACTAAAAAACTTTTGTTTGCTTTCTCAAAGATAAACCTGAAAAGTGTAGTGTTATGAAAAATTATCACAATCAAATACTTGTGTGTTTAGCTATGAGGAAAACTGTACGACCCTTTTCATAAAGTGTTGGATCAAGCGCTTAGTACTAGGCCAAGAGAGCTAATGGCAGGGGTGCAACTTTATTTCCTTAAAGTTTTTCAATAAACCACATCACACATTATGGGGCTGCACTTATTACAGGCATCATGGGCCAACGCATTAAGCCCATCGAATCCTAAGGGAAACACTAACCAAATAAAGCCAACAATATACTCTCCCCACCCCACCCCAATGTCACCCAAGGGATTTGAATCCACGACCTTGCTTTGATGCGACTTGTTGGATCAAGCACTTCCACTAGACTAAAGCTATAGCTGATGGTAAGGGTGCAACTTTATTTCCTTACAGTTTTTTTTATTACTGCATCAAGCATTTAGGGACTACATCTATTACAAGTGCCATGGACCGAGATGTTAAGCACATTTAATACTAAGGGAGATGCTGAGCAAATAAAGTCAACAAAAAGAATAAAGAATAGATGTTAGAGAAACTACTTAGGTTTCATTTACAAATAAAAACTAAGCAGAGAGACCTAGTTACCTCCTTGCATTGGTAAGGGGTAGCATCATCTGATAAATATCTGCGTTCGTAAGAGAGAAGTTTCCTATGATATTCCTCTTCACTACTTAATGCATCATCGATACCTTTATAATTATATGGACATGGTAACAGTTTGTCTGCAACATTGGCAGGAATACATACTCTGACAATGTAAGTCTGCCCGAAAGTCAAAAGCAGAGAAATGAAACCTAGAATCATCATCTCTGCAAAAACAGATTTAACAAACAGAAAAACATGTGAGACATAATTTTTAATCCACATAAATGTGAAAAAGAGACAAAGACAGTAAAAGAATATTAACTCAAGTGTCAAATTGGTTTGGCTCCAGGAGATAAGCATCATAAGTTCATAACAATTAATCCTTTGGCTAAATTCTTACCAGCTTCGACTTTTTCCAGAGCTTCAAGCAGAGCCTTCTTGTGCCTAAGATGGAGCCACTGAGAAAATTTCATTAGGTAAGAGAGAGAATACACATGAAAATCACAACAACAAAAAAAAATCATCATATCGTCAAGCAAGATCTTATAGTCCCCAACCAAGCAGAACAACCCTTCAAATATTATGCCAGAATTTCAACAACAATAAGCACCAAGCCTTATTCATTCCACAAGATAGGGGTTCCAAAATTAAAAAAATAAAGAAACTCCAATAACTTAAACTAATCTTTATTATTAAATTATCTCAAAATTTTCCACTAGAGTCTGAAGTTCAAAACAAAATGATAAAAACAGACAATGCACATTACATTACAGCAAAACCATAGAAATCTGCATGTACAACCCAAAAAAGGGAAAAAAGACAATTGCTTTGAGACCAAATCAAACTAAATGGAACAAAAATAGATGATCAAAATTCAAAACCCAGCTTCTGTACTTCTGAGCCAAATCAAGAGTGAGAAGAATAGTCACAACCCTTACGTTTTCATCATTGGATTGAAGAGAAAGATAAAAGCCCAAGTAGAAGTAGCAGTTAACTACATTGTCAAACGCTCAAGCAGTTATATAATGATAAAAAAAATTCCCAAAAAAAATAAAATAAAAAGCAAAAACAAAATATGTTTACCGTTCCCACTTTGTGAAGACCCTTCTCCAAAGTTATGGAAATCAAGATGAAAACAGTGCAAACACAAGCAACAGCCCATGTTGGTGTCTGATCAAGTTCTCTGGAACTGTTACTGCTCTCACTTGAAGAAGCCATTGCCAAATCTCCATAGCAGAGCCAAGAAACCAAACAAAAAGACAGCTTTTTGTACTTTGAGGCAGACATTGATGGAAAATAGAAAACCACCCACAATTCACAATGGAACACTCAAAAGAAAAAAACACAGAGTGGAAAAATAAACTGAAAAAAAAAAAAATTTGGGTTCTTAGAAACAGATTCCAAGCTTATAAAAATTATTTGGGTAAAGAATAAGACAAAGATAACAAATTTTCTGATCAGGGTTGGTTAAAGCGCGTGCATTTATTGTTGGTATAAGTGGATTATCAGAGGCGGAAGATATAGGTTCTAGCTTTTGGTGGTTGCAGGGGATGGCTTGAATTTGAATGCACTAATGCAGTACCAAAGGACAAAGGTTGGAGAGGAGAAGCATTTTTTAAAAAGTGAAGAAAAAAAAAATCCAATTTTATATTTTAAAAAGTGAAGAAAAACCCAATAGAAACCACACTGAGAGAGAGGAGAAAAAATGTAAAGTTGAATATGCAATTCACTAAATGAGAAGAATCATACAAGTTTGATATATATACCTGGATGGATACACAATCACCAACACTTTGACACTTTAGCTGAAGCCTAACCACCTGTAACTAATCCAACTTCTCTTTGACTAATTACAATTAACTCATAACTAATCATAACAGAATCTGAACTAATCACAACCTCTGGACAAACCAGCTAACTACTTGCCTCATCAACCTCATACATTGTATTATATTGAACATTGTTACATAATTTATGTGACTCCATCACTCAAAACTAACAATGCTATTAGCATAGTTTAGAGCAAGGGTAAAGTTTCCAATGCCGGGAGGTATTTCATTAACAAGAATGTACAAAACTAACTCTATTAGTTTAAACATACCAATATCTAGAAAGTTCTAAAAAAAGGGTAAAAGGTATATGTAAACAAACAAAAAATGGTGGAATAGAGTAACTTAAGGTATTGCATGATTCTTTACAAGGGATCAGGCTTGACAAATGTCAAGCCACCTTCAATGTTGGTTTCTCCCACATGGTGGAGTTCATTTGCTTTTGGTTCTTGCTCATCATGATCCACTCTTACAATTAAGTTTGATGTTGGAGATGTGGGAGACAATTGAATATCAGATTGGTAATCGTCTTGATCGTCCGCATAGGTTGGCACGGTGCGAGTTGAGTGACCAGTCGTTAGGAAACGGTGTAGTGTGGGTCCGAGAGGAGTGCATTCTAGAACCAATGGTGCTTCCATCCACAGTTCGCATAATGGACTTCCCTAGTTTCAGTCCCTGCTTCTTTTTCGCACCCATGTGCCATTTCTTTAATGCCTTGGATGTTTGTTCATCAAATATTGCTTTTTTCATTCTTGAGCCCATCTGCAAGTGTTTACCATCATTGTAGCCATTTAGTCCACCTTGAAATCTCAAGAACTTCAAAATATGAATGATGGTAAATGAGGTTATAATCATGAAAATCAAATTTTGTAATATACCATCTGAATGGTTTGATTAATCCAGCTTATAAATAAATACTAAGGAGGGTTTAATCATAATGTCCCAAGAGAATTCAGTCTTTCTTTTCTTTAAAAATTGTAACCCCCATATGTTGTTCTTTTTGGATAAACAATACATTTGTATTATTGGTCTCGGTTAAGTTCATTCCTACCAAAAGAATTCTTCAATCATAGCAAATCTTGCATGGGAACATGTCTTAGGAAACCATAGAAAATCAGGAAACAGAAAAATGTAGTACCTGAGTTACAAGAGCATATAATGGAAGAGTAATGTAGCTGCAAAGGCATAGCACCCCAACCCTTCAAAGAACATGAGAATTCACCAGATTAGTTTATGCTATTGTGGGATGATTCAATGATACTAATGGTTGGTACATCTACACCCCCTCCCCGGTTTCTATTGTTTTCAAAACCAAAGATAGCCTCAACCAACTACATACTCCACATATAAAGGCACCAGTTAATGTGAAGTATGAAATTAATATTTAGGCATGCCATGCCAATTTACGGCAGAAGAGAATTTTAGATCTAACACTTAGTCATGAATAAAACCAACACAGCAGCAATATTTGATTTGTCATTAAATCATGATAGATCTAAAAATGATCATAATTTCATATACTTTTTAAACGGTGCATCGGGAGCTGCAAATCAACATTGCATTGTCTTTCTCTCCCGTTTTTTAGCCTAGTTAAGTTCTTACAATAAGGCATTAAATCATTCAAATAGCAGTTATAGAACAAAACAAGAACATGGAACAAATACAGTTCTTAGCTTGTAGAAAACAATTATGTTTGTGTCACATAAAGCTTCGTTGAACTTATGAGTTCATTAAAGCCGCCGAGATGATAAAAGTGCAGCAAAATAAAGATATCTGAATAAAGATAATAACAATGTGAGAAATACGATTGCAGAACAGGTATTCTCTTTCTGAAGGAAGCTTGAAGAAGATTGTCAAGATGATTTAGGTTTTTCTAAGTATTAACATACAATCAGAATGAACTCTTGTAGTGAATTTGATTAATGATTCAAACATAATGAACTCTGATTTCTCAAATATGATTAAACCAATTTTGTTTGCAACATCTCAATACAATATTTAAAAAGAGACTCATAAAAGGGAACATGAACCAACTCAGAATTTCATTAAAAGGAATAAGTAAAAAAAAAAAAAACCAGAATCAATGACATTCAGGCTTTCCATCAAACAGATAGAGTGCAACAAAGTATAACATCATGAATATCATAATGTAACAGATTAACTCACAGAGATTGAATCGTTATTACAAATCCATGTTTTACCATACACATTCAGCCACAAGAAAACGATAAAAGAAATCAATGAGGAATGAAATTCGAATCATACAGAATTGACGCCTAATGGAGGTTGTATCGACCTTGCGTCTCGTCTTTCATAATCAATATTCACTGGAGATCCCCAAATAGCTAAACGGAATGCAAAGTGTAGAACATTATATAAAGCTAAAATCCAAGGGAAATGAAAAAATAGATCCTAAATTGGGAGTCTTTCTTCTTACAAATTTTCAATCTTTTTCGTGTGAGTCAGCTAATCATCCAGTCCCCAGGATCAATTCATTTCTTCTCCAATGGATTGTTGTTGAAGAACAGAGCCACATGGAGACACCACGAACAGGTGTTTGAGGGTATGGAGCCTGCGAAGGTGAGAAAAGAGGAGATGGCGGAGGAAAAGGAAGAAACGTGATAAAGATAGGGAACGGTGTGTTAAGTGTTAATGGTGGGTGTAAGTGTAACTCACGGTTCATGGAAACTTTTACCACTTCCTGCCCAAGCTTTTGGCATTAGCACTGAATACTGAATATGTAGTTAACTAACATTAATTTAGAACACCTACTAATTTTATTAGCAGCTAATTTAGTAGCAAAAATAAAAAAATCTTCTTGTGATTGACTTACCATATCTTTAACTCAATCATTTTACAAATCTTATCATTAATATTGTAGATTTATATAACAAATAGGAAAGTCAATGCCAAGTTTCAGATCGTCAAATCTTGATCCTTGTTTGACTTATCATTACTCTAACTAAATCAATCTTTAACATTTTGATGGATCTTAGGTTAAAATTTGTAGGTTTTTTTAATTAACTATCTTCATATCAAATCTTTTCATTAATGTTATAGATTTATATAACAAATCTTTCTTCCCACCACATATCATATCTTTAATTAAACCACTTTGAGATATTGGTAGATTTTTCTACTTCAAGTTTTGACTTAATTTTCAAGCTAAGTTTCCACTTATATTAAGGACTCTTCATTCATCTTTTTCACACACCAAAAACTTACTTGCTCTCACTCTCATAACTCCATTCCTTCTTTTCTTTCACAAGTCATCCTCCTTGCTCTGCTACTATGGGAGACAAGAAGAAATCGCTGAAGGAATTATGGGCAATAGTGAGGAATTATGGAGAGCCATGTGAGAGGATTTCTTCCAAACCCTTTAGGCCTTGCAGCTTGCATGTGATTGTGTCAACACTTGAACCACGCTTTTACACTGAACAAGAACTGCTGCAACTCAACCATTTCCGCAACCAGGAAACTACAAACCATGATTTGATTAAGAAAAGGAGCCGTCAAGATGAAGAGACACCTGAAGATGAAATGGTCAAGCAATTCAATAAGAAGTCAAGAAAGATGATTGTGTCAAATAATGTTGCACCACCATTGCCACACCAAGACTTTCCTATTGCATTCATGAACCGGGTTACAGAGTTGAATGGTACTAATGTCAAATTTCTCATGGACAAGACACTTTTCAATTCAGATATATGTAGAAATAACAATCGTCTTTCCATGCCGAAAAATGATATAATGTGTGATTTTCTCACGAAAGATGAGAAAAAAATGTTATGTAAAAGAGGCTCCAATGGACGGCTTCTTGGTGTGGAAGTAACTCTATTGGATCCATGTCTTCGTGAGTACACTTTAGACTTGAAGAGGTGGGAGATGAACACGATAGTCTACAATCTAACAAAAGATTGGAAAAACGTTGTAGCTGATAATAAGTTACAACAAGGTCAAGAATTCAAAATATGGTCTTTTAGAGTTGATAAAATGCTATATTTTCTATTGAATAAAGTGTGAAACTTAGTTGAAATGTAGAAACATTCTATTCTCTTTTACTTTTTTTTCCCCGTTGAATGTATAAGGATTTTCATTGAAGGAATGTTTGCTATCGATTCATTATATCAATGTCACTTCTATTGTATTGAATGTTTATTAAATATCTTCCTTTTTATTAAAATTTTACTGCTTTATAACAGTATAAATTATAAATTTATTACGGTTATCCATTATGTGCATTTGATATTACCACATTTTAAAACAACCCTAGCATAAATGATTTATCAAAAAAAATTACAAGAATATAACAATGTAAATCCCGCCTGCATTTTCTAATTGATATCACGAGGCATGAAAAAATATCCGAGATCGTATTTGATTTATAATGGGATGGTAGGTAATGAAAGAGTTTTTTTTTAAAAAAAAATAACCAAATCGATAATATATGAAAGCCATATGTCAAATATGTTACCAAGGATATCATTGAGAGCCCTGACCCTCTTCTTGACCTCCTTATGCAGGATGATTTGAAAGGGTCTTGTAACCTGACTTTGTCTAAGTTATTTTCCCTTAATATCAAAAAAAAAAAAAAGATACAAAAATAATCTTAAATAAACCATGGATTTAGCAACATTTGAACTGGTGCAATCAAGCATGAGGTGCGTCTCAAACTCAAAAAGGTACTGCTTGCAATTGATCCATTAATCCTCAAACGATCGGAGAGGATGGAAGGAGTGATGAACTTGTACTTGGGTGCCTTAGAGAGGAGCTTGTCATAGGTACATTGACAATGCATATTACTTTTTTTTTTTGGTGAGTTACAGATAAGGAAAAAAAACAAGAACCAACAAAAACAACAAAACCTAGTCAATGCATATTACTTTATTTCTTAATGAAATGCAAATGGAAGTGGATATATAATTATACAAACTAGTTCAAATGTGAAAACACATAGGATTTATTTACAATGGCATTTAAAAATACATCATTTATTGATTAATACATTATTAAAAATATTTGACTTTCATAATAAATATCTTAAAAATCACATATGGGGATGGTGTTGATTGGTTAACAATATACAAAACTTTACACAGGTGGTATATCAAAGTTAAACTCAAACTTATTTGTGGAATATGGTTGATAAAAAACTATATATTTTAGATGTTTAATTTGATATACCATTAGGTTGTGTTTGATTTGCAAAAAATCGAGGGGCTAGACAGCACAAAATTTTTTATTCCTTGTTTGATTGGAAGAGTGGTAATGGGACAGGACAAAAAATGGAGTAAGGGACTCGACAAAAACCCAAAATTTTACCCTACACCAAACCATGAGACAACTTTTTGTCCCCTGGACAAACTACCCAAAAGACAAAATTATCCCCTCTCCTCTCCCCCTCACTCCCTCTCTCCCCCTCTTTCTCCCTCTTCCCTCTCTCTCCTCTCTCTTATATATATATATATATATATATATAATATCAAATGTTACTATATTTTTATAAAATTATATTATTATATAAATAATGTTATATATTATATTTATAAATATAATATCTTAACATATAATATTATATAATATATAATATTATAACATATATTGTTATATTACACCTAAATATATATTATCACAAAGTGTATTGCAGTAAATTTAACATTATTTTGTTTGTTATGTCCATTGTTCATCAAACATCATACAAGACAAAAAGTTGTCCAATAACTTGCAGGTTTGTCCTGTGATATTCTTCTTGTCCTGTACCTAAATGCGAATCAAACGCACCCTTAGTGTAAAAAATTTAAACTATCAATAAATCACAAATATCATGTAAGTGACTAAGATAATTATGATAAAAGTCAAATAAAAATTTTTTAAACAGAAAAGTCAAACATTTTTAGTGAATAGTTATATTAAATTAGAGTATATATATACTTTTAAGAATAGTTAAATCTCATTCGCTATTAGCAAAGCCTGTTGATCCAAGCAGTAAGAAACTAAGGAATTTGGTCTCCCTTAAGACAAGTTTCAAGTCGGGGTCTTATAAATGAATACAAAATATGTTGGGAGAGCTTTGACCCCTAAAATGCATCTTTCCAACTCAACTTGGATTAATCAGGGTGTAATATGATTTCCGAACACTGAGGATGTCAAACTAAAAAATCTCTTACGCTACTTTTATTTATTGAAAGACAAATGTCATTCTTAATTACTTTTTTAATATTTAAGTTTAACTTTAAATTTTAGAATTATACATATATTTTTTTATATTTAAATATTTTCATTTTTAAAATTTAAATTATACTTGTTAATTATGTATATATAATTTATAATTTTAATTACTTTTTAAATAAATTTATTTATTTATTTATCTTCCAAATTTAAAAATACTCATACAATTCACTGAAGACTTCCTAGTTATCTACTAAAGGTTGGTCTTTGTTTTGATGGATAAAGAATAAAAAAAAAGTATCGTTCTAAAAATTACTTTTTTTAGTAATAAATATGTATAATCAATATGTTTTGTTCGCTGCTAACGAAGGTTAGGTAACGATAAGACTTATAACCCAGAAGGTCACGAGTTTGAATTCTACCGTCGATGTGAGAGAACTTCGTTGGTGGGTAATCTATAAGTACCTATGTAAGCGCTCTTCGAGTCGTGGGGCCTGCCCTAACCCTCGTGAGCCCCTGGGACCCAACTCACCTAAACTATTTTGTATCAAAAAAATATTGTTTGTTCACTTTAATATACACATTTCACTACAATAGAAAAGACCTTTAATAGCGCTTCTTTATGGCCTTTAATAGCGCTTTTAAGCACTATCTACTCCCCCGTAATTAAAGCTTCATAAGACAGTGCTTTAGAAGCACTATCTTAGGGTACATCTAAGATAGCGCTTCCTCAAAGAAACGCTAACTTAGGTCCTTTTTTTAAAAAAAAAATTGTTTACACTAATTTCTCCAAATTCTCTTTTCATTCATCAAAACCCAGTATATAAGAACATCTTATGAAAATTCAACCAAATCAGAATACGGTAAAGCTAAGAATCAAGCTATTAATGTATCAAATTAATACAACTATGTGCAAAAGATGAAGATCCACAACATAAAAAAAAAAATACACAATCCTCAAATCCCCTCTAATTTTGAAATCCTAAGATTACATAAACAAAAATGCAATAATACAGAGGAAATATAGGAATCAAAACCTCTTCTAATTTTGGGACCCTAAGTTAGAAGAAGAAAAAAAACGAAATTCCATGTTAACCTGTTAGGAACCCGACAACAAAATTAGTGAGAGTCTGTTCATGTTTTGCAAAGGCTTGCTTGTAGTTCACATTCGATGGATCTATCTTATAGAACACAGCAACCCAGTTGTGATGAATACCCAGCAACGGACGTCCAGTGGCGGTCAACCTTTGACGGAGAAGCTACGAACCAGGTGCGGGGAGCAAACTCGTGACGTCTAGACGACGACTGCTTATGGAGGTAGTTCATGATCTGGACATGGATTTGTTTGGTTGGCGGTGCACGGTGGAAAACAGGGGAGCATGGAGGGACTAGGGTGCATCTGAACGGCGGAGGATGCCAAGTGGAGGAAGAGGCACGACGGGTCTAGTTCGTGATGGGTGGCATAGATCTGGACGAAAAAACTTTTGGGGCGGTGGTTGGTGGAGAAGCTCTTCCCCGCGCGACTGAAATCGTTAGACGAAGGAAGGAACCTTGTTGACTCATCTATACGAAGAAACTTCTTTCTTGATTCGTGAAACGGTGGGCGCATCAAATTCACACATTGCTTGTTGTTCTTGTGTTAATGATAGAAAGAAAAGAGTAAGAGAAAAAAGAAAACACTGTTTGAGTGTGGGAGAGAATTGAATGCTCATTATGTTTTTAAATTTAGGAAAAGGAAACAATAGTGCTTCCCTAAGGAAGTGCTATTGTAGGGGTACATAAGATCCTCGAGGAAGCACAACTTAGGGGGTTAGTTAAGATAACACTTACTTGAGGAAGCGATATCTTTTCTTACAGCTTAACCTTTAATAACGCTCTCTCAAAAAAACGCTATTAAAAGTCTTCGCATCATTTTTAATAGTGTTTCCGTGCGGAAACGCTATAAAAGTTGTACTATTAAAAGTCTAATATGTTGTAGTGCTTTTTTTTATAAAGAAAAAAAGATATTATCAATGATTTTTTTTTTACTGCAAGAAATTATCAATGATTAATAACTAAACTATATTTAATTTTAGGATTTATTCAAAATCATTTGTTGTACTACCTCAAGTCTATTTTCGTTGTAATAATTTTTCATATTCTGTGAAAAGCTCAGCGTGTTCTTTGTCTTCTTTTCTTTTTTTTTTAATTTTAATTTGGTCATCAATTTGGTCAACATTGATGATGTTTATCATCTTCTGCTCAATCATCACGAGAAGAGTGTTAGTGAAAGTTTTATTCTGGTAATTAAACGCACCTTGTGAGACTCATTTGTTAACTTTTTTATGGGGTTTACATTATCAAGTTAATGGATGGATGTTATGGAAGTTGCAATTTATGATCTGTGTCATATTTTTCGACACAAGTCATAAAGATTTAATAATTTCTTTTATATAAATAAATTAAAAAATTTTAAACAGTAATATCTATTTGTAAAGTGAACAATATATTGATGAGAGAGAAATAAAAACAAAAACAAACAAAGAGAAAGAAACTAAACCCTTAGCCTAATATAGCCAGCAGCATCCGCCAAAACAACTAGTGAAAGAGGCTATGGGCGATATATATAAATAGGGATGGGATCAAATGACACCAGGTGTCAACCTTAAGTTTTGACACCAAATCCTAGCCCTTAATTATTGTTTATTCTAAAGGATAATATTAATTCAGTTGAAGCATCACACTTATTCAGTTATTCCCCTAACATCTCTCCCCTCTCTTTCTTTCTCATTCCTTCACCACGATGATGAAACTCAGAATTACTCCTAGTGTTGTTACTTCTGTAAATCGCTTCTCAGCTGTCTCCGACATATTATGGTTGCTCGTGTTCTTTCTGGGTGACTTCTAAAATTTGGTGATGAATACAGAAAAAATGAGTAAATAGCCAATTTGGTCCATGAAACTGTGAGGTCGTGTCAAGTTGGTCCCTCAAATTAACGAAATTCCAAAAAGGTCCCCGAAACTGTCAAACGTTAATCAAGTTAGTCCATCCATTAGTCAGGGTTGACTAACGCCGTTTAAATGTCTTTGTGTTGGCACGTTAAGTGCCCATGTGGCCTCCATGTCATCCTGCCACGTCAAATGGTCACATACCCATTAATTTCAGGGACCAAATTGACACAGGGACCAAATTGACACTAATGTTATTTTGGAATACCAACACCTCCTCCTCTTCTTCCCCAACCTCTCTGCTTCATCTCTCTCTCTCTCTATCTATCTCCTACAACTCCCTTAAAGTTGAGCACATGAGCATAAACCAAGTAGAACATAAACTTGAGTTGTCACAATTACCTTTTAAGCTTGATGATCAATCTGGGTATCGTCCACATAATTTGTAGTCATAGTCGCCTCACCACCATCGGCACCCTCTGCCTTGGAGGTTGAGCTTGTTCCTCTTTTGGAAGTGGCTCCTCGACATAGTCATTTTCAAATGCATCGATTGGAACCTGATAAATCCTAACTTGTCGCTTGGATGGATCCTTCACAAGAACATATTTCCCCTATTCCGATTTCATGCACAAGTCCACAATCGACATCACAATTCCCCACATATTAGATGTGTTCAAATTGATTTGTGCCGCAAAGTCCTTGGGTTTATATCCAACCACAGACAAAATCACATGATTAAAATGGTCACGGGGATGAATCCTTGACACATATCCCAACTTCATCATGTCAGCACTCGCCAACAGAGCCCGAGCAGTCCATTTAGCCAACTTGTTTGCATTGTTCTTCAATTCAGTGG
This sequence comes from Sophora flavescens, assembly GCA_030762895.1. Classification (NCBI taxonomy): domain Eukaryota; kingdom Viridiplantae; phylum Streptophyta; class Magnoliopsida; order Fabales; family Fabaceae; genus Sophora; species Sophora flavescens. Next base: position 151,988,947 of record CM061064.1, read on the forward strand.
CCAATAGAGCACCCCTTTGAGTCTCCAACTTCTGCCTCCAATCCACACCCGAATACTTAGGATCAAATTCATTCAAAGCATTCAAAGTAAGATACGACCTCTGCTTGTTCACATCAAGAACACTCTGCACTTCACACCTTGCAACAAGATACATCTCATAATCTAGCTTCCACCTCCAATACCTATAAGCCACAGAAGCAACCTCTTCACCCTCATTGGCAAAAGGGTTGGGCTCATCAAAAGTGACCGTATTCCCATCCCTAATCAAAACATGCTGCAATAAATTATGGTTAATATAAGCAGCCTCAATGCTAAGCGAATGCACATAGTTTATATCATCCTTAGCCTCAGGCAAGGATTACGGCGAGGTCTCATGAACATAAAGCAAATCTAGCTGCGACCCATCATGCTTATCAAAGAATAACTTGTTCCCAACCGCTGAACAATAATATCCCAAGAGTAAACGGACATGGGTGCGCACATGAGGGTGGAGAGGATTGTGTCGGTGGTGAAAACGATGGCTTTATCCTCGTTGGCGAGCCTACAAATAACAAGGTCATCGGTAGTGGTGACCTTGAAGCAAAGGGGTTGGGGAAGAAGAAGAGGAGGCGTTGGTATTTCAAAATAACATTAGTGTCAATTTGGTCCCGGAAATTGGTGGGTATGTGACCATCTAACGTGGCAGGATGACATGGAGGCCATATGGGCACTTAACGTGTCGGCTTAGCGCCGTTAACAGCATCAGTCAATCCTGACTAATTGAGGGACGAACTTGATTAACGTTTGACAGTTTCAGGGACATTTTTGGAATTTCGTTATTTTGAGGGACCAACTTGACACAACCTCATAGTTTCAGGGACCAAATTGGCCATTTACTCAAAAAAATATAAGGGGATGAAATTGAAATGTCAATCAAAACTTCAATAGTGTAAATGGGAAACAAGTAAGGATATCCCAAGACAATATAACGGAGAGAATTGCTCTGCCATGATGGGGATGGAAGACAATCACGCCCCCAGTCGGAACTACAAGACAAAAAATTTCATCTGTTCATTTTTTTTTGGCAATATATCAAGGATCAAATTATTGGAACATGGGCAATTATTTTTTTAAGGACCAAAGACGTTTCATGTTTCACAGCTACACCTAGAGCAAATAAAATTTGCCCAGCGGCTACGTGCATTTGTTCTAAAAAGTTTGACAGTTTCCCATTATTATTCTCAACTGGTGATGTGATCAAATAAATAGATTGCACGACGAGTCGAAGAGAGAGAGAGGAAAGAGATGATAAGGAGGTTAACTATATATCAAAATAACCTATGTTTGAAACAATTTATCAAACTAACCTACTTTTGAATAAAATATTTTTTTTGTTGACTAGTGGCGCCATTGACTTGTTGACCCGCCACATGGCAGGTCTTGATTGGTCCGAAAATCTGGAAAAGAAAATGGTCAGCGTCGCGTGGCGCACTCTAGTGGAGTGGCGTCAGTTTGACTGGCGCCATTGACCTGCCACGTGGCAGGTCCTGATTGGTCCGTCAGCTTTTTGTGAAAAAAAATTTAAAAACAGGTTTTTGGGGTTAAAAAAAATAAAAAAAGGAAATTAAATCATTAATTAATTAATATAATTCTAATAACAAGTTTTATCATTATATAATTATATTAATTAAGTGTTAATAATATAACTATATTAATATTATTATAAACAAAAATCACTAATGTAATGTAATTAAGGGAAAAATATTATATTAATGTTATTATTGCATAATTATATTATTAAATACTAATTTTATAACTATCAATATATCATTATATAATTAATATTAATAACTACTACCTCCGTACTTAATTATAAACAACAATAACTAATTTCATAGTTATTAAGGAAGTTTGTTAATTTAGTTTAATTGTCTTGATTTTTTTATAAAAAAAAGAGATTTATAATTACTAATAAAGGGAGAATTGATTTTAAAAATTCCTCATTGATGTTTTAAAAAATTAAATAAATACTATGAATTAATTAATATAATTCTATAATGAAAAAAAATTTAAAAAATGTTTTTTGGGTTAAAAATTAAAAAATTAAATAAAATTAGATTATTAATTAATTAATATATTTCTATTAATAAATTTTATCATTATATAATTATACTAAATAATAATACTATTATTATAATTAATAGTATTATTAATTAGTATAATTATATAATACTATTCATTAGTATAATTATTATAATACAATTAATTAGTATAATTATTATAAACTATTAATTAGTATATTTAAATAATACTCTTAGTATTATTATATAATGATAATATTTATAATTATAAATTAGTATTTAATATTATAATTATATTAATTATACAATTAATGATAACATTTAATAATATAATTATGCATTAATAACATTAATATAATATTTTTTCCCTTAATTACACTACATTAGTGATTTTAGTTTATAATAATATTAATATAATTATATTATTAATAATTAATTAATATAATTATATAATGATAAAATTTATTAATAGAATTGTATTAATTAAATAATAATCTAATTTTCTCTTTTTTAAAATTTTTTTAACCCCAAAAACCTTTTTTTAAACTTTTTTTCCTCAAAAAACTGACTGATCAATAAGGATCTACCATGTGGCAGGTCAATGACGCCATTTAAACTAGTACCACTCCACCAGAGTGCACCATGTGGCGCGGACCGGATTTTTATTTTCGCCATTTTTTTTTTTGCTGATTTTTGAACCAATCAGGACCTGCCACATGAAGGTCAACAAGTCTATGGCGCCGGTTTGACGGGCACCACTAGTAAAAAAAATCATATTTTATTCAAAAGTAGGCTAGTTTGGTAAATTGTTTCAAAAGTAGGTTATTTTGGTATATAGTTTATAAAAGTAGGTCACTTTGGAAAAAAACCCAAAGCCACATGACAGGTAATGATTGATCCGAAAATCTGCAAAATTTTTTTTAAAAAAATAATAATGTTTTTGGCGAAAAAAAATACGGTCAGTGCCACGTGGCTCACTCAGGTGGAGTGGCACCAGTTTGACTGGCGTCATTGACTTGCCACGTGGCAGGTCCTTATTGGTCCGTCAGTTTGACAATGATAGGGATTGGGGAATAAGTATGATGGTTTATGTGAATTAATTTTATCCTTTAGATTAAACAATAATTAAGAGCTAGGATGTGGTGTCAAAAAGTTTTGACACCTGGTGTCATTTAATCTCATCCCATATATATATATATATATATATATATATATATATATGTATATATATATAGTTACAAAAATTTAGGGTGAGGGATGGTTCCCCAGTCTTGGGTAGAGAAGACCTCTGGGCTCTTTGAACACTTACAAATGGATTTATATTTACCTCGCCACAAGGGGACTAGTGCGGGCTCGAACCTTCAACAACCTGTCAGATACGAATAAGCTTGAAATGATTAATTAGCTTGAAATTTAATTTTAACTTTGAAAACACGCACACATAATTAAATATTTAAAGTAGTATCATACCAATGTAGTGAAAGAAGAAATAGTTAGTGCTAATTTATAATTTTGCTTTGAAAACAATCAATATAATATTGGTGTTGAGAAAAGTAGCTAGAATACAAAGGCATTAGGAGAAATGTCCAATATTAAAGATAATAAGACAGAGAAATATATTATTTTATAAAAATGATTAACTTTGACGAGAAAAATGGAGAAATAAATCGAATAGATTTTGATGTGAGAAGAAAAAAATAATATGATAGATAAATATGATTACTAATAATGGTTAGCTCAGACCGGACAAAGAGGAGAAATAAATCAAATAGATTTTCGAGAAAGAATAAAAAAAATAATATAATAGATGAATATATATTCCAAAAATGTTTAACTTACGCTGGGAAAATAGTACAAATAAATAAAATAGATTTTAAAGAGATCATAAAAATAATAATATGATAAATAATTGTTTTAAAAAAATGATTAACTTGCACGAGAAACAAGGAGAAATAAATCAAATTGATCTTGAAGAGAGAAGTAAAAATAATGTGATAAATAAATATATTTTCTAAAAATGGCCAACTTGCACACAGGGATTAAGAGGGTGTAGCTTCCAGTAATTCCATGAATCAAAATTCTCCTGCAATCAATGTTCAGCAAGAACAAGGGCAAAAAATAAGTTACATATCACATATATTGCATCATAAACAAATCCTAAACAAGGATGTAACCATAATTCTACATTTGCTAAATGCTGCAGGAGATGCTTTGGAAATAATATAGGCATTTTTCCACTCGATATGCTACAAGGGATTGGTTAAAAAATACACATTTTCTTAGAAAGTCAATCAAGAATATCAAGTTATTTTGTTCACCTTGACAACAAAAATACATTTTTTGGAAGACAAATAATTAGAAACAAATCAAAGGAGCTACATTATTGTTTGCTTGTGTTACTTGTGCTCAAGAAATAGTGAAAACACTAATTCTTTTTCTGCAAAGAAAAAGAGAGAAAATCTACTCCAAGGAACAGAAGGAACATGTTTGTTCTTACTAAACCCTATAACCAACACCATTGTGTCAACTAAAATCTTCCAATCTGCTATTTCATATTTCAACTACTCTGTGTCCTCAATGACCAAATATTATATATAAAGCATGGAAGCTTCCTCACACTGAATAATATCTCTAAAGATTTAGTCCTTTGGATCTCAGAAATCAGGGTTCCACCAAACAAAAGACTATACTTTATTTGCTTAATCAAATTGACATTATCATTAAAATATAATGTTATTTGCTATCAGCCAACCATGAGTTAAACACCCTCACACATATAATGTACTAGATGCTCAAGATGTGGTTGCTATGTGATCCTATGTAAACAAACTGCTCGTCAAGTTGAAGAATTTAGTTGCTTTATAAACAAGATATGCCTTTGTTAAGGTCATGATATAAGGGTTACTAATGGAAGAAAAGTATAGAGAAAACAATGAGTTCACTAAGCACGGTTCATAAAACAGATAAAACAGTTAGCAACAACTGAAGTATGGAATTCCTTTACTTACAGTTCCTTCCAGCGTTTTTAGTAATGCTTGCTGAACACCCTCACCAGAAACACCCCCACTGATATTTAAGCTCTCAGCCTGTAAGTACACCATAATATTTAAAATCTATAGTGGATAAGAAATTACAAACTTCTCCAATTAAATTAGCAAAAGGACCTTCTTAGTTATCTTGTCAACTTCATCAATGTACAAACAACTTTGTTAGACTTTGGCAGAATTAATTTAACCTTAAGAAAACATGGCAACCGAGTTACCTCCACGATTTTTTTTGAAATATCGTCACAAATATAACACTTGCAAGTCATAACCAGAGCATGTCAAAGAGGGAGGCTTCCTCCTCATTCACCTGCGATAAATATCAACCATGCACGACCAGATAAAACTCTACAAACTGAGCATAAGAATAGGAGGGATGAAGAAAAGCATATGGATGAGCATAACAAAGGGGATACAGCATTAGCATTACCCCTAAAGCCAGCTTTGGATGTCCAAAGTGGAAATGCATCATCCTGAAACATAATAAAGCAATTTCATATCAAACAAGTTCAATTGTAAAAGGTTATGCCCAACCTTGGATAATGTATATTTTGAGTAATAATGAACACCAATAAATTTGTAATTAGAGAATAGCAGTAAGTCTTAGCAATTATATGCATAGTATTCATATGATGGAGCAATCCTAGCAACCATGTGGATAACATCATTAATAGTAAACTTGGCTCCATCTGTCTTGCAGATAGGCAGGAGCAGGACACATGATGAAAATTCTCCATCACTACTTGTAACAAGGTGTGATCTGCTATAAGATAGATTGTTAGATAGATAAAGAACTAATAGTTAGCAATGAAGGTTCTCCAAAGCCGCAATATAATCATTGTTTGTGAGAAAGACCATTTAAGTAGCTCAAAAAGTGAACCTGGATGGAAGTCAAAGCAAACTTAATTAAAGAAACAAAAATGCAGAATGAATAATAATACTACAATTTAAGAATAGGGCGTTATTTAGTGTGGTTTACAAGCTATATCCATGCTATCTTCCAAAACTAAACATTCTTCAATTCATTTTATTAGATCACACAAGCTATATGTATCCCCTGAATGCTGACACCTCTGCCTTCGTGGTGTCTGTCCCAACCAATTAGGGTTATTTCCTCCAACCCCAATTCGACTAATATTATTAAGCTACTAGATGCATCGGTTATGGGCTATAATACGGTAATACCCTTTTCCACCACTTAACTATATACATATGTATTCATTCAAAAGAAAGAAAGAAATAAATATATAAAAACAACTCTGTACATTTACAAACAACATAGGCGCAAATGAATAGGAAACCACAATCTGAACAAAAATAAAATGGCAGCAAACCTAGTTAATAGAGAGAGAAAAGAAAGGAAAATATGATTCTGCCCGTTAGAGGATCTTACATCCTTTTGCATGCACAACGGCAAAAACGATTTTGTCCCTCAGAAATCGCTAGAATTCACCACAAGAAATTCTGCAATTAGCTATGACAAATTTGGTAGCTAATTCGTAGCTAATCTCTAGCAAACAAATTTAGCTACAAAATTTGTGGTAGCATAAATTGAGTGGCAAATCAGATAGGAAAATTTTCCTAGCTAATTCATAGTCAATCTTAAAAAGTTCTAGCTATTTGGAAGCTAAAACCTAGTAATATGTCGTTAGGAATTATTTTTTTCTAGCCAAATAGTTGCGATATTGATGTAGTGATTTTGAAGCCAATCTATAGCTAAAAATTCCTAGTGATTTTGTAGTTATTTTGTAGCTAATTCAAAAAAATATTAAAAAAAATCAATCTCTAAATTGGTCCCAAACACTTGTTCTGGGGACCAATTTAGCGACTGTTCTGGGGACCCATGTATCAGAAATGAATCAATCACTTCCTCATTGAGTAACTTTGGGAGAGTTTACATCTTATATAAAAGTAAGCTAGGCAGGTGATAGCGTGCGAATGCACGTGCGATTCCGGCAAGTGTACCGGATCGTCGCCAAGTAATAAAAGATATCGATCCCACAGAGACTGTGTTCTCGAATCGCAACTAATTATCAAATCGATTAGATCTGGACTGTTTAAAAAGATTTTTATATTTTTGAAATGGTTTTTGAATTTGAATTTAAGAGATAAAACAGAATCAAACAAAACAGAAAACAAATCTTTTTGATTTTTCAGATCTAAATGGGTTCCTAGGGATTTAGGTTACCACAAGATCGTTTACGTTATGAAGTTGATTACCCTTGTTAATTAGCGAAATTGCCTTGAAGGCGAGTTTATCCTCTGATAGCTTAAGCTCCCTCTCGGGTTACAAAAGCCGTGCCCAATTGACCCGACCCCTACTCGTGGTAGTCGATCCCATATTGAACCCTTTGCGTTTCGTGACAACTCGTTGATCCTCGAGGGACGGCTTCTAACTCTCGTGATTTCAGTCCCAAGTCTCGACTCTATAGATCCGACACCTAGGTTCACCGCTAGGTTCCTCCCTAGAATGTCTAAGTCATGCAAATAACCTAAGTTCACCGCTAGGTTCCTCCTTAGAATATCTACGTCTCGCTGATAAGCGGCCGCCGAACTTTACGTGTGAAACACACTAGAAATCCTAAGTTCATCGCTAGGTTCCTCCTTAGAACGCCTACGTCACGCAAATAAGCGGTCGCCGATTTTACGATTGATTAAACACTAGAAATCAGATCTAAAGTAAATCGTAATTAACAAAGAGTTTACATCAAATTTACATCATAAACAAACTTGGGCAGAGCCCTAATCCCTAGAAACTATGCTACTACTCACGCCTTGCCATGGAGATGACAGGCATGATTACAAATAACATGAAAATAACTAAGAGAAGAAGGAGAAGAAGAAAGAGATCCTAAATCTATGCCTAGAGTAGTAGCCCCAAAGGTCTGATCTTTTCTGCCTCTGCCTGGTCCCTTATTTATAGAATTGGGCAGTTAGAGTCCTAATCCAACTCAAATTAGATCCAATTCTGTTACTTCTGAGCCAAGTAATACGCGTCACGGCCGTGATGGCTATCACGGCCTGGCCGTGACGGATTCTGCCTTGAAAATTCTTCACTGGTTGGTCTGTCATGGCCGTGATGCTCATCACGGCCTGGCCGTGATGGCTATCACGGCCGTGATGGCTATCACGGCCGTGATGGCCATCATGGCCTGGCCCTGACAGCTTCTGACTTTAGCCTTCTTTCTTTTCAGTTTTGCTCGATCATGGCCGTGATGGGCATCACGGCTAGGCCGTGATGGGCTCTGTTTGGCTCATTTTCTTCACTTTTAAAGCTCCATCTTCATCCAAACTCCATCATGGTTGATCTTGAGCATTTTACCCTTAATTTCTGCAAAACAACACACGAAAATCGCCTTACCCGTTCCAAAGAAAAATTAAACTAAAATCTAATAAAAATATGCCTAAACTACATGATAATGCATGCAAAATGATGGACAAAGATGAGGTGAAATCACACTCATCAAATCACCCCAAGCTTAAAACTTTGCTTGTCCTCAAGCAATTACTCAGGCCATAAGATAAATCAATTAAAACATGGATAATGAACCAAGAACCCTAGAAGCTAATCCAAGTGATAGGCATTTTTAATAAGCACTCAAGAGATAATCAAGTTCAAGTCCAATTAGAAGCTTAGGTTCTTCAAGTTCATGACCTCACTGATTTGGGCACTCATCTCACCTCACTCAAGTGTTTTAGGGTTTATTGACAATTCACTCCATTTCCTCAAGTAAAGTATTGTACCATAGGCTTGACCATTAACCAAATCTCTACTTTATTTAAGAAAACACTTAAGAATCAAGAGGTCTTTTCCTTTGGTTGTAATGTGGCCATGGGATTTATGTTAGGTGGGAAAATCAAGGAAAAGGGAATTTCAAGAAGGCTAGACAGATTATCAAACATTACAAAGCATGACACCTTCTAAAATACCTTTTAAGGGCTTTGATTTACTTTTTCCACCTTTCTTCTTTTTTTCTCTTTTTTTTTTCTTTTTCTTTTCATTTCTCACTTTCTTTGTCATCCCCTTCTCCATTTTTTTTTTCTGTTTATTTCATTTTTACTTGTTTGGAGAAGGGGAGCTTTTTAGCTCAAGAGAAATATTTTCATCCCATTCTTTTTCCAACTACCATTTTGCCCTTTTTGTAATACTTTAAAAGGTGCCATACCAAACATTATTTATCAAATTAATTCATGGTACCAAGAAAAGTATTTTTTTCTTTAGGCTCAAAATTGGGCAACTAAGGGGTAGCATTTATCATTCAAAGCTCGGGAGGCCAGAAAAATACCTAGTGCCTCAATCATTTCCAAAAATGTTTTCAGAAATTTTTAAGTTTTGAAATGGTTTCAAGTCAAGTTCTAGAAAATACAGTCCATGAGGAATTAAATCACTCTATCACAAGAAATGGGGTAGATTTAGTGAATACCCCTTTTGGCTCAAAATCTTACATTTAGTAGTTCAAAAATCAGTGAGGAACACAAGTTTAAGGAACCACATGCTAATTATCAACTATCAAATGACTATCTCAAGAATTTTTATTTTTAGCCATATCACAAGAATAATAAAAAATTGGGTTCAAAATTCACTATCTCAATTCATTTGGCTCCAAGTTCTCACAATCGGATGCATGTTCTAAGTGAGGGGAAATCTAGAGAATGTGATCATACCAATCTAAGCCTATGTGAATGCAACATGAATGCAACAATGCAAATGCAAAAATAAATACCCCCACCCCAAGCTTGATTACTTACATTGTCTCCAATGTAAATAATCAAGTCGGAGAGAGGAGAAAAATGGAACAACTTACCGAGTCGGTAGCGGGTGTTGGCTTCACATTCCAGTCAAAACTTGGGTAGAAATTGTATCACGGCCGTGAGGCTTATCACGGGCAGGCCGTGATCGTTTCTGATCCTCAGGAGTTGCCCTGTCACGGCCGTGATCTACATCACGGCTAGGCCGTGATGCTCTCTGATCTTGGCATCCTACTCATCACGCCCGTGATGGTTGTCACGGCTAGGCCGTGATGCTCTCTGTGCTCTTGTTTAGTTCATCACGGCCGTGACCGTCGTGATGGCCTCTGACTTTATTTTTTTATGCTCTTCTTCTCTTTCTCAACCTGAAAACACTAGACAAACTTATTAATGATATTTTTGCCTCTTGATCTTCTCAAATTATTCAAGAGGTTAAATCAAAAACAAAAGGAAAAAGGGAAAGAAAACTTGGGTTGCCTCCCAAGAAGCGCTTATTTATGGTCTTAAGCTTGACCATACTTCCTCAAGTCAACCAGGCTGGCTGGGCGTAGAAGTGCAGGAACACTTCTTTTCCATGGAGCTCCTTCAAATAGACGTTTTCGCTCATACGCCGCAACGCTTCCGCTTTGCTCTTTTCTCTCGGAGCTTCCTAGCCTTCCTTCCTCCCGGCGGAAGTATTGTTTCTGCATGGACAGCAATTCCAACTTCACCACTGGGTGCATCTCCAACCATGCATATCTTTGGGGTTGCTTCCATGCTAAGTTCTTTCTCTACCGCTGGAGACGTTACATCAATTCTGCACACATGGCTCTCAAAAGGAGGGTTGTTACAAGAGTTAATCAACTGAAAATTTACCTTACCTTCCTCTACATTTAGAGAGAGTTTGCCATTCCTTACGTCTATTAATGCTCCAATGGTTGCCAAGAATGACCTTCCTAAAATGATGGGGAATTTAGAATTCCCTTTCATGTCCAATACCTGGAAGTCGGTAGGGATGAGAATTTTCCCTACCTTTACAGGAACATTCTCTAGTATGCCTAGAGGAGTCCTAGTTGAGCCATCCGCAATTTATAAGGGGAATTTGAATGGTCTCAGCTCTTTGCTTCCCAACCTTTCCATGATAGTGAGGGACATCAAGCTCGCACTAGCCCCTAGGTCACATAAGGCTTGGTCAATTTGCACTTGTTCAATCGAGCAAGCGATGGAGAAACTACCTGGGTCTTTCAGTTTAGTAGGCATTTTAGTCTCTACATCTACTTGCTTTTTCCCGACCAACAACCTCGTGGGAAAGGTATCGGGGGTTGGTACGGTGGTGGAGGGACATATTTGGTTCTGGCTCTTCTTTTTCGTTCGTGTCCTCCTCCGGTTCCACGTCCATTTCAGCTACCCCCACCCCAAGCTTATCATCCCTCAAGTGTATGACATTGCAATGCTCATTGGGATTTGCTTGGGTTGCCCGGGAATGCACCCTTAGGTCTCGAGTACGTCTTGGCTTGTTGGGCAATCCGGGTTTCTAGCATCTTGTTATGAGTTGCTAAGTTGTCTACCTTAGATGCTAGATCCTTTATTGCCTCACTCACTGCCCTTCCTTGTTGTCTAAACTCCTCATTCTGTTTTGTCTCGAGTTTCTACAAAACTTTCAAATAAAGTCTCGAGTTTAGATCTTTGTACCGAGGGTACCCGGTGTGGTTCTCTTATTACCTTGACCTTCTTGGAACTCATGGTTGAGCGTGTTGCTTGTAGTTGCCGTAGGAGAGGTAAGGGTTGTTCCTTCTTTGGTTGTAGGGATTTGGGGGAGCATAGTTGGGCAGCTTCGGGTTCGTATCATAGTAGTTGTTACAAGAGTTCACTTGTTCACCCGGCCAGGGTCCATGTGGGCATCCCATCATGTCATGTCCCTGCATACCACAAATCTCACAAACACGGTTAGTAGCACCTAATGCACTCACATTAGCTCTTTCCAGCCGATCAAAACGTTTATTAAGTGAGTCTATCTTTGACATAATAAGATCTGTGCTATTTACCTCAAACTTACCCCCGAAATCTTGTTCGGGTTATTACCTCTTTCGGATCCCCATTGGTGGTAGTTGGTGGCGACATTCTCGATGATGTTGAATGCCTCGAGAAGAGGCCTATTCATAAACGCTCCACCGGCTGCAGAATCTAGTGACACCTTCGAAGAGTAGTCTAATCCGTTATAGAAGGTGTGCACTATTAACCACCTCTCGAGTCCGTGATGTGGGCACGACTCCAGCAGTCCCTTGTAACGATCCCAAGCTTCCGATAATGATTCTCCGTCTTTCTGGAAGAAGCCGGTGATCTGGGTTCTTATGTAGGCCGTCTTGGATGGAGGGAAGAATTTCTCCAAGAACGCCTGCTCCAGTTGGTCCCAAGTAGTCAAGGTGTTAGCGGGAATTTGCTTTAGCCAGGCCTTTGCCTTTCCAGTGAGAGATGAGGGGAACAATCTCAAACGCACAACATCGACTGAGGCTCCATTAATCCTGATTGCATCGGTGAACTCTAAGAATGTTTCTATATGATCGGTCGGGTCCTCCGAAGGCAATCCTCCGAATTGATGTTGCCTAATCATGTTGATTAGCATGGGCGGTATGGTATAGTTTTCCGCCTCAATCTCTGGCCTTGCAATCCCAGTTCGCAAGCCTCTCGCATTTGGGGCTGCGTAGTCCTTCAAAGGTTTTGTATCCAGTTGATTCGCCATGAGTGGAACGGGAATCGACCTTTCTTCCTCTCTTAGTAGTCTTCTACGTCTGTGGAAGGTCCTCTCGATCTCCTGATCAATCTCACTAAGGCTCCCAAGACTTAGGGATCTTTGCATATAACACACAGAGAGATGGATACAATAGAAGGAAAAGAATTTTTTTTTTAATAATTCAGAAATAAAAATCAAATAAAAAGAAAATGGTCCAGAAAAATCAATTTAAAAACTAATTGAAATTCGAAAAGGCACAGTCCCCGGCAACGGCGCCAAAAACTTGATAGCGTGCGAATGCACGTGCGATTCCGGCAAGTGTACCGGATCGTCGCCAAGTAATAAAAGATATCGATCCCACAGAGACTGTGTTCTCGAATCGCAACTAATTATCAAATCGATTAGATCTGGACTGTTTAAAAAGATTTTTATATTTTTGAAATGGTTTTTGAATTTGAATTTAAGAGATAAAACAGAATCAAACAAAACAGAAAACAAATCTTTTTGATTTTTCAGATCTAAATGGGTTCCTAGGGATTTAGGTTACCACAAGATCGTTTACGTTATGAAGTTGATTACCCTTGTTAATTAGCGAAATTGCCTTGAAGGCGAGTTTATCCTCTGATAGCTTAAGCTTCCTCTCGGGTTACAAAAGCCGTGCCCAATTGACCCGACCCCTACTCTCGTGGTAGTCGATCCCATATTGAACCCTTTGCGTTTCGTGACAACTCGTTGATCCTCGAGGGACGGCTTCTAACTCTCGTGATTTCAGTCCCAAGTCTCGACTCTATAGATCCGACACCTAGGTTCACCGCTAGGTTCCTCCCTAGAATGTCTAAGTCATGCAAATAACCTAAGTTCACCGCTAGGTTCCTCCTTAGAATATCTACGTCTCGCAGATAAGCGGCCTCCGAACTTTACGTGTGAAACACACTAGAAATCCTAAGTTCATCGCTAGGTTCCTCCTTAGAACGCCCACGTCACGCAAATAAGCGGTGCGCCGATTTTACGATTGATTAAACACTAGAAATCAGATCTAAAGTAAATCGTAATTAACAAAGAGTTTACATCAAATTTACATCATAAACAAACTTGGGCAGAGCCCTAATCCCTAGAAACTATGCTACTACTCACGCCTTGCCATGGAGATGACAGGCATGATTACAAATAACATGAAAATAACTAAGAGACGAAGGAGAAGAAGAAAGAGATCATAAATCTATGCCTAGAGTAGTAGCCCCAAAGGGTCGATCTTTTCGCCTCTGCCTGGTCCCTTATTTATAGAATTGGGCAGTTAGAGTCCTAATCCAACTCAAATTAGATCCATTCTGTTACTTCTCGAGCCAAGTAATACGCGTCACGGCCGTGATGGCTATCACGGCCTGGCCGTGACGGATTCTGCCTTGAAAATTCTTCACTGGTTGGTCTGTCATGGCCGTGATGCTCATCACGGCCTGGCCGTGATGGATATCACGGCCGTGATGGCCATCATGGCCTGGCCCTGACAGCTTCTGACTTTAGCCTTCTTTCTTTTCAGTTTTGCTCGATCATGGCCGTGATGGGCATCACGGCTAGGCCGTGATGGGCTCTGTTTGGCTCATTTTCTTCACTTTTAAAGCTCCATCTTCATCCAAACTCCATCATGGTTGATCTTGAGCATTTTACCCTTAATTTCTGCAAAACAACACACGAAAACCGCCTTACCCGTTCCAAAGAAAAATTAAACTAAAATCTAATAAAAATATGCCTAAACTACATGATAATGCATGCAAAATGATGGACAAAGATGAGGTGAAATCACACTCATCAGCAGGAAACTAACTGTAACTGCTAATACCATATTAGAAATGAATCAATCACTTTCTCATTGAGCAACTTTGGGAGAGTTTACATCTTATATACAAGTAACCTAGGCTAACTGACCAACTAACTTGTAACTGTACTGTTGATAATGTCTCAAAAACAGATTCAGTTACAAGAAAAATTCAGTTACAAGCAATTTCCTTTTGGCGGCAAAAGCAGTTTTTTCTGTTGGTGCACAAACAGAATTCTGTTTTGGCTTGGAGAATGAAACTTGGCAGCTGAAGCCCTTTTTCCTATCTATATATATATACATGTGTATGGTAGGATTAGTGTGTGTGAGATTGTATTCAACTGTGTAATCTTTCCTTTATCTCTAATCATAAAGAGTTAGGCCTAGATCAAGGAGTTTTGGTGAGAACAAGAGTGGTAGAACTAGGGAGCTTGTGACTGTGTCTCAGCAGGGAAAGCAAGGGGCTAGTGTAGAGTTCTTGTGAAGTTTGAAGCTTGATCTTGTAACTCTTTCAATCATAGTGAAGACTTTGTTCTCTTCCCGTGGACGTAGGCCACATCGGCTGAACCACGTTATCTCTTGGTGTTGATCATTCTTTTTCTTTCTGCTTTACGATTTTCTCTTCTGTTTCATCAATTAATTGCTTGTTCTGCAATTCTGTTTGTCATATCCGTCTTCTGTTGCCTTGTTGCATTGTTGCTGTGATCTTGTTCTTGTGTATGTTTCAGTGCTCAAACCACAACAAGTGGCGCCGTCTGTGGGAACAAGAAAGAAACTGAAAACTGAAAGAAGAAGCATCTCAGCATGAGCTCAACAAAGTTTGACATCGAAAAGTTCTCTGGCACAAACGACTTTGGATTATGGCGAGTCAAGATGCAGGCAGTGCTTGTTCAACAAGGTCTTGGGGACACTCTCAAGGGTGAGGCAGCTCTATCAAACACTCTCACAACTGCTGAGAAAAGGGAGCTCATAAACAAGGCAAGAAGCATCATCATACTGTGCCTTGGAGACAAACCTTTAAGAGAAGTTGCTAGAGAACCTACTGCAGCTGCTCTATGGCTGAAACTGGAATCTTTGTATATGACCAAATCCGTGGCAAATAGACTATTCTTGAAGCAACAACTCTTCTCATTCAAGATGAGTGAAGACAAGTCAGTTGCAGAGCAGATTGCAGACTACAACAAGATTCTTGATGATCTTGAGAATCTTGAAGTTCAGATGGATGATGAGGATAAGGCACTAATCCTGCTGAGTGCATTGCCAAGTTCCTATGAACACTTCAAGGATGCGATTTTGTTTGGAAGAGACCAAACAATCACTCTTGATGAGGTACAATCATCCATAAGGACAAAAGAATTCCAAAAGAAACGAGAAGCAAGAGCAGAAAGCAATGCAGAAAGCCTGAGTGTCATGAGAGGAAGACATGACAAGAGAAGTGCAAAACCAGGAAAGCACAGATCAAAGTCTAGGAATCAAGATAAGTCCAAGTACAAATGTTTCCACTGCCACAAGAAGGGTCATTTCAAAAGGGAGTGCCCTGAGAGGAAGAAAAAAGGTTTGAAGACAGGCCAACAATCTGGTGATGCAGCAATTGTCTCATCAGGTTATGAGTCCTCAGGGTATGAATCTGCAGAAGCCTTAGTGCTGTCAAATTCAACATCAGAAAAGGATTGGGTGCTGGATTCTTGGTGCACCTATCATATGTGTCCAAGAAAAGACTATTTCGAGTCTTTAAATCTTCAAGATGGTGGAGTTGTCTTGCTGGGAAACAACAAGCCCTGCAAGGTTCAAGGATTAGGCACAATCAGATTGAAGATGTACAATGGTCAAGAGACCATAATCACAGGGGTCAGGTATGTACCAGAACTGAAGAGAAATTTACTTTCCATAAGCATGTTTGACAGCTTAGGTCACATAACTAACATTGAACATGGTATGCTTAAAGTTTCTGTGAACAACAAAGTAATAATTAAAGGCATCAAGAGGAATGGTCTCTATTTCTTAGATGGATCTACTGTAATAGCCCAAGCCTCAGTAGCTAGTCAGATCCCTTTAGATAAAACCAGATTGTGGCACATGAGGCTTGGCCATGTTAGTGAGAAAGGTATAAAAGAATTATGCAAACAAAACCTATTAAACCATGATGAAATAGGTAACTTAGACTTCTGTGATCACTGTATTCTAGGCAAGGCTCATAGGGTTAGTTTCAATCTTCGCACAACACACCACTAAATCCATATTTGAGTATGCTCACTCAGATTTATGGGGGCCAGCTAGAACCATGACTCATGGAGGTGGTTATTACTTCCTGACTATTATTGATGATTATTCTAGGAGAGTATGGATTTATATACTTAAGAACAAGAGTGAAACCTTTGAGAAATTCAAAGACTGGTATGCTGAAATAGAAACTAAAACTGGAACCAAACTTAAGTGTTTAAGGACTGACAATGGCCTGGAATATCTTTCAGAGCAGTTTAACAACTTTTGCAAGAAGCTAGGAATTAGAAGGCATAGAACAGTTGCAGGTACTCCACAGCAGAATGGCTTGGCCGAAAGAATGAATAGAACAATTTTGGAAAGAGTAAGATGCATGATATTGAGTGCTGGTCTTCCAAAAGGTTTCTGGGGAGATGCTGCTGTAACAGCAGTGTATCTCATAAATAGATGTCCATCATCTGCTATAGGGTTCAAAACCCCTATAGAAATGTGGAGAGGCAAACCTGCAGACTACTCCAAACTAAGTGCGACACCCTACTCTAGGGTCATCCCATTAATACCCAATTATAATTATAATTATTTAACGCTGATTACTTTCGGAAAATATAATTTAAGGTAACTAACCTTATATAAAAATAGTGCTTAATTTTTTTTTTCTTTACATACAACATATAACTATTATAAAACATAAACCACATATATGTACATCCATATATATACATATGCTTCATCGTTTATATATACAACTCCTATACTAGGAGATATCCAAAAAGCTTTTAGAAGCATAGACTATTCTCCTTCAAACTAAACAAAGAAGATAAAGACATATATACATATCAACAACAACTGGTTTACAACCATTTCAAAACTAAGGCTCTAAGAAGCCAAAATAAAACTATCAAGACTCACTACCCCGGAAACTATACCTAAGCTGGTCAAGCTAATGAAACCCATTGGGAAGACCATAAGGATCAATCCCACCTACAGCTGACGAGTCTGATGATGCCTCCGCTTCCATTGCTTCCTCTGAAGAATCACCATCATCTACTGCAGGAGGTTGAAACTCCGGATCGTCCTCTAGGTATTCCTCCGAATCTTCTTCACCGCTACTAGCTCTTCTTCAACTGGAATTTCTCCATTTCCTAATATCTCGAAGAGGTTGAGGTTGAGGTAAAGGATCCATCATTCCATGCTCCTCCAGATATTGAAGATACAGCCAGACCGGTGGTAACGATATCTCGATTGTTTCTACTACATGCGTCCTCTGATTGGGTCCTTCTTCTATCGTGCCAATAACTTCAGTACTAGGGCCATGGTAGGTGGCGCTCAGTGCCCCGTTATTTATATCCCAGGCACCACCATACCGTGCCCGATCAAAAGTTAGTGTACGAACCCTCGACTGCACAAGTGGTACGTCTGGATTCATCTGAATATGTTGTAAGAGTGAGAAACCAATACTTGGATCTTACTCAATAACTACGCTCTAGCCATCAAATACCACATCAACATTTATCACATACAATTAATTATAAACTAACAGTTTATAAATGGGTTCAACACCCTAAACATCATCCATAAAATTATGCATGACACTTCTATTCATCATCTAATTTTCGTCCTAATCTCATGAGATATCTCCAACCTCGTGGTGAGTTGATCAGACTCCAAAGCCACACTGGCTAACTTGGCAAACTGCCAACAGGTCCCTGACCTCTTCCCATCTTGAAAACAACGTAGGCATACACAGCCAAGGCACTAACACGGCCAAACATTGCTAATGCCCACAATCAGTGGCACCGCCATTAGCAAGTAAGATGGGGATCTCAAAGTCCTTCCTAGGCACCAATGAGATAATGCACGTCGTAACTACCATTCGCCGATGGTAGTTGATTCAGTTGTGTCACAACCACAAATCGCAGTCACTTCTTCCACATGCATGCAAATCACTTTTGTTTTGTTCTTTTCTTTGTGCTCAATCTTTCTCTTGCCGAAGCTCAAAATGGCTTACGACTCACATAGTTTTAAAACACTTTTTAAAACTTTCATTACAACACAGGACCTTCTTGTCCCGAGTGCTCAATCACGACACCTCTCGACCTGGTGCACCAGTACTAGGTTCGTGCTTCTAGAAAACATCTTCAATGTTTTATCACAGTATACCTCATGTATACCTCATGTATACCTCATGTATACAACATAGGCACTCCAAGTCCAAATGACTGAGTCCTTCACAATCACAGAACATTAGTACCCCGACGTCTCGGTTACTAAGTCCAACTGTATTTTCAACGTTGTTAAATCGACTTTCGATTTTTAGAAATTCTTTTCTAATGGTAGAAATTCATTATAAAAATTCTTAACAAATAAAACTTAGTTTTCACAAACCAATGAGTCACTTGAGATTTAACTTTCTCAAAATAGGCACTGCCGTTTTAAAAATACTTGTCGTCTAGATTTTCTTGATTTGCCGTCAAATTTTGTTTTTAAGACTTTTAAGCCAAAAACTTAACTTTTTCCACTTAATTAATCTTCTAAAATCACCCTTAACTTGTTTTCATCAATTAATTTAATAAAAGAATATTCTGTAATATTCTGATTTTCTTACGTAAAATTTAACAATACTAAAATATTTTCACCGTGTTGAACTCATTGTGACTCATAATTCACTTTTCCAAAAACAACTTATTAAAATAATAATATTTTTCAACTCTCTTTATTTTTCTCAAAAGAAATTCCCTTTGATATCATATACCAATAACTTGCCACTAAAACCTTGAATATAATTCAATACAGTTTCTTAAAGTTTTTATCCAACTTTCTTAATTGTGCACTGACCACTGTCAGGCTTCTCACACATCAAACAACAATTATATCACAGATATTTCCCAGGCAGATCATGCATCACAGTTCATAATATAATTGCCAATAAACAATTAATGCAAAATAAACCACACGAGATATCAATAAAGCAACAATAAACAACATAAATAAACACTAACAAACAATTAATTACAAACAACAATTGGATAGCATATAGCCATTGAATAGAATCCTTCTCGGTACTCCCCCCTTACCTCTTGAAGACTCCTTGTTCAACTTACAAACTCCTTCCGAATTTCCCGTTACCTTGTAAACTTGTACTCAACTAACCTTCAATTATAACCAAAGTGTTACAATTCAAGAAACTAGAACATTCTAAACCCTAATACATAGTCACGGCTTCTAGGGTTTTTGAATAACTAAACTTCTAATCATGATTAAGTTATGGATTAATGATCCTTTATTAACCTAAACCATAGATTATCAACTAAACAACTAAGTTTTAAACTCAAACTTCCTAACTCTTTTATACATAGGTTCGGCCTTACTAGGTTCATGAAACTAGGGTTCTTAGATTAACAAATCATCTTGGATTTATAAAGCATACTTACTAAACACTTGATTTCTAAGATCATTTATGAAAATCATGAACAAAACTCAACAAAACTTACCCACTTAGGGTTCGGCCAACATGAACATTTTTGAGTAAAATAGTCATTTTAAGAAACTAACATGGATTGAGTGTGTAGTCATACATGCCATATAGAATACATGATCATACATGAAAACACATGAACAAAACTCTACCAACCCTAAGGTGATAGATTCGGCCAAGGCTAGTTTTTCAAGAAAGAAATTTTTGATTACTTCATGCCCTTGGATTTAGATAGTAGACATGATATCTAGAAGATAGAAAGTAGTTTCATCATCATTAGATTTTCCTAGGATTTATTATGATTTTTCAAAGACCTAGGATTTGAAACTTGAAAATGATGAACTTCCATGATATAAGGCTTGAATCAAGAAACTATCTAAAGAACATAGACATGATTTAAGACAAAGATTAGGATTTACCTCTTGATAATCAATGATGAAGACAATCCAAGAACTTGCTTTGAGAAACTTAGAACTAAGAACTTAGAACTTTAGAGTTTTAGAAGACAAGTAGCCAAAGAACTAAATGAAAAATGAGAGAACGGTATTTATAGTGTAAGTGGCGACATTTCAAGAAGGATCTAGATAAGATGAGTTGTCATGTTAAAAGGATTAAAGTGCAATTAAGTTCCAAGGACCAAATTGCAAAGATTCCAATAGTTGAAGGACTAGTTTGCAAATAGACAATAGAATGTCATGATGATGGGTTTAATCGCATTAAATGCCATCTTATCCTTGACTTACTTGGCTGAATTTATGAGTGCAAAACAAGTTAAGAAAGTAGATAATTCAATGTATTAGAAGAATCAAGAAACTTGTAGACAAATCTAGGTTAAGTAGAAACCTTTAGAAAATTCTAGAATCATCTTGACAATTCCAATTAAAATAGGCAGCCATAATTTACATGGGCTTTCGAATGGGCTTGAACATTTGGGCTTGATTTCATTTTCTTATGGGTTGTGGGACCCACTTTGAAGATTTAGGCCTTTTAACCTAAGATAAGAAAACTTGAATGGCTTTATGGACTCAACTATGGACTAACAATATTTGGGCTTATAGGCCACGACCATTTAGGATTAGAAAAAGGGATTCTAGCCCAATCCATTTGAAAAAAACAAAAAAACTAATTTAGGGACAAAATGGTAATTTACAGAAAGTTCAGGGACTTAACCGTAAATTTCAAAAGTCTCTATTTAATCCTGAAAAACCTTCTAAACTTAAAAATATGATTCATCCCCTTGAATCATCTCAAAATCCTAAACTAAATCCTCTTACTACTCTTAGAATCTCTAATCTCCTTTCCGTCGTCTACCCGATTACACTCTCCGCCCGTAATACTCAAATTATTTTATTTTTTTCTGAAAAAAATTATAAACATACAAAGTTGTAGAAAATAAAATACTAAGCTTAAGTCTCTCGTTCACGAATTAAAATTAGGTCTTTTGAACAACATTATTATACTGTCAATGAAATTCGCAGACCGGGTTTCGCCTGAATTTCCAACCTAAATTTTAATCGTAGTTTCCTACGGTCAAGTAGGATTAAATACTATCCTCCGTTCACTTAGAATAACTTTATAAAACTCTAATAAACTTATAAATATATTTATATGTATTTACTGTTATTTAAAACAGTAAAATACAGGGTGTTACACTAAGGATATTTGGTGCTTTGACCTTTGCACATGTTAAACAAGACAAGCTTGCTGCCAGAGCAACAAGATGTGTGTTTATTGGTTATCCCACTGGTGTCAAAGGCTACAAACTGTGGAGACTAGATCCGGGAGAACCAAAATGTATAATCAGCAGAGATGTAGTCTTTGATGAGACTAGAATGGCCATGCTGTCAAAGGAAAAGCCAGACACTCCAACAAATGCTCCAGAGACCTCTCAATTTGAGGTGGAGCTATCATCAACAAGAAAGGAGAATGTAGCAGCACAAGATGAAACAGAACCTGAGGATCAACAACAATCCCAACCAGCTACAAGTGACTACAACCTTGTGAGAGACAGAGCAAGGATAAATATAGTCCCTCCAAAGAGATATGCACAAGCAGACCTCATATGCTATGCCTTGAGCATAGGGGAAGAAGGTCAAGACTGTGAGCCCAACAACTTCACTGAAGCAGTCAAAGACAGATACAAGAAGGAATGGATGAAAGCAATGGAAGAGGAAATGAAATCTCTTGAACAAAACAACACCTGGACTCTAGTTGATCCACCTAAAGGACAAAGGATTGTAGGTTGCAAGTGGATCTTCAAGAGAAAGGAAGATGCTCAAAGCAACAACACTATTAGATTCAAAGCAAGGGTTGTGGCAAAGGGGTTTTCTCAAGTTGAGGGCATAGACTACAATGAGATCTTCTCACCAGTAGTCAAACATTGCTCAATAAGGATTCTTCTTGCTTTAACCACTCAATTTGATCTTGATCTAGAACAGCTAGATGTCAAGACTGCTTTCCTTCATGGAAATTTAGAAGAAACCATCTATATGCATCAACCCGAGGGCTTTGTTAAAGACAAAAACAAGGTCTGCTTGTTAAAGAAGTCCTTATATGGTCTTAAGCAAAGTCCTAGGCAATGGAATAAAAGATTTGACAGTTTCATGATGCAGATTGGTTTCCAAAGATGCAACTATGACAGTTGTGTATATTTCCTAAAGGAAAATGCAGAAGTGATTATATATCTATTGTTATATGTTGATGACATTCTTCTTGCAGGATCTAAGAAGTCTGAAATTCAAAGGATCAAGGCTGAGCTGAAATCAGAATTTGATATGAAGGAGCTCGGAGAAGCCAAGAGGATCCTTGGAATGGATATATGCAGAAACAGGAAATCTGGAGAGCTGTTTCTATCTCAGCAAGGCTACATACAGAAGGTGGTAAGAAGGTTCAGAATGCATGAATCAAAACCAGTTGGTACACCTCTAGGTCAACTTGACAAACTATCAGCAAAGCAAGGGCCAATCTCAGAAGAAGAAAAGCAGAAAATGGCATTAATTCCATATGCAAATGCTGTTGGTAGTATCATGTATTGAATGGTGTGTTGCAGGCCAGACTTAGCTTATGCAGTGAATGTGATGAGCAGATTTATGGCTGATCCTGGTTTACCTCATTGGCAAGCAATGAAGTGGATACTAAGATACCTAAATGGCTCCCAGAAATCTGGTCTTCTGTTTAAAAGACACCATCATGCTCAAGATGCCATCATAGGGTATGTGGATTCAGATTATGCTGGAAATCTTGATACCCGAAAGTCACTATCTGGCTATGTTTTTACCATGTTTGGAACTGCTATATGTTGGAAATCAGTTTCTGCGATCGGTGGTAGCCTTATCAACAACACAAGCAGAGTTCATAGCCCTTACTGAAGGAGTCAAAGAAGCAATGTGGCTAAAGGGGATCATTGGTGAACTTGGAGTTCCACAAAACTGTGTTACAATTTATAGTGACAGCCAAAGTGCCATTCACTTATCCAAACATCAGGTTTACCATGACAAATCCAAACATATTGACATTAAATTACATTTCATCAGGGATGCAATTGAGGCAAAGGAGATTGTTGTTGAGAAGGTTTCAACAGAAGAAAATCCAGCTGATGCCTTAACCAAATCCCTACCCCTAACCAAGTTCAAGCATAGCTTGGACTTGATCAGTTTTTCAGAAACATAAAGTCAGGCAAGAGAGCAAAGCTGGAACCATGATTGAAGGGTTTTAGAGACAAGGTGGAGATTTGTTGATAATGTCTCAAAAACAGATTCAGTTACAAGAAAAATTCAGTTACAAGCAATTTCCTTTTGGCGGCAAAAGCAGTTTTTTCTGTTGGTGCACAAACAGAATTCTGTTTTGGCTTGGAGAATGAAACTTGGCAGCTGAAGCCCTTTTTCCTATCTATATATATATATACATGTGTATGGTAGGATTAGTGTGTGTGAGATTGTATTCAACTGTGTAATCTTTCCTTTATCTCTAATCATAAAGAGTTAGGCCTAGATCAAGGAGTTTTGGTGAGAACAAGAGTGGTAGAACTAGGGAGCTTGTGACTGTGTCTCAGCAGGGAAAGCAAGGGGCTAGTGTAGAGTTCTTGTGAAGTTTGAAGCTTGATCTTGTAACTCTTTCAATCATAGTGAAGACTTTGTTCTCTTCCCGTGGGCGTAGGCCACATCGGTTGAACCACGTTATCTCTTGGTGTTGATCATTCTTTTTCTTTATGCTTTACGATTTTCTCTTATGTTTCATCAATTAATTGCTTGTTACGCATTCTTTTTCATCGCCATATCTTCCATTTGCCTTGTTGCATTGTTGCTGTGATCTTGTTCTTGTGTATGTTTCAGTGCTCAAACCACAACATGTACTAACCAAATACAATAACAGATTTGTAACTAATTCAAACTAACACATCCTAACACCATGTACAATATGACATTCAAAGTGGAAATAGTGAGCAGGTCCCTGTATCTATTAAATAGTAGAAGTGAAAGTAGCACCTGAGATATTAAGCTTAATATGAAATTGAGCTACATTAAATAAGTATAATTCATTATGAAGAAATATGTCCAATACATACAACCATATCACTTATCAAACAAATATCATCATACATATTGTAGCCTAGCATAAGCTCCACTTCTCAAGTGGCAGCTACAAGCACACATGCACACTTGCCACCAACGTTACTGCCGCCAGAGAAAAGTCGTAAGTGCATTAAACTTCATAAATCCATTTCAGATAAAGGAGGAATGAAAGACAAAATTCTGAAGTAGATCAAGAAAGTAGTTACAATCAGGTTTCTAAATGGACAAAATTTGATTAAATCATACCTCACACTACAAAGAACTCGTATGAAAGGGAAGTGTGTTAAAGATATAATTAAAAATTATTAATGTCTCATCATATAACAACTTATACTTTTCCTGAGTTGTTTCATGACTCATATCATTCAGCTCTCATTCCTAACAAGATGATTGAATTTGAAGCTTTGAAACTACACCCATATAAAGTGAATATGCAATGGGACCCAGGGGTAAAAATTTGATTAAATCATACCTTCATTCTGCACATCATTCTTTATTTATACATCATAGTCATGCCAACAGAACTCATAGTAAAAATTTATAATCATACCCAAGTATTTCTTTTCATAAAAATAAAGCATAATTATATATATATATATATATATATATATATATATATATATATATATATATATATATATATATAATAGAAAGTAATAATAAAGTCACAAATAATTGTGATATTCTTTTTCTCACGCACAGGGAACTCGCTCAGCAAGGAAGGGAGAGGATTTATAATTGATCTCAATTCAATTTTGATACATCAAACTCAGTACAGGTAGTAAGCCTTTAATAGGCTAATCATGAAAATAAAATAATAAAACTTAGTCATGAATAAAACCAACACAGCAACAATATTTGATTTGTCATTAAATCATGATAGATCTAAAAATGATCATAATTTCATATACTTTTTAAACGGTACATCGGGAGCTGCAAATCAACATTGCATTGTCTTTCTCTCCCATTTTTTAGCCTAGTTAAGTTCTTACAATAAGGCATTAAATCATTCAAATAGCAGTTATAGAACAAAACAAGAACATGAAACAAATACAGTTCTTAGCTTGTAGAAAACAATTATGTTTGTGTCACATAAAGCTTCCTTGAACTCATGAGTTCATTAAAGCCTCTGAGATGATAAAAGTGCAGCAAAATGAGCTTTAACAAAATAAAACGGTGTGAAGTGTACTAAAAAAAGAATGGTGAATATAGTAGTAAAAGAAAAATACCTTTCACATTTCTAAGAATGGCAATATTTGAATAACGATAATAACAATGTGAGAAATATGATTGCAGAACAGGTATTCTCTTTCTGAAGGAAGCTTGAAGAAGATTGTCAAGATGATTTAGGTTTTTCTAAGTATTAACATACAATCAGAATGAACTCTTGTGGTGAATTTGATTAATGATTCAAACATAATGAACTCTGATTTCTCAAATATGATTAAACCAATTTTGTGTGCAACATCTCAATACAATATTTAAAAAGAGACTCATAAAAGGGAACATAAACCAACTCAGAATTTCATTAAAAGGAATAAGTAAAAAAAAAACAGAATCAATGACATTCAGGCTTTCCATCAAACAGATAGAGTGCAACAAAGTATAACATCATGAATATCATAATGTAACAGATTAACTCACAGAGATTGAATCGTTATTACAAATCCATGTTTTACCATACACATTCAGGCACAAGAAAACGATAAAAGAAATCAATGAGGAATGAAAGTCGAATCATACAGAATTGACGCCTAATGGAGGTTGTATCGACCTTGCGTCTCGTCTTTCATAATCAATATTCACTGGAGATCCCCAAATAGCTAAACGGAATGCAAAGTGTCGAACATTATATATAGCTAAAATCCAAGGGAAATGAAAAAATAGATCCTAAATTGGGAGTCTTTCTTCTTACAAATTTTCAATCTTTTTCGTGTGAGTCATCTAATCATCCAGTCCCCAGGATCAATTCATTTCTTCTCCAATGGATTGTTGTTGAAGAACAGAGCCACATGGAGACACCACGAACATGTGATGGGCGTCAGCCCTTGGGGTTATACAGGGGAATCTAATTTGGGGAAGAAGCAAAGTGATGAAAATGAGTGTTTGAGGGTATGGAGCCTGCGAAGGTGAGAAAAGAGGAGATGGCGGAGGAAAAGGAAGAAAGAGGAAGACGGGGCAGTCGAACGTGAGAAAGATAGGGAACGGTGTGTTAAGTGTTAATGGTGGGTGTAAGTGTAACTCACGGTTCATGGACCCAAGCTTTTGGCATTAGCACTGAATAGTGAATATGTAGTTAACTAACTTTAGAATACCTACTAATTTTATTAGCAGATAATTTAGTAGCAAAAATAAAAAAATCTTCTTGTGATTGACTTACCATATCTTTAACTCAATCATCTTTAAAATTTCAAATCTTTTCATTAATGTTATAGATTTATATAACAAATCTTTCTTCCCACCACATATCGTATCTTTAATTAAACCACTTTGTGATATTGGTAGATTTTTCTACTTCAAGTTTTGACTTAATTTTCAAGCTAAGTTTCCACTTATATTAAGGACTCTTCATTCATCTTTTTCACACACCAAAAACTTACTTGCTTTCACTCTCATAACTCCATTCCTTCTTTTCTTTCACAAGTCATCCTCCTTGCTCTGCTACTATGGGAGACAAGAAGAAATCGCTGAAGGAATTATGGGCAATAATGAGGAATTATGGAGAGCCATGTGAGAGGATTTCTTCCAAACCCTTTAGGCCTTGCAGCTTGCATGTGATTGTGTCAACACTTCAAAATATGGTCTTTTAGAGTTGATAAAATGCTATATTTTCTATTGAATAAAGTGTGAAACTTAGTTGAAATGTAGAAACATTCTATTCTATTTTACTTTTTTTTTCCCGTTGAATGTAGAAGGAATTTCACTCAAGGAATGTTTGCTGTCGATTCATTATATCAATGTCACTTCTATTGTATTGAATGTTTATTAAATATCTTCCTTTTTATTTTAATTTGACTGCTTTATAACAGTATAAATTATAAATTTATTACGGTCATCCATTATGTGCATTTGATATTACCACATTTTAAAACAACCCTAGCATAAATGATTTATCAAAAAAAATTACAAGAATATAACAACGTAAATCCCGCCTGCATTTTCTAATTGATATCACGAGGCATGAAAAAATATCCGAGATCGTGTTTGATTTATAATGGGATGGTAGGTAATGAAAGAGTTTTTTTTTAAAAAAAAATAACCAAATCGATAATATATGAAAGCCATATGTCAAATATGTTACCAAGGACATCATTGACAGCCCTGACCCTCTTCTTGACCTCCTTATGCAGGATGATTTGAAGGGGTCTTGTAACTTGACTTTGTCTAAGTTATTTTCCCTTAATATAAAAAAAAATAAGATACAAAAATAATCTTAAATAAACCATGGTTTTAGCAACATTTGAACTGGTGCAATCAAGCATGAGGTGCGTCTCAAACTCAAAAAGGTACTGCTTGCAATTGATCCATTAATCCTCAAACGATCAGAGAGGATGGAAGGAGTGATGAACTTGTACTTGGGTGCCTCAGAGAGGAGCTTGTCATAGGTACATTGACAATGTATATTACTTTTTTTTTGGTGAGTTACAGATAAGGAAAAAAAAACAAGAACCAACAAAAACAACAAAACCAAGTCAATGCATATTACTTTATTTCTTAATGAAATGCAAATGGAAGTGGATATATAATTATACAAACTAGTTCAAATGTGAAAACACATGGGATTTATTTACAATGGCATGTAAAAATACATCATTTATTGATTAATACATTATTAAAAATATTTGACTTTCATAGTAAATATCTTAAAAATCACATACGGGGATGGTGTTGATTGGTTAACAATATACAAAACTTTACACAGGTGGTATATCAAAGTTAAACTCAAACTTATTTGTGGAATATGGTTGATAAAAAACTATATATTTTAGATGTTTAATTTTGATATACCATTAGGGTGTGTTTGATTTGTAAAAAATCGAGGGACTAGACAACACAAAATTTTTTGTTCCCTGTTTGATTGGAAGAGTGGCAATGGGACAGGACAAAAAATGGAGTAAGGGACTTGACAAAAACCCAAAATTTTACCCTACATCAAACCATGAGACAACTTTTTGTCCCATGGACAAACTACCCAAAAGACAAAATTATCCTCTCTCCTCTCCCCCTCACTCCCTCTCTCCCCCTCTTTCTCCCTCTTCCCTCTCTCTCCTCTCTTTTATATATATATATATATATATATAATATCAAACGTTACTATATTTTTATAAAATTATATTATTATCTAAATAATTTTATATATTATATTTATAAATATAATATCTTAACATATAATATTATATAATATATAATATTATAGCTTATAATGTTATATTACACCTAAATATATATTATCACAAAGTGTATTGCAGTAAATTTAATATTATTTTGTTTGTTATGTCCATTGTTCATCAAACACCATACAAGACAAAAAGTTGTCCAATAACTTGCAGGTTTGTCTGTGATATTCTTCTTGTCCTGTACCTAAATGCGAATCAAACGCACCCTTAGTGTAAAAAATTTAAACTATCAATAAATCAAAAATATCATATAAGTGACTAAGATAATTATGATAAAAGTCAAATAAATTTTTTTTAAACAGAAAAGTCAAACATTTTTAGTGAATAGTTATATTAAATTAGAGTATATATATACTTTTAAGAATAGTTAAATCTCATACGCTATTAGCATAGCCTGTTGATCCAAGCCGTAAGAAACTAAGGAATTTGGTCTCCCTTAAGACAAGTTTCAAGTCGGGGTCTTATAAGTGAATACAAAATGTGTTGGGAGAGCCTTGACCCCTTAAATGGATCTTTCCAGCTCAACTTGGATTAATCAGGGTGTAATATGATTTCCGAACACTGAGGATGTCAAACTAAAAAATCTCTTACGCTACTTTTATTTATTGAATGACAAATGTCATTTTTAATTACTCTTTTAATATTTAAGTTTAACTTTAAATTTTAGAATTATACATATATTTTTTATATTTAAATATTCTCATTTTTAAAATTTAAATTATACTTTTTAATTATGTATATATAATTTATAATTTTAATTACTTTTTAAATAAATTTATTTATTTATTTATCTTCCAAATTTAAAAATACTCATACAATTCACTGAAGACTTCCTAGTTATCTACTAAAGGTTGGTCTTTGTTTTGATGGATAAAGAATAAAAAAAAAGTATCGTTCTAAAAATTACTTTTTTTAGTAATAAATATGTAGAATCAATATGTTTTGTTCGCTGCTAACGAAGGTTAGGTAAGGATAAGACTTCTAACCCAGAAGGTCATGAGTCTGAATTCTACTGTCGATGCGAGAGAACTTCGTTGGTGGGTAATCTATAAGTACCTATGTAAGCACTCTTCGAGTTGTGGAGCCTGCCCTGGCCCTCGTGAGCCCCTGTGACCCAACTCACCTAAACTATTTTGTATCAAAAAAATATTTTTTGTTCACTTTAATATACACATTTCACTACAATAGAAAAGACCTTTAATAACGCTTCTTTATGGCCTTTAATAGCGCTTTTAAGCACTATCTACTCCCCCGTAATTAAAGCTTCATAAGACAGAGCTTTAGAAGCACTATCTTAGGGTACATCTAAGATAGCACTTCCTCAACGAAACGCTAACTTAGGTCTCTTTTTTTAAAAAAAATGTTTACACTGATTTCTCCAAATTCTCTTTTCATTCATCAAAACCCAATATATAAGAACATCTTATGAAAATTCAACCAAATCAAAATACAGTAAAGCTAAGAATCAAGCTATTCAATGTATCAAATTAATACAACGATGTGCAAAAGATGAAGATCCACAACATAAAAAAAAAAATACACAATCCTCAAATCCCCTCTAATTTTGAAATCCTAATATTACATAAACAAAAATGCAATAATACAGAGGAAATAGAGGAATCAAAACCTCTTCTAATTTTGGGACCCTAAGTTAGAAGAAGAAAAAAAACGAAATTCCATGTTAAACTGTTAGCAACCCGACAACAAAATTAGTGAGAGTCTGTTCATGTTTTGCAAAGGCTTGCTTGTAGTTCACATTCGATGGATCTATCTTATAGAACACAGCAACCCAGCTGTGATGAATACCCAGCAACAGACGTCCAGTGGCGGTCAACCTTTGACGGAGAAGCTACGAACCAGGTGCGGGGACCGAACTCGTGACGTCTTGACGACGACTGCTTATGGAGGTAGTTCACGATCTGGACATGGATTTGTTTGGTTGGCGGTGCACGGAGGAAAACGGGGGAGCGTGGAGGGACTAGGGTGCATCTGAACGGCGGAGGATGCCAAGTGGAGGAAGAGGCACGACGGGTCTAGTTCGTGATGGGTGGCATAGATCTGGACGAAAAAACTTTTGGGGCGGTGGTTGGTGGAGAAGCTCTTCCCCGCGCGACTGAAATCGTTAGACGAAGGAAGGAACCTTGTTGACTCATCTATACGAAGAAACTTCTTTCTTGATTCGTGAAACGGTGGGCGCATCAAATTCACACATTGCTTGTTGTTCTTGTGTTAATGATAGAAAGAAAAGAGTAAGAGAAAAAAGAAAACACTGTTTGAGTGTGGGAGAGAATTGAATGCTCGTTATGTTTTTAAATTTAGGAAAAGGAAACAATAGTGCTTCCCTAAGGAAATGCTATTGTAGGGGTACATAAGATCCTCGAGGAAGCACAATCTTAGGGGGTTAGTTAAGATAGCACTTACTTGAGGAAGCGATATCTTTTCTTACAGCTTAACCTTTAATAGCGCTCTCTCAAAAAAATGCTATTAAAAGTCTTCGCATCATTTTTAATAGTGTTTCCACGCGGAAACGCTATAAAAGTTGTACTATTAAAAGTCTAATATATTGTAGTGCTTTTTTTTTATAAAGAAAAAAAGATATTATCAATGGTTTTTTTTACTGCAAGAAATTATCAATGGTTAATAACTAAACTATATTTAATTTTAGGATTTATTCAAAATCATTTGTTGTACTACCTCAAGTCTATTTTTCATTGTAATAATTTTTCATATTCTGTGAAAAGCTCAGCGGGTTCTTTGTCTTCTTTTATTTTTTTTGAATTTTAATTTGGTCATCAATTTGGTCAACATTGATGATGTTTATCATCTTCTGCTCAATCATCACGAGAAGAGTGTTAGTGAAAGTTTTATTCTGGTAATTAAACGCACCTTGCGAGACTCATTTGTTAACTTTTTTATGGGGTTTACATTATCAAGTTAATGGATGGATGTTATGGAAGTTGCAATTTATGATCTGTGTCATATTTTTAGACACAAGTCATAAAGATTTAATAATTTCTTTTATATAAATAAATTAAAATTTTTTAAACATTAATATCTATTTGTAAAGTGAACAATATAAAATTTATAAATAAAAATATAATATATGAGATTAACTTTGAAAAGCATATAAATACACTTATATTTTTTAGTTTCTTTTTCATATGAGATAACGTTTTTATAAGTTTAAAAGAAAATAAAGTAAAAATTATTTATAGATACCATAAAAATAATACAATTAAGGATTTGTATTTTTTTTAACTAATTAAGAAACGTAAAGTATGTTATTCAATTAAAAAGAGTTAATTTAAATAATTAAATCTTTACATCATTACAAAAAATTTGAAGAAAAATTTATTTATATTTCATTAAAAATACTCTATATTTATATGAATTAAAATAATTTATCCAACATTGATATCAATTTGTGATGTGATTTAGGTCTCTCTTACTTTAAATATTAAGTATAGAATGTAATTGTTAAATTGGAGAATGAGAACCTTTGTTTACTTTTTATTTAATTGGAATTCTGTGTTACGTTTTAAACTATGATACCATATTATTTTGGCAAACATCATTTATTTAATTATATTATAACTAGATCAATTAAATTTAAATGTTGATTAGTCAATTTTAAATAAGATTATTTCAGTTGTTTATATATATATATATATTGATGAGAGGGAAATAAAAACAAAAACAAACAAAGAGAAAGAAACTAAACCCTTAGCCTAATATAGCCAGCAGCATCCGCCAAAACAACTAGCGAAAGAGGCTATGGGCGATATATATATATATATATATATAGGGTATGGGATCATATGACACCAGGTGTCAAACTTAAGTTTTGACACCAAATCCTAGCCCTTAATTATTGTTTAATCTAAAGGATAATATTAATTCAGTTGAAGCATCACACTTATTCAGTTATTCCCCTAACATCTCTCCCCTCTCTTTCTTTTTCATTCCTTCACCACGATGATGAAACTCAGAATTACTCCTAGTGTTGTTACTTTTGTAAATCGCTTCTCAGCTGTCTCCGACATATTATGGTTGCTCGTGTTCTTTCTGGGTGACTTCTAAAATTTGGTGATGAATACAGAAAAAATGAGTAAATAACCAATTTGGTCCCTGAAACTGTGAGGTCGTGTCAAGTTGGTCTCTCAAATTAAAGAAATTCCAAAAAGGTCCCCGAAACTGTCAAACATTAATTAAGTTATTCCATCCGTTAGTCAGGGTTGACTAACGCCGTTAACGGTGCTGAGTTGGCACGTTAAGTGCCCATGTGGCCTCCATGTCATCCTGCCACGTCAAATGGTCACATACCCATTAATTTCAGGGACCAAATTGACACAGGGACCGAATTGACACTAATGTTATTTTGGAATACCAACACCTCCTCCTCTTCTTCCCCAACCTCTCTGCTTCATCTCTCTCTCTCCCTCTCTCTCCCCCCGCTACTACAACTCCCCAAAAGTTGAGCACATGAGCATAAACCAAGTAGAGCATAAACTTGAGTTGTCACAATTACCTTTTAAGCTTGATGATCAATCTGGGTATCGTCCACATAATTTGTAGTCATAGTTGCCTCACCACCATCAGCACCCTCTGCTGGAGGTTGAGCTTGTTCCTCTTTTGGAAGTGGCTCCTCGACATAGTCGTTTTCAAATGCATCGAGTGGAACCTGATAAATCCTAACTTGTCGCTTGGATAGATCCTTCACAAGAACATATTTCCCCTATTCCAGTTTCATGCACAAGTCCACAATCGACATCACAATTCCCCACATATTAGATGTGTTCAAATTGATTTGTGCCGCAAAGTCCTTGGGTTTATATCCAACCACAGACAAAATCACATGATTAAAATGGTCACGGGGATGAATCCTTGACACATATCCCAACTTCATCATGTCAGCACTCGACAAAAGAGCCCGAGCAGTCCATTTAGCCAACTTGTTTGCATTGTTCTTCAATTCAGTGGCCAACATAGCACCCCTTTGAGTCTCCAACTTCTGCCTCCAATCCACACCTGAATACTTAGGATCAAATTCATTCAAAGCATTCAAAGTAAGATACGACCTCTGCTTGTTCACATCAAGAACACTCTGCACTTCACACCTTGCAACAAGATACATCTCATAATCTAGCTTCCACCTCCTATACCTATAAGCCACAGAAGAAACCTCTTCACCCTCATTGGCAAAAGGGTTGGGCTCATCAAAAGTGACCGTATTCCCATCCCTAATCAAAATTTGCTGCAAGAAATTATGGTTAATATAAGCAGCCTCAATGCTAAGCGAATGCGCAGAGTTTATATCATCCTTAGCCTCAGGCAATGGTTACGGCGAGGTCTCATGAACAGAAAGCAAATCTAGCTGTGACCCATCATGCTTATCAAAGAACAACTTGTTCCCAACCGCTGAACAATAATATCCCAAGAGTAAACGGACATGGGTGCGCACATGAGGGTGGAGAGGATTGTGTCGGTGGCGAAAACGATGGCTTTATCCTCGTTGGCGAGCCTACAAATAACAAGGTCATCGGTAGTGGTGACCTTGAAGCTGAGGGGTTGGGAAAGAAGAAGAGGAGGCGTTGGTATTTCTAAATAACATTAGTGTCAATTTGGTCCCCGAAATTGGTGGGTATGTGACCATCTAACGTGGCAGGATGACATGGAGGCCATATGGGAACTTAACGTGTCGACTCAGCACCGTTAACAGTATCAATCAATCCTGACTAATTGAGGGACGAACTTGATTAACGTTTGACAGTTTCGGGGACATTTTTGGAATTTCGTTAATTTGAGGGACCAACTTGACACAACCTCACGATTTGGGGACCAAATTGGCTATTTACTCAAAAAAATATAAGGGGATGAAATTGAAATGTAAATCAAAACTTCAATAGTGTAAATGGGAAACAAGTAAGGATATGCCAAGACAATATAACGGAGAGAATTGCTCTGCCATGATGGGGATGGAAGACAATCACGCCCCCAGTTGGAACTACAAGACAAAAAATTTCATCTGTTCATTTTTTTGGCAATATATCAAGGATCAAATTATTGGAATATAGGCAATTCTTTTTTTAAGGACCAAAGACGTTTCATGTTTCATGACTACACCTACAAGCAAATAAAATTTGCCTAGCGGCTACGTGCATTTGTTCTAAAAAGTTTGAGAGTTTCCCATTATTATTCTTAACCGGTGATGTGATCAAATAAGCGATTGCCTGACGAGTCGAAGAGAGAGAGAGGAAAGAGATGATAAGGAGGTTAACTATATATCAAAATAACCTATGTTTGAAACAATTTATCAAACTAACCTACTTTTGAATAAAATATTTTTTTTGTTGACTAGTGGCGCCATTGACTTGTTGACTTGCCACATGGAAGGTCTTGATTGGTCCGAAAATCTGGAAAAAAAATGGTCAGCGCCACATGGCGCACTCTAGTGGAGTGGCGCCAGTTTGACTGGCGTCATTGACCTGCCACGTGGTAGGTCCTGATTGGTCCGTCAGTTTTTTGTGAAATTTTTTTTAAAAAAAGGTTTTTGGGGTTAAAAAATAAAAAAATGAAATTAAATTATTAATTAATTAATATAATTCTAATAATAAGTTTTATCATTATATAATTATATTAATTAAGTGTTAATAATATAACTATACTAATATTATTATAAACAAAAATCACTAATGTAATGTAATTAAGGGGAAAATATTATATTAATGTTATTATTGCATAATTATATTATTAAATACTAATTTTATAATTATCAATATTATCATTATATAATTAATATTAATAACTACTACCTCCGGACTTAATTATAAACAAAAATAACTAATTTCATAGTTGTTAAGGAAGTTTGTTAATTTAGTTTAATTGTCTTGATTTTTTTATAAAAAAAGAGATTTATAATTACTAATAAAGGGAGAATTGACTTTAAAAATTCCTCATTGATGTTTTAAAAAATTAAATAAATACTAATATAATTCTATGAATTAATTAATATAATTCTATGATGAAAACAAATTTAAAAAATGTTTTTTGGGTTAAAAAATTAAAAATTTATATAAAATTAGGTTATTGATTAATTAATATATTTCTATTAATAAATTTTATCACTATATAATTATACTAAATAATAATACTATTAATATAATTAATAGTATTATTAATTAGTATAATTAGTATAATACTATTAATTAGTATAATTATATAATACTATTCATTAGTATAATTATGATAATACACTTAATTAGTATAATTAGTATAAACTATTAATTAGTATAATTATATAATACTATTAGTATTATTATATAATGATAATATTTATAATTATAAAATTAGTATTTCATATTATAATTATATTAATTATACAATTAATGATAACATTTAATAATATAATTATGCATTAATAACATTAATATAATATTTTTCCCTTAATTACACTACATTAGTGATTTTAGTTTATAATAATATTAATATAATTATATTATTAATAATTAATTAATATAATTATATAATGATAAAATTTATTAATAGAATTATATTAATTAATTAATAATCTAATTTTCTCTTTTTTAAAATTTTTTAACCCCAAAAATCTTTTTTTAAACTTTTTTTCTCAAAAAACTGACGGATCAATAAGGACCTGCCATGTGGCAGGTCAATGGCGCCATTCAAACTGGCGCCACTCCACCAGAGTGCACCACGTGGCGCTGACCGGATTTTTATTTTCGCCATTTTTTTTTTGCTGATTTTTGAACCAATCAGGACCTGCCACATGAAGGTCAACAAGTCTATGGCGCCGGTTTGACGGGTGCCACTAGTAAAAAAAAATCACATTTTATTCAAAAGTAGGCTAGTTTGGTAAATTGTTTCAAAAGTAGGTTATTTTGGTATATAGTTTCTAAAAGTAGGTTACTTTGGAAAAAAACCCAAAGCCACATGGCAGGTCATGATTGATTCGAAAATCTGCAAATTTTTTTTTTTAAAATAATAATATTTTTGGCGAAAAAAAATACGGTCAGTGCCACGTGGCTCACTCAGGTGGAGTGGCGCCAGTTTGACTGGCGTCATTGACTTGCCACGTGGCAGGTCCTTATTGGTCCGTCAGTTTGAGAATGATAGGGATTGGGGAATAAGTATGATGGTTTATGTGAATTAATTTTATCCTTTAGATTAAACAATAATTAAGAGCTAGGATGTGGTGTCAAAACTTAAGTTTGACACCTGGTGTCATTTAATCTCATCCCATATATATATATATATATATATATATATATATATATATATATATATATATATATATATATATATATATATATTGTTACAAAAATTTAGGGTGAGGGGATGGTTCCCAGTCTTGGGTAGAGAAGACCTCAGGGCTCTTTGAACACTTACAAATGGATTTATATTTACCTCACCACAAGGGGACTAGTGCAGGCTCGAACCTTCAACAACCTGTCAGATACGAATAAGCTTGAAATGATTAATTAGCTTGAAATGTAATTTTAACTTTGAAAACACGCACACATAATTAAATATTTAAAGTAGTATCATACCAAGGTAGTGAAAGAAGAAATAGTTAGTGCTAATTTATAATTTTGCTTTGAAAACAATCAATATAATATTGGTGTTGAGAAAAGTAGCTAGAATACAAAGGCATTAGGAGAAATGTCCAATATTAAAGATAATAAGACAGAGAAATATATTATTTTATAAAATTGATTAACTTTGTGAGAAAAATGGAGAAATAAATTGAATAGATTTTGAAGTGAGAAGAAAAAAATAATATGATAGATAAATATGATTACTAATAAGGGTTAGCTTAGACCGGACAAAGAGGAGAAATAAATCAAATAGATTTTCGAGAGAGAATACAAAAATAATATAATAGATGAATATATATTCCAAAAATGTTTAACTTACGCTGGGAAAATAGTACAAATAAATAAAATAGATTTTAAAGAGATCATAATAATAATATGATAAATAATTGTTTTAAAAAATGATTAACTTGCACGAGAAACAAGGAGAAATAAATCAAATTGATCTTGAAGAGAGAAGTAAAAATAATGTGATAAATAAATATATTTTCTAAAAATGGCCAACTTGCACACAGGAAAAGGGATAAATAAATCAAATAGATTTCTAAAAGAGAAAAAAAATCATATCATTCCGAAGATAATTAAATAAATATTATTGTATAAATATTATGATATTCCACGTGTGTCGCACATGTATCAAGCTAGAGTTTGTAACAGTATATTTTCTTATGAAACCCTAAAAAAATAGCATATTCCGCGTGTGGCGAATCTTGAGAAAAAATTTCGGGGGAGCCACTGCCCATTAGATATTATTAAAAATGATACACTTTAAATTTATAATTAATTATGCATAATTTTATCACTCAAAAATGTAAAATGAATAAACGTTCGAGATAGGTAGAACTTTTTTATAAGCAAACCTAGAACTAGTGTTTGCTCATCTTGCAATGGTGCAAATGATGACTCATTAGGGAGAGATTGATAAATTTAAAGTAGATGTGTGAAGGAGGAAAAACGTATTTATTATGAGTCTTAAAGATGTTGAGTTTAAAATAATATTCATTTTGATATAATTATTCAGTTGTTTGAATATTTTTTAAATGAATAGAGTCTAATAATAGTGTACCACAAATAAAATATATATTAGCCTGTGAACTTTAAATGTAATATATGTTGCATAAATTATTTTAGGATGTCATACATAAATTTTTTTTATATAAAAGAAAAATAGAAGAAAAAAAATTTGGGAGGAGCATGGTTCTCCCCACCCACAAAAAGGTCCACGGTGGGTCCATACACTAGTATGTATATATATATATATATATATATATATATATATATATATATATATATATATATATATATATATATATATTGTATCAATGACTGATTTATTGTATCAATGACTGATTTAGACTCTAGCAACAAAAAGATTGGAGTCCATTAAATACAAACAACCGAAAAGTGATATAAATTGAAGCATCTCATTCTCCTGGACTGCATCCGACTGCCATATCATATCCAATGTACAATAATCTATGATGGCAAAGTACGAGAAAAATCTGTAGAAAAGGGAAGTAAGAATAAGAGCGGCTGAAAGTATAATACCGGCAATCATGTAAGGTAGATGAAGAGCATACCATATTAATAAAGCATGAAGCCAACAAAAACCTCGGTTCAAATAGAGCAAGCCATATATATAACATTGGTTTAAAGAGGACAAATACAAACACAGCTAGACATGAGTATATCATGGTAAGTCAAAAAGGGATGAAGAGAGTGTAGCTTCCAGTAATTCCATGAATCAAAATTCTCCTGCAATCAATGTTCAGCAAGAACAAGGGCAAAAGGTATGTTACATATCACATATATTGCATCATAAACAAATCCTAAACAAGGATGTAACCATAATTCTACATTTGCTAAATGCTGCAGGAGATGCTTTGGAAATAATATAGGCATTTTTCCACTCGAACTGCTACAAGGGATTGGTTAAAAAATACACATTTTCTTAGAAAGTCAATCAAGAATATCAAGTTATTTTGTTCACCTTGACAACAAAAATACATTTTTTGGAAGACAAATAATTAGAAACAAATCAAAGGAGCTACATTGTTGTTTGCTTGTGTTACTTGTGCTCAAGAAATAGTGAAAACATTAATTCTTTTACTACTATGAAAAAAGAGAGAAAATCTACTCCAAGGAACTGAAGGAACATGTTTGTTCTTACTAAACCCTATAACCAACACCATTGTGTCAACTAAAATCTTCCAATCTGCTATTTCATATTTCAACTACTCTGTGTCCTCAATGACCAAATATTATATATAAAGCATGGCAGCTTCCTCACACTGAATAATATCTCTAAAGATTTAGTCCTTTGGATCTCAGAAATCAGGGTTCCACCAAACAAAAGACTATACTTTATCTGCTTAATCAAATTGACATTATCATTAATATATAATGTTATTTGCTATCAGTCAACCATGAGTTAAACACCCTCACACATATAATGTACTAGATGCTCAAGATGTGGTTGCTATACGAACCTATGTAAACAAACTGCTCGTCGAGTTGCAGAATTTAGTTGCTTTATAAACAAGATATGCCTTTGTTAAGGTCATGATATAAGGGTTACTAATGGAAGAAAAGTATAGAGAAAACAATGAGTTCACTAAGCACAGTTCATAAAACAGATAAAACAGTTAGCAACAACTGAAGTATGGAATTCCTTTACTTACAGTTCCTTCCAGCATTTTTAATAATGCTTGCTGAACACCCTCACCAGAAACACCCCCACTGATATTTAAGCTCTCAGCCTGTAAGTACACCATAATATTTAAAATCTATAGTGGATAAGAAATTACAAACTTCTCCAATTAAAGTAGCAAAAGGACCTTCTTAGTTATCTTGTCAAATTCATCAATGTGCAAACAACTTTGTTAGACTTTGGCAGAATTAATTTAACATTAAGAAAACATGGCAACCGAGTTACCTCCACGAATTTTTTGAAATATCGTCACAAATATAACACTTGCAAGTCATAACCAGAGCATGTCAAAGAGGGAAGCTTCCTCCTCATTCACCTGCGATAAATACCAACCATGCACGACCAGATAAAACTCTACAAACTGAGCATAAGAATAGGAGGGATGAAGAAAAGCATATGGATGAGCATAACAAAGGGGATACAACATTAGCATTACCCCTAAAGCCAGCTTTGGATGTCCAAAGTGGAAATGCATCATCCCGAAACATAATAAAGCAATTTCATATCAGATAAGTTCAGTTGTAAAAGGTTATGCCCAACCTTGGATAATGTATATTTTGAGTAATAATGAACACCAATAAATTTGTAACTAGAGAATAGCAGTAAGTCTTAGTAATTATATGCATAGTATTCATATGATGGAGCAATCCTAGCAACCATGTGGATAATATCATTAATAGTAAACTTGGCTCCATTTGTCCTGAGATAGGCAGGAGCAGGACACATGATGAAAATTCTCCATCACTACCTGTAAGAAGGTGTGATCTGCTACAAGATAGATAGTTAGATAGATAAAGAACTAACATTTAGCAATAAAGATTCTCCAAAGCCGCAATATAATCATTGTTTGTGAGAAAGACCATTTAAGTAGCTCAAAAAGTGAACCTGGATGGAAGTCAAAGCAAACTTAATTAAAGAAACAAAAATACAGAATGAATAATAATACTACAATTTTAGTGTGGTTTACAAGCTATATCCATGCTATCAACCAAAACTAAACATTCTTCAATTCATTTTATTAGATCACACAAGCTATATGTATCCCCTGAATGCTGACACCTCTGCCTTCGTGGTGTCTGTCCCAACCAATTAGGGTTATTTCCTCCAACCCCAATTCGACTAATATTATTAAGCTACTAGATGCATCGGTTATGGGCTATAATACGGTAATACCCTTTTCCACCACTTAACTATATACATATGTATTCATTCAAAAGAAATAAATAAATAAATAAATAAAAACAACTCTGTACATTTACAAACAACATAGGCGCAAATGAATAGGAAACCACAATCCGAACAAAAATAAAATGGCAGCAAACCTAGTTAATAGAGAGAGAAAAGAAAGGAAAATATGATTCTACCCGTTAGAGGATCTTACATCCTTTTGCATGCACAACGGCAAAAACGATTTTGTCCCTCAGAAATCGCTCGAATTCACCACAAGAAATTCTGCAATTAGCTATGACAAATTTGATAGCTAATTCGTAGCTAATCTCTAGCAAACAAATTTAGCTACAAAATTTGTGGTAGCATAAATTGAGTGGCAAATCAGATAGGAAAATTTTCCTAGCTAATTCATAGTCAATCTTAAAAAGTTCTAGCTATTTGGAAGCTAAAACCTAGTAATATGTCGTTAGGAATTATTTTTTTCTAGCCAAATAGCTGCGATATTGATGTAGTGATTTTGAAGCCAATCTATAGCTAAAAATTCCTAGTGATTTTGTAGTTATTTTGTAGCTAATTCAAAAAAAAATATTAAAAAAATCAGTCGCTAAATTGGTCCCAACCACTTTTTTTCGGGGACCAATTTAGCGGATCGTTCTAGGGACCCATGTATTAGAAATGAACCAATCACTTTCTCATTGAGTAACTTTGGGAGAGTTTACATCTTATATAAAAGTAAGCTAGGCAGGAAACTAACTGTAACTGCTAATACCATATTAGAAATGAATCAATCACTTTCTCATTGAGCAACTTTGGGTGAGTTTACATCTTATATACAAGTAACCTAGGCTAACTGACCAACTAACTTGTAACTGTACTTACCAAATACAATAACAGATTTGTAACTAATTCAAACTAACACATCCTAACACTATGTACAATATGACATTCAAAGTGGAAATAGTGAGCAGGTCCCTGTATCTTTTAAACAAGTAGAAGTGAAAGTAGCTTTGAGATATTAAGCTTAATATGAAATTGAGCTACATTAAATAAGTATAATTCATTATGAAGAAATATGTC
The DNA here is from genome assembly GCA_030762895.1 of Sophora flavescens. Lineage (NCBI taxonomy): Eukaryota > Viridiplantae > Streptophyta > Magnoliopsida > Fabales > Fabaceae > Sophora > Sophora flavescens. Next base: position 152,031,555 of record CM061064.1, read on the forward strand.
CAATACATACAACCATATCACTTATCAAACAAATATCATCATACATATTGTAGCCTAGCATAAGCTCCACTTCTCAAGTGGCAGCTACAAGCACACATGCACACTTGCCACCAACGTTCTGCCGCCGAGAGAGAAAGGCGTAAGTGCATTAAACTTCATAAATCCATTTCAGATAAAGGAGGAATGAAAGACAAAATTCTGAAGTAGATCAAGAAAGTAGTTACAATCAGGTTTCTAAATGGACAAAATTTGATTAAATCATACCTTACACTACAAAGAACTCGTACGAAAGGGAAGTGTGTTAAAGATATAATTAAAAATCATTAATGTCTCATCATATAACAACTTATACTTCTCCTGAGTTGTTTCATGACTCATATCATTCAACTCTCATTCCTAACAAGATGATTGAATTAGAAGCTTTGAAACTATACCCATATAAAGTGAAAATGCAATATGGGACCCAGGGGTAAAAAGTTGATTAAATCATACCTTCATTCTGCACATCATTCTTTATTTATACATCATAGTCGTGCCAACAGAACTCATAGTAAAAATTTATAATCATACCCAAGTATTTCTTTTCATAAAAATAAAGCATAATTATATATATATATATATATATATATATATATATATAATAGAAAGATATAATAAAGTCACAAATAATTGTTTTATTCTTTTTCTCACACATAGGGAACTCACTCAGCAAGGAAGGGAGAGGATTTATAATTGATCTTAATTCAATTTTGATACATCAAACTCAGTACAGGTAGTAAGCCTTTAATAGGCTAATCATGAAAATAAAATAATAAAACTTAGACATGAATAAAACCAACACACCATCAATATTTGATTTGTCATTAAATCACGATAGATCTAAAAATGATCATAATTTCATATACTTTTTAAACAGTGCATCGAGAGCTGCAAATCAACATTGCATTGTCTTTCTCTCCCCTTTTTTAGCCTAGTTAAGTTCTTACAATAAGGCATTAAATCATTCAAATAGCAGTTATAGAACAAAACAAGAACATGGAACAAATACATTTCTTATCTTTTAGAAAACAATTATGTTTGTGTCACATAAAGCTTCATTGAACTTATGAGTTCATTAAAGCCACTGAGATGATAAAAGTGCAGCAAAATGAGCTTTAACAAAATAAAACGGTGTGAAGTGTACTAAAAAAAGAATAGGGAATTGTTAGGAGTGAATTTTCATATTTGAGTTTTCGTCAGACAGGCAGAAAGAGGCTACATGAAAATTGAGAAAGAAGTCCCAAAATTGGTATATACTGGTTTGGCTAAAAGAAAGTTGACAAGTACTAAGTTGACAGACGGAAAGTTGATAGAAAATTGGTCAAGAAAGTTGACAAGTACTAAGTTGACAGACGAAAAATTGTGAGAAAATTGGTCAAGAAAGGCGACAAGTACTAAGTTGTGAGACGGAAAATTGTGAGAAAAAATTGGTAAAAAGCAAGATTGTCAAATTCATAAGGAATTCCCAAAATAGACAAGAGTTTGATCGAAGAGAGGAAAATTGAACGAGTTCAAAGTCGACAGGAATAAAGTTGACATAAGAATGTACATAAAGAAGAACGTCAAATTGGAAGATTATAGAAGAATTGACAAGTGTGAAATTGACAGGAAGTTCTTGATTGACATGTCGAGACAAGAAAAGCCGTCAAAAGGCGAAACTTAGAGCGCATATGTCAAGGGTGAAATTTCGATTATTGACGGATGCATTTGGTGAGTGACAAAGGAACCAGAATAATGGTGATATTTTCTAAGTATTATACTTAGTTGACAAGAAAATACTTGGCCGACAGAAAGGATAAATTGACAACCCAGACTTTTTGACAAAGTGTTAAGAAGAGTTGTCAAATGTACAAAAGTGTGAAAATGGCTAAGTCCTCAAGGTGACAAAGCATCGGCTAGATAAGCCGTCAAACAAATTAAACCGTTGACAACAAGCAAGTTGACACACGGTTCAAAGAATTGAGCAGTTAGAGAAGTTTGCTTGTCAAATGGTTTGAATTTGAATATGGCAAAACTGCCATACAGGTGTTAGAAAGTAGATTAGGAAGTTACCTTTAATAAGTTAACTTTAGTAAGTTATTTACTTTTTATATAAATACTAGTTATTACAAAGTAATAGGGGTGGAACTTGAAACATCCTACATGTCTCGATCACACAGCACAGACTGACGGATTAACTCAAGTATTCCTTCCACCCTTTTATCATCAATACAATGTTCAATTTCAATTCAATATTGATTTATCTTTATCCTCAAGTTATTTCATGTCTTTACTTTTCTACATTTTACATCTCTTGCAATTTATCTTTAATGTTTTTTACTTGCTTTCTTTTAATTTTATGCAATGTAAACGCTTTCTTTTACTTCCATTTAAATGCCTTTCTTTAATTGATTTCTTTCTTTAACTTACCGTCATTATCTTTCATTGTCATTTACAAGCTTTCAATTATTTTCCTGCAACTTACATGCTTTTCTTTAAATTCATGTATTTCTATAAATTCATGCATTTCTCTTCTACTACCAATCAAATGGTTTTTCAGACCATTTGAGTTCTTTTTCATGCTTTAAATGTATGATGATCGAGTTACCTATTTATGGGAGTTGATCCTTTTATTTGTTGCGGATTTGGTTGTTAGAAATTCTCACTTGGCAAATCCAGACTATTAGTCTTTGCCAGTATGTTACCAGATTTGACTAAGTTGTCAAACATGTACTTGGCAGACATTATCATCAAACACAAACAGTTTTATTGTCAACATTCATCATTGGCAATACTCTGTACATCTCTTTCAAACTTACATATCTGTTTTGACACAGTCTTTGCCAGTAATTCCTAATTTGGCTAATTGTCAAATTTATACCTGGCAGATATTACCTTCGAAATAACACATTCCTGTCGAGATTACCGCATACTTTCGTTCACCCCACACTCGTCGATCTTTATTTATTTGTAACCAAGGGATTTTGGACACCAACCAAAAACCAGCGTTAACAGGAATATAGTAGTAAAAGAAAAATACCTTTCACGTTTATAAGAATGGCAATATCTGAATAAAGATAATAACAATGTGAGAAATATGATTGCAAAACAGGTATTCTCTTTCTGAAGGAAGCTTGAAGAAGATTGTCAAGATGATTTAGGTTTTTCTAAGTATTAACATACAATCAGAATGAACTCTTGTAGTGAATTTGATTAATGATTCAAACATAATGAACTCTGATTTCTCAAATATGATTAAACCAATTTTGTGTGCAACATCTCAATACAATATTTAAAAAGAGACTCATAAAAGGGAACATGAACCACCTCAGAATTTCATTAAAAGGAAGAAGGAAAAAAAACAGAATCAATGACATTCAGGCTTTCCATCAAACAGATAGAGTGCAACAAAGTATAACATCATGAATATCATAATGTAACAGATTAACTCACAGAGATTGAATCGTTATTACAATTCCATGTTTTACCATACACATTCAGCCACAAGAAAACGATAAAAGAAATCAATGAGGAATGAAATTCGAATCATACAGAATTGACGCCTAATGGAGGTTGTATCGACCTTGCGTCTCGTCTTTCATAATCAATATTCACTGGAGGATGAATTTGTGACGCTACATGCGAGGAATCGATCACAAATTCATAAATCGAAATAATGAATGATTGATTATCGGTGAAGAAAGGAAGAAGAAGAAGAAAAATCAGAGCAAATCAAACGAATTACGTGAATTTCGTACTCTTTGTCATTGAATCCGTGAGAGAGAAAGAGAGAGTGATGAGAGAGGAAAGGGAACTAGGGTTCTTAACGCAATCAGAGTGAGGAGAGAAAATGGAAGGAGGGCTCTCAGCGTAAGAAAAAAAGGAAGGAGAGGAATAAAAAATGTATTAGAGTTAATTTTGATTGAACTACTAGTAGAGGATATTTCTTTGGACAAAACTTACATACAATATCTTAGGTGCTTGTGTATTGTTCTCCAATAAAAATCAGACACATGGCAAAATTTTCCATGAACCCTCAGTTACACCCCCCGTTAACACTTAACACCGTTCCCTATCTATCTCTTCCCAGTTCCCACATTCCACACTCTCTGCGCCGTCTTCGTCTTTTTTCGTTTTCCTCGGCCATCTCCTCTTTTCTCACCTTCGCAGGCTCCATCGATAATTTGCGTCCTCCATATATGATTCCACCATCACTCTTCGGATGGTGTTTGCTCCCAATAACAAGTAATCCCCTTCTCTTACATTATCTTTTCTATGTTATCATCTTCTTTGTTGTTGGGTCATGTTTTCTCCTTCTTTCCTTTTTCCTTTAATTTTTCTTCTTTAGTTAATTTTGTATATCTTCTTTTTGTTGTACCTGTTTTCATCGCTTTCCTCCCACCAGATGGATCCTCCAACAGTAGCTGCAGGACATGGCGGAATCGACATCATCAGCGATCTTCCTCCTTCAACCAGCGCAATTGACCTTAGCAATGTTCCTCCGGCGATTAGCGAAATCTTCCCAGCAATAAACATGCTCAAATAATCGCTCTTGCTGATTTAGATTCCAATAGTAAGGTTTTTTCATTCTTTTATTTTTATGTTATGTTTGGTGGAGTTGGGTATAGATTTTTGTAAGCTTACACATTTTATTTTTTGCATTATAAGTGTTTGATACAATTTTAGAAATATATCAGTTGACCCTTCTGGAATATAATCCTGCCTATGTTGTGCTTTGTGACAAAGCTAAACATAGCCGGTTCCAAGCCCGGATAAAAGGAGAGGGTTGTGTTAGGCCATCGACAGCCAACGTAAAACTTAGTCGAATCTCTATGACATGGATCAACGACGTAATAATGCTAATGCTAGGTCGTTGCCCAGAAGCAACGCGTTGTATAGCTCGAGTACAGTGTCAAAAGAGCAGGGGGCCGCTGCATCGCCGCCTGGATGTAGTGAAAAATAAGCAAGGGTTCCCACATTTTTGTGAACGAGTGTGGGTAAAGAAGCTAGCTCACGAGAGTAGGATTCGCTTTGGAACTTGGAATATAGGCACACTTACAGGTAAATCAATGGAAATAGTTGACACTATGATTAGGAGGAGGATCAATTTCATGTGCCTACAAGAAACTAAGTGGGTGGGAGAAAAGGCAAAGGAATTAGACTCTTCGGGTTTTAAGCTTTGGTACCTTTGGCAAAGTAAAATCGAGAAATGGGGTGGGCATAGTTATGGATAAATATTGGAAGAATGATATTGTGGATGTAAAAAGGGTTGGAGATAGGATCATTGCCCTAAAATTTGTAGTGGAACAAGACACCTTTAATGTGATTAGTGCTTACGCACCTCAGGTAGGGTTAGAAGAACACTTAAAGGTAAAATTTTGGGAGGATTTAGAAGGCCTAATTCAGGAAATACCGCTAGGTGAAAAGATTTTCTTAGGAGGTGATCTAAATGGGAATGTAGGGAGGGCACCTAGAGGTTACGACGGTTTGCATGGGGGATATGGCCTAGGGGAGGTAAATGGTGAGGGCAAGTCTATTTTGGACTTTTCATCTGCCTTCGATCTTACTATAGCTAATACGTGTTTTAGGAAACGTGAGGAGCATCTTATCACGTACAAAAGTGGGGTGACAAGCTCTCAAATAGATTTCTTTCTTATTAGGAGATCGGATAGAAAGATTTGCTTGGACTGTAAAGTCATACCTGGAGAGAGCTTGACTACCCAACATAGAGTCTTGGTCATGGATGTAAGAGTTAAAAGGAGTGTGAAGAGAAGAGGCCACGAAAAGGTTTCAAGGATCAAGTGGTGGCAACTGAAGGGTGAAAAACAAAGGATCTTCCAACACAAGGTTTTGGAGGGAGGGTTTTGGGAGGCAAATGGAAGTGCAAATGTTATGTGGGACAAGATGGCCAAGGGGATTAGGAAGGTAGCTATAGAGACGCTTGGTGAATCAAGAGGATTCGGACCTAAGGGTAAAGAATCCTGGTGGTGGGATGAAAGTGTGCAAGCTAAGGTTCGGGTTAAAAGGGAATATTTTAAAGTTTGGTCTTTATGTAGAAATGCTGAAAATTGGGAAAATTATAAGGTGGCCAAAAAAGAGACCAAGAAGGCAGTGAGCGAAGCTAGAACTAAAGCTTTTGACGGGTTGTATCAATCCTTAGGCACCAAAGATGGTGAGAAATCTATTTATAGGCTTGCTAAAAATAAGGAAAGAAAGACAAGAGACTTGGACCAAGTGAAGTGTATTAAGGATGAAGAAGGTAAAGTTTTGGTTAAGGAACAAGATATTAAAGATAGATGGAAGAATTATTTCCACAAGTTATTTAATGAAGGATTTGAAGTTTTATCATGCTCACAGGTGCTTGACATCAAAGAGGAGGACTAAAATTACACTTTTTATCGTAGAATCCAAGAGCATGAGGTAAAAGAAGCTTTGAGAAGGATGGATATTGGCAAGGCAATTGGACCGGACAATATATCTGTGGAGGTATGGAAGAGTCTAGGAAATAGAGGCATTAGTTGGCTCACGAAGTTTTTTAACGAGATTATGAGGTCAAAGAAAATGTGGGACGAATGGAGGAGAAGCACTTTAGTTCCGATTTACAAGAACAAGGGAGATATACAAAATTGCGCAAATTATAGGGGGATTAAGCTTATGAGTCATACTATGAAGCTATGGGAAAGGGTGCTTGAACGGAGACTAAGAAAAGAAACCAAAATCACCGACAACCAATTTGGTTTTATGCCCGGGAGGTCGACCATGGAAGCAATTTACTTGCTACGACGAGTGATGGAACAATATCGAAGGGATCAAAAAGATTTACACATGGCCTTCATTGATTTGGAGAAAGCGTATGATAGGGTGCCAAGAGAGGTTTTGTGGAAAGCCCTAGAAAAGAAAGGTGTTCGGATTGCCTATATTCGAGCTATCAAGGATATGTATGAGGGGGCCACGACTAGTGTGAGAACGCAGGGTGGAGTCACAGAAGATTTCCCAATAACCATAGGCCTGCACCAGGGGTCAGCTTTAAGCCCCTATCTTTTTACCTTGGTCTTAGATGTACTTACGGAGCACATTCAAGAGCCAGCACCGCGATGCATGCTTTTCGCTGATGATATAGTCCTAGTTGGAGAGTCGAGAGATGATATAAATGGAAGGTTGGAGACTTGGAGACAAGCTTTAGAAGCACATGGCTTAAGCTGAGTAGAAGCAAGACGGAGTATATGGAATGTAAGTTTAGCAAAAGGCGAAACACCTCTAGCTTAGAGGTGAAAGTTGGAGACCACAACATACCACAAGTCACACGGTTTAAATATCTTGGGTCTATTATACAAAATGACGGAGAAATTGAGGGAAATGTAAACCATCGGATTCAATTAGGGTGGTCGAAATGGAGGAAGGCTTCGGGTTTTTTGTGTGATAAAAAGGTACCTCTTAAGCTAAAGGGAAAATTTTACCATACAGCTATTAGACCGGCGATATTGTATGGGACGGAGTGTTGGGCGGTAAAAAATCAACACGAGAGTAAATCAATGTAGCAGAGATGAGAATGTTGCGCTGGATGAGCGGAAAAACTAGACGTGGTAGGATTAGGAATGATAGCATTAGAGAGAGAGTTGGGGTAGCACCTATTGTAGAAAAGATGGTTGAATCTTGACTTAGGTGGTTTGGGCATGTATGGAGGAGACCTTTAGATTCTGTAGTAAGGAGAATGGACCAAGTGGAAGGCAATCCAATAGCTAGAGGCAGAGGTAGGCCAAGAAAAACTATAGGAGAAACTATTAAGAAAGATTTGGAGGCCAATGATTTAACTATTAACATGATTCATGATAGAACATTATGGCGCCGAATGATCCATGTAGCCGACCCCACCTAGTGGGATAAGGCTTGGTTGTTGTTGTTGTTGTTGTTGTTGACCCTTCTGGAATATAGCATATTAAAAGTATTGAAATATAACATTCTAAATAATAGTTTTGATAGTTTTTTTATTATTATTTTGATGAGCCAAAAATTGTAACCACCATCCCCTGCACACCTAGGCTCAATTGTCCTGAAAAGGCAACCAATCAAATACCAAAACAACAATTACCCAGGCCAGCAACCAGAACTGAAAACATGTCAGTTAACTAGAATTAAAATCCCACTGCAATGCACTAAGGCCCCACAGCAAAACAAAAGCAAAACACCATCAAGGCAAACACATGACCGCTGCACAAGGAAACAGCAACAGCAGCAGAGGAAATAAGAAGAATAGAATTCAGACTGGTTAGCTTTACATGCTTTCTTGTATCATTCATTTTGAGATTCATTTTCATTAAAAACTAATGGTATATATCATCCTGTTATATTAATTTAGGATTATGGAAATATAACATATTTATATGGATTGAGAGTTTCTTTGTATTGTTCAGTTCATCATACATCAACGAGAGACTATCTATATTATTTGAATACTGATAGAGAAACATAAGCATATAAGCATGTCTTAATTTAATATATATTTTATTTATTATTAAATTGATAGGTAACATTGAGCATGAAGTGACCGAGGAAGATATAATCCCATATATCGGCATGGAGTTTGAGACACAAGATCACGCATACAGATTTTATAATAACAAGTTATTATTTTTTATAGAGTGAAGAGAGGCTTTGTTTGTCTATTAAAAAAAATAGACTTTGGTTTGCTTTGGTTAAGTCCATTCCCACCATGCCTACTTTGATTGCACTTCAGAAAGCATGTTTATTGAATAATTGATTTAATTGCTGCTGCAAAAAGTGATGTCCTTGTGCATCTCAATACAATGTTGTTTTTATGTTGTTCAAAACTTTCATGTGGATTGTTTAGTCAAGCATATATTTTCAATATCAGAGTCTTTTTATATGCTGATATGCTACTGTGAGGAATCTTGATGATGAGGACAGTTTTTTCCTGATATTGATCCTATCATGGCTGAATTATGCTTTTTCTTTTATGTACAGAATGTGCCATTTTTAATGGGATGTCAAGTTCCAACAACAATTGATATAAATATGACTGAGGTTAGATAATTCATTATGCATTTTATTTTGTTATATATTTTTGTACTTATATACTAACTTTCTCTCTCTCACACTCTTTTGTTTTGTTACTTGAAAACACGGGCAAATAATTTATCTCAAGATTGAAGTTGCTATATGACATTGAAGTGGAAATTCTAACAAGGTATCATGGATTACATAATTTTTTATTGTAATTAGTTTTTATATTTGCCCATTTGGTATTCAATTGCATCTTGTATATAGAAAGCTAGCATTGTATCTGATTTGAGGTTGGATATTATATAATAATTCTATTGTAGCTCATAAGCTAGCATTGAAAGTCTAAATAAATCTATTGATTGATGGTAATTTTTTGGATTTTTGGAAGGAGTCATTGCTTTCACATTCCTTTTGCATTATTTACATTCTATTAGAATTTTGGTTGGTTATATTTCTGCACCAGTCTAAGTTGATGCTTGGGTGGATAAATAAGACGACCTCAAAACAAGTGATGCATACTAGAAAATGCTCTAGTGTCATACATAAAACAAGTTTAGATGCAAAGATGTGTCTTATATAGGTCTGCATCCTCAGTCTGCCATTTCAAAAAGAGATGAATTGGACTCAAGTTGTCACATTATATAGAAGCTGAAAACTTTTTTTTTTTTGCTAACACAACTTTTAGACACTGGCAAGATTTCAAGCTCTCTTTGCAGCATAACCAGATTACAAATACAAGTAATAAATTATTCAAATGCTTTGCTTTACAATAGCCAAACCTCTGCAGCAATTACAAAACCAACATCAACAGTACCCGTAAGCAAGATCCCAAGTAAACTCTAAGATCCCAAACTGTCAGCACCTGACGAACACCTTTTGTCATCCAACTCTTTAGCATTGTATATATTATTCTCATTCTCATGTGAATTATCTGACAAACTTGGTGTATCATACAGAAAGATAGAACTTGTCATCCTCAAGTGCCGTAGAGATTCTATTTATGAGACTACTTTTCCCAGATCCTCTTGGACCTGCCAATATGAGGCATGTTGTCCTTGGTACATCATAACCACATGCCTTCTCGGTCAATGCTCTAGGGATATAGCTGTGACAAACAAACCATTAAATATGGCATAATCCATATGAAAACTTTTGAGGTTTCACATCACACAATAAACTTCCTTTTGGTCTGCAACTCCACATATGCTCTCACACAAGCATGTAAACATTGAATGAAACATAGAAGATAAGGATAAGAAAGAAGAGGCAGAGGCCTGCATTCATGGAAAGTAGTCGGAAGCACAAAATGAAGCACCGAGTGTTTCAAGGCATTTCATTCAACCAAATAGCAGCAGATAACAAATACCAAGGGTTCTATTTGTTGAAGATCCCCCAAATAGCTAAACGGGATGCAAAGTGTAGAACATTATATATAGCTAAAATCCAAGGGAAATGAAAAAACAGATCCTAAATTGGGAGTGTTTCTTCTTACAAATTTTCAATCTTTTTCGTGTGAGTCAGCTAATCATCCAGTCCCCAGGATCAATTCATTTGTTCTCCAATGGATTGTTGTTGAAGAACAGAGCCACATGGAGACACCACGAACATGTGATGGGCGTCAGCCCTTGGGGTTATACAGGGGAATCTAATTTGGGGAAGAAGCAAAGTGATGAAAATGCGTGTTTGAGGGTATGGAGCCTGCGAAGGTGAGAAAAGAGGAGATGGCGGAGGAAAAGGAAGAAAGAGGAACTCACGGTGTGTTAAGTGTTAATGGTGGGTGTAAGTGTAACTCACGGTTCATGGAAACTTTTACCACTTCCTGCCCAAGCTTTTGGCATTAGCACTGAATACTGAATATGTAGTTAACTAACTTTAATTTAGAATACCTACTAATTTTATTAGCAGCTAATTTAGTAGCAAAAATAAAAAAATCTTCTTGTGATTGACTTACCATATCTTTAACTCAATCATTTTACAAATCTTATCATTAATGTTGTAGATTTATATAACAAATAGGAAAGTCAATGCCAAGTTTCAAATCGTCAAATCTTGATCCTTGTTTGACTTATCATTACTCTAACTAAATCAATCTTTAACATTTTGATGGATCTTAGGTTAAAATTTGTAGGTTTTTTTAATTAACTATCTTCATATCAAATCTTTTCATTAATGTTATAGATTTATATAACAAATCTTTCTTCCCACCACATATCATATCTTTAATTAAACCACTTTGAGATATTGGTAGTTTTTTCTACTTCAAGTTTTGATTTAATTTTCAAGCTAAGTTTCCACTTATATTAAGGACTCTTCATTCATCTTTTTCACACACCAAAAACTTACTTGCTTTCACTCTCATAACTCCATTCCTTCTTTTCTTTCACAAGTCATCCTCCTTGCTCTGCTACTATGGGAGACAAGAAGAAATCGCTGAAGGAATTATGGGCAATAGTGAGGAATTATGGAGAGCCATGTGAGAGGATTTCTTCCAAACCCTTTAGGCCTTGTAGCTTGCATGTGATTGTGTCAACACTTGAACCACGCTTTTACACTGAACAAGAACTGCTGCAACTCAACAATTTCCGCAACCAGGAAACCACAAACCATGATTTGATTAAGAAAAGGAGCCGTCAAGATGAAGAGACACCTGAAGATGAAATGGTCGAGCAAGTCAGTAAGAAGTCAAGAAAGATGATTGTGTCAAATAATGTTGCACCACCATTGCCACACCAAGACTTTCCTATTGCATTCATGAACCGGGTTACAGAGTTGAATGGTACTGATGTCAAATTTCTCATGGACAAGACACTTTTCAATTCAGATATATGTAGAAATAACAATCGTCTTTTCATGCCGAAAAATGATATAATGTGTGATTTTCTCACGAAAGATGAGAAGAAAATGTTATGTAAAAGAGGCTCCAATGGACGGCTTCTTGGTGTGGAAGTAACTCTATTGGATCCATGTCTTCGTGAGTACACTTTAGACTTGAAGAGGTGGGAGATGAACACGATAGTCTACAATCTAACAAAAGATTGGAAAAACGTTGTAGCTGATAATAAGTTACAACAAGGTCAAGAATTCAAAATATGGTCTTTTAGAGTTGATAAAATGCTATATTTTCTATTGAATAAAGTGTGAAACTTAGTTGAAATGTAGAAACATTCTATTCTATTTTACTTTTTTTTTTCCCGTTGAATGTAGAAGGATTTTCATTGAAGGAATGTTTGCTATCGATTCATTATATCAATGTCACTTCTATTGTATTGAATGTTTATTAAATATCTTCCTTTCCAATGCCAGCAAGTATTTCATTAACAATAATGTACAAAACTGACTCTATTAGTTTAAACATACCAATATCTAGGAAGTTCTAAAAAAAGGGTAAAAGGTATATGTAAACAAACAAAAAATGGTGGAATAGAGTAACTTAAGGTATTGCATGATTCTTTACAAGGGATCAGGCTTGACAAATGTCAAGCCACCTTCATTGTTGGTTTCTCCCACATGGTGGAGTTCATTTTCTTTTGGTTCTTGCTCATCATGATCCACTCTTACAATTAAGTTTGATGTTGGAGATGTGGGAGACAATTCAATATCAGATTGGTAATCGTCTTGATCGTCCGCATAGGTTGGCACGGTGCAGGTTGAGTGACCGTGAGTTAGGAAACGGTGCGGTGTGGGTCCGAGAGGAGTGCATTCTAGAACCAATGGTGCTTCCATCCACGAGTTCGCACACTTGACTTCCCTAGTTTCAGTCCTCTCTTCTTTTCCCCCCATGTGCCATTTCTTTAATGCCTTGGATGTTTGTTCATCAAATATTGCTTTTTTCATTCTTGAGCCCATCTGCAAGTGTTTACCATCATTGTAGTCATTTAGTCCATCTTGAAATCACAAGAACTTGCAAATATGAATGATGGTAAATGAGGTTATAAATTATAATCATGAAAATCAAATTTTGTAATATACCATCTGAATGGTTTGCTTAATCCAGCTTATAAATAAATACTAAGGAGGGTTTAATCATAATGTCTCAAGAGAATTCAGTCTTTCTTTTCTTTAAAAATTGTATTCGCCATATGTTGTTCTTTTTGGATAAACAATACATCTTTATTATTGGTCTCGGTTAAGTTCATTCCTACCAAAAGAATTCTTCAATCAAAGCAAATCTTGCATGGGAACATGTCTTAGGAAACCATAGAAAATCAGGAAACAGAAAAATGTAGTACCTGAGTTACAAGAGCATATGGGAATGGTGTTGATTGGTTAACAATATACAAAACTTTACACAGGTGGTATATCAAAGTTAAACTCAAACTTATTTGTGGAATATGGTTGATAAAAAACTATATATTTTAGATGTTTAATTTTGATATACCATTAGGATGTGTTTGATTTGCAAAAAATCGAGGGACTGGACAACATAAAATTTTTTGTTCCCTATTTGATTGGAAGAGTGGCTATGGGACAGGACAAAAAATGGAGTAAGGGACTGGACAAAACCCCAAAATTTTGTCCTACACCAAACCATGAGACAACTTTTTGTCCCCTAGACAAACTACCCAAGAGACAAAATTATCCTCTCTCCTCTCCCCCTCACTCCCTCTCTCCCTCACTCTTTTATTTATTTTTATATATAAATATATATATATATATATATATATATAAAATATCAAACGTTACTATATTTTTATAAAATTATATTATTATATAAATAATGTTATATATTATATTTACAAATATAATATCATAACATATAATATTATATAATATATAATATTATAACTTATAATGTTATATTACACCTAAATATATATTATCACAAAGTGTATTGCAGTAAATTTAATATTATTTTGTTTGTTATGTCCATTGTTCATCAAAAAACCTTACAAAACAAAAAGTTGTCCAATAACTTGCAGGTTTGTCCTGTGATATTCTCCTTGTCCTGTACCTAAATGCGAATCAAACGCACCCTTAGTGTAAAAAATTTAAACTATCAATAAATCACAAATATCATGTAAGTGACTAAGGTAATTATGATAAAAGTCAAATAATTTTTTTTTAACAGAAAAGTCAAACATTTTTAGTGAATAGTTATATTAAATTAGAGTATATATATACTTTTAAGAATAGTTAAATCTCATACGCTATTAGCAAAGCCTTGTTGATCCAAGCAAGTAAGAAACTAAGGAATTTGGTCTCCTTAAGACAAGTTTCAAGTCGAGTCTTATAAATGAATACAAAAGGTGTTGGGAGAGCTTTGACCCCTTAAATGGATCTTTTCAGCTCAACTTGGATTAATCAGGGTGTAATATGATTTCCGAACACTGAGGATGTCAAACTAAAAAATCTCTTACGCTACTTTTATTTATTGAATGACAAATGTCATTTTTAATTACATTTTTAATATTTAAGTTTAACTTTAAATTTTAGAATTATACATATCTTTTTTTATATTTAAATATTTTCATTTTTAAAATTTAAATCATACTTGTTAATTATGTATATATAATTTATAATTTTAATTACTTTTTAAATATATTTATTTATTTATTTATCTTCCAAATTTAAAAATACTCATACAATTCACTGAAGACTTCCTAGTTATCTACTAAAGGTTGGTCTTTGTTTTGATGGATAAATAATAAAAAAAAAAGTATCGTTCTAAAAACTACTTTTTTTAGTAATAAATATGTAGAATCAATATGTTTTGTTCGCTGCTAACGAAGGTTAGGTAACGATAAGACTTATAACCCAGAAGGTCGTGAGTTTGAATTCTACTGTCGATGTGAGAGAACTTCGTTGGTGGGTAATCTATAAGTACCTATGTAAGCGCTCTTCGAGTCGTGGGGCCTGCCCTGACCCTCGTGAGCCCCTGGGACCCAACTCACCTAAACTATTTTGTATCAAAAAAATATTTTTTGTTCACTTTAATATACACATTTCACTACAATAGAAAATACCTTTAATAACGCTTCTTTATGGCCTTTAATAGCGCTTTCAAGCACTGTCTACTCCCCCGTAATTAAAGCTTCATAAGACAGCGCTTTAGAAGCACTATCTTAGGGTACATCTAAGATAGCGCTTCCTCAAAGAAACGCTAACTTAGGTCCTTTTTTTTAAAAAAAAATTGTTTACACTGATTTCTCCAAATTCTCTTTTCATTCATCAAAACCCAGTATATAAGAACATCTTATGAAAATTCAACCAAATCAAAATACAGTAAACTAAGAATCAAGCTATTCAATGTATCAAATTAATACAACTATGTGCAAAAGATGAAGATCCACAACATAAAACAAAAAAAAAACACAATCCTCAAATCCCCTCTAATTTTGAAATCCTAAGATTACATAAACAAAATGCAATAATACAGAGGAAATAGAGGAATCAAAACCTCTTCTAATTTTGGGACCCTAAGTTAGAAGAAGAAAAAAAACAAAATTCCATGTTAACCTGTTAGCAACCCGACAACAAAATTAGTGAGAGTCTGTTCATGTTTTGCAAAGACTTGCTTGTAGTTCACATTCGATGGATCTATCTTATAGAACACAGCAACCCAGCTGTGATGAATACCCAGCAATGGACGTCCAGTGGCGGTCAACCTTTGACGGAGAAGCTACGAACTAGGTGCAGGGACCGAACTCGTGACGTCTAGACGACGACTGCTTATGGAGGTAGTTCACGATCTGGACAGGGATTTGTTTGGTTGGCGGTGCACGGTGGAAAACGGGGGAGCGTAGAGGGACTAGGGTGCATTTGAACGGCGGAGGATGCCAAGTGGAGGAAGAGGCACGACGGGTCTAGTTCGTGATGGGTGGCATAGATCTGGACGAAAAAACTTTTGGGGCGGTGGTTGGTGGAGAAGCTCTTCCCCGCGAGACTGAAATCGTGAGACGAAGGAAGGAACCTTGTTGACTCATCTATACGAAGAAACTTCTTTCTTGATTCGTGAAACGGTGGGCGCATCAAATTCACACATTGCTTGTTGTTCTTGTGTTAATGATAGAAAGAAAAGAGTAAGAGAAAAAAGAAAACATTGTTTGAGTGTGGGAGAGAATTGAATGCTCGTTTTGTTTTTAAATTTAGGAAAAGGAAACAATAGTGCTTCCCTAAGGAAGTGCTATTGTAGGGGTACATAAGATCCTCGAGGAAGCACAATCTTAGGGGGTTAGTTAAGATAACACTTACTTGAGGAAGCGATATCTTTTCTTACAGCTTAACCTTTAATAGCGCTCTCTCAAAAAAACGCTATTAAAAGTCTTCACATCATTTTTAATAGTGTTTCCGCGCGGAAACGCTATAAAAGTTGCACTATTAAAAGTCTAATATGTTGTAGTGCTTTTTTTTATAAAGAAAAAAAGATATTATCAATGGTTTTTTTTTACTGCAAGAAATTATCAATGGTTAATAACTAAACTATATTTAATTTTAGGATTTATTCAAAATCATTTGTTGTACTACCTCAAGTCTATTTTTCATTGTAATAATTTTTCATATTCTGTGAAAAGCTCAGCGGGTTCTTTGTCTTATTTTTTTTTCTTTTTTTTTTGAATTTTAATTTGGTCATCAATTTGGTCAACATTGATGATGTTTATCATCTTCTGCTCAATCATCACGGGAAGAGTGTTAGTGAAAGTTTTATTCTGGTAATTAAACGCACCTTGTGAGACTCATTTGTTAACTTTTTTTATGGGGTTTACATTATCAAGTTAATGGATTGATGTTATGGAAGTTGAAATTTATGATTTGTGTCATATTTTTAGACACAAGTCATAAAGATTTAATAATTTCTTTTATATAAATAAATTAAATTTTTTTAAACATTAATATCTATTTGTAAAGTGAACAATATAAAATTTATAAATAAAAATATAATATATGAGATTAACTTTGAAAAGCATATAAATACACTTATACTTTTTACTTTCTTTTTCATATGAGATAACGTTTTTATAAGTTTAAAAGAAAATAAAGTAAAAATTATTTATAGATACCATAAAAATAATACAATTAAGGATTTGTATTTTTTTTAACTAATTAAGAAACGTAAAGTATGTTATTCAATTAAAAAGAGTTAATTTAAATAATTAAATATTTACATCATTACAAAAAATTTGAAGAAAAATTTATTTATATTTCATTAAAAATACTCTATATTTATATGAATTAAAATAATTTATCCAACATTGATATCAATTTGTGATGTGATTTAGGTCTCTCTTCCTTTAAATGTTAAGTATAGAATGTAATTGTTAAATTGGAGAATGAGATCCTTTGTTTACTTTTTATTTAATTGGAATTATGTGTTACGTTTTTAAACTATGATACCATATTATTTTGCCAAACATCATTTATTTAATTATATTATAACTAGATCAATTAAATTTAAATGTTGATTAGTCAATTTTAAATAAGATTATTTCAGTTGTTTATATATATATATATATATATATATATATATATTGATGAGAGGGAAATAAAAACAAAAACAAACAAAGAGAAAAAAACTAAACCCTTAGCCTAATATAGCCAGCAGTATCCGCCAAAACAACTAGCGAAAGAGGCTGTGGGCGATATATATATATAGGGATGGGATCAAATGACACCAGGTGTCAAACTTAAGTTTTGACACCAAATCCTAGCCCTTAATTATTGTTTAATCTAAAGGATAATATTAATTCAGTTGAAGCATCACACTTATTCGGTTATTCCCCTAACATCTCTCCCCTCATTTTCTTTCTCATTCCTTCACCACGATGATGAAACTCAGAATTACTCCTAGTGTTGTTACTTTTGTAAATCGCTTCCCAGCTGTCTCCGACATATTATGTTTGCTCGTGTTCTTTCTGGGTTACTTCTAAAATTTGGTGATGAATACAGAAAAAATGAGTAAATAGCCAATTTGGTCCCTGAAACTGTGAGGTCGTGTCAAGTTGGTCCCTCAAATTAACGAAATTCCAAAAAGGTCCCCGAAACTGTCAAACGTTAATCAAGTTAGTCCCTCCATTAGTCAGGGTTGACTAACGCCGTTAACGGTGCTGAGTTGGCACGTTAAGTGCCCATGTGGCCTCCATGTCATCCTGCCACGTCAAATGGTCACATACCCATTAATTTCAGGGACCAAATTGACACAGGGACCAAATTGACACTAATGTTATTTTGGAATACCAACACCTCCTCCTCTTCTTCCCCAACCTCTCTGCTTCATCTCTCTCTCTCTCTCTCTCTCTCTCTGCTACAACTCCCCAAAAGTTGAGCACATGAGCATAAACCAAGTAAAGCATAAACTTGAGTTGTCACAATTACCTTTTAAGCTTGATTATCAATCTGGGTATCGTCCACATAATTGGTAGTCATAGTTGCCTCACCACCATCAGCACCCTCTGCTGGAGGTTGAGCTTGTTCCTCTTTTGGAGGTGGCTCCTCGACATAGTCGTTTTCAAATGCATCGAGTGGAACCTGATAAATCCTAACTTGTCGCTTGGATGGATCCTTCACAAGAACATATTTCCCCTCTTCCAGTTTCATGCACAAGTCCACAATCGACATCACAATTCCCCACATATTAGATGTGTTCAAATTGATTTGTGCCGCAAAGTCCTTGGGTTTATATCCAACCACAGACAAAATAACATGATTAAAATGGTCATGGGGATGAATCCTTGACACATATCCCAACTTCATCATGTCAGCACTCGGCAAAAGAGCCCGAGCAGTCCATTTAGCCAACTTGTTTGCATTGTTCTTCAATTCAGTGGCCAACATAACACCCCTTTGAGTCTCCAACTTCTGCCTCCAATCCACACCTGAATACTTAGGATCAAATTCATTCAAAGCATTCAAAGTAAGATACGACCTCTGCTTGTTCACATCAAGAACACTCTGCACTTCACACCTTGCAACAAGATACATCTCATAATCTAGCTTCCACCTCCTATACCTATAAGCCACAGAAGCAACCTCTTCACCCTCATTGGCAAAATGGTTGGGCTCATCAAAAGTGACCGTATTCCCATCCCTAATCAAAACCTGCTGCAAGAAATTATGGTTAATATAAGGAGCCTCAATGCTAAGCGAATGCCCAGAGTTTATATCATCCTTAGCCTTAGGCAAGGGTTACGGCGAGGTCTCATGAACAGAAAGCAAATCTAGCTGTGACCCATCATGCTTATCAAAGAACAACTTGTTCCCAACCGCTGAACAATAATATCCCAACAGTAAACGGACATGGGTGCACACATGAGGGTGGAGAGGATTGTGTCGGTGGCAAAAACGATGTCTTTATCCTCGTTGGCGAGCCTACAAATAACAGGGTCATCGATAGTGGTGACCTTGAAGCAGAGGGGTTGGGGAAGAAGAAGAGGAGGCGTTGGTATTTCAAAATAACATTAGTGTCAATTTGGTCCCGGAAATTGGTGGGTATGTGACCATCTAACGTGGCAGGATGACATGGAGGCCATATGGGCACTTAACGTGTCGGCTTCCACATGGCATGAGATCAGTCAATCCTGACTAATTGAGGGACGAACTTGATTAACGTTTGACAGTTTCGGGGACCTTTTTGGAATTTCGTTAATTTGATGGACCAACTTGACACAACCTCACAGTTTCAGGGACCAAATTGTCTATTTATTTGATGTGACCCATCATGCTTATCAAAGAACAACTTGTTCCCAACCGCTGAACAATAATATCCCAACAGTAAACGGACATGGGTGCACACATGAGGGTGGAGAGGATTGTGTCGGTGGCGAAAACGATGTCTTTATCCTCGTTGGAGAGCCTACAAATAACAGGGTCATCGATAGTGGTGACCTTGAAGCAGAGGGGTTGGGGAAGAAGAAGAGGAGGCGTTGGTATTTCAAAATAACATTAGTGTCAATTTGGTCCCGGAAATTGGTGGGTATGTGACCATCTAACGTGGCAGGATGACATGGAGGCCATATGGGCACTTAACGTGTCGGCTCAGCGCCGTTAACAGCATCAGTCAATCCTGACTAATTGAGGGACGAACTTGATTAACGTTTGACAGTTTCGGGGACCTTTTTGGAATTTCGTTAATTTGATGGACCAACTTGACACAACCTCACAGTTTCAGGGACCAAATTGTCTATTTACTCAAAAAAATATAAGGGAATGAAATTGAAATGTAAATCAAAACTTCAATAGTGTAAATGGGAAACAAGGATATCCCAAGACAATATAACGGAGAGAATTGCTATGCCATGATGGGGATGGAAGACAATCACGCCCCCAGTCGGAACTACAAGACAAAAAAATTCATCTGTTCATTTTTTTTTTTGGCAATATATCAAGGATCAAATTATTGGAATATGGGCAATTCTTTTTTTAAGGACCAAAGACGTTTCCTGTTTCACAACTACACATACAGCAAATAAAATTTGCCCAGCGGCTACGTGCATTTGTTCTAAAAAGTTTGACAGTTTCCCAGTAATATTCTTAACTGGTGATGTGATCAAATAAGCAGATTGCACTACGAGTCGAAGAGAGAGAGAGGAAAAAGATGATAAGGAGGTTAACTATATATCAAAATAACCTATGTTTGAAACAATTTATCAAACTAACCTATTTTTGAATAAAATATTTTTTTTGTTGATTAGTGGCGCCATTGACTTGTTGACCTGCCACATGGCAGGTCTTGATTGGTCCGAAAATCTGGAAAAAAAAATGGTCAGCACCACGTGGCGCACTCTAGTGGAGTGACGCCAGTTTGACTGGCGCCATTGACCTGCCACGTGGCAGGTCCTGATTGGTCCGTCAGTTTTTTGTGAAAAAATTTTTAAAAAAAGGTTTTTGGGGTTAAAAAAATTAAAAAAAGGAAATTAAATTATTAATTAATTAATATAATTCTAATAATAAGTTTTATCATTATATAATTATATTAATTAAGTATTAATAATATAACTATATTAATATTATTATAAACAAAAATCACTAATGTAATGTAACTAAGGGAAAAATATTGTATTAATGTTATTATTTCATAATTATATTATTAAATGTTATCATTAATTATATAATTGATATAATTATTTTATTAAATACTAATTTTATAATTATCAATATTATCATTATATAATTAATATTAATAACTACTACCTCCGGACTTAATTATAAACAAAAATAACTAATTTCATAGTTATTAAGGAAGTTAGTAAATTTAGTTTAATTGTCTTGGTTTTTTTATAAAAAAAAGAGAGTTATAATTATAAAATTAGTATTTAATAATATAATTATATTAATTATACAATTAATGATAACATTTAATAATATAATTATGCATTAATAACATTAATATAATATTTTTTTCCCTTAATTACACTACATTAGTGATTTTAGTTTATAATAATATTAATATAATAATATTATTAATAATTAATTAATATAATTATATAATGATAAAATTTATTAATAGAATTATATTAATTAATTAATAATCTAATTTTCTTTTTTTTTAAAAATTTTTTAACTTCAAAAACCTTTTTTTAAACTTTTTTTCTCAAAAAACTGACGGATCAATAAGGACCTGCCATGTGGCAGGTCAATGGCGCCATTCAAACTGGCGTCACTCCACCAGAGTGCGCCACGTGGCGCTGACAGGATTTTTATTTTCGCCATTTTTTTTTTTGCTGATTTTTGAACCAATCAATACCTGCCACATGAAGGTCAACAAGTCTATGGCACCGGTTTGACCGGCGCCACTAGTAAAAAAAAATCATATTTTATTCTAAAGTAGGTTAGTTTGGTCAATTGTTTCAAAAGTAAGTCATTTATGTATATAGTTTCTAAAAGTAGGTCACTTTGGAAAAAAACCCAAAGTCACATGGCAGGTCATGATTGATCCGAAAATCTGCAAAAAAATTTTTTAAAAAATAATAATATTTTTGGCGAAAAAAAAATCCGGTCAGTGCCACGTGGCTCACTCTGGTGGAGTGGCGCCAGTTTGACTGGCATCATTGACTTGCCACGTGGCAGGTCCTTATTGGTCCGTCAGTTTGACAATGATAGGGATTGGGGAATAAGTATGATGGTTTATGTGAATTAATTTTATCCTTTAGATTAAACAATAATTAAGAGCTAGGATGTGGTGTCAAAACTTAAGTTTGACACCTGGTGTCATTTAATCTCATCCCACATATATATATATATATATAAATATATATAAATATATATATAAATATATATATATATATATATATATATATATATATTGTTACAAAAATTTAGGGTGAGGGGATGGTTCCCCAGTCTTGGGTAGAGAAGACCTCCGGGCTCTTTGAACACTTACAAATGGATTTATATTTACCTCACCACAAGGGGACTAGTGCAGGCTCGAACCTTCAACAACCTGTCAGATACGAATAAGCTTGAAATGATTAATTAGCTTGAAATGTAATTTTAACTTTGAAAACACGCACACATAATTAAATATTTAAAGTAGTATCATATCAAGGTAGTGAAAGAAGAAATAGTTAGTGCTAATTTATAATTTTGCTTTGAAAACAATCAATATAATATTGGTGTTGAGAAAAGTAGCTAGAATACAAAAGCATTAGGAGAAATGTCCAATATTAAAGATAATAAGACAGAGAAATATATTATTTTATAAAAATGATTAACTTTGACGAGAAAAATAGAGAAATAAATTGAATAGATTTTGAAGTGAGAAGAAAAATATAATATGATAGATAAATATGATTACTAATAATGGTTAGCTCAGACCGGACAAAGAGGAGAAATAAATCAAATAGATTTTCGAGAGAGAATAAAAAAATAATATAATAGATGAATATATATTCCAAAAATGTTTAACTTACGCTGGGAAAATAGTACAAATAAATAAAATAGATTTTAAAAAGATCATAAAAATAATAATATGATAAATAATTGTTTTAAAAAAATGATTAACTTGCACGTGAAACAAGGAGAAATAAATCAAATTGATCATGACGAGAGAAGTAAAAATATTGTGATAAATAAATATATTTTCTAAAAATGGTCAACTTGCACATAGGGAAAGGGATAAATAAATCAAATAGATTTCTAAAGGAGAAAAAAAAATCATATCATTCCGAAGATAATTAAATAAACACTTTTTTAAAGATAAAAATTTTCTTTCTTTATTTTTCTGTCAACATGCAAACATTTTTTATATCTACCTTTTATTATTGTATAAATATTATGATATTCCATGTGTGTCGCACATGTATCAAGCTAGAGTTTGTAACAGTATATTTTCTTATGAAACCCTAAAAAAATTGCATATTCCTCGTGTGGCGAATCTTGAGAAAAAATTTCGAGGGAGCCATTGCCCATTAGATATTATTAAAAATGATACACTTTAAATTTATAATTAATTATGCATAATTTTATCACTCAAAAATGTAAAATGAATAAAGGTACGAGATAGGTAGAACTTTTTTATAAGCAAACCTAGAACTAGTGTTTGCTCATCTTGCAATGGTACAGATGATGACTCATTAGGGAGAGATTGATAAATTTAAAGTAGATGTGTGGAGGAAA